>CAWUFW010004075.1:0-1200000 GCA_963921515.1 Calotriton arnoldi
CCACCCAGCCAGCCAGATATCCCACCATGGAACGTGCTTGCATTGCAGGGAGTGTAAGTTGTCTCTCAGGATGTCAGTCAGTGGTGTCCTGCTGTTTGTTGGTGCACAGTTGCCAGCAGGGCCTTGTGCTCCCCACAGCAGTAGCCAGTGTCAGCCATCTTGTGAGTCCTTCTCCACTCCCTGTGATGTGAGCATGGTTCAGGGTGGTGTTGATGGGACAGTTGTGGGGGTGAGCTATGTCTGTGACTACGACTCCCATCATGCCATTGCCTCCACCCCACTTCCCAGCATTCCCATACTTACTTGCTTTTGTGTGGAGTTCAGTGTGTGTGGGTGTGAGAGCAATGGCAAGATGGCTGACAGTGGTGTCCTGCTGTTGATTGGTGTGCAGTACCCAGCATGCCCTTGTGCTCCCCACGACACAGCAACAGTGTCAGACATCTTTGATGGGCCTTTCCACTCTCTGTGGGATGTGCATGCGTGAGTGTGAGCTTTCTGGGCCATGTGGTGGGGATGTAGAGCTGTGACTACGACTCCCATCATGCTATTGCCTCCTCCCCCTTCCCAGCATGCCCATGCTTCCTTCCTTTTGACTCTGCTTCCCTGTGGGGTGGGCTGGCTGTGCTGACAGGATGGCTGGGAGTGTTGTCCTGGCAGTTGTTTGGCTAGAAGTCCCAAGAGTGTCCCTGTGCTTCACACAACATAACCCAGGGTGGTGGTTCTTTGTGGGATCTTGTGTTAGGATGGGGGCATTGCATTCTACCAGGTGGGTTCTGTGGAGTTTGTGTTGGGGGTGTGTGAGGGGAGGTGCTTGTGACTATGGTCAGTGCTGCAAGTCCCCTTCCCACCCAGCCAGCCAGATATCCCACCATGGAACGTGCTTGCATTGCAGAGAGTGTAAGTTGTCTCTCAGGATGTCAGTCAGTGGTGTCCTGCTGTTTGTTGGTGCACAGTTGCCAGCAGGGCCTTGTGCTCCCCACAGCAGTAGCCAGTGTCAGCCATCTTGTGAGTCCTTCTCCACTTCCTGTGATGTGAGCATGGTTCAGGGTGGTGTTGATGGGACAGTTGTGGGGGTGACCAATATCAGTGACTACGACTCCCATCATGCTATTGCCTCCACCCCCTTCCCAGCATGCCCATGCTTCCTTCCTTTGATTCTGCTTCCCTGTGGGGTGGGCTGGCTGTGCTGACAGGATGGCTGGGAGTGTTGTCCTGGCAGTTGTTTGGCTAAGAGTCCCAAGAGTGGCCCTGTGCTTCACACAACATAACCCAGGGTGGTGGTTCTTTGTGGGATCTTGTGTTAGGATGGGGGCATTGCATTCTACCAGGTGGGTTCTGTGGAGTTTGTGTTGGGGGTGTGTGAGGGGAGGTGCTTGTGACTATGGTTAGTGCTGCAAGTCCTCCTTCCCACCCAGCCAGCCAGCCAGCCAGTTATCCAACCATGGAACGTGCTTGCATTGCAGGGAGTGTAAGTTGTCTCTCAGGATGTCAGTCAGTGGTGTCCTGCTGTTTGTTGGTGCACAGTTGCCAGCAGGGCCTTGTGCTCCCCACAGCAGTTGCCAGTGTCAGCCATCTTGTGAGTCCTTCTCCACTCCCTGTGATGTGCGCATGGTTCAGGGTGGTGTTGATGGGACAGTTGTGGGGGGGGGGCAATATGTGTGACTGCGACTCCCATGATGCTATTGGCTACACTGACTTAGCCAGCATACACAGAATTCCTTCCTTTGAGTGGTCTTTACTGTGTGTTGGTGTTGTTGTGGTGGCTACATGTCTGGATGTGTTTGTTAGTTCTATTTGTGCCACTGCCTAGTTGTAGTTGTGTTTGTACATGTGTTGGCACAGTTGGATGTGACTTTTTTGATGGCATGTGTTGTGTTTATCTGACTAACATACACATTTTGGGATGATTCTGTTCTGGTTGCTGTGTAATTGCTATGAGTGCATGGTTTGACTCTCCCTTGACAGTGATGTGTGTGTTTTGTGGCAGTATATTGTGTACATTTGTTGTGTACTCACCAGGCTCTGGGATGTCCTCTAGTCCATATACGCTCACTGGCGGAAGGATGGCCCGCACCTTCTCCTCCCAGGGCCTGAGGTATATTGGCTTGGCAGGAGGGCCACTGCCGGTGTGTTGGCTGTTGATGTAGTCTTTCTTCAGCATGTCCCGTACCCTCCTGCGCACGTCATACCACCTGTTCTGGATGTCGGTCTTTGTGCGCCGACATGGTGATTGGGCGTTCACCCTGTTGATGATCCTCTCCCACATCTTGGTTTTCTGCGACATGGGGGTCTGTTGGACCAGTGTGCCAAACAGCTGTGGCTCCACCCTGAGGATCTCGTCTACCATGACTTCCAATTCACTATCTAGGAACTTGGGATTCTTCTTGGGGGCATGGTGATGGTTGGTGATGGTGGGTGATGTGTGTGTTGGTGTGCAGGTGAGGGTGTGTGAGTGTGTGTTTTGCTGGGTGTATGTGAGGTAGGTATTTGTTGGTGTGCTGATGGTGTGTGGCTTGTGTGAGGGATGAGCTGTGGGTGTGTGGTTGCTTTCTCTGGGTGCTGGCAGTGGAATGGCATTTGCAAAGGCTCATGGTTGTGATTTGTGTCCTTTATATAGGTGGAGTTGTGGGTGTGTCTTTGTTCTCTGTCCCCACCCCCAGTATTTATTGGCTTGGTAATTGCTTGTTTGGCCTTTTTTGGGTGATTTTTCCTTTGTGCTGTTTGTGTATGTTGGAAACGTTCTTGTGACCGAGTCGGACCCTGCATTGGTCTTGTACGGTGTTCTCCGTTTCGTTCACGCTGTGTTTGTGCAGTTTTCTATGCTGCGTACGCGTCGGTCGCGGTGTATTGTGTTGCTTCGGCTCGGTTTTGTATGCGTGTCGGTCGTACGGCTTGTCCTCCGTCCGACTCGCTCGTGGTTTTCGCGCCTTGCATCGTACTTTGCAGTTTGGAGTTCGCGTGTACGCTTCGGTCGGATTTGTTCCGGGTGCGTGTCGGTCGGTTGGATTCGCGTGTTTTTCCGGCCGGATTGCTGTTTTCCGTGCGGCTCGGTCGGTCGACTTGGTTTCGGTACGTGTCGGTCGGATTTTTCGCGCCTTGCATCGTACTTGGCGTGTCGTGCGCCACGGGTACGTGTCGGTCGGTATTATTTCCGGATCCGAGTCGGTCGGTGCTTTTTCCGGCCCGAATCGGAATCGACCCCATAGTTTCCATCTGTTTGTTAATCAGACTCTATGTTCAAAGCATGGATACTTGGAAACATTTTCCCAGGGTCTGTGATGTGCTAAGGGCCGCAATGATGCCAGCGGGTTGGCGGTTGGGCTAAAGTAAGGTGAAGGAGAAAGAAAGGATATACATCTAGTGGCTGAATCGAACAACTACAACTAGGCAGTGGCACAAACCAGAAACCTAGGTTTAATCCCGGCTTACACACTTTTCCAAATTGTGTGATCCTATGCAAGGTTTTATTTCATGGTCCCTCCTTTTTCTTCATTATCACATATAAGAGGACCTTGCAATACGTGATTTCAGGGTGTGCACTGTACAAAACCTGCTCCGGTGTTTGATTTGATAAACTATAATTTTGTTCATGTATATTAAGAACCCAGACCACCCAAAAAGTGCACATAAAAACTGACTTGTCTCAATAGTTCACTATTGCCATTGTTGTTAGGGTAGAGGGAAGAATTAATTTTTCTAAATTCATGTTTGAAAACTATCACTTTTAAATGAATACTTCTCAATGCAGTGATATCATTAATTATACTAAGGTGGAAAGGTTCTGCATGTTAATAAAATGCACTTTTTGATTTTTGAGGAGGCTGTCATCATTTTACACTTTTGCTGCAAGATGTCTTTAAAAAAGTAGGTGTTTCTAAAGTTAAGCACCGGACTCCTCGGGTTTCTAAAGTTAAGCACAGGACTCCCTAGTTACTCCTTTTCTTTAAAACCAATTTGCATTTAAATAAATAATTGTCAAGTCCTTAGTCCAGTAAACATGAGCCTAGTGCTCCTGTTGATCAGTGGGCTGCATGCAAAGGACAAAATTGAGTATCCATGCTTTAGAGCATGAGAAAAATATAACATATGTGATGTTTATCAGAGTCTACTATTAGCACCTATCGGCTTGGTAAGAGTTGTGATTAGAGTAGAGTCTCTTTCCACACCCTACTATGCTCACCTATTATCAGAGAAAGGGATGTTAGTAGGGAGGACAGTCCCTCTCCAATCACTACTACACACACCAGTCATCTGAAAGAGAGGTGTCAGCAGAGAGGCCAGTCTCTCTAAATGCACACCTGTCATCTGAGAGAGAGATAGATCTGACAGGAGAGGCAAGTTCTTCCCCATACACCACTACACACACCTGTCATCTGAGAGAGAGGTCTGAAAGGACAGGCCTGTCATTCTCCACACAATACTATGCGCACCCATCTGAGACAGAGCTCTGAAAGGAAAGACCAGTCTATCCACACACTCTACTATGCACATCCGTGATCTGAGAGAGAGGTGTTAAAGGAGAGGCTAGCCCCTCCTTGCACACTACTATGCACACCCATCGTAACAGAGAGAGGTCTCAGCAGAGAGGTCGGTCTCTCTCCATACACCTGTCATCTGAGAGAGAGGTCGGAAAGGAGAAGACAATTCCTCACCACACTCCACTACGCACACCCGTCATCTGAGAGGGAGAGGTCTGAAAGAAGAACCCAGTCCCTCAATACAACCTACTACGCATATCCATCATCTGAGAGACAGGTCTGGCAGGAAAGGGCCAGTCCCCCCACACATTTTCTATGCACACCAGTCATCTGAGATAGAGGCATGAAAGGACAGGCCTGTTATTATACACACACTACTATGCACACTCATCATCTGAGAAAGAGCTCTGAAAGGAAAGGCCCGTCCTCCACCCTACTATGCACAGCCGTCATCTGAGAGAGAGTTGTTAAAGGAGAGGCGAGTTCTTTCCCACACACCACTATGTACACCAATCTAAAAGGCCAGGATAGTCCCTCCCTGCACACTACTATGCACACCCGTCATCTGAGAGAGAGGTCTCAGCAGAGAGGCCAGTCTCTTTCCAGACAGCCCACCTCACAAACCTGTCATCTCATAGAGAGGTCTGAAAGGAGGGGTCAGTTCCTCTCCACACCCTACTATGCACATCCGGCATCTGAGACAGAAGTCTGACAGGAGAGGGCAGCCCGCCTCATGTCCTACTGTGCACACCTGTCATCTGGGACAGAGGTGTGAAAGGAGAGGCCAGTCCCTTTACACACCCTAATATGCACACCCATAATCTGAAAAAAGGTCTCAGTGGAGAGACCAGTCTCACTCCACACACCCTCCTGCACACACCCATCATCTGAGAGACAGGTCTGACAGGAGAGGACAGTCAAAGTGAAGACTGTAATATGCACATCTGTCATCTCAGAAAGAGGTCTAAGAGGAAAGGGCTGACCTTCTCCTCTCACTACTATGCACACCCGTCATCTGAGACAGAGGTCTCAAAGGAAAGTTTACTCCATCCACACACCCTACTACAAACACACCCATTATCTGAGAGAGGTCTAAGAGGAGAGGCCAGTCTCTCCCTACTCACTACTATACCCACCTGTTATCTGAGATAAAGGTCTCAAAAGAGCGGCAAGTCCTACCACCCCCCTTTGTGTACCTGTTATACAAGAGAGAGGTCTAAGTGGAGAAGACAGTCCCTGCACATGCCCTATTATGCATAGTTAGCATTTGAGAGAGAGGTTTGAAAGCAAAGGGTAGTCCCTCCTCATACTCCAGTATGCACACCCATTATCAAACAGAGGGGTCTCAGTAGCAGGCTAGTGCTTCCCATATACTATTTCCCTACAATTGTGTTGCAATCCCATAAGAGTAGATTGCAAGTGTCAGGGAGTGAGGCTTGCCGCATGAAGCTTGCATCATCCCGCAAGACACTTGCGAGACCTGGATGGAAAATTACTTAGCCGCCACTAGTTGTTTTATAATCCCACAAGCCTCTCATGAGACCGGCAAGGAAAATTACTGGGCCTGCCACGAGGTGTTTTTCAATCCTGTGAGAGTGTTGCGAGCTCACATGGGGGGAGTGAAACAAAAGGGCAGAGGCTCAACCAATAGGTACCATTCTGATTACATGGTTGAATAAATGCAGTGATGTGATTGGGTGAGAAGTAGCGATAGCTCAGTTTGCCCTTGGTGCTTTGGAGGAGAATGAAGTCTCTTTGAGTTGTGCACAGCAGATGTGAATTAATTTAGAACTGAAAGAGACTGGTATATTCAACTGCAATTAAGAAAGAACTCCAAGTTCAGGTATTTAACAGTGTATTTTATAAACTTTGTTGTGAAGTGTCAATAAGCGTACTTATGTTGGTAAACTCATTTTACACCATGTTTACAGAGTGAAAAGCTATTTGAGGAGGTATAGATGTGTTAATATAACTTTTGAGAGGAACACATTACAATGTAGAGAGACGTGAGCAAGGTTTGCAGATTGTGTGAAAAAAACAAGTGTTTTAATTGTATATAAATGTAAGTAAAGGAAGCAATGTTTCTTAAATTATAAAACAAAGGATGTCTTATGAACGTCATTGTACATATATTTTAGTCCTGTGAGATGTTTGAGTGGTGATATTGCTATTTCTAGAGTGAAACACTGTGGTGAGTGTTATCAAAGGTGTGTCAAAATGATTGGATGACTTAAGAAACTGTTATGGAAGCAGAGTTCATGGCATGTTATAATGCAATTGCAAAAATATGAAAATAGACTGGTTGAGGGTATAGTAGTTTTCAGGAGTAATGAATAACAAGTTACTGATGCACTAGATATGAATATGTGATTGTGGGTGAAAAATGGAGTAAAGTATAGAAAATATTGTGATGTATCACTGCTATGAATTATGGATCAGTATGTAACTTTCATCTTGTTTGTTATTTTGTCTTTTTTTAAGAGGAAAATGGACACTTGTCTCTCAGGAAATAGTTATCTCCTTACATAAGCAGCAAAAAGACCCTGTTAAAACAAGCAAGACTATTGTGCTGTTCAGCAATAACTACCTCTTGAAGCTCAATGTTTTCAGGTTGGAAGAATGTGGAAGTGACTGAACAGTTGTGCAGTTCAGTAGCACGAGCTAACTCTGCATGAACTAGGCTTTGTGAACTGTACTCTATACATATGGTGCTTGGCTGAAACTTTCTTGCCACCTACCCTGCTAATATATACTAGGAAACTGAATACTCTTTGGCAGGCTAAGGTACCTAAAAAACGGGAAAAGAAGCGCTACGTGAATCAAACTCCAATAGGCAAATAAAGCAAAAAGCGGGGAGACATTTGCACCTGCTGATGAGTGTCAAACAAAAATGCTATAAGATATATAATTGTCTGTTTTGTTTGTTTAATAGTTGTTCATTTAGTTCGTTAACATAATTGTTGTAGTAAAAACGTTTAAAGTTACTTTTGATTTTTTTGCTTAATACTTATTATTAGTTTTATTATAGTATTGCACTATTCACTAAAACTAGCAGTTCCATCTTCAGGAATTGTAAATATGCTACGGCATGTGTATGTATCTCTGTGGTAGTATGCACATCTTTTATTCTACAGACACTTGATAATGGAGAACCTAATTCTTTTGTTGTGTAGCTATGGTGACTTGTCATGCAAGGTGTCAGTAGAGAGATCAGTCCTTGTCCACCCTGTAGTATAGGGACCTCTGATAGAAGAGAAAGGTATTGGCACAGAGAGCAGAGCATCTTCATACTCGAATACACTCTCCTGTCAGATGCTGTGCGCACACTATTATGTATGACTGTCACCATTGGAAGATGTCTGAAAGAGAGATGAGTGTGTCTCCAAATTCAAATATGGACACCAGTTGTGCAAGATACAGTTTTCAACATAGAGGATACTCCATTTTATACTCTACTATGGACATTTATCATTATGAAAAGAGATATGCACAGGGAGAATAGTCTCTACCCACAGTCAATTTTGCATATATGCTTCTCTGGGAAGATGTCTCAGCTGACAGGGCAGTGTGTTCCATACCATAGTCTCTATAGTTGTTTTTGGAAAACATACTTCTAAGGATAGAAGTAATTTCATCCTTACACCTTACTTGTACATCTTTCATCTTGGGGAGATCTGTGACCAGAGACGTAAGACGCTTTTCACCCCTTAATTTGCACACCCATCATTCAAAACACAGGTCACAGGATTGGGGCCAGTTTTCTTTCACATATACTACACGGACTTATCATGCAAGAGAGATCTGTCAGCAAGCAGGGCAATTCCACCCAACAGCCTACTATGCATACCTGACAGCATGGGGAGAGGTATGTGCAGAGAGAGAAATATTTCTGAAACCCTACTACAGACATCTCTCACCATGGTAAGATGTGTTAGTGAACAGACCACTCCCTTCTCAGACACCACTGCATATACATGTTGGTCTAGGGAAAGGTGTCAGCAGAGGGACCACTCCTTGCCAACACCGTACTGCACATCCATGTTGTCTTAGAGATGGGTGTTAGTGGAGAGAAGAATGTTTCTCTACACACTGCTGTATATGTTTGTCATCCTGAGAAGAGCTGTGACTAGAAAGTGAAATCCATTCCCGCACCCTAATATATATATGGTTATGTTCCTGAGGAGAGGTCTCAGTGGAGATGCCATTAATTGTTATACTTACTAAGGAATAGCAAGGTCTTACGTGTGAGGTGTGTACCTTCCGCTCCCTATGCATGCTGCTGAGCCTGGGGAAAAGTGTGAGTGGAGAGGCAGTGGCTCTTTACACCCTACTCTACACACTGGTTACCTTCATGCAAGGTCTTAGTAGAGAGGCCAGGCTCTCCCCATAGTCTACTATACTCAGTTATTAGGCTGTGGAGAGGTGCCAGTGAGATACAGGTGTCTCCTTACACCCTACTGTGCACTTTTGTTATACGGCTAAAAGATCTCATTTGAGTCTACTTTCTTCGCACACCCTACTAATGGGCACTATATGGCATAAGTACTGTAATAATGGAAAGTGTAAATTCTTCCTCTAAAAATGTATACAATCCTGTAAGACTCTCACTGTAGTGACTGAACTTTTTCTAATATTAATAAATGGACTAAAAGTAAAAAATGAGTATCAATGTGTGCTATTTACCAATGTTATTCTCGTGCAGATAAAACAAGTGTTTTTTTTTTTTAAATCTAAGGGGCCCATTACGATGGCGGGCGGAAGCACAACCGCCGTGCTGGCGGATGCAAAACCACCAGTTACCGCCGGCACGCAGCAGTCCACACGCCCGCCCAATTACGATGCGAAAAGCAGGCCAAACACCGCCGGCAAGCCAGCAACACCGTCCGCCATCAAAGTGCGCCCGCACACGTAGCGGCGCAGCACAACTGACACACACCGTCCGACGAAACACGCCCCGCCCGGCGCATAAATTACGATGCCGCAAACAAACGGCTCCCACGGCAAAGAGACACCGCACGTGAAAGAGAGGCGGAAACACGGACGCAGAGCACGGACAACGAAGAAGCGGCACCCGGGCATGAATCCAGCACTGCAGGCCCTTCCCATGCTTCTGCTGATGCACCACCAAGGACGCAACGTACCGCAGAGACGCAGGTAGGCACACACACAACAAGTGCACGCAAACAGCGCACACAGTGCAAGGGCGGAAAAAGCGGACAACCCCCACCAGCGCGTGTACACTACACATCCACCATTGCATCCACATATGACACACAGGCCAAATCCTAACATCGCGGAACACATGTGTACACACCACCTGGGACTAGGAACCAACCACCCCGTCACGGCCCCAAAGCGCCCGATGACGCCGCCACACATGCGCACAACGCAGAGGCCAACCGCAGCGCCATGCATGCGTCGCACACAGACACAGGGACACAACCAAGCAGCACACACATCAGCCCCACCCCGAACGCACATGACACGTGACAGGCCTGCCACAGACATGTCCCCAACGCCCAATTCACGGACAACACCCAACGCCACACAACCGACGCACACATGTCAGTGAAGACACGCAACTGCAGGACACACCCCAGTGTAACAAACATGGCGTAGCACACAGCGGCGGCAACACCAACTAGGAGAAGCAGGGCCTCTTCGGGAAGAGGAACGCCAGTACCACACTGAAAACCCATACCACCCTACACATATGAACAAGACATATGAAACGGAACACCAAAGAGCCCGGGGACCGACAACAGGTGGCCCAAGAATAACATCCACACACAAGGCCCAACGCAGAGCGGAAAGGCAGGCTGCCGCCCACACAAGGGAGAGCAGACAGCACTGAATGACCTTCCATTCCAACTCCGAAACCACAGCCCTACGACAGAAGCCGGTGAATACAGCCATTGTCCAAGAATAGACCAACACAGGCATGCCGAGGAGACCGACCACAGGGCAGATAGCGCATATCACAGAAGCACACAACGGACGGGGAAGAAAGAAGAAAACACTCCCCCATGTCGGCCACATGCAAGTTAATTGGAAGGAGTCACACAGCACTGACCTTGAACTGTCTGAGAAGCATGTGGGAAGAGGGCCCGTGTCCTCCAAACAAGCCAACAGAACACAAGTCCTGTCTCCCTACGACTACACAGAGCTCACAGCAACCCCGGAGCGTGCACATTGCAGACTGCACACACAGCCGGAGCACGCCATCTCAACGAACCGCTGCGAAATGGCAACCGCAACACACCTACCCAACTACGCCGAACAGCTCAAGCTGTACAAAACCAACACGATACATACATTGGGATGCGATCTCCTGTCCCTGCTGAACGTAAGTTACCGACTGACTTACCGCATCACATTGTTCAGCTGCGTCATGCCCGTCTTCTACTGTCGGAGGTGTCCCTACCAGCATCCCGTCGAGATATGCCTCTCCAACCCGGCATGTCTGAAGGCGGACCTGCTACCACTACTCCTCCCTCTAGACGCACACGACAGGGCCTGCTCTGCCTATGGGGGCATGGCGTATGTGGCCAACATCGCACCCACACTGAAATGGGACCACTGTGCCTCCACACGACGGATCATCGAGAACAGCTACATCGAATGTCACCCAGCATGCCCCATCATGGTCCTCCAAGGGACAACTTACGAACAACACCTTGACAGCCACCATCCGCTTCATTGGCTGGCAAACATGTACACCACCAATGACATGGAAGCCCTGCTGGACGGCATCGCATACCTGACAACCTGTAAATACGTCGGACCACAACGCAGGTTCCCCGAGTGACCTATGAAGTCCAACCCCGCACCCATGCTCAGCTTCCGCACGGACTGGCCAGTCACCACCACAACAGCCATACCAAACGACCGGCAACTGTAACCACACCATCAACGACATCGCCATGACATCGGATATGACCGGGACATGCACACTGTTCCCCATCACATCCAGGAACACCGCATGCATCGTGGGAGGCAGTGGCATGGGCTCTGTGTATCGCACCCACATGGACGGAACTGCACGAACAACCAGGACACGACATGGATCCAGCGCACATGGACACACACACCGCTCAGTGGACATGAATAGGTCGCCTGGAGTCTGTGGGTGCTGCACCCTCCCACCCCCGCCCCGGGAATCCCATACCAGGACCTTTGCATGGACGACAAGTGCATACAACAACAACACGACCCCAGTGACTGTGACATGTCCAGTAACCACCACAGTGCAACAACAAGTGGCACGCCGCTGCATGCACGCAAGCACATGCCCTGATGTCATCTCACATGCACGCGTGCATGAGGAACAACCGCAGCAAACCTGTCACATGGAACTGAGATGGACTGTGCCCATGATGCCGAGCGGTCTGGTAGGCTACATGTATACCGTCTGTGTCAAAGTCCGCAGCTCCGCAGCTATACGTAAATGTACATTAGCACAGCCTTGGCCAAGCAGATGTAACTCTGAAGCCCACATCCCACATGCAACAGCTAATCACATGTAACCCTACACCCTATCCCATTTGTAATCATGCTCAGTATATCCTCAACATGTATTCCGCTGCCAGTAGTGTCCACTATACTGCATCACAGAGGACAGAAGACTCAATATAATGTTTGAAACCAAAACTGTCTCCGCTGACTCATTTCACAAGTACGAATGAGAGAGGATGAGAGTATGTGAAGTACACGGCAGTCGTGACATGACCATGTAGTCCACTGGTATTGGATGTCAACGCAAATGAGTAGCACTACTGTGGAAGACACACATGTGTCGTGTGAAGTCGTATGGACGCAGTGCTCAGGTGGGTGGGTGCGACGGGTAGATGCGCACATGCCAAGTTGGAGCACGCCGTGTTGGGAGGGGTCATGAACAGTACACCACCACTTCCTGGGCATTGTGAGAGGACACCTGTCGGGGGGGAGTGAACACGTGTGTGCACAGCAGCCGGGCACACGTACAAAGCGGTACCAGGCGCACCTCAGCCCACCCTCTGTGGACAAGCTGGATCCTGTTGTGCGCCCGCCATGCCCCTTGACAAGGCACACACAGCCCCAGTCGACCAGGTGTAACCCCAACATAGTCAATCCGCACAGGCGATACAGGGCACGGGATGGCAGTGGAGCATGGTGTGTGTGAGGTCTCCTCGCGCTCCTCCTGGTCATATCACGCAGGCAATAGAACCTCAACGTCTAGCATGGCACAAGTCAGATGGAAGTGTAGGGGGACGCACCACAGCACGAGCAGCACTGACGTCACGGGAGGTGGCTCGCACCATCCCATCCATTGCCCATCATACCAACCACGCCACATGCCATTGCGACTAAGTGCAAGCGCGTGCGCCACCACCCCCGAGCCCTCCCCAGAGAGGCCAAAGAGTGAATGTGTGGGCCAACAGCCACAGACGGACGCGGCCTGGCCGCAAGGGCAGCCACAGCCACTGGGTGTCGCAGGTGGCGGATCCGGAAGGCGAAGACTGTGATGCATAGTCCATGCAGGCCGGGTCTCCATTTGGGGCACCACGCAGGTGGACGGCGTCCCGCCACACATCATACCCTGAGACAGCCCACTCGTGCAACTGGACCCACACATACACTCCTTGCCCTCTCTGGTGCGAGCTTGGGGCTGCCTGTGCAAGCGCTAGCCTCGCAGGTGAGCATGCATATTGGGGGCGAGGGGAGGACATGAGGGCTGGGGCGAAGATGACTGTATCACTGTCAGTTAGTACAAGGGATGACCCAGATGTGGAAAGGAAGAGACGTGTCCCGTGTGTACTGCAACTAGTCGCCAATCCAACTACCCCCCATGTCCGGAATGTAAGCCCGCACCTAGGCCCGCCCATCCGCCACATCGAACATACCACCAGCACGACAACCTTCCCATTCGAAACACTGACTGGGGGTGGCGACCAGTGAACAATCATGTGTAGCCTACCCACGCGTACATGTGGGCCCTCCATGATCCATGTCACCTGCGGCAAAGACATGACATGCGCAATGAGGGAAGTGAGGAGAGCTGTCCGCCCCACGCGCAGAAGGTGCATCAGCTCCACAGACCCAGCAGCGAGTCCAGCAGGGGTCACATGTGCAGGGGCAGCTGTGCCTGGTGTGAAGGCACATGCATATAGACAGCACATCGACCAATGTGTAGTCTGCTCACATCCACAGTCCATCATCATGCGGACATAGGAATTGAACACAGGGCAACACATCTTAGTTGGTGCACCCACCGTGACCAACAATGCGCAATCATCGACGTACCCGCCCTGTGCATGGCCCCCCACCCAACGGAGGCACATCCAGTGCCACCATCCCACACACACAAGCCTTCCACGGAACATGCTGTGTCCAATGGTCAGTACAGAGTCAGCGCCCATCTGGTGGATCCTGAACAGGAGACACATGCACACACATGCCAGCTCCCACTATGTACGTCTGCCACCTGGCACGTGCAATGTAACCTCTCACCTGTGACGTGTGACTGCAAGCACACAGCCGTCTTGGCATGGGGCTGTCAATGTGGACACCAGTCAATGTTTCGGGAGCTGTGATCCGTACAGTGCTGTACATAGGGTGCAGTGCTGACACCTACTACTGTCTCATATCCCCTCGTGCCACAGGTCCCACTTGTATTGGCCGCTCAGCCCGTGCCCACATCGTGCCGTCGTCGTGTGCCATACTCATCCAGCCTCGGAAGCAGTTCCATGCTCAGCAGACACTCATGTTGCCGTGGCGTTGCCGCTTGACGAATATGCAGTCAGTCCCCATCAGCACGCCCCGCAAGTCATTGGGGCCTAGATCCCCATGTGCATGCACATGGCAGTGGTATGTCTCACTTGCCATTGCCATTGTTGGGAGACCTGTGTAAGTGTATTGTGGCCGTGCCGTCCCAGCTTGACAGCTGGGCTGTGGCTCATGTGCTTGCTCAGTCATGTCAGTGATGTGTATGCGAAATTGCTATGTGCCGTGTTGCTTTGACATGTGTCCTCTGCCATTTAACCCAGGCGGAGACCGAACATTGACCGCCCATACCAATTGCTGGCGGACATGGACGATACAGAGGTAATCAGGAAGTTTCGGCTGGACAGGCCAACCCTGCATCGACTGTGTGCCATGTTAGAGCCCCATCTCCGTCCCCGCAGGGTGTATCCGACTGCTGTCACCCCCACGGCTAAGGTGATGGCCGCCATGCATTTCTTCGCCACTGGGTCATTCCAGCACACAGTGGGCAGTGGAGGAGGGATGTCCCAGCCCATGTTCAGCAAGGTGCTGAGGGATGTACTGGCAGCCATGATGCTGTACCGAAACAGGTACATCAGATTCCCCAGGGCTCGTGAATTGGCGGCAGTGAAGGGTGCATTCTATGCCCTTGGCAGAATCCCACACGTCGTGGGAGCCATTGACTGCACACATGTTGGCCTTGTTCCACCACAGGCCACTGAGCACCTGTACCGCAACAGGAAGCACACGCACTCCCTGAATGTGCAAGTGGTGTGCCTTGCGGACATGGTGATCACCCACGTGTGTGCCAAGTTTCCAGGCTCGGCACATGACGCACACATAATGCGCAACAGCATCTTGCCACGACTGATGGCCAATCTGCAACAGGATCGTGGCTGTATTGTCGGTGAGTATGTGGAGTGGTGTAGCGTGCTGGTTGTGCGATGCTGTCCCCTGTCCAGTTGGAATAGCAACGGTTCTCTGTGTCCCTCACACCCAGGTGACTCTGCGTATCCGAATGGGGCATGGCTGCTCAGTCCATTGAGGAATCCTCGCACCCCAGCAGACGATCGATACAATGAGGCACATGGGAGGACCAGACGTGTGGTCGAGCGTACCTTTGGCCTCCTCAAGTCCAGGTTCAGGTGCCTGGACCGCACCGGGGGTGCACTGGCGTACTCCCCACAGAAGGTGTGCCAGATAGTGGTGGCGTGCTGCATGCTGCACAATCTGGCCATTCGGAAGCAGATCCCCCTGATTGTGGATGACGGAGATCAACCAGGGCCCCAGCCCGCAGACCAGGACAGCTCGAGTGAGGTGGACAGCGGAGAGGAGGAAGCTGGGAATGTGCGCCAGCAGCTCATCGCCCGCTACTTCACTTGACGGTGAGTGTCCATGTACGACGGATGATGTGGCTGTGTCTGTGCAGGTGTGTGTGTGCTGTGTCAGGGTGGCCGCTTGTTCACTGCGTGCTGTGTGTCAACGCTCCATGGCCAGGGTAGTATGCCACTGTTGGTGACTGTGGCATTGTGCCCTATTGCTCTGTGCGATGTGTGTACATTGCTTGTAGTTGTTGACATGTACTGTGTGATGGGTGTGTGACACACTCATTGAATGTGCTCCTGTTCTGTCTCCCACCCCTAGGTCCCTACAGGCCCTCCGGATTCCATTGCCATGCCACGCATCAGGTGCCTTTCCACCCAAGGTGGCCGTTGTATTCCGTACAAATAAAACACAGGGCACAAACAGCAGTTAGTGAAAAAGGTGCATTTATTACAAACTGTGACATGTGATTGTGTGTAAGGTGATGACAAAAGTGGTGCGTGCAGTGACAATGAGCTGTCGGTCATGGCTGCGTGAAGCTCAGGGTGTACCCACTGGTTCTATGTCCATAGTCCAACACACACATGCCATCCAGCTGGCTGTGTGAGTGGGATCGTAGAGCAAGTCAATGCAGTGGCTGGTCAAGGAAGGCTGGCGGAAGGCTGGCTGGCTGCCTCACTTGCGACTGGAGCGTGCGAAGTCCTCCCGGGAGATCTGTTTCCTCTTCGGACGGCCCCTTCCACGTTTGGGAGGGGGTGTGTGGTGGCGACCTGCTGGTGGTGGGTGAGGTGTGCTCACTGGCTGTGGACGCAGGGGAAGTGGACACTGCTGCCCGACCCTGCGCCCTAGCAGGTGGTGGCGGAGGTGGTGTTGCTGGCCTTGCCTGTGACCCCACCGCCACCACCAGCTGGCCCATGAGGTCCACGAGTTGGTCCATACGGGACACGAATTGGCCCATATGGGCGTCCATGGACCTCAGCACCCCCAGCACCTCCCGCGTGTCTGTAGCAGACCTGGCCCATTGTCCTTGGGCCTCTTCATAGGCCCCAAGGACTCTGGCCATTTGAGGCAGGGCATGGCTCCCAGGGAGGCTGGCGTTTCCCTGACCCTGCTCCTCCTACCAGTCCTGCTGCCACCGGCCTGCCCACTAGCCACATTGCACACCACGGTCCTCGCTGTGGCTCCCAGGGTGGATCCAGTCGGCCGGGCCACCACCTGCGCTGGGGCTGGTGCCAGCGAAGACGTGGTGGTGGTGGTGGCGGTGGTGGTCGGTGCGGCGATGGTGGCGGTTGCGGCAGTGGTAGTGGCTGCAATGACCGTGGGTGTGGCCGCAACGACAGTGGCAGCAGGGGGCTGGGACTGTTCAGCATCCCTGGATGATGGGTTGGTGGGTAGGAGGGGTCCTGGGAGCGGCTGGGCCCTGCCACGCCAGATGGGCCAGCTTGGTGGTCCGTGTCCGAAGAGGAGGACAGATCCTCCAGATCCGTGTGTCCTCGTTGGGGGCTTGTGGGCTGGCTGTGCTGGCTGCTGTCTCCATCCCCAGCATCCGGCAGTTCGTCACCTGTGGAGAGAATGAGATTTGTTATTGTGTTGCACCTGGCGAAGTATGTATTTGTCGTCTGACATTGGCAGTTCGTGCAATCTCGTACATGGGTTTCCCGGAGGCGAGTGTGTGGCTGTGGCATCTGTAGTTGTGTGTGCTAGGCAATGGGACTGTGTGCTGTGCACATGTGGCATGGGACGGATTGGCCATGCCGATGGGTGTGTTGCTGTGCCCCTACTCATTGTGACTCTGGTGTATGCGGGCTCCTGGCCCATCCTGGGTCTGGTTTGTACTTTGCTTTTGGAGTTCATATGGAACGCTTAGGAACGCATATGGCAACATGGGGGCCATGCCCCAGATTCGCATTTGGGAGGGGATATGCTTTTGGGGTTCAAATGGAACGCTTAGGAACGCATATGGCAACATGGGGGCCATGCCCCAGATTCGCATTTGGGAGGGGATATGCTTTTGGGGTTCAAATGGAACGCTTAGGAACGCATATGGCAACATGGGGGCCATGCCCCAGATTCGCATTTGGGAGGGGATATGCTTTTGGGGTTCAAATGGAACGCTTAGGAACGCATATGGCAACATGGGGGCCATGCCCCAGATTCGCATTTGGGAGGGGATATGCTTTTGGGGTTCAAATTGAACGCTTAGGAACGCATATGGCTACATGGGGGCCATGCCCCAGATTCGCATTTGGGAGGGGATATGCTTTTGGGGTTCAAATGGAACGCTTAGGAACGCATATGGCAACATGGGGGCCATGCCCCAGATTCGCATTTGGGAGGGGATATGCTTTGGGGTTCAAATGGAACGCTTAGGAACGCATATGGCAACATGGGGGCCATGCCCCAGATTCGCATTTGGGAGGGGATATGCTTTTGGGGTTCAAATTGAACGCTTAGGAACGCATATGGCTACATGGGGGCCATGCCCCAGATTCGCATTTGGGAGGGGATATGCTTTTGGGGTACATGCTGTGAGCCATGGGTGCCGAACGTGACATGTGTTGTGGCAGCATGACAGTGCATGGTCTGAGGTGTGTGCATGCCTGACATGCCCTGCATATTTGCTGTCTGTTGTGATTACTGGACATGGCATTGGACGCATCGTTATGAGTGAGTGATAGTTGTGTGCCAGCCAACGTATTGCAGTTGTCCCATCTCCTTGGTGTGCGTGCTGCCCTGTGCCATGTGCATCACTGCAGTGCTCGGGGGTGTGGCCCATGTTGTGTGTTGTTGCTCACAGTGTGTCGTGCGCTTAATTGACTTCTGGCACATGGTTGGTCATGGGCATGTGTCTTAGCGTGACTGCTGTATGTGTGGCAGCTGTGCGGATGACATGCCTTTCATGAGACTGGGGCTGACGGATGGGATGGATGGTATGTTGTATGTGCATGGTGTGTCTGTGAGTTTGATGGGTTCAGTGGTGTTCGTGTGCATTTATGTTGTTCCGCTCTGTTGCGTCTAGTGTTGTTTGTCTTACATAGGCATAGTTGTGGGGTGTGTGGTTGACAGGCAGTAGGGGCTACATGGACAGGACTTCAATGGTGTTTCGGTTGTGTGTGATGAGTTGCACAGTGGCTGCCGTGTGGGACTATATTCAGTGTGGCTTGTGCATGCAGACGTGGCTCCTTGGGTTGTTGCTATGTCTGTGATGGGTCATGTGGGGTGTGAGTCTGTCGTTCATGTCCGTGTGCACATTGTTCACTTGTTCGTGACGGTGGGCGGTGCTGCGTGTTCGTCTGCTACGTGACATGTCCCATGTGTTGGTCGTGTTATGGTCCTCATGCCTCCAGTAATCCAGCCCTGTCCAGTTTCCCACCTGCAAGTTGTTCGTGCGTGCACTGTACTGGATGCCACATGGCTCTAAGCGGGGGTGCTCCATGTTGCAGGTCTGTGGGGGTGGGGGGTGTTGTGGGTCGTGGGGGTGGCTGGACACCCACTGACACCGATTGCTGTGGACCGTGATGTCTGCCTTTCGGCTGTCGTTGTGCACTGCGGTGGCTGACACGTGGCTGTGGGGTGTGGGGATGCTCCTCCTTGCTGTGCTGTGGGACTGGGGCCTGGTGTGTGTTGTACTTGGGCTGTCCACCGTCCCACCCACTGCACTTTGTGTTCCTGCCACTTACCTGTTACTTGTCGGTTAGTGCAGCTGTGGCGGACACATGGGTGTGGTGGGTGCTCGTTGTGGCGCTTCTGGCATATTTGGGGACCTGTTGGTGGTTACGTGGCTGGCTTAGTGTACACATGTCCCCACGCATCTTACAGTTGTTCGGTTTGGGCTGTGTGTGGTAGTGTCTGTTGCATGTGTGTGTGATGTGTTGTGTATTGTGTGCTGGACATGGGGGTGTTTGTCCCTGGGAGCTGTGGCATGGTAGTTGCGCATGTGAGTACATAGCGGTGTGCTGGTATACATTAGTTTGTACTTACCAGCCTCCACTCCCCCTGCTAATCCGGCGAGGATCTCCGGATGGATTACGACTCGCACCTTCTCCTCCCACGCTTTGAAGGTCTTAAAGAGCGCGGGATTCCCTCCGCCAGTGACGGCAGCCAGCTCTCTGTTTTTGCCCTCCTTCTTCTTGACCAGGCTCTTTACGTCATTCCAACGTTTGTTAATCTCGACTCTGTTTCTGGGCAGGGTCCCGACTGCATTGACCTGGTCTACGATCCGGTTCCACATTCTGTTTCTGGTGGCTAGTGGTGTGTGCTGGACCATGTTCCCATAGATTTGTGGGTACACCTTGATGATCTCGTCGACCATGACCGTCAGCTCCATGGGCGTGAACTTGGGCATCCTTTGTGGTGCCATGGTGTTTGTGGTGCTGGTGCGGTGTGTGTTGTGTAATGTGCAGGGGGTTTGTGGTGCCGGGGTGTGGTGGTGGTGGTGGTGGTGGTGGTGGTGGTGGTGGTGTTTGGTGGTGGTGGTGGTGGTGGTAGTGATGTGTGCGTTTCTGTGGTGTGCTGCTGTCCTTGCTGTGTCACTGTGTCCTCTCCTCTCCGGTTTGCAATGTAGCAAGGGGTTGTAGTCTGTGGGAGTGCTGCTTTTGTACTCACCTATGTGGGTGTGTCCTCATGGTCTGTTGTTTTCAGGTGTGTTGTGTCTGGGGTTCTGGCCTTTGTATTTTTTGTTTGTCCGGGGGGTGTTTTCGGGATGTGTACTGTGCTTGTGTATTTGTGCGTGCCTTGCTGTGTGGACTTGTTGGCCATGTTGTGTGCTATTGGTTTTGTGTGCGGATGGTTTCTGTGCAGGTACGTTGGCGCCATGGCTTCTGCCGTGTCGATTCTCATCGGCGTTGTTTGCGCTGGCGGGCGGTATATTTGTGGTTTTTCCGCGCTCATGGCGGTGCGATCGTAATTTCACGTGCGGTGTGTCGGCCGTGTGGGCGGGCGGTTTTGTGTTGTCGTGCGTGTTTCCGTCCGTGGCGGGCGGTTTGACTCCGACTCGGACGATGGCGGGCGGTATTTTGTGTGATTTTTCCGCCGATGGCGGTTTTCGGTTTGTGTAATCATAATGGCGTGGTCGGTGTTCAGGCGGTGTGTGCGGGCGGATTTTTGCCGCTTCCATGCCTGGCGGATTTATTTACGCCGGGTATCGTAATGAGCCCCTAAGTGATTTATTTTTATTTATTTTCCACAATTATATAATGGGCTGCATTTCTTTTAACTAAATGTACTGTTACTATTCTGGTGTATGTAAATTATACAAACTACTTCAGGATACATTCAGTGTAATTGCAAAGTCCATTATAAAAAGTAGGATCTAGCGAGAGGCTCACGAGAGCAAACCAGGAAGCACTCCCCCCTTGGTCTGCACTCTTGCAAGAGTCTCACGAGAGCTTTAGAAAAGGAAAAGAGGGGGACACAGTACAAATAACACAGGTCATGAAACTATAGGGTAGCTCTGACAAGAGCCGTTTTTGTTAACAGTTTTCAACAAATGTAAAAACAAATTTGTGTTTTAAAGCATTTTTAAAAAAATTGTGTTTTAATGTATTTTTAAAAAGGGTATGACAAAAACATACACCTTAAAGTGGTAAACAAACACCAAAACCATCTCCTTAAAAACAAGAAGGAGAAAAACTACAAAAAACTGTTTTAAAAATAAATACTGCCTAGGGCACTTGTGCTCTTGGACAAATTTCTCCTTGGCAGACCTGCTTGTCTCTGATGAAAAAATCATCTGTTTACACAAGCAGCAAAATAGCCCTTTATTAAAAAAAATGCAGGGCTATTGTCCGCTTGGAAACTTTTAACTTGCGCAAGCACAGTATCTCCTTGAGTAAATTATGTTGAAGCCCCTATAGAGTTGTCTAGCTCCACAGCACAAGCCAACTCTGTGTGTGCAATCCTTTGCAGATGCATTGACTTCAGGAGTCTCTACATCTCTGTGGTACTCATGCTATATTGTTGCTCCCCCCAGCTGAACTCTTTGCTGCAAAGTTTACATGTAACATACTTCACAGAAACTTTCTTTGCACCTGGCTTCATTTCAAAGAATTGTCACAACAGGGATTCCTTGGCTGGCTGAGCTGGTGTAGAAGCCCCTAGCTTCTCATCTGAGTCTGATGAAGACATCTTTGTAAAGAGTGGGAAACGTGGAAGGAGAGCAAACCAAATATGTCTTCTCTCTCCAAAATCCAAAAGTGAAATAAAGCAAAAAGGTCGGATTCTTCTTCTTCTAAATAAATACATCCATATGAACCAATACCAATCCTTCCTTACGGTGTGGTTCCTCTCCCGGAACTCTTGTGAGATACCCCTGAGCATCTCGTGAGATCGGAAAAATATTATTTCTTTACATATTTCATTGAAAAATTCCTAACCAACTTTACAAAGCTAATCAACATTTCTGAAGTTTTAATTTGTTCAGAATTACAAGACAAGACTGTTATTAACCTAACTACAAATGCATGATCTTGCGGGTAGATTGCGAGAGCCGAAAAAGAAGTAAAGCCCTCTCGGAGTTCACACTGGAGATTGTGTGTGCGACTCCCGCAAGCGTCTCACGAGATCGTAAAAATATATTGCTATATATATTCAATGAAGCAAATCATAATCAATTTTACTAACATAATCAATTTATGTAATCTGTTACTTTGTTCAGAATTACAGGAAAACACTGTTCTTAATTTAATCCCAAATGAATGATACTCACAAGAGGGTCACGAGAGCTGAACAGGAAGTATATTCCCCTTGGAGTCCATGCAGGGGATTGTGTGTTCGTCTCCCACAAGCATCTCAAGAGAGTCATCAGCTTTTTAAAAAACCCAATGAATATTCCAATCATATTTCAATTACTTTCCTTTTACAGATTATTATTAATTAATAACTGAACACATAAGAAAGAACTCCAAACAGTAGATTAAAACAAAATACAGAACTCGAATGAGTAATCAGACACTTAAAAAATAGATTTATATACTGACACCCTAATACTATACAATATTTAAAAAAACTGTTTACTCTCTTATTTATAAATGCAACTTTAATGTAAAAACACATACAAGGCTGTGAAAAGTACGCTATTACAATATTAATGGACTTGCTCGGAAAATGTCACAATATGAGAGTCAGAAGAACTGAAGAGATAGACAATCTCAACACAAATATTGTTGTATTACTCTGATTTATACTCAAACATCCTTTTTAGAAACATCATGGAAAGTATTCACTGTTTCCTATTAAGTAACAGTTTGAAAGCAATTCTCTTTCAAATAATGTCCGCATCACAGGATATATTATTCAGTTATTCTACCATACATACACTAAAAAAAAAAATACTTTGAAAAAACCCTAGAAATTCACTGAAAGAAAACAAGGTGAAAGTAACGTTATAGTTACCAGGACATTTTCTTGCTCAAGGAAGGTTTGTAGCCACATTGGGGCAATTATGGAACATTACAGACTCGGAACCGGAGCAACATCCACAAGTGCACCCAATACACATTGTGGACAATGGGCGCAGTCTAATTACTTGGTTCACAAGAACGCCAGCACACACCATACTAGACCTGATGCAGGCAATGTGTAGATGCTGGAAGAGAGATATAGGGTGAGAGTTAACATCTAGGGAACGGGAGAAAGCCCTATATTATCCGAGGACAGAGGCAGCTCCTCCGCAATGGCGAAGGAGCGTTGCCCCACTCACTGCAGAAGAAACATAAAATGATAATAAAAGGAATTTATTATTGTATTATTTTTCTCTGACAGCTGATGCTGCCGAGTAAAGGGCGGGGCTGGCTGGGCATCCGGAGTGACAGCCAGCAGGAAGAGGAGGAGTTGTTGGGCACTGAAAGTGCGCATGACAGTTTGGTCGGCCATGTTAGGCCAGCCAAACCATCATGCGCAATTTGATTTCTCCAACCCAGCTGTATGGAGAAAACTGCAAAGGCTACCAGTCACTTACTGAGCGCCTAACCAATCCTGGCACTGCTCTCATACTGAGAGCGGCATCTGGATTGGGTGGGGGTGGCCCATGAACTACTACATACTTTGTCACTGAGGCGGCTGGCAGCAGGAGCTGCAGGGTGAGGTAAGTGGTTTTTTTATTATTATTATTTGCCCCCCTGTGCTGCCGCACCAGTTTATTTTGGCAGCAGCCGCTACTTTCCAAGGAAGGTATCCAGAAATGCAAACTTTCAATACATTCAACACAACATACTTCACAGGGCTGAACTCACTCCCGACAGTCTGCATAAAATGTTTGGCTCTTCGTCACTATGCCCTAGGTACGGCGCTCCAAATGCTAATATGATCCACATGTTCTGGAGCTGCCCAGCGGCCATGGCCCTCTGGCAAGAGGTCGCAGTAGCTCTATCAGAAGGTACGGGACAAGAGGGGTTTCTTACTTTAGAGGTGCTGATGTTGGGATCATTAAAGCTTAAAAAACCCCAGCAGGCAACAAATTGATTCCTAGACTTAGGCCTACTCATTGCCTGTAGAACCATAGCAATGAATTCCAAGGCAGGCTTCCTCCCGAACCTTCAACACTAGTGTGCGGCGACTCTCAAATGAAGCGAAAACATTGAGAGAGGAGGTCCCCGGACTGCGCAGGGTCCCTATAGCTTCCTTGTGGGGCTGAATGCAAAATGAGCTGCAATCATTCTAAGAAGCCTCAGAGGCCTAAGGAGGGCAACTTGCAACTACCTCAGGCCACTACATGGTGCTGGTCTATCAGCCTTGTCGCATCCCTTGTGACCTCCCTCCTGTTGCTTGGAGCCTCTTACAAACTGACCCTCTCCCTTGGGTGGATGTCTGGAACCTTGGATGTACTTCCTCTGTGTTGACCCTTTCCTACGGGAGGTGGGAGATGAGATAAAATGATTCATTCAGCAGCAACCCCGCGGAGGCATGAATGCTAGTGAATACGAACATTCTAAGACTTTGCTAGCCAATGAGGAATTACCTTTTTGTTGTGGTCTGCAGTATGATTGTTATTGTTGTTATTACCATATGTGGAAACATCTTCTCCTTACCACAATATAGTATTATGATGAACTGTTCTGATTATGACAGTGCTTTTCATTGCCAATTCTAATAATATTGTATGTCATGATGAAAACAATAAAAATAGTTCCAAAAAAAAGAAGTAGCGTTATAGTTAGGTGTATTAAAAAGATCTGTTTTTGTTTTTAAAAAAAACCTTAGAAATTCACTGGAAAAACCAAAGGTTAAAGTGGCGTTATAGTTAGGTGAATTTCTCAGTGACATTAACATTTTGAACTAAGAAGAACCCAGAAATTCACCCATCACATGTTCAATGACATCATTTATGACATCACTAATTTCACTGATTGGCCACAGGAAATGAGATCCCCGGGGCCAAAATCAGCCTGTGGAGAAGAGCGGCTTGCACCTTCCTCACCCTTAACCCCTTCGCTGCTAGGCCTTTTCCGCCCCTGTGCCAAGCCTTTTTTTGGCAATTTGGGGTAGTTCGCGCTTAGGCCCCTGTAACTTTTGGAACACATAAGCTATCCACGCCAAATTTGCGTCCTTTTTTTCCAACATCATGGGGATTTTAAAGGTACCCAGGGTTTGTGGATTCCCCTGGAAGGGACCCAGAAGTGAGCCAAAATACAGCTAAATTTTTTTTTTTTGGGGAAAAATGGGAAAAAAGGGCAACAGATGAAAGCGTCTGGTTTTTTCCCTGCAAATGGTATCAAAAAAGGGGTTGTGGTGCTGAAATCACCATCTTCCCAGCTTTCAGGGACAAGCAGACTTTTGTCAGAAAACCAAAGTTTTTTACACAGTTTTGGCATTTTTCTGGGCCATAGCCTATTTTTGCTATTTTTTGTGCTTTCAACCTCTTTCCAGTTAATGGTAGAAATGGGTATAAAAGCAATAATGGATCCTGGAAAACTATACATTTTAGAAAAGTAGACAAAATTCTTAATTCAGCAAGGGGTCATTTGTGTAGATCTTTCAAGGTTTCTTTATAGAAACTAACCGTTAGGCAATTTTGATGTCGCCTCAATACGTTTTGGGCCCTTGCCTGTCGCGGGTACTTGGGCCTCCCACACGACTGAGGCACCATTTTTATCGGGAGACCTGGGGGAACGCTGGGTGGTAGGAAATTTGTGTCAGCCCGGTGATACCATCAACTTTCCCACACAAAAATGTGTGGAAAAAGTGATTTGTTCAGCTAAATTAGAGGTGTGCGGGGGATTCTGGGTAAGAAAACGTTGGGGGAGCCACGCAAGCCATACCTCGCTTGAATCCCCCGGGTGTCTAGTTTTCAGAAATGTATGGGTTTGGTAGGTTTCCCTAGCTGGCCGCCGAGCACGGGGCCAAAACCCCGGTGATACCCCTCGCAAAACCAGGTCGTTTTGTGATAGGCAATTTTGATGTCACCTCAATACGTTTTGGGCCCTTGCCTGTCGCGTGTACTTGGGCCTCCCACACGATTGAGGCACCATTTTTATTGGGAGACCTGGGGGAACGCTGGGTGGTAGGAAATTTGTGTCAGCCCGGTGATGCCACAACTTTCCCACACAAAAATGTGTGGAAAAGGTGATTTTTTTCAGCTAAATTTGAGGTGTGCAGGGGATTCTGGGTAAGAAAACGTTGGGGAGCCGCGCAAGCCATACCTCCCTGGAATCCCCCGGGTGTCTAGTTTTCAGCAATGTGTGGGTTTGGTAGGTTTCCCTAGCTGGCGACCGTGCACGGGGCCAAAAACCCAGGTGACCCCCCTTACAAAACCAGGTCGTTTTGTAATAGGCAATTTTGATGTCGCCTCAATACGTTTTGGGCCCTTGCCTGTCATGGGTACTTGGGCCTCCCACACGAGTGGGGCACCATTTTTATCGGGAGACCTGGGGGAACGCTGGGTGGAGGAAATTTGTGTCAGCCCGGTGATGCCACAACTTTCCCACACAAAAATGTGTGGAAAAAGTGATTTTTTCAGCTAAATTTGAGGTTTGCAGAGGATTCTGGGTAAGAAAACGTTGGGGGATCCACGCAAGCCATACCTCCCTGGAATCCCCCGGGTGTCTAGTTTTCAGAAATGTGTGGGTTTGGTAGGTTTCCCTAGATGGCCGCCGAGCCCGGGGCCAAAAACTCATGGGACCCCCCTTGAAACCCAGGTTGGTTTGTGATAGGTAATTTTGATGTCGCCTCACTAGGTTTTGGGCCCTTGCCTTTCGTGGGTACTTGACCCACCCACGTGGGTGAGGTACCATTTTTATCGGGAGACCTAGGGGAATGCTGTGTAGAAGGAAATTTGTGGATCCACGCAGATTCCAGAACTTTCCCACAACAGAATTGTGAGGAAAATGTGTTTTTTTTACAAAGCCTGAGGTTTGCAAGGGATTCTGGGTGACAGAACCTGGTGAGAGGCACACAAGTCACCCCATCCCGGATTCCCCATGGTGTCTAATTTTCAAAAATGTACAGGTTTGCTAGGTTTCCCTATGTCCCGGCTGCGCTAGGGCCCAAAATCCACAGGAAGGAACATTGCTAAAAATAAGTCTGTGCCTTGTGGGCTATCTGCCGCCCTGGGAGGGAATCGGGGGGGGAGGGGGAGTTTGCCCCGATATTTCCCCAAGGGGGGAAGAAAGACTGTGGCTATTTTTTTGGGGGGTGGGAGCATTGGTATGCCCATTCTGGGCAGCCCCCACCCCCATGCATAAAAAAATCCAGAGTAATCACTGGTGCCTAGTGGGCTTTTTGCCCCCCCGGGGGCAGATCAGGGGCCACTGCCCCCATCTGCCCCCATGGGGGGGCAGAAAGACTGGAATTTCTCTGGGGGGGTGGGGGTATTGTCATGCCCATTTTGGGTAGCCCCCACCCCTACATGAATACAAAAAAAATCCCTGGTTTCTAGTGGACTTTCTGCCCCTCGGGGGGGCAGAAAGACTGACATTTCTCTGGGGGGGGCAGAAATGTCCCCACCCCAACGTCAATAAAAAAAAAATCCCTGGTTCCGAGTGGGCTTTCTGCCCCCGTGGGGGCAGAATGGGGGCCACTGACCCCATCTGCCCCCCAGGGGGGGCAGAAAGACTTACATTTCTCTGTGGGGGGCATTGCCATGCCCTTTCTGTGCAGCCCCCACCCCAACGTCAATTAAAAAAAAAATACCTGGTTCCCAGTGGGCTTTCTGCCCCCGCGGGGGGCAGAAAGACAGTTGCCAACAAACAAATATGGGGGGAGCAAAGGCCCTTGCCCAAGGGGCCGCTCCCCCCCTCCCTGGTGGATAGTGGGTGGATCCCTGCTTGGGGATAGCCCTCCTGGGGTGATCCCCAAGCAGGGATCCACTAGGGAAGAGTACCATTGGAAAGGGGAGATTTTCCCCTTTCCAACGATACCTCTCCCATCTTTTTCGGTGCTCGGGGGGCTGAGATAGCCCCACAAGCATCGAAACTGAGAAACTGAAACTAAGTTTCAGTTTCGTTTTTGTTGCAATCATTGCAATGAAAATCAAAAATATGCCTGGGGAGGTTGGGGAAGCTCTTCCCCACCTCCCCAGGCAAAAAGGGAAATCCCTCTGCTGTCTGCAGCAGAGGGATTTCTGAGCATATGCTCATGACGGAATGGTTCCGTCATGAGCACACTAGAACTTGTGCTCATGACGGAACCATTCCGTCATGAGCATAGAAAGGGTTAATATGAACAGCATTCCCCCTGGCACTTGGCCAACCTGGGGGCAAAAAAGCAAGCACGGGCAAGCACTTGCTTTTTTTCACTTTTGCTGGGATCCACGGATCCTCTGCAGTTTCCCAACACAATTGATTAAAAAAACATTTGTGGGACCCCACCAACAGGCTTTGGGGGTCAGGGTATTCCTACCCTGCCCCCTTATTGTTTTTTTGTCATTTTTTCTTGGAACTCGGCTGAGTCCCAAGATGACTGCCAAAACGTCTAGGTTAAAGTGCTGGCAGCCAATCAGATCTCAATCAGTCAAAATCAAAGGGTTCCATTTGAATATAAATGTATATCAACACTTGAATACAAAACTAAACTGGCTACAAACAACACAACCATTCATCCAATTAAACGCCTGAATCTTAATCTGGTTGAATCTGTGAGATTGCAACCTTAGATTTATTTCATATTTTAGTAAGGAGAAAGTAGATTTTTTAGATATATCAATAAAGGATAAGGAAGGGTGACTTGAGGTGGAACTATACACTAAACCTATGGACAAAAACACATTGCTCCACTACTCCCCCCGAAATCCCAGAAGGATAATATCCCCTTTAGTCAATTCCTCCGGCTCCGGAGGAATTGTTCCGATTTACAGGATTTTTATAAACATGCAGAAGTTTTAAAATTGAAGTTCACGGATAGAGGATATCCCAAAAAACTAGTGTCACATTCCCTGAAACGAGCTAGGTTTTACGATAGAGATGTCATGTTGAGTAGCACTAAGAAGAATATGGATGTGACTAGAATAGTATTTGTGAGCCAGTTTTCTGGGGTGAGCAACAGGATAAAAAATGTAATTAATAGACATTGGAACATCTTAAATGCTGAGGAAGAGATCCAACTAGAGAGACCCCTTTTCGTCTTTAAGAGAAATATTAATCTCTGCAACCAGCTGGTACATACTTACTGAGACGATTTAGGGAACAGGCAGAGGACTATAGATAATAGTGTAGCTAAGGGTAACACTAAATGCAGGAACTGCAACATTTGCGTGCAATGCCGAGTTGCGAAGGAGTTAACACACAACGGAAGACGTGTAGTAGCACACATGCTTAACAATTGCCGGAGTAAAAATGGGATCTATTTATTAAGATGCCCATGTGGTTTAGGATATGTGGGCGAAACAGGTAGAGAGCTAAGGGTTAGATTGCAGGAAAACAAGTCCGCCATTAGAACGTTGAAACCCAATGCCCCTCTGGTTGCCCACTTCCAGAAACATGGCCAAAAAGAATCAGATTTTGAGTGGTTTATTCTGGAGAATTTTACCATTGGAAGAAGAGAAGGGAATCCGAATGAAAAACGGAAAGCTAGAGAAAAATGGTATATCTCTATATTCAATACAATAAAAAATGGACTCAATTTGAGGGAAGAGTGGGATAGGTTAACAACCTGAGAAGTTTTTTATCAGAAGGATAGTCTTTGTTGAGAAGCTGAAACTCGATAGATGTCATCATACATATTGTTCTCGGTAGTGATAAGATTTGGGACAAAACCAGCATAGCATCGGTCCCCACAGCCTATAACCAGCTCTTGTGTAGTCCGTTTAGTTCTTATACAATCCTTTTTATATTTTGTCAGATTAATGATAAGGTGTAATTCACACAGCGTGACATATGGTAAATTACAATAGGGCTATATTCCTTCCTGACACTCTAAGATGGTGGATCCATAAGCCATGAATTTGCTCATGGCACCTATTTTGGTTACATAGGCGTTATATGGAGGATTTTTTTAAGTATGGCGGCATATGGAGTATTTTATATCATATTCGACGCATTTCCATAAGACGCTGCAGTTTTAGGGCATAATTAGGCGAACTGATGGTTGTTCGTGGACATTTGTCTGTTTTTGCACATTCGATTTCGGGTTCTACCGATTTTGGCACAGTGCACATGTTTTTATCCCATTTAAGAAACAATATTTGAAATAAGATTAATAGTGGTGAGTTTGGGTATGGTGGGTGCAGTGCGCACTAATATAGAAGGACACTCAAAGCTGGCGGCGCCATTAATTGATGAGGTATCAGAGCATGTATTGGGAAGATCACGTGATGAACGTGTCACGTATGTATAAAGATCCGTAATCCCTGCATCTCAAAATCTGAATGCGAGATGCGAGGAGATCGGACCAGGAGTTGAGGCAGTTGTTATTGGTAAGCAGAGAGAGTTTGAGTCCATATATTTGTTTATACAAACCTTTGGAAGTGGGCAGTTTTGCCCGCCCGTGTTAGTACACGTTAGTGAGGACGCATAGAGGGTGGCTTAAGAGACCCCCACACTGGTTATAGAACAACGTGTAGTGCCTTGCTAAATAGTACGGTTTAACGAGCTTCAACGACCCGATTTAAATTCTTTTAGCACGGGAACCGCTGAGGAGTGGTTCTCGTGACCTTGGGATCATTTTCACAATAGTAGCAATTTGCCATGCCCGCATTTATATATGAGAACACTTAACCCATGGGGCAATCGCTTTTGAAGCCTCGTAGTGAACAATGGTGGGTGTACATTTATGAAGCCAAGCCCCCTTTCTTGTATCCGGATGGCAGGGGTACAGAGCAAGGCTTTCTGTTGATCTTCATCAATTAAGCCTTGTGAGTAGGGGGTGGTTATGCGACAGTTGTACAAACAAATTGGTTTCACTTGTGAAAAACTCTAAAACAGCCTTGGGCTGAATATTTCCCCTACCATTTAATACATGGTGGGAGTCTGATAGATTGATGAGACTGGTGGGAGAAACTGCCATTTTCCAAACTTATGTGTAAATATTAGATAAACCATGATGGGATAAGAATTAGGTATGAATTTTTCTATAAGAATAAGAATTAGGTATGAATTTCTCCATAAGAAGAAAAATACTTTTACAATTTACAGGCACCAATTGGGCCCAATCAAGAGTCGATGCATGTAACCGTGTCTGGACCAAATAATTAGTGGAGATTGTTTAATCCTACATAAATGATGTAAAAGGAACTACTCAAGCAACATCAGGTACTTGATCCCAATATGTTATTAACGGGGGAAGATCTGACATCTGTATGATATCCCGACAGTTCTTTCACACATATTTTATTTATCTTTTTTGTCTTCCTAAAGTTTGCAATAAAGATCCACATTTTTATGGGATCATTGGGGAACCTTCATGAGGTGAAAAGACCTGAGGTTTGATCCAACAAGGAGTAGTGCATCCTTGAAGTATTGGTGGGTAAAATCCCCCCGTCTTTATTTGAATAAAAAAAGAGTATACATTTTGTTGTGTGAGTGAGGAGGTTTATGAGTAAATAGTAACGTGACCAATTGTCATTCCAATATCACCAAGACATGTTTAGACATGTTCCTTCATATATATGAAAAGTGTACTATTAAGAACAATAATTGTGTAAAACTAGGGGGGAATTGGATTCTGCCTTAACATGTATAGACTGGACTAATTTCTAAAATGGATTTTGTTTCTCTTTATATGTTCTGTGATAGATTTTGATTAGTGGGAGACATCTATTTCTTTCCTGAAGAACGTGGTTTGGATCATTAAGAACCCACCGAAACGCGTTGATGCTGAAATGTTCTAACACTAAATCGACTCAACATTGGTTAAAATAAGAGAACTTTTTATACATTGCTGTGGTTTAATCATTGATTTATTGTTCAATTAGTGTGTCTTAAATGACAAAAATGAATGTCTACAGAATTCTCCCTCTTTGTGAAAATGATTTTTAATGTTGTTTCCAACTAGGTTCTCCAATTTGTACATGAAATGATTTTGGTGTGTCTTTGAAGTCTCATAAAGGCTTGACAGAATACAGAACCCTATGTATAGCATATTTTGCACATATTTATTATTATATTGAATGTGTTTTAAAGAAATCTTCCAGTTTTTAGAATAACAATGTTGTAATTTTATACTACTCATACAGTTTTAGAGTGCTACTTGGTGATATTGGTTTTAATTGGATGAATGGCTGTGTTGTTTGTAGCCAGTTTAGTTTTGTATTCAAATGTTGATATCCTTTTATATCCTTTGATTTTGACTGATTGTCATTTTGGCACCCTGTCCCTTTGATGCAAGGGTGGCCCCTCTCCTGTTATTTTACTACAGTTGATCAGATTTCACCAACAGATCTGTCGGATTCGCAGAGGATTCACACCCCTAGATATCTATAAATCTTTTTTCTTTAATAACTCCAAAACTATTGAATAGATTTACACCAAATTACAAAAAGGGTCCTTTCGGAACCAAGAGCTAGCTTTCTATCAAACTTGGTTTAATTCCATTCAGTGGTTTGGGTTGTAGTCATGTTTAAAATCCCTATGAGAAATTGCACGGGGAAAACACATTTTAGGCCCCCCTTTTTCTAGCCCCTGCTTCATGCATCATGCCAAAATTTTCCAGACACCTGCTGCAGTTATTGTGGTTCGAGTTTTGAAAATTTCGTGAAGATTCAGCATATGGCGCCAAAGTTATTAGCAAAACAAAAACTGCTTCATCCATAGAAACTATGTCCTAACTTTAACTACCTACTGGCCACTGCCAGTAGGTTTTACATATATACTCTCTGAAAAAAACAAAGGCTACAGGGACGTTTTCGTTAGGAAATATAATTTTAAAAACCTTGGAAATTCACTGAAATAACCAAAAGTTACTGGGACGTTATAGTTAGGCTGACAGTTCAATTGTACAAAACCAGAGAAATTCAGCAGTTATAGTTAGCTGAGCTAACTATAACTCGCACCCACACAATGCACTGCTCATGACCTCACATATTACATCACTCATGACCTGGTCAGTGACATCACTGATGAGATCTCAAATGCCATCACTGATGACATCATCCAGTGACTGTGAGTGTTTTTAATAAGTTTATGAGTGTTAAATATATATACCAAGATGTATTGGTGACTAAGTGGATGTATAAGTGCCTGTATAGATGATTCAATGGGTGCATGACTGACTGTATAGGTGAGTGATTATGTGTCTCAGTGAATGTATGTGTGAGTGACTGGCTATGTAAATGTTTGCATCAGTCTGATAGTTGATGTCTAATTGACTGTATGGTTGTGTGAGTGGGAACGAGAGTGGCTATATGGGTGATTGATTGGTTATCTGAGTACCTGTATGAGTGTCTGACTGTGTGGGTGGGTGAGGGGGTGTGTGACTGTCTGTATCGAAGAGTGAGTGGTTGAGTCAGTGGCTGTATGGGTTAGTGAGTGTGTGTGTGAGGGGCTGCATGGGTAAGTGAGTATGTGTATGACTGTGTGGGTGAGGGGATTTGTCAGTGGTATATGGGTGAGTAACTGGGTATGTGAAAGACAGCATAGGTGAGTAATGGGGTATATGAGTGACTGTATGGGTGAGTGAATGAATGGGAGAGTGGCTGTATGGGTGAGTGTGTACTTGTGTCAGTGACTGTATAGGTGAGTGAGTACATGTTAGTGTCTGTATGAGTAAGTAAGTGGGTATATTTTATATATATATATTTTATTTCGCAGCATTTTAACCATGTTTTAACTCACCATTGTTTCAGCTTCCTTGCGTGTTCCCCGGTCCACCACTGAAAGTTCAGGTTGTGTGGAGGGATTAATCGCAAGCGCCGAAAGTGCCCCCCACTCACTTCCGGTCACAACGGAGGTTAGCAGTCTAGCTGCTGACCTACCGCCCCATAAATCCCGCATGCCATCGCAGCTCACAGTGGATGTTTTTCACTCGAGGTAACGAGCAGCCCGCTCGACACTGCCATAGGAAGCGCCTGGTAAACGGCCTCTAGATTGTTTTTAGATTCTTTTACTTGCCTCATTTTAATTTAATTAATCCCTGTCAAGCGCCTGTTAAAGGGCTTGAACCACTCCTCAGCATCGCACTTAGATCGTCGGGAGCGCTTGGTAAAAGGCTCCAAATATTTTATTTCGCAGCATTTTAACCATGTTTTAACTCACCATTGTTTCAGCTTCCTTGCGTGTTCCCCGGTCCACCACTGAAAGTTCAGGTTGTGTGGAGGGATCAATCGCAAGCACCGGAAGTGCCCCCCACTCACTTCCGGTCACAACGGAGGTTAGCAGTCTAGCTGCTGACCTACCGCTCCATAAATCCCACATGCCTTTCCCAACGCGCAGCGGACGCGCGCAGCGGGCGCGCCGCCAGCGCGCCAAAGGCAAGCCCGTCTGCGCCCGTCCGCGCCTGGATCGGGCCTAGGGCCATGTCCCCTGGCCCTACATCACCCACTACAGGCAAAAAGGTCTTATCTTACACAAGTTCTCAGCTTATGAACATCAAACACACCATCAATAGCCAGTACTGTCCCCATTTTAGTCTGGACTCATTCACCAATATTCGTTCCACTGGCTGCCCCAGCTGCCCGTTCATGCTGGTCTTACCCACTCGTCCTATACCCTCCAGCTCCCACTGTCGCCCCTCATACCCTGAACTTGTTCATTTTGCCCTTTTAAATGCACGCTCCCTCCCGAAGCATAAATTCGAAATTTCCGAACTAGTAACCAATCACAACCTAGACCTCATATTTGTTACAGAAACTTGGGGTGATCCTTCCTCCGGACCCGATTTCTGCATTGCCACTCCTAATGGATATTGCGTACTCAGACAGGACAGACGTTTTAAAAAGGGAGGTGGTTTAGCGATTATCTATCGAGACAAATATGTAGTAAAAATAGAAAAAATTGACTCACTGGTCTGCGAAGCATTGACCTTTGCTATTACGCTCTCAAACTCCCAATCATTCAAAGGAACCCTCCTCTACCGCCCACCTGGCTCTCGAGCCGGCTTTCTCGCAGACCTAAGTAGCTTGATTGAACCAGTAGCGGGAGCTCCCGACTACACCATCTTGGGAGATTTCAATTTTCATTTAGAGTCTCTCGATGATAAGGACTCCTCCTCCCTCTCAACCGACCTACTCTCAGTTGGCCTACAACAACTAGTGACTACTCCCACCAATCTAGCGGGTCACACCCTTGATGGTCTCTTCACCAACAACAGCCACATTTCCCTATTCACTGTTGCTCCCCTGACCTGGTCTGACCACTCTGTAGTAATGTTTACTATCCAGACCAAGAAAACTAATCTCTCACACGTCAACTCCCGCTCGCCCAAACAGGTCAGAGCGTGGAAGAACATCGACGCTCAGCTTTTAAAAACAAACCTTTCTTCCACCCAACACGATTATACATCGGATCCCGATCTAGCCTCTAATAATTACCTACACTGGCTACAAAATGCCCTCAACACCACAGTACCACTCAAGAAGGTCTCCAACAACCGTAGTGCTCCTTCCGCCCCTTGGTTCACAGAAGCGCTCAGAATTGTGAGGCAACATTGTAGAAATCTAGAACGACGTTGGCGCAAACTTTATGACAACAATGACAAAACGCGATATAAGGATGCGATAACTAAATACAAACATCTCATCATCACAGAGAAAAGCAAATATTATCTCTCACAAATAGAATCTGCCCAAAACTCCACCAAATCATTGTTTCAGGTGGTAACCAAACTATCCAGTCCACCTACCAGCTCACCTATAGACGCCTCCCAAGACCTTTGTAACTCCCTTGCTCACTTCTTTGAAGACAAGGTTAATCAAATTTATTCCAATTTCTCCACCCAGGCCAGTTCTGAGCATTCTAATCCCAGTATCCTCTCCAAACCCTCGGCTACAGTGTTCTCAGAATTTAGTCAGGTCTCACCCGAGCAGATAACAGAGCTAATCCTCTCCATTAAATCAGGATCCCCCCTCGACCCTTGTCCCCCTTCTGTCTTAAAACTTATTCCAGATTCAATAGGCCCCACCCTTACCAAAATCTGTAACTCAATGTTCAATACAGGCTCCTTCCCTTCAGTCTGGAAGAAGGCCATTATCAAACCCCTTCTAAAAAAATCTAATCTCGACCCCTCAGAATCTAAAAACTATAGACCAATCGCATGCCTTCCATTCCCATCAAAAATCTTTGAAAAAATTATGAACCTTCAATTAGCTCAATTCATTGACCACAATAACCTTTTGGATGACACCCAATTCGGATTCAGGAAGGGACACGGTACCGAGACGGCACTTATAAAGGCATCTGGCGAAATTAGAATGATCCTTGACCAAGGCGGCGCAGCAGTCCTCATATTACTGGATCTGTCGGCTGCCTTTGTCACGGTCGATCATGCCATCCTGATCGACCGTGTCTCCTCTATCGGCATTCACCATAGGGCTAGAGCCCTTCTAACCTCTTTCCTTTCCAATCGTACCCAGTCAGTCAAACTTGGCGACTTCTACTCTCCTGTATTCACCCTTCCCTGTGGTGTGCCCCAAGGATCCTCCCTAAGTCCGACCTTATTTAACATCTATGTGTCGGACTTGGCCAGGATCATCAAAGCACACGGGATGAGACTAACGTCATACGCCGACGACACCCAACTGGTGTTGGAAGTTCACAACGATGGAGGAGCAGTTGCCGCCAGCTTCCAACAGGGAATGTTGGCCATAAGCTCCTGGATTGCAAACAATTGCCTAAAGCTTAACTCCGATAAAACGGAGGTGATGATCTTTGGCAATGTATCCCCTGGCTGGTCCCCCACCTGGTGGCCATCCGATTTAGGACCCCCTCCTGTACCGGTTACAAAGGTCAGGAATCTTGGCGTAGTGTTTGACGACAAACTGTCTTTCATTCACCATACGAACGCGGTCGTCTCTTCATCCTTCTACACCTTGAAAATGATAAGAAAACTCTTACCATTTCTCCCTCCCAACGCCGGTAAGACCCTCATGTGCACTCTGGTAATGTCAAAGACGGACTATTGCAACGGACTCCTCCTAAATGCTCAGGAGAAAGTCCTCAACAAACTGCAATTTGTCCAGAACTCAGCCGCTAGAATTCTGTCCGGCACCCCCAAATATAAATCAATCTCTCAAGTTATACGCCAGTTTCACTGGCTGCCTATTAGAAGTCGAACGAAATTCAAGGCACTTTGCATCGCATATAAAGCCATCAACAACTCGGGACCTGAGTACCTAAAAAAAACACTCTGCCCATACAATCCGAACAGACCGTTGTGTTCTTCATCAGCCCATCTGTTGACTATTCCTCGCACTAAGAAAACATCTTGGGGTGATAGACGCTTCACAGTTGCCACGGCAAGACTATGGAACACCCTTCCCCTCCATATCAAAACCAGTCCCACCCTCATGATATTTAGGAAACAAGTAAAAACATGGCTATTCAATCAGTAATCTTCTACCTAGCTGCTCTTCTTACTCCACAGCGCCGAGACACCCTAGGGTATTTGCGCGCTATATAAATTGTATAAAATAAAATATGTGTGTGTAACTGTATGGCTGAGTAAGTGGCTGTGTGATTGACTCTATGGGTGAGTGAGTAGGTGTGTGAATAGCTCTATAGGTGACTGACTCAGTGTGTGAATGGCTGTATGGGTGTATGAGATAATATGTCAGTGGCTGTATTACTGAGCGAGTGGGTGTATGAGTGGCTGTATGGGTGAGTCAGTGGATTTGTATGTAGATCTATGAATCAGTGAGTGGGTGTGTGAGTTCTGGTATGGGTCCATGAATGGGTTTGTGAGTGGTTGTGTGGGAGTGGAAGTGGGAGTATGAAAGGTTATATTGTGGTGTGAGTGGGTGCGTTAGTAATGTTGTAGATGATGTCATCAGTGATATCATTTGAGATGTCATCAGTGATGTCACTTACCATGTCATGAGTGATGTCACCTACCATGTCATGAGTGATGTAATATGTAAGGTCATAAGCAGTGCATTGTGGGGGCGAGTTATAGTTAGCTCAGCTAACTATAACTGCTGAATTTCTCTGGTTTTGTACAAGTGAAATGTCAGCTTAGCTATAATGTCCTTGTAACCTTTGTTTTTTTTCTGTGAATTTCTAAGGTTTTTTTAAATTATGTTTCCTAACTATAATGTTCTTGTAGCCTTTGGTTTTTTGAGTAAATTTCTAAGGTTTTAAAATTCTAATTCCTAACTATAACATCCTTGTAACCTTTGTTTTTTTTCAGTGAATTTCTATGATTTTTAAGGTAGTAGTCACGTTTGCAGAGTGGTGGAGAGAAAGGGGGCGGGCTGCCAACCAGCTTTCAGGAATTCCGCTCTGTAGAACTTACAGGAGGTACCAGGAGGACTTCTTGACCCCCAAGGTCCCTCAGGAGTAAAGTGAACTTCACACCCCAACCAGTAGTGCACAGGAGGTGCGTTTGCAGAGGGGTGGAGAAAGGGGGCGGGCCCCATTCCCAGCCCATTTTCGGCCCCGGGGACCCCATCCCCCGGGGCATGCCCTTTATTTAAAAAAAATTGGTTTAAAAAAAGGGAGGGGGGCCATGGGACCCCCTCCCAACCCAGGCCTATTTCGGCCCCGGGGACCCCATCACCCAGAGCCAGGCCTTCATCATTTTTTTTAAAGGAGTGTGGGGTTGCGGCCCCCCTCCACAGGCCTATTTCAGCCCGGGGACCCAATCCCCTGGGGCCAGACCTTCATAATTTTTTTTTAAAGGAGAGGAGGGGCTCTGTGGCCCTCCTCACTAGGCCTATTTCAGCCCTGGGGACCCCATCCCCCAGGGCCAGGCCTTCATCATTTTTTATTTTTTTAAAGGAGTGTGGGGTGCCTAGCGAAAAGGTGACGGACTACAGGCTTGATGTATTGACAAGGGTCTGTCGTAGATGACAATAGCGGGAAAATTGGCAGGGATATCTTTTTACAGCAAGTTATATTTAGGTTTTGATCCTGCCAAAAATGAGATTCTCAGTAAAATGTTGAAAGGTTGGGGGCGGGAACGTATGGGCAGGGAGTTCTGAGGGAGGCCATAACTTTTGAATTGTTGCAAGGCTTGTTGGGGGTGTTGCCAGAGTGTTGTTACAACACATTTGAGGTGTCGGTTTTTAGGTTATGTATGATTTGGATGTTTTTTTCGGGCTTTCCGGGTCTTGGAGTTGTTGGGAACGGTACGGCATACAGGAAGGTCCTATGAGGAAGTGAGATTGGATCAGGGCCGACTGGGGATTTAGCTGAGTCACTCTAAGATGGATCAGGCTGGCAGGGGTAGATGGGTCTGGTTGAATGAGAGTGGTTGCAGTGGTGTGTGCCCGGTGCAAGAATGGCAGGATTATTTAGCAAGACCAGGACGGCCTTTCATAGGTATCTTTTACCATGCATCAGGAGACCGGGTGACGGTGATTCAGCTGCTGGCTGTCCTGCGCAGGGCTTTAAGATGTTTGGGCAGGGACCCAGCAAGGTTTGGAACACATTCTTTCCGCATTGGTGCTGCTGCAGCGGGGGCAAGTTTAGGATGCTCTTGGGGCAGAATCCGCCAGATAGGGAGATGGAGGTCTATGTGCTGCAAGAGATACTTGCGCAAATAAGGGAGGCAGAACCAAAGGGGGGCGGGAGTAGGAAGTGCTAGTGCATGGGGAAAGGTGGGATTGTTCTTCTTTATACGCTAATCTATTCCTTTATGTCCCAGGTTGTGTGAGCGGCCCAGTAACCAAGACGGTTACCTGGATCGTGGGACATTCATTCGTGCATTGGGCAGCCAAATACGCAGATCGGCAGGTGTATGGTCGTAACCTAGGTTTGAGGAGCAGCCACCATTAAGTGTTTTGGTGGGGAAAAGGAGGTATGCGATGGGGGGCTTTATTGCCGTGGTTGACGAAAATGGTGCCGCAAAGAGGCTGCCCAGACATTTTGGTTCTACACTTGGGCGAGAACGATTTGGTACGGCTATCAGGACTGACAATATTGCAACACATGCAGAGGGATTTAGAGGCGATAAAGTGCAATCTGGCTGGAACATGCTTACTATGGACTGAGTTCGTGCCTCGCAAAGTGTGGAAAGGGGCTGTCAAACATGCAGCCATTGAAAAAGCCCACAGGAAATTGAATGGGGCAATGAGGGTTTTCTGCCAGGCGAGAGGCATACAAGTGATTGCTCATGTGGGACTAAAATTGGAAGAGCCGTTATTGTTCAGGGACGATGGGGTGCACCTTTTGCAAATGGGAAATGCCTACTATATGATGGAGATGCGTGGCAGTACTTTGGAGGGGTGTTGAGTCACATACGGGCGGATCCACCCCTTGGGGGGGGGAACAGATGACTGATGGTAGGGTGCGGGATGCAAAGAGCAATGGAGGAAATTCGAGAGAGGATGTTGGAGGTAAAGTGAAGCAGAGAATGGGGAGGTGGAGGAGGTTGCAGAGTGAAAGGGGAGGAGTGAAACAAGTGTGATGGTTTGAGGATTGATGGGGAGAATGAGGGGTATGATGATGAAAAAGTGATATACTTGCATTGATGTTTTTTGGTTAATAAAGTTAACTGTTACAACCTTGTCCTAATAAAATGGCCTTTTACGCTTCAAGTAACAGTGTGGAGTGGAGTTTTTGCGCAAATGACCTCACACAGTTTTCCCTCGCAGCCCTGCCAAGTGCCACACATCACAGGCTAGTCTAATACATTCTTGGTAATTTCCCCACATTGTCTCACTAAAATTAATTGTCACGCAGTTATTGCTCCTTTGTATTAGTCAAGGTGCTTTGCTCTGAGTGCAGCATGTGCACTGCCAGTGCTAATCTGACTATAATCTTTGTGCCTTCCGGCACTGTAAACTGGGCCCAGAGAAGAGGAGAGAGACTACGGTTGGCATGGAAACTGTCTCTGGGCAAGGCTTGTTACAAGTTACTTACTTTTTACTCTGACTCCACGCTGTGATTGCGTACATGCAGTTGTCGTGGGTATTTAACTTTCCTGCCCAGACAGGATGGCGTCTTATGACCCTGGAAACATGATCATTCCAGTGGTTCACCAGCAGTTCTACGAGCAGCATACACAGGGCCGGCTTTAGGGTGGTGTGACCGGTGCCACTGCACCGGGTGCCAAGGGGTATTGGGGGGGGGGGCCAAAATACCTACACTGTGAGCATCGTTGTCCCTCTTTTATTTCCACAATGTTGATCCTTGAAGAGATAAAAGACGGACAAGAGTGCTCATGCCATCAAGGATGACGTAGGCTTAGTGCCATGGCATGCACCGCTACTGCTGTGCCCTTACAATTTCACAGAACACCTGCTTAATTGGAGCCCTCTGGGAGACAAATACAAGCTGTGTTCCTTTTCATAAGATTACCAGTGGCACTCAAAGGCAGCTCCGCTCTCGGCAGTGCTTTAAAGGTCAGTTTAGTCCCATGAATTGTCCCTAGTCCCATCAGAGTGTTTATGTGACAGCCACCTCTTCTTTTTGAATTCCATTTTAATAATTCTTAAATGGAAGATCGAAAAAAGCTTTCTGATAAGTAACGTTTTAGTTGGCGCAGCGTTTCAGATGTTATGCATGCTGTAAAATGTTAAAACCACAAAAAACGGTCAGATTGAAACTGCATAATTGTACAAAAAACGTTAACGTATTCTGTCTTGATGGATAGCATTTAAGGGTGATATCAGGTTTTGGCCTCCCTTGCTTTAGAAAACATTTAATAAAATGTGACCTCCCAAACACCAATACAATTTGCTTCCTGAAGTTTATTTTTACTATCCTCAAACAGTAGAATACAATATAGCCCTCATAGAAATGGACAGAAACCACAGATATTACTAATGATTGCCAGATGCTCTTGCCCCACTTAAAGTTTGAGCCAGCAGACTTATTATTTGCTGATGTTAATATGATATTAATGCCGTCGCAGCTGCCAATAACAAAGGGTGGTGGGGGGGGGGGAGGGGAGATCGCGGGGGCGGGTTAATAATAATAATTTAAAAAACGTACCTGATGCCTCTGGCCGACCTCCCGTGTCGCTTCGCTCCTGCTGGCCTCTTCCTGGGTCCCAGTAGACCCTGGGACAGACTTCCAGCCAATCACTGTGCTGAATGCAGCCGGGCTCGAGAAACCTAAGAGCGGATGTGTGTTCTGGTCGGCCTGAGACAGCCGGCCAAACACACATGAGCACTTAGGGAGTGCACAAGCACTCCTCCTCCATCCTCTCATGCCTCGCCCCGCCCCTCCATGCACAAGATGGCTCAGAGCCGGCAATTGAAAAATAAAACGGTGCTAGAGCATCGTTTTATTTTTCATTTGCTGGCTTTGCACCAGGCAGTGGGGCGACGCTCCTCCGCCATTGTGGAGGAGCCACCACTGTATTAAAGTACATGTCAGTTTAGCTGGCCTTAGACAGCCGGCCAAACCAACATGTGCACTGATCACACTGCAACCAGCCCCTCTGTCACTGCCCTCACGATGGCCCCGCCCACAAGACTCACTCTGCTGTCAGAATTTGAAAAATAAAACGATAATAAACCCGTTTTATTATCATTTTATTTTTCACATTTGAGGCTGGAAAGGGGGGCGACACTCCTCCGCCATAGTGGAGGAGCAGCCAATGACAGTATTTTATTTGGCTAGCTCAGTGGGTTACTGCATGTGTCAGAGAGATCCTTTTGTCACTTGCTGTTCATAAGTTGCAATCCTAGTGGTATAGCACAGAGACCTATGAGCTATCATCAAAGTTATCAGATACATGTAGACTGCATGGTATCGCTTAGATTGTTATTTTTTCCCTAGTCTTTCATTATACTAATGGCGCTAAAAACGGTTCGTTTGGGTAGAAATGCATTCTTATTAGTAAAGCCAACCCCAGCCACTGTGTTACATTTTAAATCCTGAGTTTGTGCTTTGCCAGATCAAACATTTTTAAAATATAGGGGCATATTAGCAAGAACATGCGATAAATATTGCAAACCTTGCTTAGCGCTCCTTTTTTTTATCGCCGGCTATCGCTGGATATTATCGCGGAAATAACATGCTATTAGCAAGGTTTATCTCCATTGCGATAAAATATCCAGCGATAGCGGCGAAACCCAGCTTTAACGCGAGAAATCCAGCGATAAAATCCTATCGCTAATTCTGGGGACTTAACCTTACAATCCACCTCCCATTGACTTTCATTGCTAAGTCATGTTATCAGTTCTAAAAAACAAGCGCTAATTGGTGTTAGCGCGCGTTTTTTTATCGCTTCGCGGGAATTGCTAATAGGCGATAGGTATGTAAGCGACTGTTTACCATCGCTTTTAGTTGGGAACGCCTACCTTGCATGTCATTAGCGATAAATATCGCTGACATGCAAGGCGATGTAATTCCCGGCCTCTAACGCCTGAAAGCTGTCGCTAACGCCTGTTAGCGACAGCTTGCTAATAGGGCGTTAAAAATATCGCCGCTTTAGCGGCAAAAAGTGCCGCTAAAGCGGCGATAAAGCCCTTGATAATATGCCCCATACTGCCTATTGGTACGGATGACATGTGATTCCTACACAATGAAATCTCCATTGTCTTTTTTAACATTTCCAGTATGCTGATTCGCATTGTTTCTGTATAATGTGTGTGTGTGTGTGATGTAAAGTGCTCTGACACTCTACACTGGTATGAGTAGCACTATAAATCAAATGAAATGCATGTGAGACAGGAGCTATGGAGAGATGAGGGGCATGGGGGAGGGTGGTAGTGAAGAGGGAGGTTCTTGGGGGTTGGGGTGCCAAAAAAAGCCTCTTGCACCGAGCGCCACGCGTGCTAATGCCGATCCTGAGCATGCAGGACCGCACGAAGAACCAGCTTTGGGGGTGCACCCTTCAGGACCCAGGACCCGCCGGAGCCTAGCTAAGAACCAGCACCACCAGGCCTGAGAAGTTCGAGGTGCTCAGAATATTGCCCAGTCCTCTTTGCTCCAGGTTAGATGATTGCTCTGACTGAGAGCAGTGACACAGCGGCAGCCGAGCCTGCACAACTGACTGTAGCAGAGACTCTGGCCAGCGCAGCCCCTTGAGGCGATCTGTGTCAGGGACAGTTCCGTTTACATTTCATGTTTAAATTACTATTGCATTCCCTTGTTTGCTGACAGCAGCTTTCACCATTGCTTTCTGAAGAGTGATCCTTCTTTCCTATAATCTGTATGATTTAATTTACCCCAACAACGCAGGACTTAAGGAACTAAGCATGATGTCGCCATTGCACATAAGGTTGGCATTTAGCCGATCGAGGGTTCTTTTGGAGGTGATCAAGGGCTGTAATTTTCTAACTTCCACCAGTGCAAAGACAACATGACCTACCCATTGCACCACTTGTGTTTTTTGTGTAGTGATGAATGTGGCAAAAAGCATGTGCACCAATGCAAGCATGACACACAACATGCTGCATATGGGTTTCTTATCACTTTTCACCATTTTTGCCCTAGTGCAAATTTCTTTATCTGATATATATGAAAGCAAAATGTATTGTCTCCATTTCTATCTCACACAAGCACTAAGAATTGTACCAATGCCTCTGCCCTGATTGTTCTTTTTCACATCAGTGTAAATAATCTGGGATCTGATCCCCACTTACTTTCAAAAGAGAGATAAACTAACACACAGTCCGAGTAAATATGTTAGCTCTCATCATGAGTGTTAAAACTGACTCTCATTTCAAAGGAGGAAACGGCAGGCAGTGGCAGATTTTCTTGAGATCAGGCAGTGGGCATGTAGGTAACCTGTGTGGAAGAGTTGGTTACTGCCCTGGAATGACTGGCAGAGATGATGGCTCTGTCATCGCACCTAATGATTGTCTTAGGGAACGCTTGGCACAGCTGCACAATGTACTACGGGTCAGGTATGAGCCGCAAAGCTGGTGACTGCTCTGACATGCTGGCAGAGCTGGTGCCTCCACTGGGGCTTCCTAGGACAGATGGTGGTATGGCTCCAGAGAATGCTTGGCAGAGATGTGCCCGTCTGGTGGAGGTCTGGCAGAGGGCAGCATTCCATGAGTAACATGGTGGACCATACATTTTAGCCGACTTTGCCAAGCTGACATTGGTTCCACTGTTGGAGTGCTAAATAAAAAGAAAATTCCCATAAGGCAATAATGCTGCTGGCTAAAATGCAAGTTCTGGTTGTGTCTTCCATGACATTTGGCCTTCCAGCAGCTATTAATATCCTAGATCTCACAGCAAGTCCAAACTGCACTGACTTTGTAATAGTAAACAATTAAATTAATTAATTTATTGGCAGAAGTGATACTCAAACATTTTATACATGTAAACAAATAGTCTTAATGTGTTCTATCAAATTACTTTCAAAACGAATATGCGCTAAATTTCAGAAAATGCTTTCTGAACCCTGTAGGTACCTTGCAATGCTCAAGATAGAATCTTGCTGAACGATGAGCAGTTTATTGCTATAGCTCCCGATAGCACGCTTTATTCCTCTGATTTCCCTCTGTGCCAGGGTCACCAGGTATGTGAGCGAAGAGCACTCACAGCTACCAGGTATGGGATAGGTAGTGATCGAGGAGTACTCACAGCTGCCAGGTAGGGGATAGGTAGTGATCGAGGAGTACTCACAGCTGCCAGGTATGGGATAGGTAGTGATCGAGGAGTACTCACAGCTGCCAGGTATGGGATAGGTAGTGATCGAGGAGCACTCACAGCTGCCAGGTATGGGATAGGTAGTGATCGAGGAGCACTCACAGCTGCCAGGTATGGGATAGGTAGTGATCGAGGAGTACTCACAGCTACCAGGTATGGGATAGGTAGTGATCGAGGAGTACTCACAGCTACCAGGTATGGGATAGGTAGTGATCGAGGAGTACTCACAGCTGCCAGGTATGGGATAGGTAGTGATCGAGGAGTACACACAGCTGCCAGGTATGGGATAGGTAGTGATCGAGGAGCACTCACAGCTGCCAGGTATGGGATAGGTAGTGATCGAGGAGTACTCACAGCTGCCAGGTATGGGATAGGTAGTGATCGAGGAGTACTCACAGCTGCCAGGTATGGGATAGGTAGTGATCGAGGAGAACTCACAGCTACCAGGTATGGGATAGGTAGTGATCGAGGAGTACTCACAGCTGCCAGGTATGGGATAGGTAGTGATCGAGGAGTACACACAGCTACCAGGTATGGGATAGGTAGTGATCGAGGAGTACTCACAGCTGCCAGGTATGGGATAGGTAGTGATCGAGGAGTACTCACAGCTGCCAGGTATGGGATAGGTAGTGATCGAGGAGTACTCACAGCTGCCAGGTATGGGATAGGTAGTGATCGAGGAGTACTCACAGCTGCCAGGTATGGGATAGGTAGTGATCGAGGAGAACTCACAGCTACCAGGTATGGGATAGGTAGTGATCGAGGAGTACTCACAGCTGCCAGGTATGGGATAGGTAGTGATCGAGGAGCACTCACAGCTGCCAGGTATGGGATAGGTAGTGATCGAGGAGCACTCACAGCTGCCAGGTATGGGATAGGTAGTGATCGAGGAGTACTCACAGCTGCCAGGTATGGGATAGGTAGTGATCGAGGAGTACTCACAGCTGCCAGGTATGGGATAGGTAGTGATCGAGGAGTACTCACAGCTGCCAGGTAGGGGATAGGTAGTGATCGAGGAGTACTCACAGCTGCCAGGTATGGGATAGGTAGTGATCGAGGAGTACTCACAGCTGCCAGGTATGGGATAGGTAGTGATCGAGGAGTACTCACAGCTGCCAGGTATGGGATAGGTAGTGATCGAGGAGTACTCACAGCTGCCAGGTATGGGATAGGTAGTGATCGAGGAGTACTCACAGCTGCCAGGTATGGGATAGGTAGTGATCGAGGAGTACTCACAGCTGCCAGGTATGGGATAGGTAGTGATCGAGGAGCACTCACAGCTGCCAGGTATGGGATAGGTAGTGATCGAGGAGCACTCACAGCTGCCAGGTAGGGGATAGGTAGTGATCGAGGAGCACTCACAGCTGCCAGGTATGGGATAGGTAGTGATCGAGGAGTACTCACAGCTGCCAGGTATGGGATAGGTAGTGATCGAGGAGCACTCACAGCTGCCAGGTATGGGATAGGTAGTGATCGAGGAGTACTCACAGCTGCCAGGTATGGGATAGGTAGTGATCGAGGAGTACTCACAGCTGCCAGGTATGGGATAGGTAGTGATCGAGGAGTACTCACAGCTGCCAGGTATGGGATAGGTAGTGATCGAGGAGAACTCACAGCTGCCAGGTATGGGATAGGTAGTGATCGAGGTGTACTCACAGCTGCCAGGTATGGGATAGGTAGTGATCGAGGAGCACTCACAGCTGCCAGGTATGGGATAGGTAGTGATCGAGGAGCACTCACAGCTGCCAGGTATGGGATAGGTAGTGATCGAGGAGTACTCACAGCTGCCAGGTATGGGATAGGTAGTGATCGAGGAGTACTCACAGCTGCCAGGTATGGGATAGGTAGTGATCGAGGAGTACTCACAGCTGCCAGGTATGGGATAGGTAGTGATCGAGGAGTACACACAGCTGCCAGGTATGGGATAGGTAGTGATCGAGGAGCACTCACAGCTGCCAGGTATGGGATAGGTAGTGATCGAGGTGCACTCACAGCTGCCAGGTATGGGATAGGTAGTGATCGAGGAGTACACACAGCTGCCAGGTATGGGATAGGTAGTGATCGAGGAGTACTCACAGCTGCCAGGTATGGGATAGGTAGTGATCGAGGAGTACTCACAGCTGCCAGGTATGGGATAGGTAGTGATCGAGGAGTACTCACAGCTGCCAGGTATGGGATAGGTAGTGATCGAGGAGTACTCACAGCTGCCAGGTATGGGATAGGTAGTGATCGAGGAGTACTCACAGCTGCCAGGTATGGGATAGGTAGTGATCGAGGTGTACTCACAGCTGCCAGGTATGGGATAGGTAGTGATCGAGGAGCACTCACAGCTACCAGGTATGGGATAGGTAGTGATCGAGGAGCACTCACAGCTGCCAGGTATGGAATAGGTAGTGATCGAGGAGCACTCACAGCTGCCAGGTATGGGATAGGTAGTGATCGATGAGTACTCACAGCTGCCAGGTATGGGATAGGTAGTGATCGAGGAGCACTCACAGCTGCCAGGTATGGGATAGGTAGTGATCGAGGAGCACTCACAGCTGCCAGGTATGGGATAGGTAGTGATCGAGGAGTACTCACAGCTGCCAGGTATGGGATAGGTAGTGATCGAGGTGTACTCACAGCTGCCAGGTATGGGATAGGTAGTGATCAAGGTGTACTCACAGCTGCCAGGTATGGGATAGGTAGTGATCGAGGAGTACTCACAGCTGCCAGGTATGGGATAGGTAGTGATCGAGGTGTACTCACAGCTACCAGGTATGGGATAGGTAGTGATCGAGGTGTACTCACAGCTGCCAGGTATGGGATAGGTAGTGATCGAGGAGTACTCACTGCTGCCAGGTATGGGATAGGTAGTGATCGAGGTGTACTCACAGCTACCAGGTATGGGATAGGTAGTGATCGAGGAGCACTCACAGCTGCCAGGTATAGAATAGGTAGTGATCGAGGAGCACTCACAGCTGCCAGGTATGGGATAGGTAGTGATCGAGGAGTACTCACAGCTACCAGGTATGGGATAGGTAGTGATCGAGGAGTACTCACAGCTACCAGGTATGGGATAGGTAGTGATCGAGGAGTACACACAGCTACCAGGTATGGGATAGGTAGTGATCGAGGAGTACTCACAGATGCCAGGTATGGGATAGGTAGTGATCGAGGAGCACTCACAGCTACCAGGTATGGGATAGGTAGTGATCGAGGAGTACACACAGCTACCAGGTATGGGATAGGTAGTGATCGAGAGTACTCACAGCTGCCAGGTATGGGATAGGTAGTGATCGAGGAGTACTCACAGCTGCCAGGTATGGGATAGGTAGTGATCGAGGAGTACTCACAGCTGCCAGGTATGGGATAGGTAGTGATCGAGGAGTACTCACAGCTGCCAGGTATGGGATAGGTAGTGATCGAGGAGTACTCACAGCTGCCAGGTATGGGATAGGTAGTGATCGAGGTGTACTCACAGCTGCCAGGTATGGGATAGGTAGTGATCGAGGTATACTCACAGCTGCCAGGTATGGGATAGGTAGTGATCGAGGAGTACTCACAGTTGCCAGGTATGGGATAGGTAGTGATCGAGGAGTACTCACAGCTGCCAGGTATGGGATAGGTAGTGATCGAGGTGTACTCACAGCTACCAGGTATGGGATAGGTAGTGATCGAGGTGTACTCACAGCTGCCAGGTATGGGATAGGTAGTGATCGAGGAGTACTCACAGCTGCCAGGTATGGGATAGGTAGTGATCGAGGTGTACTCACAGCTACCAGGTATGGGATAGGTAGTGATCGAGGAGTACTCACAGCTGCCAGGTATGGGATAGGTAGTGATCGAGGTGTACTCACAGCTACCAGGTATGGGATAGGTAGTGATCGAGGTGTACTCACAGCTACCAGGTATGGGATAGGTAGTGATCGAGGAGTACTCACAGCTGCCAGGTATGGGATAGGTAGTGATCGAGGAGTACTCACAGCTGCCAGGTATGGGATAGGTAGTGATCGAGGAGTACTCACAGCTGCACAGTATTTCTGTGTTTGCGGTGTAGAGCAGTGAGGCCATCACTGACAGGTCATGGTTGAGTATGGAATAAGTTATGCTTTGTTTGTTAACATAGGCCTTTGTAGGTCTTGTGCATGTGCAGATCAGATAGGAGGTGTCTGTGTGAAAATAGATGCTGGTTGGCTGTTCCATTGGCACTGTTCACTCCAAGCAGTCCTGTGGTTCGTACATTTGTCTGCCCAGACTGAGGGATGAGTACCAAGTCACACTAAATGTATACCACTCTTGCCTATGCAGAACTGTCAAAGGTGATCGGACAGTGATCTGTAGGCACAGTAGAATGAGAATGCTTGCCTGATATGGACAATGGCCTTGTCCTGCTAACTCTGCAGCCCATAGGTTACTGCCCAACTGCATCGAACAGCCCAGCATCAGTAGGAGTGCTCCATAGATAAGAGCATAGATGATGTATCATTCTGCAATTTGGACGTTAGCACTGTTGCCTAGGTAGATCAACAGATAGTTGGTTCCCTGTCCTTATCTATCCTTGCAGAAATGATTCCAGAGTTATCAGGTTAAAAAGGGGGTAGGATTGTGACATTGCTAAGAATTTCAGGCGCATTACTGGACTCATGATAAAGTGTCACTCAAAGTGTTTCGCATAAGGTATTGAAATGTCACACATACACACAGTGAATACATGGAAATGTCGCTTATAAGCAAACTGAAAACTTGGCATTTATGCCCTAGTGACTGTCCATTGTCCAGGTTGTCACTGGGAAACCATGGAAACCCGCAACTTTTGCGCTCAGGTACAAAAGGCTCAAAAGGTACCAATGTCAGGGTATGTCTGTTTTTGTCGTTCCAGGTTCTGTAAGGCGCACAATGACCTTTGTTAGCGGCACATGGCAAGATTCACAGGTAACGTGAGGCACTCTGTTCAAACTAATTCTGGTGGAGGGAAGTCAATGTGGACGGCGTAGATGTAATTCAAACAGGAAATGATTCAAGCTTTGTGTAGCACAATAATTGGATCTAGATTACGCTCGCGTAATAAAATGACTTACTTATAAAACCATGGCAGTGTGAGGCCCTTCCAGCCGTGTCCCGTTAATATTACTTATTGACAGGATTAGGGGCTTTCTATTCCCTGGGTGAATTACGCCAGCATATCTTTTGCTGACATTGGCCTCCCAGGATTGTTTACTACCCCTGGTGCAATTACCAAAACTGAAAAGAGGGTGGGTAAGCTGAGGTATGCCGAACGCATGTCTTCACAGAGGGCCCAGGATGCTTTTAGTAAACATGCTGTTTGCCATTACTACTCCACTTTGGCGGCAGGTGACGCTGTTTTGCATCTTACCCTGGAGCTTTGCCGCTGGAGAGGTCTCTTCTTTTTAGATTTAGGGACGGTTTGGTGTTTAGTATGTGTTTTGGATGAGACCAATGCGTGAGACAGTTCATTGCCGCCCTGCCCATGTAATGGTAAGGCGGAACAACCTTTGTTGCATTTTATTTCTTTTTGTTGTAGTTTTTATCGCAAATATTTTCAGCTTTGTCTGAAATCTATATTGAAAAAGTTAGCCTTTCAGAAATGTTGTGTGTCTTTAATCTTCCTGCAAATGTTAAATAACCCAGATATTTGTTTTAGCTTGTGCTGCTTTCTTACGATGGCTATTCGCAGTAGAAAATCAATGGAGGGGAGTTAATTGGCAGGTTTAATATCTGGGGGATTGTTATACATTTTTATATATTAACAGTTTTAAAATGAATGGACTGAGAACGTTCTTTGATGGAAGATATGTTATTTATGATAATTGTCTTTTAACTATAATGTATTGCTGTGTTTTTTACATGTGCTTTTATGATCTTTTGTAAAGATCTTGATTGATACATATAGACCCCCTATAATAAGCTTTTGCCCAACATTGCTCTGTGAAGGCAAAATGTAAAATGTTTAGATTCCTCCTCCAGTATCTTTTCACTGCTTCATGAGTGAAAGGGTGGATGGATGATGAGAGAAAGGATGAATGAATGAGTGGAACGATGAATAGATGAGGAAAGGGCTAAATGGATGAACAGAGAAATGAATGGGTGGAAGGGTGAATGGATGAGTGAAAGGATGGATGGCTGAGTGAAAGGGTGGGTGATAGATGAGTGAAAGGTAGGATGGATGGATGGATGGATATAGTGAAAGGGTGGATGGATGGATGAAGAGAAAGGGTGGATGTGGATGAGTGGATGGATGAATGAAAGGCTGAATGGATGGGCAGATGAGTGAAAGGGTGGATGTAATGATTGATAAGTGAAAGAATGGATGGATGAGTGAAAGGGAAGATGGATCAACAAAAGGATGGATGAGTGAAAGGGTGACTGAATGGATGAGTGAAAGGGTAGATGCCGATGGATGATGAGAGAAAGGATGGATGAATAAAAGGGTAAATGGATGGATGAGTGGGTGGATGGATTAGTGAAAGGATGGGTGGCTCAGTGAAAGGGTGGATGGATGAGTGAAAGGATGTATGTATGAGTGGGTGCTTGAAAGAATAGATAGATGAGTAAAAGGGAGGGCGGAGAAATGGAAGAAAGGATTGACGGATGAATGAATGGGTGGCTTGATGGATGAATAAGTGAAAAGATGGCTGGATGGGTGACAGGGTAAATGGATGGATGGATGGTGGATGGTTGAATAGGTGAGAGGGTGGATGGATGAGTGAATGGATGGATTGAGTGAAAGGGTGGATGGATGGAGTGAAAGGATGGATGGATGAATGGATGAGCAAAAGAATGGCTGGCTGAATGAAAGGATGGATGGCTGGATGATGGATAGGATTGGAGATGGATGGATAGGTTTGGATATGGATGAGCATGTTGGTGGACGGATGGATTGAATGATGAAAGACTGAATGATAGATGAAAGAATGAATGAGTAACAGAATGTAAAGTTGAAATGCTGGATATCATGGGTGGATTGAAGGATGAATGGATAGATGCTTGGATGGAAGAGACAAGAAAGCTCTTCTGTGGAGGGCTGCAATGACTTACTTCGCTGGCTTGGTTCCATAGGGGTTAGCTTCCAGTTTCTAGCTAAAAAATTGAGCTGTTCCGCAGTAGTCTTGAGGCAACACCAAATTGCTAATATTGTTTCTCTGCCCAGATGATATAAAGGCCTAAACACTCTCTCAGAGCAGCAGGAATAAACAGCAGTGGTATACTGCTGCAACAAACACACACACTTGCGTAAACACACTCACACCAATGTTGTCCAGTGCCTAATCCTTACAGCTGGCTTCTCTAATATGATTGTATCATCAAACTTTCTTTTCCAGTCACAGTAAAAGAGATTTATATGAAAACTGTAACTTTCACTAGCACAGACTTCCACCAGAGGACGTTTCAAGTGCTTCTTTATACCACATGTAGGTATTTTATCCTGCTATTTCCTTGCATTCAGGAACTTGTCTTTTCATGTTTCCATCATAAATGCAGCAGCACAAGATCCATATGAAAGGACTAGGTCACATCAGAGATGCCAAGGAAGATGCATAGTCCTGTGATGCCACTTTCTGTGATGTCACTTTCTGTGATGTCACAGGCAAATTAGAGGGGCTTCACATCTTCTCTTTAGCCCAGAGCCCCAAAAGTCTTACTTAGGACTGGCCCTGTATAAAACCATGACAGTGTGAGGCCGATCCAGCCATGTCCCATTAATGCCACCTATTGACCCCTTATAAGCTTCTGCCCAACCGTGTTCTGCAAAGGCAAAATGTACAATTTGTACCTTACTCTCTTCAGTATCTTTTCACTCCCAAAGCACACTAGTAGTGCGAGTTCGCCACAGCTGTACTTTCTTCAACCTACATGACATGAGAAGTCCAACAACTTAGTTTCACCTCTGGCTGAAAATTTTGCACAGGTAGATTTCTGCATAATAATTTGAATTTGTGGGCAGGTGAGTAAATGTCAATAGCACCAAAGGAAAAAAGTGCAAATATCTCTTTTTCATTTCTTGCTTAGAGCAAAATTGCCTGCCACCACCACAATCCAGCCTGTCGGCCTATCATTGCTCCAGAAGGACTGCCACCTGCTGTATTTTATTTTGTATTTTGCAGTTCTATATAGCGCAAACCAGTGCTTTAAATGGGCCAGTACTCACAGGTACTGAGTACCGGCACTTCTTATTTTTACCACTCTGAGTACCGGCACTTTTCCACTGCCAAGGAGAGTACTGGTACTCATGAAAGGTAAGGTCACTGATGCTAGTGCTGCTGAGCTTGTGGGTATCAGAGTGGAGCAGATCGGTAGGGAATTCTGACAGCCAGAGCGCCTCCCTAGCTCTTACCTGAGTCACTGCTGAACCATTCAGCAGCGGCTCATTTGCGTTATGCAAGGGATGCCCGGGTGTTGAAACGTTACCCTCCTGCTGTGTTTGATAGAGCAGGGCCTGTCAATCACATTCACACTGTCCTTGCTGTAAAGTAACGCAGGAATAATCCCAAGTAAAACTTTTTTGTATCTGTCTGCTTGTGTGTGTGCTTGACTGCTTGTTGTGTGTATATTTGAGTGTGAGAGAGAATGCGAGCTCAGACAGGAAGAGAATTGGGACACTCAGGATGTCGTTTCAAAGAAATGCGTGGAATGCTTTTGTGTGTGCATGTCTGCTTGTTTCTGTGTGAATGTGTGTGTGCACTCTAGAATATATGGATATTGTGCCAAATGCAACCAAGTAAGAGCAGTATGATAGTAAGAAGCTGCAAATATTGCAAAACAAGGAAAGATTAACATATTGTGTTTGGCCTTCATTTTGTGTAATGAGTTAACACGTTTTGTTTATATTGATACATTTCTCACATGTTTTGAAATGTCCTGCAACTGGTGTAGAACTCATTATTAATGCTGCTATTCGAAAGTCTCTCTTGTTCTGAGGCACACTGAATTTTAGCCTGAATAGGGCTGTTGATAGTTTGCATTCATTTAAAAGCTCCTTCTATTATGATTTAGGGCCTATTCCCAGCAGGTCTTCACACCACCCTCTATTAGCATATCCAGATGTTAATCTGCAGATATGGGAAGTTTGAAACTACTATCAACGGAAATGTAAGGGCAAAATGAATACTCAATAGAAATGTCTATCACCATATTTCGCCCCGCCTCCAGCCCCGCCCCTAGCTCAATTTAATAAGTACCTGCAATTATTTTTCCCCGTTTAAAGCACTGGTGGGAACTCGACCGGAAGATATTGAAGGGCTTTTTATGAGCACCATTTACGTTGCCCAAGTTCACATCTATTTTAGGCACGGAGAGATTAAGTAATTTGCCCAGAAACACACGATGTTAAGCCGAACGCCGAGACTCGAACCTGGGTCCCCGATTCCCAAGATCGGCAGCGCCGGACGTAAAGCCACACTTTGGCACGCACCCTCCGGTGCAGCCAGCATCGCCTCACAGCCTCTCTATGGTAGCAGAACTGCCAACAGTAAATAATATTTGCCTATCGATCTGAGGTCACGATGCCAGGAGGGGATCAATGCGCGAGGACAGAGGTGTCACTCTGTAATAAAGTATCCTCGCATCAACATCCCTGGCAAAGGGCACGAGCGGGAAATTACATTTCGTTCTCCCTCGACAGCTCATCAGCGAAAAGATAAATTAGACACAGAAAAAATATGCCTTTCTAGTTTGTCTGGTGCTGGGGCGTTGGCGAAGCGCCATCCCGAGCGCCTGCGAGCTGTGCCCAGCTGGTTCCTGTGCAGTCTGCGCAGTCTGCGCCCTCTGCTCCGTAGCCCGGCCCGTGGCACAGGAAAGACCCTCCGAAGGATGGGAGACCGTGGGCTCCTTCCAGACTCCCGGAAGCGAATAGTTTGAGGGATTCTGCGCGCACCCAGTCCCTGAATCAGCCCCGACGGACGGAGGAGTACACAATACTCCTGATGGCGTTACATACTTTGCTGCTGCAGAGACACGATGTTCCGGCATTGCGCAGCACTCTCAAGCGCTGGCATATATCACGAGATTCGCTACATAATTGCATATAAATCCTGTGACTTTTCATTAAACATATACATGAAACCTACGCTGTAACATAAATGGGTTTAGCACTTTGCAATAAAAGAAATCTTAGTGAAAGAACTCCCTTCCTTCCATATATTGCTGCTTTCCTGACATAATGTGTTTGCACCGAAACTAGGCCTGTGACAGCCAACTGTGTATTCCTGGTCAAACTGGTTGAGGTGTCGACTATAAAGGCCTCGTGCGACACTCACATTCGACCTGACAAATGTTGGCTTGCTCACTGTTCATTTAATCATTTCCCGAATCTTTGTAGCATTTCCTAGAGAACTTTCTTCTTTCTGTGACACTCCACATACACCCTCCCGTGGCCACACTCGAGGCCGATAACATCTTAATTTATGGAAGAAACTTACACTGCAGGTTTCATTTACATAAAATATGAATTACTTCCAGGCAGTGCATCTGTCAACGTTTTGTAGCAGTAAGTCCTAAAATCCCTTGCTGAAAAGGTTTCGTTTTTAATGCGTTTGCTGGGAGCTCTTTCAGTTACTTCCATGACAAAAGCAATGGAAGGAGTGACATGGAGAGGAACAAAATGGCAATGTGCCATGAAAGCCCATAGCATCCCTGGGCATATCCACTGCCAATATTCAGTTCTTAGGTCGCAGCCTACCATACAGGGCTGCTGTGTGGTATGCGAAAAACGTCTTGGGGAGTTTCAGAAAGTTTACCTGGGATTGCATTCTGCCCATTGCTTCCCATTGGCTTTGTTGTTTGTAACTCACGTTTTCTTGCTTCTTATTTGCTGGCTTAGACTCTAAAGGTTCACTTCCTACCTCCCGTGCCAAAACCATATTTACCAGTATGCTTCCGAGAACTGCCTTTCGGTAAACAGGCCTGTAAATCTTGTTCCTATCTCATCACATTTGCTGTGCATGCAAAGACAGAGGTCAAATGTCAAGCTGTGTCTTCCAGAGAGCTCGGGTGACTTCAAAGTGTATAGGAAAGAGAAATGCAGATCAGTCTCTTTATGGAGCCCACTGGTGCCCCTCCTATGCTCCAGTTACAAGGCTGTAAATTAACCCTTAAATAGCACATCATGTAACTTGCAGATGACAGATTTATTTTTTGAGGCACGGAGAGATAAGTGACTTGCTTTCTTTCCTCCATCTCTGTTGCTTGATAGCATCATCCCTCCTCCTTTCCTTTTGCAACGTCACTTGTCTATATACAGCGCGAACTCAGCCCAATGGCATTGGTGCTCTTTATCTGGTTACCAGTTACATTACACAAGGTCACATTCATTTAGTACACCCAGGGAAATTAATTGATGTGCCTGGATACCAGAATATTGAGGCGACATGGGGCTTGAACCTGGTAACCCAGTGCCAAAGTCAGCATCTCTAGCTATAAGGCATGACCTTTGCCAAGTGCGCAAGAGAAACAAGCAGTCACGGCCGGCATGGCTCGCGGGTGGGGGGTCACGCGGGGAGAGGTGGTCGCGCAGGGAGGGGGAGCTTTAATTTAATAATAAATAATAAAAAAACCTTACCTTTCCGCCGGCCCTGCATGTTCTCGGCTCCTGCCCCTGCTCTCCTGCCTCCAGCAGGAACAGGAAGCAGGCACCCTCCCTCCCCTCCCCTAAGCCAATCACAACGCTGCAATGGCAGAGTTGTGATTGGTGGGGACGCCGCCCAGCCAGGGGCTTACGGGGAGGCCATGTTCTCCATGCAGGCTGCATTGCAGCCTGCATGGAGAAAGGGCAGAGTGCGCATGGCTGGTTTGGGCGGCCCCAGAGGGCCGACCAAACAGTCATTGCGCCCTCAGGAGTGGGCACACCACTCCTCCCCTGCTCGCAGAGCAGTGCCTGCAACTAAACATAAGATGGTAATAACGGGAAGTTATTACCGTTTTATGTTTCTGCTTCTCGCACAGCGAGAAAGCAGTGGGGCGACTCTCCTCCGCCCTAGTGGAGGAGCTGTCCCTGGAAAGAAGCAATGCAAAGATAAATGTAAAACCAATATTATGAATAAAGGGGGCGTGGCTTAGCTGTATGGCTGCGTAGACGTTCTTTGCCTGAGCTCCTCGCGGCGGCCCTTATTCTGCATGAATCCTTCAGAATCCTGCCCTTACGACCAAGGAATTATTAATTGGAAACGGCACTGACTCGAACTTGAGTTATCCCGTGATACCGGGTGCGTAGCAGCTAGTGGAAATCACTCCGGCAAGGTGAGGGGGCCTCCGTGCGGAACGTGCGCCATCTTGGTTCACGGAGCCGAAGCGCAGTGGAGTTATGGACGGCCCGAGACTCGGTCGGACGATTGGGGCATGGTGTGGGCCTGTCCAGGACTAGACCCAGCGGATGTACGAGTGTCTCCCCGGAGCGGCTGGAGAGCGGTGAGCGGCGGCTCTACTACATCAAAGGAAAACAGAAGGGGACGAGGCTCGACTGGTGCGGTGGCCGGATCCTGCGGCGCAGAAGGTACGGTGCTGGTGAGTGTTGGTGGCACGCAACAAGGTGCACGGAGCAAGTGCGGAAGCGATATCGGCCTGACGATACTCAGAGGAGTGGCCCAGGACTGTCGAGGGGCTGAATTTTGTGGCATTTGAGGCGCTGTTCCCTTAGAACTCGGGGTGCGTGCTGCCGAGAGGCTGCAGGGGGGGTCCTACTAGATCAAGGCTAGATCGAATCCACGATAGAGCGAGCCATCTATTCTGCTATTTATGACTGAGGGATCTCTGTGAGTGGCCCCACAGATAAAGCAGGAACATATTGCCCCAGATAGGGCACAAGGTGTGTTTAAAGGACCGGCCCAACATTGGGAGTGAGCTGGCGGGGAGCATAATTGGGACATTGCTCCGCGCATTAATACATATAGGCATGGAGAGTTGCTCTGCCTACTTCCTCGACCCCTCTTGGACTCCTAGAGACCGTCTCCCCTGATAATTGTGAAGTGGGTTGCTGATCCGCGGGGATTCGTGAGGGGCCCTCAGTTGATAAAGGGGGCCTCCTGGAGAGATGAAGCACACGTTAAAACCTCAGCCTCTGTAGCCTGCCCGAACTACAGCATGGGGGACTAGTGAGCCTGCAAAATATACTAGGGAATAGGACCGATGGCCGTAGTGACGTAGATCCTTACACGACAGTGGAACATTCACTTGCAGCTGAACTATTGTCAGGTGGACAGTGCGCGGGGTTCAAGATCTGATTGGTGGTTACTTCCGGATGCAACACGAGGCAGTTTACGACCCCACATTCCCAACCCAGGGCTGCAAAGAACAGTTAACTGATAAGCAGGAAGCATCTGATCGGCGCCCGCTATGGGGAAGGATAAACCCCCCAAGTCCCAGACAAACAAAATCTCTAATTATGCGCAGCCGCTGGTGTATGGATTGGAGCAGCGGGATGGTAATGTCCACGGGGATCAAACACCCCCGGAGAAGGCTGACGAGGGTACACCTACATTGATGGATGTGATTCAGGCTATTCGAACGACAAGGGACGAAATGGTCAATAGAATTGACTCGGTGGCCATTGATGTGAATCTGCTGAGGGCTGATTTAAGGAAAGGGTCTGATAGAGTGACCACCACCGAAATGGATGTAGCTGCATTGCAGTCTGTCAAGTCCTTTAGTGCCACTGTCGTTGAATTAAAAAGACAAGTTATAAAGCTCGATGAGAGGGCGGAGGATTCGGAAGGGAGATCACGGAGAAGTAACTTGCACTTCGTTGGATTTCCCGAAAAGGCAGAGGGCCGCTCCACTGAGCTCTTCCTGGAGGAGTGGCTCACCAGAGTGATTGCTCCTAAGAAACTCTCAAAGTTTTTTAACATCGAGCGCGCACACAGGGCACTTGCCCGCCCCCCAGACTGGGAGCACCACCAAGAGCCATTATTGCAAAACTGTTCAACTATAGGGACAGAGACTTCCTGCTGCAGCTTTCCCGCAATCACGGTCAATTTCTTTTTGAGGGACACTCCATCTCAATATATCCGGCCTATACCCAATGTGTGCAAGATCAAAGGAAATCCTACATTGTGGTTAAAAGAAGATTGCGCAAGTTGAACTTGAAATACAGCCTTCTGTTTCCCGCGAAACTAAGGGTTGAACATGGAGGACGCACGCTCTTCTTTTATTCGGCGGGGAACGCCACGGATTGGCTGGACACTAAGGGACCAGGGGGACGAAACCTGGTTCCATCCACAGAGTCTTCTGGGAGCCATAGAGGGTGAAGGGATACTGCAAGATCGTCGGCAATCTCAAAGACAGCACCAGGCGGAGGCACGGAGGGACCTCAGTCGGATTACAGTGCTACAGGATGGCACCTTACATGTGTCTGACACAGAGATGGTCCCAGAATCTATTGTAATGACACAAGACCCAGAGACGGACATTGATGAACATGGGAGTGAGCAGGAATGATGGCGCCTTGAATTGAAGAGGTCGAGAGAGCAGATAAGTGTTACAATTGGTGGCCGCACATTAGAGTATCTACATTAAGCATGGAACAAATGGTTCATAAGGGTTACAAGAGACTTACTGATAAGAACTTTTAATAATAATGTTGTTTTTTGAATAAAGGGGCAACCGCGGGGCTGCGACGCCCCCGTCAGAGTTAGGCCCGGTGAGAGATGCTTGAGAGCAATCTCACTCCTTGTCGGGCCGGTTCTCTAGCACAGCATTCAGAGTTTCAGAGCTGTGGCTCTACATGATATGGATTAACAGACATTGTGTGGGTAGGGGGAGGATGGTTTGGGGCGGTACATGTCGAATTTTGCACTAGTTTTACTGCTATCGGCCGAACTCACGCGACTGCCCAGGGGGAGGGGAGGGGAAGGGAAGGGGATTGTTCTGTTTATAATGTTTTCATGTTTCGGGGATGTTACATATGGTTATGGGACAGATACGACGTTGGACATACTACTGGGGGGCGAGAGAAAAGGGTTAAACGGGGAAGATGCAGTATGCAATATTTGGACATAAGATCTTATAATCATGGCGACACAAATACTGAAACTCCTTAGCTGGAATATAAGGGGTATGGTGGGGTATGGTGGGGCTGGTGAAAAGACGCAGAGTTTACACCTTTCTGAAACGGTATAAAGTGGGGATTGCTGGTTTGCAGGAGACGCATGTATGGGGAGGCACTATTGCAAGTATCCGTAAAAAATGGAGAGGGCAGTTATATGCTACCTCTTATTCAGTATTTGCACGGGGAGTGATGATTTGGGTGGCCCCTGGAGTCCCATTCCACCACATGAGTCATCTGTTGGACCCCGAAGGACGATATGTTATTCTCCATGGGAAATGGGAGGGCAGGGAGCTGTGTATTATTTGCTTGTATGCCCCGAATGTAGATTGCCCTGACTTTTTCCCCGCCATTGTCAAAGCAGCAATCCCATATTTGGGGGCCGAGATTGTCCTTCTTGGGGATTTTAATTGCGTCTTCAATGCACAGTTAGATAAAGAACCCCCAAGGGCCCACACTAAACCACGCATGTTACGGTCTCTGGAATTACTGCTACAGGGTATGCAGCTCAGAGATGAGTGGAGGGCTAGGAACCCAATGACAAAAGCGTTTCTTGTTACACCCCGGCGGCAAATGCACTTAGCCGCATCGACCACTGTTGTCTCACGCCTGGGTTGTCAGCAGACACGGAGGGTATCTCATACCTCCCCCGATATATTTCGGATCATGCTCTGCTGTTGCTCACTTTGAAAAATGGCCCGGGCCGTCCCGCTATTCCGCTTTGGAGGCTCAGGGTGGAGGCATTATCAGATCCACCTTACGCTGCTGTGGTCTCAGAGACTCTACAAAACTACTTCCGGGAAAACTGGGGGTCTGCTTCTCACAGAGCTACTAAGTGGGAGGCCATGAAGGTAGTTATAAGAGGAGTGTGTATGAAGACCACGTATGGTGTGAAGCAAAAGCTAGAAAGGGAGATTGCGAAGCTTGAGCACAAACTACACAGTCTAGAGGGCATTATAAGAGAGACACGGGAACATTTAGCCGAGTGGACCAAGATCCATGGGGAGCTACTAGATGCCCTTGGGGCACCAAACTCATGGGAGGAAATAATAGCATCTATACGGCGTCTGAAGCCTGAGAAATGTCCGGGCGGAGATGGGCTCCCGGTGGTGTTTTACCAGAGATATGCTCCCCTATTGGTAGATCACCTCTTAGAGGTATTTAACGAAGGCCTGGATAGGGAAATTCTGCCAAATACAATGTCGGAGGCAGTTGTATCTATGATCCTTAAACCAGACAGGGACCCCCTGCTAGAGAGTTCTTATAGACCAATATCACTCCTCAATGTAGACGCCAAAATATTGAGTTGGATACTGGCATCCCGGTTACTGCCTTCTATGCCTCAAGTGATTCACCCGGATCAAGCCGGGTTTATCTCTAACCGTAATACCACACGTAATTTACGGCATCTGGCACACGTCTGGCATGCCCTGAGTCTAGAGTCAGAGGGATGGGCGTTGTGCCTACTGGATATTCGACAGGCGTTTGACTCGGTGGAGTGGGATTATATGTGGGCAGTGTTGGCTGAGATGGGTGTGGGACAACCGTTTATAAAATGGATACAGACCATATATAATACACCGACCGTGCGAGTGCGCATGCGGGGACAAGTATCGGAAAGTTTTGCCCTGAAGTGAGGTACTCGGCAGGGGTGCCCCCTGTCTCCGCTCCTATTTGCCATAGCAATGGAGCCGCTGGCTATTACATTACGAACGAAAATGGAGGGTTGGGGGATACGTCTGGGGGAGGTGCTTCATGTGGTCTCTATGTATGCCGATGACACATTGGTTTACTTGTGTCAACCAGCAGAGGCAGTTCCGGTGCTCATTGACGAACTGGATCGGTTTGTGGTCTGGCCTGTGTCTTAACCCGGGAAAGTCCAAATTGTTTCCCATGGGGGTATTAATAGGAAAATCTGAGAATGATTTGCCTAAACTGGGAATGAGATGGGTTCTGGAGGGGGTACGATATTTGGGGATCCCATTGACACATACGAGCACTGCTTATCTCGCCGATAATATAGGGATGAGAATAGACGGGGTTAAGAGATCCGTTGCCTTCTGGAAGGGATTTCCGTTATCCTTAATGGGGAGGGTAGCATTGACTAAAATGGTTATCCTCCCGAGATGTCTGTACACCCTGCAGAATTCCCTGTATTTGGTCCCGCAGAAATATTTCTCACAGTTAGACAGTCTGATTATAGAGTTGCTGTGGGGGCCCAAACGGAAGAGGATAAAGCTGAGCACTATGCAAAGACGGTGGGAGATGGGGTGCTGGAGGTCTCTTGTTTGAATTTGTATTACATGGCCGCACAATTACAACATGCGGTGCACTGGTTTGACGAGCAAGACAACTGGGTGAAGCGATTACTGGCAGGCATACACCATGACATATCCCTCCCGGAACTGTTTATGATGGGTTCGGGGGTCCCGGGATCTTTTCCATATGTCATACGTCACGTCGCGTTGATATGGGAAACCACGGTACAGAAAGTAGTCCGAAAGGCGCCGTATGCCCCTGAGACTCCACTGTGGGTGGTGGCTCCCTTCAAATGGATAGAACAAGTAATGAACGTTGTTAAATGGAAGGAGGGTGGCTCCCTTTTGATGGGGGACTTATACACTGCAGAGTGGTTCATAACCAGAGAGGAAGCAAATGATATTTTTCAGTTGGGCAGAGGGCAGTATTTACAGTATGCTAAGATCTCAGCGGTGGCTAGAGAGTTGTGGCCATCGTTCCCACAAGAGCTGCAGGTCACGTCAGTGCTCCATACAATAACCACCCTAGCAGGGGGGCGAAGTCTGATCTCACACATATATAGAGCGTTACGGGAGGATCTCCCCTCTGCTCCTCTACTATTGCAGACGAAATGGGATGAGGTAGTAGGCGAGCCCCTTACGGAGACACAGTGGTGGAGAATGTATGAAGGGGTCAAACAAATACGCTCTAATGCACGTTTCAAATTAATCCAATATAATGTGGTGCACCAGACATATCTTACTCCCCAAATACTGCATAAAATATACCCGGAGCAAGCGGATATATGTCCCAGATGTAAGAGCTCGGACGCACATTTTATTCATATGTTCTGGGACTGCCCCGAGCTGGCACCTTATTGGAGAGAGATCATAGAGATTCTGCAGACTGGTAGAGGATGGACTATACCAGTCACTATTAAGGGGGTGGTATTGGGACTACTACCCGCGCCTCAAACTAGGAAACTCACTAGGAGATTTATACAATCGGGGCTCGTCCTAGCAAAAAGGCGAATCGCAATCCACCGGCGAAGTCCAGATCCACCCCAGTATAGAAAATGGATTAAGGATATGTTAGAATGGGCCACTGCAGAGTCAGTAAGGATGAAAAAGGTACGGAGGGATGATAAGCTCGAAGATGATGTGAAGGCCTGGTACTTACTAATCACCGATTTAACCAAAGAAAAAGGAAAAGATCCCTCAGTGGGAGGACAGGCTTCCCCACACCACACTCAGGAACAGATGGGTCCCTTACCCGTATTAGAGGCCCCTTACACAGTAGGGAATAACACAGACGACTGAGATACATGATTGAATGGTTGATCTGCAAACTCGTAGTGAATGTTGGTACCCAAGACCATAGGGGAGGGGAGGGATGGGGAGGGGGTTAAGTTTATAATTATTGTTATCAAGTTTAAAGGGATAAAGTGATATTGACATAGAAGATATATGGTTTTTCTTTTCTTTCAAGCTGAAGTAGTAATAGTGACAACAACCTATGTTGCAAGACTATGGGGCCGATTCCGATCTCGGTCGGAAGCTCCCCGAACGGGATCCGGCCGGAAAAAGTACGAGCCGTACGCGTTTTTTCCGACCGACTCGTACAGCTGTCCGACCGAGCGAGTACGATGCGAATGTACGCATGTGTTCCGACCGAACGGTTTCCGGATCCGAACCGCTCCGACCGACTCGTACAGACACGAATCGCACCACGCAATGGAGACGTTATCCGACCGAGCGAGTATGATGGACGCGTCGGACAGCCGGATCGAGTCGGAGCGTCCGGCTCGAAAAAGCTCCCGGAGCCGGACTTGGGGGGTCCGTGCCGGACCCCCTGCACCCGTAGCCGTACGAGTCGAACACAGGGGGACCCAAGGGTCCCCTACACATGAATGTGCGGTGCGAGTTGCACCGACGCGTACACACTGTAGGGGGCGCACTTGTTCACGACATACCCATTCAGTCAATGGGAGCCCCTGTACGCGTCGTACGACCGGCTCCCATTGACTTCAATGGGAGTCCGACCGAATCCAGTCCGGCAGCATGCGGCCGCATCGTACTCGCTCAGTCGGACTGCAGGAGTCCGGCTCGGTCGGAAATCTCTCCGGATCCGGCTCGGTCGGAGAGTTTTCCGACCCAGATCGGAATCGGCCCCTATGTATCCAGATTGATTGGAATCAAGTTCGTAGCAGCAAATGTAATATGCTTGTTTTGGAAACGCAATGTTGTCATGAAAATGTTAATAAAAACATTTTTAAAAAAATTTAAAAAACAATATTATTCAACATTGCAGCTTTGTTACAGTTCTTCATTTTTAAATACTTACATTTTAGCTGTACATCGCTTTTGTTTACATGAAAAGTTTAAAGGAACAGAATAATAAGATTTTTACAATACAACACAAGTTCTTTTAAAAAGGTCTTGCAACATATTAATATGGCGTTGCAGTAAATTAGCGTTAACAACTGTTTGCTTCTTTATTCTGTGATAAGCTCTGGAAGCTGTCAGCATTGGTGCCACATTAAGGAACCAAGATCCAAGGATTTAAAGGGATTTGTCCAGGCTCACACAATGTGGTTCACTGAGCAAGCTGGGATTATAAATCAAGGGGCATATGTACAAGGACTTAACACCACCGTCGCGTCAATTTGTTGACGTTACGGTGGCTTTTTTTTATCGCCATATGTACAAGTTGCCGCTAACCGCAGTTAGCGACAGTTTCCAGGCGAAAACGTAAATTTCTACGATCGCCACTTCTGTTAGCGATAGCTAACAAAAATGAGATGCAAGGTAGGCGTTCCCATGAAAAAACGGCCGCTAACCCCACTCCGCGATATTTACAATGATTTCCCGGTCCAGCGATACCTTCCAAAAACAGCCGCTAAGTCTCGTTAACGGCTGGTTTTTAGGACCAGAAAATAGCTGGTCTAAAAAATGGTGCTAAAAAGACCAGTACATAAGGTAGACTAGTCCAGACCCTCATTTGCTTACCTACTGATGCCATGGAGGTACTACTCTTGCAGCTTGGAGCCCCAAGAAGACCACAACCACCACCGCCACCACCACCAGGACCACCACAGAGGCAGCAACAAAGAAGAGAGCGGGTCTACCGCCAACGCATCACCCTGATAGACCTCACACCAGAGGATGTGATAGCCCACTACAGGCTGAAAAGGACCTCCATCCTATGCATACTGACCCAGATAGCCCCCAGGCTGCAGGCACCATCACAGCGTAGCACCAACATCGCTCCTCAGACAAAGCTACTAGCAGTGCTGCACATGTTGGCCTCTGGTACCTTCCAACCAACCACTGCCAGAGATGGTGGAGTCTCCCAGTCATCCATCTCAAGGTTCCTCCCAACTGTCTTGGATGCCATTGTCAGCCTGACGCCACAGCACCTACGCTTCTCTAACACTGCACAGGAACAACTTGTGAACAAACAAGGATTCTATGACATTGCTGGATTTCCGCGTGTGTTGTGGGCAATTGACAGCACCCATGTTCTACTTATGCCTCCTGCGGACCCTGCACATATCTACAGGAACAGGAAGCACACACACTCAATGAACGTGCAGGCAATCATGGATCACTGGGGCGTGTTCATCAATGTTGTTGCAAAGTTTCCAGGGAGTGTGCATGACTCTTACATCTTTCGACAATGCATCATGAATCAGTGGTTTGAGAATGGCACATATGGAAATGGACTGCTTGTTGGAAAGTACAAACTGAACACACCACACACCTCAAGTCCCCAATCATGTAGCTCAAATATGTGATAATGCACATGTAGCAAATGTAATACGACATGCCTTGTAACAGGTCCACCTACTATACACAAGCACACAATGCCAAATGATCAAGACATATGTCAGACAGCACAAACAAGGGAGTAGCCTACACAATCCAACACAAACCAGTATGGCACACATGGAATATAGATTTTGCAGAACTCACCTGATTATTTTTCTTAAAAATATATGCAGCACATTACACAGAACATGTGCTCCTGCTGTGCTACATACATGTTAAAATAAACACATGTGCCATATGTACAAGAAGATTACAGATCCCCTGCACTCACATGTGATGGTGCACAATTAGCTGACATGCAAAAACATAGTCAGCCATGCACCATAAAGCATGGGTTCCTGCATCATGGGATTGCAAGTAGTGCTGCAAGAAGGGAGCACCAACTGCACACAAATATTTCTCCTAAGTATATTAAACATCACTCTGTGTTGTTGCAGAATGGAGCATGCAACGGACGAGCATGCAAAAAATGCAAATCACAATCTCACTCCATGTTGTGCATGCATATGACTACCAATCTGGGTGGATTTAATGTGTCTCAAGGGACTGCGGTTAGTGGGGGTAGCCTTGTAGTCAAACTTTCCTCAAAGGTCCTGCCCCTCCGTCACACATTTGCAAATGCCGGGAGAGGCGAGAACCAAGTAGGTGTGACGGAGGGTCAGGACCTTTGAGGAAAGTGTGAATACAAGGCTACCCCCACTAACCGCAGTCCCTTGAGACACATTAAAGCCGCATGAATGGTGCGCACATAAAACACTACAGAACTGGATGTGAGATAAGTATACCTTCCACCTTTTCACAAGAGTGCAGCTGTCTGCGCCCTCAATTGAGAACAAGATAGGGAAACACCCCCACTGACGACCCAGGGAGGGAACCCCCTTTCGCCCTGAAGAAAAACCAGGACCCATGTGGGCCACCTAATAGGGGTGAAACATGTTGGCATGGCATTAGGGTAATAGGACCATCATCTCCTGACGACACCCGTTTATTTTCTTTTTCATATCCCCTGCGACTCTATTATTAAAGGGATACCTGGAGACGGAGGAGAATTCGTAATCTTCAGACCACCTGGCCTATCTCTCTTAAGTGCACCCTGAAATATGGTTGAGTCCACCCTGACCTTTAGGAGTCAGGGTGAACCCGATGATGAAGCATGATCCTACTAGCGTGTGTGAGGGTTATTTAACAAAAAGGAATTGCTTCTTACACCGCATTTGAGCGGTTCAAACCACGAGAGTTCAGTGCCGAGCTTTTATTACACTGGATGGGATAACTCTGGTGAATTGTATTTGATTTGGGAGGACGTATACACACCCGCAAATACCTCTCTCTTGCGGCTTAGGTGAAGGTCTCTTCTATCTTAGCCTAGTATTACATGCATATGACTACCCTGGTGAGGTGTAGCAATATGATGCACAAAAGCTGAAATAACAATGTGTGTTGATTGTGAACTGACACACACTGAAATATTGATGGGTATTACTCAAACATGCATACATGCAGAGTCAAAGTCAATTTATGCACAAGGACATCAATGCATATGTACGTTGTCATCACATGTCCCAGTGAGTCCATTGTACCAGGTAGCAGTGCCACTGTCACTCAAACACTGACCCACCTTTGGGGCAAGGTGGATGTAATTAGCCCACAATGACTTCAACGTTCAGCAGACAAGGAATCTCTCTCACAGCTTCCCTCAGCACAATCACTCACAATGAGGTCTATAGATGATGTTCCAAAATAGTAATCGTCAAAAACTTAAGTGGGGTGTTTCAGCAAGCACATGTGCCAATGGTGCACCCCATGAAATATGTGCACATGAGAGGATCAGTATGTGCAATGGGCCTGTAAAGAAACTGTAATCTATTTTCGACTTAAACATACATCCTGACAGTCACAACATAGAGGCAATACAGAGGATCCAGACAATGCCACCATGGTGATGTGTAGGCTGTCAAGTATAGGTAATTTAATTTGCAGTGATGCTGGTCAATTGTCTGAAGCTACACATGACAAATCTGAATATCCAAACTAGCACAAATAACACACACCAAAATAGACACTGCAAACACAGCAGGCACAAATACTAATGGACACATCTCTCCATTATATGTTTCAGGTGATCAAGGATATGCACTCACTCCATGGCTGATGACGCCCCTCAGAGCAACACACACACAGGCACAGCGAGAGTACAATGTTGCCCTTGGACGCACCAAGTCCATTGTTGAAAGGACATTTGGAGTGCTCAAGTCAAGGTTCCGGTGCCTCGATATATCAGGCGGCAGACTGCTGTACAGCCCTGAACCTGTCTGTAAAATCATCATGGCATGTTGCACAACATATGTGTACACACAAACACGCCATGGGCTGAAGAGCCGGAGGATCCGGAAACTCCAGAGGATGACCAGGAAGAAGAGGCAGATGCTGCACACACCACAGCTTCTGCTGCTGGAACAGCATGGAGGGATCTAATAATCACAAATTTCTTCACCTATTCACAATGTCCAAACATGCACATGTTTACATTTGTTTATAAAAAGCACATAAGCCTGGTTTGTGCAATAAAATATCACTACACAAAAATCTTGCGTGCATGTTTATTCTCTGCATAAGTTCATATATCTGACAAGTGAAAGGTAAACATTGTGAGATTAGTAATGGAGCTTTTTAAGTTTTAGGGTGTGTTTGGGGATCAGAGATGAATTTTAGGGTGTGTTTGGGGGTCAGAGTTGAATTTTAGGGTTGGTTTTGGGGGTCAGAGATGAGTGTGTTTTGGGGGTCAGTGATGAATTTTAGGGTGTGTTTGGGGGTCAGAGATGAATATTAGGGTGTGTTTGGGGGTCAGAGATGAATTCCATGAAATCCTGTTCATCTGAGGAACAACTTGCACTTAGCGTCCAAATTTTTCCTGCTTTAACGCAAAAGCGATATTTTTTTCATAACCGCTATGGAAAATAGTCGCAAAATACATGTAACAACAAGGAATATTACCGCTAAAGCCAATTTGCGTGCAGATTCTTACCGCACAGTCAAAAAACGGGTCGCCAACACACAGGAAGTGATGTCAGCATGCATCCTGTGTACTGGAGGAGTACTGTACACTTTCACTTTCTCTTTTGAGCCCACTGCTAATGAATGTGGAGAGTGTTGGAGGTGTTTGGAGTTGTGTGCTGGTGTTTTGGGAAGTAGAGAGTGTTGTTGTGTCCTGTGAACTGTCCCTAGTGTCTCTGTGAAGTCTTGTGTACTTGTCCTTACGTCTTTTTTGCGTCTTGTACCAAATCTTGTTGGGTGTCTGTCCAAGGGGTAATTTTACATTATTAATAGTTTCTGGGGTAATTTTTTGGGCTTAATTTTCTTACTAGTGGATGTAGGTGTGCTCTGGGAGATGGTGGGTGTGGGTAAGGAGGGCAGGATGTCAGAGGGGGCATTGGGGGACTTCCTCTGGCTGGTAAAATTCTACCTTCCCTTGATGGTTGAGAGTGGGGGTAGGATCCTGCAGGGATATTCCGTACATGTGCGGAAGGTGAGGTGGGAGCATGAAAGAAGTCAGATGCGGAGGATCCTCGGTGTGGACAGGACTGTTCGACAATGGAAGCACCGATGGCAGGATTGTGTGGGGCGTGAGGGTGACATGTTGGACCACCTGGGAGTCATCATTGGCCTACAAGGTGGTAAGTACAACCTCATAATTGTTAAATGAACACTTTTGTAACAAATTCTAAAATGCAGTCTGTAACACAATGGGGAATATGTTCAAGAAAGTGGCAGAGTGAGGCGTTAGCCATCATGGCTTAACGCCTCACTTTGCCACTTCAGAAACGCAAGGCTGCACCATATTTACAATGATATGGTGCAGTCTTGCGTTTCCCCCTGTGCTGGCGCTACACTCAGCAGTGTGGTGATAACGCAGGCCCCTTTGCACCTATAGGGTAAGGGCGTCTGCGTGCAGGGGAAAGATTGTTTATGTACCGGAAGGGTGACCTTCCTGTACATAAACAATCAAAGGCATTTAGCTTTTTCCCTGCGTGCTGCACAAGGCAGCACAAATGGAAAAACAAAAACAAGGAGAAATAATGCATTTGTCCTCGTTTTGCAAAGTTAAGATCAGGTTTTACATTAATTTAGGATATTTTATCTGTGATATTCTCCCGTGTTTTCTAGATGAATTGTTTTTAACATTTGAAATATATAAAGATATGTTTTTTAATAATTGTATATAAAAGTTTTTTGCAAAATTTTAAAAGGATTTGATCAAATAAAAACATATTATATGGTAATCTTTTGGTTTCTATTCAACTCTTGGTGATTTGACTGAACAGGTATGAAAGGAGTGTGAATGTGTATGCTTTAAAGAATCCCAAAGGGAGTTTGTTTTTTGAAATAGTGCTATTTCTGGTGTCCCATCCCTTTGGTAGAGAAGGACCCCTCTCTCTATATTGGTATACCTTTCTAATCTTTCACATCAACGCAGAGACAGTTGCAGCATTGCGCAAGTGGGCCAGATTATGCCCAAGGAGGTAGTGTTTTTCAGGCCGTGCAGGGTCAGACACAGGTCTGCACAGTAGTATTGTAGGTCTGATGCATACCAGCTTTCCAGAAGTTGCAGGGCGTAGCCTTAAGCCAAGGATACCAATGGCACGCTCTCCAACAACCAAGCAAAGATGGCCCTATGTTTCTAATTGCCATGTTTTGGGCCTGCAATGGTGTTGGCAAGCTGTCGCCTAGGGCTCATTCTCCTGGTAGACTCAGGGGCAAATGTACAAGCCCCTCTCACCACCACAACGTTACCTATTGTGAAGTTTTGGTGGGGAGAGGGGCTGCGCCTCATGTACAAGTCAGTGTTCAGCCACATAACGTTGTTTTTTCATGTGTGCTGCCTTTTGCAGCACACATTGAAAAAGATCAATTGCGTTATTTTTTTCTGTACAGGAAGGTGTCCCTTCCTGTGCATGTACAAATAATAGGAAAAATGCAATTTTGTCGCTTCCATGTGTGCTGCATGATGCAGCACGCATGAAAGTGACAGAAGGGCTTTTCCAGGATTGTTCATGTGCAGGAAGGTGTACCTTTCTGCACATGAACAATCCTCCCCTGCACACAGACACCCTTGCACTCTTGTGCAAGGGTGCCTGTGTTGGCTCTGAGTTGATAAACCACCACTGATTGCAGCACACATGCACCATTGTGCAAGGGTGTCTTAGTTGATTTGAAGATTGTACATGTGCATGAAGGAGGACCTTACTGCACATACACATTCTTGCACACTACTCAGACACCCTTGCACAATGGTGCATGTGTGCTGCCATCGGTGGTGGCATGCTCACTTCTGCCCATGATCAGTCTCGTACACGGTGCATCATCATATTGTTGTCACAGATATGCAGCCCTGTGCAGACAATTTGTATGTGCGTGGTGTTGAGGCAAGGGGGCCATTTTGGCACCCTGCCACAACTCCAGGCAATGTGCCCCTTTGCTTGTCCATGTTTGCCTTATTTTGTGGTCTGATGTAAATATTTAATTGTCTGAATTTTGGATTACTTTTCTGTGCCGATTTCCAAGTCTGTGACACCACCAATATGTGTATTGCAATATGTTCATTGACTAGGGTGATATGTGGCTACACCCCCAGGGACAGGAGTATCTGGGACAAGATCTGCAGTCAGTGTTGGTGTGCACTGAGTGATATTTATTTGGGCATGAGTGACATTGGTTCCATCCACCCCCGTCCCCCGGTCCCTGGTTGGTACTCACCCTGTTGCTGATGTAGCTGGTCTTGTTCAGCCCTATCCTATCCCTGGGCTCCAACCACCGACACCTCACAGATGACTGCAGACACCTGTTCCTCCAAGGCATCCAGCTCCTCCTGTGGTGCTGGATTCCGACCTCCGGTCTGCAGTGCTGCCTGGCGATTGTTGGCCAGTTTCTGCTTGGTCTTGCGCTTAGCATCATGTCAGCACTTCTTGCAGTCGGTCACTGTCCTCCTCACATCTGCGACAGGATTCACCTTGGCTGCGATGGACTGCCATATTGCATTTTTGGTCCCCAATGACACAGTGGAGCTGACAAAGAGCTGGTGTTGTTCCTCTGTCACCTCCGCAATTAGGATCTGATTTTCCTGCTGGCTGAACCTGGTTTTCCTCTTCCTCTTCCCCTTCCCCTGGGTCTCTGGCTGGTCCTCCTGGCTATTTGTGGTGTTAGGGTTTTTTTTTCTCTCCTGCAGTACTGGGTCCAGCTTCCTCCATAGTTCTTCTATTTTTATTTTTATTTTTTTGGTGTTTGGGATGCTTCGCAGGCGTTTTGTAGTTAAATCTTGCCGCTAACGTGAAAAAAAAGTGGCGTCACGCTGATTAGCGTGCAGTTCCTGGCCGCTGACTGGCCTGCCGCCTCTTTTTTCACGTTAGCGGCAAGATTTTTATCGCCGTAACATTGTTGTATACGTCGACAAATACCGCTGCGATGAGAAACTATCACCATGTAGCGACGTGTTGTACATACGTCGGTACCATGGTGATAGTTTTCAGTGGTACGCGGCGGTAAAAAAATTGCCGCAAACTAACGTTAGCATTAGTTAACGCCAGTCCTTGTACATATGGCCCCAAGTTTCTTGATTCCATTGCAGGCGTTTTAGCCCATCCAGCACATCTCCCTGTAGGGTGGATTTTGCAGGCTTCTGCTGCTGAATGGCAGCTGGCTCGTAGGGCCTTGGAGAGGGCAATGCAGGTGACTTTACTTTCCCTGCTGCCACTGCTGGGCCTGAGTCAAACAGAGGTCGACTAGCACATGAAATAGCTACGAACACTGAGGTATGGTAAGGCAGCTGCAAAATGACGTCATGGCAAATACTGTAGGCTTGACATGTGACTGCATCTGTTCACACTCTACTGCCCTTCCGGGTACTCGGGGTTGCTTTGAAAGTACTTAGCTGTTCAAAAGGCCAGTCCTGCCTCGAGCTCACCCTTCTATGGCCAAGTTTTGGATTGGTCTGTGTCGGAAGTCAGTTACATTGAAACAGGGAATGGCTAAGCTCATACACCAGAAACACATAATTTAGGGCCAGTCAGGGACAGCGACTTCTGTCCTTTTGTGGCCACTGGAAAACCCGGTGGACTGCTATGAATCCTTGGATATGGATCACTTCACCGTGAGCATGCCGCAGTGGAGATGCTCATTTTACCAAGGATGCACACTCTGCAGAGAGTATGCAGCAGTAAAGATGCTCATCTCAGCAGGCATTGGTAAAGCCAATAAGTCTCACCTATGCAAGGTCTATTGGCTTTGTCAATTTCTTTTGTCATGTTGCACTGTAGCATGGTTAAAAGTAAAAAAATAAAAAAGTGCTATGATGCACCAGTATTGACCACGCCCTAGTGCTTTTCTTTTACTTTCAGTCAACATGATTAAAAAAACATTGACAAAGCCAAGAGATCTCTCATAGGCAAAACCTATTGGCTTTGCCAATGCTTGTTCTATATTGAATGTAACCTGGACTAGTGGCCAGTTCTTTTGATAACTAGGGGCAGTGTGCAGCATGGTAATGTAGACTGGAAGCACTGGAAAAGCAAGAGAGCCACTGGAGTGCATTTCTCGTACCTTGGTGGATAAAAAATGTGACCTCTGTCTCCCCCGTGGGAGTGTTGACGTGCACAGAGGGTAGCATCTTACTGCTAAGCCAAACTTTGGCTGGCTGGGGAAGCAGGGAGCTAGGATGCTTTGAGGCTTGGAGGTTGCAGACCTTGGACGCTGGAAGGTGTCTGCAGACAGTGCTTCATGCAGAAGAGACCTACCCCAATAATCTCAATTAGGGATAAAAAGCTTAGGGGTTTGACAATGACTGCCATGTTGAAATCAGGTAGACGGCCAAATACGAAACCAGCAGAAGAAAGAGAGAGAAAACTATAACAGTCTTCCCTAGGAGAATAAGGCTGCTTGCTAGAAGAGAATTCACAGCAAACAATGTATCATAGTCATACATTAATGGTTTGTGACTAATTAAAGACAAGTATGAAAAACAGAAGGCAATTACAAAGGCAAACTAAAGATACTACTGACCAGGTGAGCCTTGGCAGGAATTTTCTGATATTCAGAAAGATGTCGCCTGTCCAAAGAGAAGTTGTGGAGAAAAGAGGAGTGAGAAAATAAAGAGACTTCAGACTAGTGGTCTCCCAGAGGAGTCTCTTCTTCAAAAAAGATTGCTGGTGATGCACAATAAATTGAGAAAGCACCTTCAGTGCAGACAAGCTGGATTAACTGGCCGAGTAAGTGTTCTAACTAGAGAAGAAAGTGGACGAACTGCATATGTTCAAATACCAACACTAAAAGAGTCACGAAATTAAAATGCTATGTTCTCACTTAAAAAAAAAACACTATCAAAGCCTATAGACCTGTCCTTGGCAAGCATCCTCAATGCCTATTTATTTTTTAATATTTAACACATACATGTGCCAGAAAAATAAAAATAAACTTGCCGTCACCTAAATGTGACCACCATATACTTGCAATAACATTTTAAATTAAAAAAGCACTGACATGAGGCTACTGTTACTATTTATGCTTTTTAAATAACAAGCCTGTCCTTGCACCATGTATTTTATTATTATGATTTGTGAAGGAGACAGGAATAAATCACCACTCATATCGCAGGCAGCTACACTGTTTCAATTCCATTTAAATGCTTTATAAAAGCAACTTTACTATGGAGATAGAAAATAAATCACCATCTAACTGCACATCCACAGTGCTGGCAAAATAAAACGCTTTATCACTGAAATGAAATTGAACTATTTGTAGGTGTAAACAATGTGCATATGCTTTGTGAAGTCACTTAAGTTGAACGTAGCAAATGGGTAAAGGGATCCACCTCGTTGGCCCATGATCTGTGCTGTTTTGGTGGTGAAAGCAAAATGTGAATGACTATTTAACAGATGAAGCTTGCTGGAAAAAAGCCCCTTTTAGTATATATATTATGTGTGCATTTTTGGGAAAAACAGTAGTCTGGTGAGAAAACAAAAGCTGTCTGAAAGGCTTAGACCTAAAAAAGACATTCTGAGCTGATGACTGGAAAGATCCTGGCTTACAGATCCACTAAGCTGGTAGAGCTTAAGATAGTGAGGTTTCGGTATAAGAATGAAATTATTCAAGCAAAAGAATTGCTTTTTGTCTAAAATTATTAACGCCACCACCTCCACCAAGAAACTTTTACGTATTTTGTAGCAAATTGGGTTACTGGTTGAGGAGAGCGAAACCCTACTTGAGCAGCAACCACAATTCTTGTCAGGGTGAAACACGAGCAAACCCCAAATTAACCCGTGGTTAACCCTCTGGTAGCTTGGCACAAAAGCAGTGAGGCTTAATTTAAAGGTAATGGGTAAAGTATTCATGCCAAACTTCAAACAGTAATACAGTGAAAACACAACGCAAGAGAAATCCCCCACCAATTCAGAAAAATTTGGAACATTTAATCAATTATTTGACATCAAAACATGAAGAATCCAATTAGTAGGACCAATGATATGCAATTTTAAAGATTTTGGTAAAAATAGTGTTTAAACGCACAAAGCTTCAACTGTGGTTGTCTGGTTGTGCCAGACCAGGACAAAGTCGCAAGTTCAGACTGATTGCAATGGAGCGCAGTCCGCATACAGGGATCAAGTTAGGCCAGCTGAATAAAGTGCCTTAAATCCTGATTGCAGAGCATTGCAAGGTCGCGCCTCAAGGATGCATCGGGCAGTGGTGATTAGAGGCTGAATTCCTATGTCCTGCGTCGAGGATGTGTTGCGCAGCTGCAGTTCTGAGGATCTGCATGGCTGTGATGTGAGATCCTTCTTCAAGGATGCATGGCGCAGCAGAGATTACGGGGAGCTGAAGGGCTGCAATCAGTGGCAGCTCCTCCGCTAAGGCGGAGGAATGTCGCCCGCTGCTGAAAAGGAAAAATAAAATGATAATAACATATTGTTATTATCAATTTATTTTCCCTATTGCAGTCTGTGGCGGGCGGAGTTGGCCAGAGCAGGGGAAGAGTACTGTGCACTCCCCAAGTGCGCATGAACTGTTTGGCCGACCCTCTTGAGCCGACCAAACTGTTCACGCGCACTTTGCACGTTCCTACCAGACTGCTCTACACAGCCTGATGCAGTCTGAGCGTCGATCCACGGCCCTCAGACCAATCACAACGCTGCATTGCAGCATTGTGATTTGCTCAGGGGAGCCGGTCTGCCCGGGTGCTTCCTGCTGCCGACCGGGACAGGAAGAGGAAGAAAACGAGGATGGAGGCGAGGCGGCAGCCGGCCGACAGAGGTAAGTTATTTTTTTTTATTTAATTCCTCTTCCCCCCCTGGGCCCCCTGCCCCACCACCCCCTTCCAGTAGCAGCCACTGCTGGCCGCAATATGAGGTCCTGCATCAAGGATGTGTCAGGCTGGGGTGGTACCAAGGAGCTGCGGGTCCTGTGTCAGTAATATACCGCACAGTGCCAGTTCAGATGCGAGGCTGCGAGGTGCTGAGTCTCTTTGCATTGGCACCTTCAGGCCCACATCCAAGGGTCTAGGGCTGGGGCGGCACTACTTAGGGGGCAAGATTCACAGTAGAAAGAGTCCAGGTGCTGGGTTCAAGGTGGTTGGAGCCTTTTCTGCCCCTGAGGCTCTTGGAGTCACTCAGGTCATGGGTTCAAGAAGCAGGTCCAGTCATTCTCACTCGGGCAGCAGAGTAGCACAGCAGAAGAGCAGTCCTTCTTCTGGAGTCTTCCACTGGTCCAGATGTATACTGAAGAGTTGGGTCTAAGGGTCTACTATTTATCCTTGGTGCCAGATTTGAAGTAGGAGACGTTTCTAAAGGGTTCCACCCCATGAGGTGTTTTACATTTGATTCCTCCCTGACCTGGCCCCAGCTAGTCTGGGGGCACAAAAGACTAATGGGAAACCCTTTGGGAGTGTACTGAGACAGAGCCTTTGTGATGTGCAAGTATGGTATGTGACAGCTCCGCCTCCCCCCATCAAGTCAAAAATGGCCCATCCTGCCAACACCTATTCCCCCTTTGTCTCACTGTCTGGGAGCAACACACAAAGACCTACTACCAGCTACATCTATGCATGTGACACAGGACCAGGATACAAGCTACAGGCATCAAATGGCTGGGAAAAGAAAATGCCAGCTTTCTAAATGTGTCATTTTCAGAATTGGGTCTTAAAACCTGAATTTATCATTCAAGAGGGTTTTAACTTGCAATTCTTCAGAAACCAAATTCGAAAGTCCTACCTGTTCCTAATTGAAATTTAACACTTATTAAATGTAATAAAGTAACCCAATAATATCCTATAGGAGAGGAAGTCCTTGCAGTAATGAAAAACAAATGTAAGAGTTTTTCACTACCAGGACATGTAAAAGTTAAACATACATGTCCAACTTTTCAAATACACTTCACCTTCCCTATGGGTTGTTTATATGTATTAAAAAGGAAGGTTCAGGCCTAGCAAAATGTTTATATTGCCAACTTGAAATGGCAGTTTAAATTGCACAAACAGGCGTCTATGGCAGGCCCAGGACATGTTTAAAAGGGCTTCATAAATGAGAGACACAATTAGTGCAGGTAGGCCGCAGACCCAATAGTAGCATTTAATTTAGAGGCCCTGGGTACCCTTAGTACCAATGTACTAGGGCCTTACAAGTAAATTAAAAGTGCCAATTGTGTGTAGGCCAATTTCGCCATGTTCAAATGAGAGAGCACAAGCACTTTAGCACTGGATAGCAGTGGTAAAGTGCACAGAGTCCTAAAAGCCAATAAAAACAGGAGGTTAAGACAAACAGTCTTGGGGAGGACACTGCAGAGAGGGCCAAGTCCAACATGACTCCTCTACAGCCAAAAGCCAGGGTAAACTAATCAATACCTTGATGGGCTTCCATGCTTAGGCGATAAAACATGAGCAAAGGCCCTCTTATGCAGTAGCACTTCTCAGTTCTATGTCCCTCTGAACCCAGTTTTATCCCTCTGCCTACACTCTCCTGAGTCACTAGACTGACCCATGGTGAACCCTTCTCTTCACTTGTGGACCCTATCTGTAAATCACCTAACCTTAGTTTCCTCACAGATGCACCCCAATTGGCAGACAGTACCTTCACGGCTAACAAAGTGATCTGGCCCATTACATCCCCTGGATAAGACTTCTTTCCCCAGCCCTATGAAAACTCTGCCCATAAGGAGAGCAACCAACAGAGGCCACTGACAGCTGTCGGTGTCAAGAAACAGGTACCCGGGCATCCTAAGGCCAACAAAAATGAATTCAGCAAAAACATGAGAAGTAAGGCAAAATGTTTGGGAGAAGACAACCCCAACTCTGACAGGTTTAACCCCTTCTTATGAAAACACTTGGTACCATCCAACTTCAGAAGTACCTTGATCAAATTCAGTCCTTGGGGGATAAATACTCAGCTTTATGCTTTGGCAGGAACACAAAACAGCTCAAAACATCTATTTTCAAAATTATTATTACTGAAAACCTGTCACTGTTGATGCTCCTAGACATACCAGTGGCTTTAGACACCCTCAACAATCCAGTTTTAAAGAAATGTGGGTGTGATGGGGGTGTTACTCAAAACGAACCATTGGATATAATATTTCCTATTTAATGAGTAATCTAGAGTAGTGGATTGTCAAGAAAATGCACAGGCTATCTTTGTAAAAATGAAGTGCCATATCGATCATGTCTCTCTCTCTTGCTCTTTACTATATATGTCCAACTCCACCACCAAGTGTTTATTTGAATCAGATGTCATATTCAAAATTATGCCAGCGGCCCAGAACTGGTGTTTGATAAAGTTGATGAGATTGCCAAAGTATTCTAAAAACCCAAGATTGGATGGACAAAGTTTGGCTTAGTCTTAAACAAACAAAGATTTTTGGGCTCAATTCGATTTTGGAGGTATAGGAGCGCCACCATAAATTGACAGTACATCCTCTCCCTCTATTTAGAGGTCGGAGAACCACAGTGTTTGTTCTAGCAAATCCTCAACTACCTCCAGTATTAAAAATCTTTCACCTGACGGTCCTTTCACCAATAAGCCATGGGTTACAGTGATGTTCACCCCACCCTATTGAGGATGAGGCAACCACCACTGTATTTCTCTGACAGTCACCACCATAGAATACAAACAATTGCTATGGTGTACATGAAGAAATTATGACGTGTCAGGGCCATTGATTTTTGTATTATTGAAACAAACTCCTACTTTTGGAGTTTTTTTCAATAAAACAAAATGCTTGCTGAGTGGGTCCAAAAATACACATGACCCACTCAGCAAATCACGCTGCCTGTACTGCATCTGCTGCACCAGTGGTGCACAAATGGCAGCCAACCTGACATGACTTAGAATCACCATCAACACAAGGCCTTGCTTAACAAAAAACATTATCCAATAAATCAAAACAGCATTGTACCAGTTAATTTTCCTAAAGAAAGTGAGAGTCTTCCCACTTAAAAGTAAGTTTAGAAAAACAGTGCCATGGCCTTCAACCACCTGAATGGAGGCAGTGCTCTATTTAATGACATCTCTGACACCACGCTAGTAACCTTTAAAGGCATCTTTCACTTAGCAACATGCCTCAGTTAAAACTGGAATAAGTTCAACCACATCAATCCACCTTTGAAGGAAAGGCACTGGCTCCTCCTCCAGCCCTGTGATATCTTCTAAACCAACTATATCACCTACAAGGCTATCAGAAACCACACACCTATCACCTCAGGGGGTCAGCAAAATATCTTCTCCATCTACATTCCCAGTATTTGGGAAAAAAACAACTACATCAAAAGGCCTCCTACTATCCTGTGATTCAGAAAGCACTCTATCACTCTTTACCCTAGAGACCTAACATTACCAGCATCATTACAAATGATCTTCAATTGTATTGCAGGGCTCATGCCTATTGTTCAGTGCTCTGATGTACCGCAGCTAGGTTTATGATAAACAAATGTGATTATATCCATGCCCATACATCATCATTTGAATATGTTGCAAAGAGCTCAGTATCTGCTTACAGAAGAAGACAGAGATGCAAGAGGGTGTTAATATTGATGTAGATGTACGCAATGATATATGTGTGCATAAAAACGAAATCGAATCACTGTTGTCGAAATCACCTGAGATGACGTCTCCATCAACCCAGAGCCAGAAATATGTAGTCAGGCAGGCCCTGTGACCTAGTCACGAGGCAACTGATGGACAGATCACAGGTGGGGTAGCATGTACCCAGCAGAACAAACGTGCAAACATGAAAACCCCAGATTCGTCCCACAGATAGGCAGCGACACCACAGTGGTCCGGGGAGATTGGCCCCAATTAAATGCCTATGGCTGGAGGGGCGCGCATTCCCAAAACATCATAAAGTTAGATGCCATATGAAGTTAGGAACGCTCAGCCATGCCGGACATCTGGCCACGTTACCCACTGGCCCTCATTGTGTCCATTTCTTGGGAAAACGGTGACACCGGGCACAGTGTATTATACATTAGACTGGCTTGTCAACTCTAGACTAAATTAATCATATATACAGTGAAAACACAAAAACTAATCCAGGACAAGTATAAACAGTTTATTATTTCCTTATTGATATACTTCTCTCTTTTTTATATTGAAATTTAAAAAAAATAATAATATATAGACAAAGATAAATATATTTACAGTCTAAAGGCTAATCTATGAACCACATGTATTTTCTCCCTTTGACAGTTGATACAATTCATATGCTTTCATGACTTTATATTTCAAATAGCACGATTGTCATAATTTCAATTCATTTACACACAATTCATATTTTTCTTTTTTCAGCTTTAGTCAAAAGGAGTGTATATTAGAACCCATAAATCACAAATAACTTAGTACACAGAGACTGGCGGCTTGTTGAGGTGGCATGTACCCAGCAGAACAAACGTGCAAACATGAAAACCCCAGATTCGTCCCACAGATAGGCAGCGACACCACAGTGGTCCGGGGAGATTGGCCCCAATTAAATGCCTATGGCTGGAGGGGCGCGCATTCCCAAAACATCATAAAGTTAGATGCCACATGAAGTTAGGAACGCTCAGCCATGCCGGACATCTGGCCACGTTACCCACTGGCCCTCATTGTGTCCATGCAAGGTTGAGACCCACCTACATTTTTCATCAGGTGGGAGTAATTTATGGCTCCATGCCTAGGCCCACATTCCTCTCCCTAAACAGGATCTATGAATTGTTTTATGATGCACCAAGAAATGTATATAAAAGAGCTCAAAACGAATGCACTTTGAGTCAGTCCTCAGACCTGTTTCTGTATGCTGTACTCCCAGCAGTAATGTTTAATTAAACCAACTGTTCCTGTTTTGCCAAACGCTTCTTGTCTTTTTTTTTTCAAGGTATATTCATATTCGAGCAACAAGGGGAAACCTGGTCAGGGTAGGAAATTAGAGAAAACTGACTTTTAACTGGACATACAACCTCTTAATTTTAGATATTAGTCAGGTGATGGAGAAAAGGAATAAAGAAATGGAGTCCATGAGGAAGGCATTTGAAGATCTTGGTGCACAGACAAGAGTTCTGTATCTATCCAATTTGAGGGTTTCACAGGAGGGACTGCAATACCTCTTCTGGGACTCAGAGGATGACTTAAATCTGTTTCACTTTTATTTTTCATTTTCTCATTTGGTTTACTGTCATTAAAATGAACCTTCATAATAATGAAAAACTATTTAAGAACATTTCATGAAATCCATGTTAAATGTCTTACTCAACAAAACTCTTTTAATATTCCCAGTCCTTATGCAGTGGTGAGCCTCAGCAAGGCCTACCAGTGCTTAGGGGTTCTCCCTTTCTGCACAGAGTCCTCAGACCAATAGGAAGAAGTTGGCACAGAAACTGGAATAGAAAAGACAGACATGAGGTGGAGCTACATTCACACAGCACCCTTCGGTAATGCATGAAGTAGCACACTGAATGGAAGGACCTTGGTACTTTTTATCCCCACACAGGGGCTCAAATGAAGGCGGTACAAACACAAAATGCTGGTTTTAAGTACATATAAGGTCATACAAGAAATGCACAGTCGACAAGTGGGTGGAGCTAACAGTTTCTACTTCTAGTAGACACATCCTGACATTTATAAACTCGGAACAGCTGCATGGACAGCTACGAGCTCAACTGAGCATGTGCAAAGCAAAAAGGCTAAAGATAACTCGTCTCTAGGCAGATTTCAAGAGCAGTTAACAGGAAGGTAGGACAGAGCACATGGCGAGCACATGGCAGCACATGGCAACCAAAATGGCTGCCAGAAATACAAAATGGATTCCACAAAGCGGACAATTTAGCCTCTGAATACAGGATGTCTTCGGCTAATGCTTAACTTAAGTGCTGCCAAATTACAACACTTACATTACTCCTTTTCAATACATTACTAATTGTTGTCTGTTTTTAAAATATTTCAAATTCCTTAACTGATGAAACCTAGTTACCACAGATTCAATAGATAAAACTTTCACAAATGGTAAAATCTGAATTTTCCTCTGACCAAATATAATCCGGCCAAGTGTGTCCTGATGTTCCCCACATAACTGTCAATAGCATCAGATTTCAGATGACTCCATCTCTGTGCAACTTCCTAAAACAAGAACAGTTGTTTCTTGGCTTTAGGAGCAGGAAAATAATATTTTGTGATGTAGCCAGGGCTTAATCTGTGGTATGGGTGTAGGTCGTGGACAGTCATTTTATTGGACACAGACTGATTTTTCATCAGCAAAATTTGACTGTGAGTAAAAGAGAGAAAGAATGAAAAGGGCGAAAGGAGGAGGAAAAGAAAGATGAGAAAACAATGACAAAGAAAGCATGGATAAAAACATCTGCAAGAGTGATAGAGAGGCATGGAATATACCGTGGTGGAAGAGAGATGAGATGTGTTGGGTCAGGGATGCCCCCTGCATGGCAAACTGGTGTACTCCCCTGCCCTGATTGCCCAACTGCAGTTGAAGCTGAAATGCTGACTTTTTGTTTATACCTCGCATCACACTAATTAAGCGTGTGTGCTGGTAATGTGAGTTCCAGACTGTCTCCTGTGACTTCGAGTGGTACATAAAGCTGTAATCATAGCAGCATTGAACTACTTTCTATACCCTGGAAAAGTCATATAAAGCAGCAATGGCAGTGTATTAGGTTTTTGTGAATGCTCAGTGAGAATGTTTTTTTGTGTCAAGGAGAGGGCAGTTTAGTGACCCTTCTCATGTATGGTACTGCTTTTATGTGCCTTGCACTGGCATTCCATGTGTATGTTAAGGGCATCTGTGTGCACAGTGAGCATGTAGCACATGTATGTTAGTAGGATTCTGCCTGTGGTGAGAGTCTATGTACTGGGAACAGTAGGATCCATTTGGATGGCCACTGGTTTAGCATGGCCAATGACAGAGGGTTGATACAACTCCTCAGACAGTGGAACTGAATTGACTGCATTCCTGTGACTGAAGGCAGGAAACCCAGACACTGACATAAGGGAGGATGGAGACAGGGCTATCCTTGGAAATTCCACGAGGGACTTGTTAGCAAAGGGATGCTGATTATTTCTTCTTGAGCTCTGCCACTTGGTGGATGGTCGGGGTCAGCAGTGGTTTTGCTGTTTCTGTTGTTCAAGGTGAGGAAGTTTCTGGGCAGAGCCTGTCCTTTTATTTGATTCGTGCTTCAGGAAGGCAAATGACAGCCAGGTTTATAGATTTTATAACTTCATTGTACCCTTTTTTGACTACTTCTTTTAGGAGCCCACTCCTTGGCTTCCTGTTGTGTCAGAGCCATCACCTTGCCCAAAGGCGGTGTCTGAGGAACAGCCAGAAAATTACATTTGAAAGTAAACCAACCCAAACAGGTTCTGAAACTTACACACTGGGTCCACATCCCTTGAATGAAGACCTAGTATAAAAGTGAGATCAAATCCACCCCACTTGTTCCAGTTCCAGGCTCTTTATGACCAAAGAAGGGAGTGCTCTGTAGAGTACTCAGAGGACTATGGTGTGACTAGGGCTTGCGCCGCATGACAGCCAGTCAGTATACCAGAGATAAGGGAACACCACCTGATGTCTGCACTTTCTTCTGGAGGAGCTGATGGTCTGCCTAACTTCCTTCAAGCCTGCCTGCTTGCTCTGAGAAGGAAAGTGAGTGCCTGGGCCTGAAGGGAAAGAGACAGCTCAGGAGAAGAAGCCCAGCATGTTCTCAGTGTGAGGAACAACTAGAGACAGCAAGTGACTCATTTGTTGACGGATCCCTCAGACTCCCTAGAGCGCTTGTTGCCGTGAACTGCACCAAGATTTTTAAAAATGCAAAGCACCATGTGTGATCGGCAGCGTGCAAGTGACTTAGAGGCTGGTGTTGCCCACATCAAACTCAGAATGATGAGGCATGAGCCGCGATTGCCCGAGAGGCCACAACTATCGAAGCCACCGACCTGCTCAAGATCAGCTTGGAGAATGCACCTACCATTCCCGCATTCCCAAATACGAGTGCAGCCTTGTGAGCTGCAGTACTAATCTCTCTCAGCTGTCAAGATCACATATTGTATGAGTTGAAAAGCCTTGTTCTATCAGTGACAAGCTATCTGCAAACATAAATAAGTTTTTAAGATCATTCCACTATCAAATTTTATGCTGAATGACGGGCTTGTACAAAGCCTGTATCGGCACTGCCATTGATTTATTTTGTCTTATGGGTCTGCTGGAGGTATGGGAAAGCTTTTATCTACATTTTGCAAAGGCAAAGCACTTTGGACCTCTGTTAAGAAAGTGCAACTATGTGCATGCCCTCAAGCACAGACATGTAGGGAGATGAGTCAACGATATATTCACATGATAATGGTATGACTGTTTATATTAAACTGAGCTGTTACCATTGCAGAGCGGTTGGTAACAACCAGAGGGAGGTCAAACATCATTGGTAATTGGGACACTTGCTGTTAGACTTGACATCTTTGGTGTGGTTTCCCCTGACTTTTTGCCTCTACCTCCTGTATTTTTGATGCTGTGCTGGATTTTGTTTTTGCTGGCTTAGATGCTTTGGGCACTTTGCCACTGCTGATCAGTCTCAAAGTGCAAGTGCTCCCTGTGTAAATTGTTATTATGATTGGTTATCCCTGATTGGCATATTTGATTTACTGGTCAGTCCCTAGTAGAGTGCACTGAGTGTGCCAGGGCTAGAAAATCAAATACTACTAGTGAGCCTGCAGCACAGATTGTGCCACCCACACGAGTAGTCCTGAAACGGTAACTCAGACTTGCCACCGCAGTGTCTGTGCGCAGTTGTTAACTGCCATGTCGACTTGGCAAGTGCACCCACTTGCCAGGCCCTAACCTTTCCTTTTCTTACATGTCAGTCACCCCTAAGGTAGGCCCAAGGTACCCCTGTGGGCAGGGTGCAGTGTATGTGAAAGGTAGGACATGCCCTGATGTGTGTGGCATGTCCAGATAGTGAAATACTGGCAATTTCGTTTTTCACTTATTGTAAGGCTATCTGTCCCCATAGGAAAGCATGGGAGTTAATTTATAACATCTTATAAATATGACTTACCATTGGGACCAGATAGGAAAATAAAGTTTAGTATGCCTGAACTCAGAATCTAGAGATGCATCTTTTAGGAAAGGTGATTTTTACATTCTGAGTTTGAAAATACCACTTTTAGAAAGCGGCTATTTTGTTCAACCATCCTGTGTGCCTCTGCCTGTTTGTGGATTGACTGTCTGGCTTTGGCGTGACAGGGGCTGGGGAGGTGCAGTGGCTCAGGAGTCTGGCTGAGTCAGCACTAGGTTGAATAGGCCTGAGCTGCATTTGGAGTGGTGGGAGGAGTAGCACCTGTACCTGAATAGGGCTGTGCCTGCCTTCCACAATGCTGCCCCCCTGTGGTGTGTCTGGAGCCAAGGCTTACACTGACAATGGATGTTGTTGTGCAGTTGCAGAGTGCCCCCCAGAACTGGTTTGAACTGGGCTCAGAGCCCCTTGCACAAAGAGAACAAAGACATTTTGGTGTATAAGTATCAGACCCAAAACCCCAGACTTTTAGACTACTTCTAGAATCAAGAGGAACTGTTGCTGAGGAGAAGAGCTGGAGAAACTGAGTAGAAGTACTGCCCGTGCAGGGTGTCTGGCGTTGGCCTGCAGTTGCTGTTTCTGCCAAAGAAAGGAGAAGGACTTTGCTGTGTGCTGTGTCTCCTGCTTGAGGAAAGTCTCTAAGGGCTTGAGTAGAGCTTGCCTCCTGTTTTGAAGTCTCAGGAACACAAATACTTCACCCCCAGCTCCCCTGAACTTCCTTGCTGGGAGTTCTGACCTGCCAGGAGTGCCTGTGGCTGTGTGTGGCCTCTGGAGGTTGTTTCTGCTACTGGAAGCTGGAAAGCAACGCAACAACAAGAAAATCGACGCATCGCTCTTCTTGCGGCAGTTTTTCCATCCAACGCTGTGGTGCGAGAAGAATCTCCATGCACTGCTGCGCCGCTGCTGAAACCGACGCAGCGCCTGTCGCTGCTGCAAGAATCGACGCATCGAGGGATCGCGGCTGAAGAAGTCGACGCAGCACCGCTCGCCACCGCCGCATCATTCGCCAACGCATCCCGGATTTCCACGCATCGTCCCTGTGCCGCAAGTTTCCCCAACGCATCACCCGCGGATCGGAGTCGTCTCAGAACCGACGCATCGCTTCCCCCTACAGACCGGACCCGACACATCGCTCCCCTGTGAACAGCGGAACTGTTGCATCGCATCCACGAAGGTCTGAGGAACGACGCATCTCTTTGTTTTTCTACGCTTCTCATCGCTACGGCTGTTTGGCTTGGTGAACTTTGTCGCAACAACAGGTACTTTGCAAGAAATCATGCATCTATAGTTTTCTATGGAATCAGTTGCTAAAACCTTTTGAAAGTCATTTTTCTTAATACTTGTATGTTGGATTTTTGTCGTTTTGGTCTTGTTAAGTTTAGATAATGATACTGTATTTTTCTAAACTGGTGTGGTGTCCATTTGTGGTGTTATCATTGTATTACTTAGTGTTTTGAGTACAAATACTTTACACATTGCCTTTGGGATAAGCCTGTCTGCTCGTGCCAAGCTACCAAGGGGGTGAGCAGGGGTTATCTAAAGTGTGTATCCCCATTACCCTGACTAGAAGCAAGGGTCCCTATTTGGACAAAGGTACGTACCTCTGCCAACTACAGACCCCCATTTCTAACACTTGCCATCAGCTAAAAAGATTCAATTGCTGTCCTTAGGGGCTCCCAGTACCTGCTTCCACACCCTTCGCCTCCTTCGTAAGACCTTCAAATGGATCCCCCTCGAACACCGAAAGACCGTCACTCATGCCCTGGTCACCAGCAGACTCGACTACGGCAACGCACTCTACGCCGGAATAAACAAAAACCTCACCCGCAAGCTACAGAACATCCAGAACGCCGCCGCAAGACTGGTCCTCAACCTGCCAAAACCCTGCCACATCTCCCTGCACCTGCGCACACTCCACTGGCTCCCCGTCGAGGCAAGAATCACCTTCAAGATGCTCACCCACGCACACAAGGCCCTCCACGGCACCGGACCAGCATACCTGAACAGCCGACTCAAATTCCACGCACCCCAAAGGACCCTACGATCAGCCCAGCTCTCCTACGCCGTGGTCCCCCGCACCAGAAAGACCAGATCGGGAGGCCGCTCCTTCTCCTTCCTCGCGGCCAAAGCATGGAACGTCCTTCCGCTCCACCTCAGACAGACAACATCACTCCCCATCTTCGCAAGAAACCTCAAAACCTGGCTCTTCGACAGACCCCCTCCTTGATGGAATGGAACCTGCACCCCCCCCCACCCCTAGCGCCTTGAGACCCTTACGGGTGAGTAGTCACGCTTTAACAAACCCCTGATTGATTGATTGATCCTGAATTGACTATGCTGCAGTTCAGTCGATGCAGGAAAACTACAAAATGAAACATGGCAAGAAGACACAAGACCAGTGACCCAATGTCTCTAGAAAAGAATGGTAGCTTGTATTGTTATTAGCAATCCTTTGAGGTCATTTAGGTGCGATGATTCCTTAATGTATGCTTTGTAACAGCAGCATTTTGGAACTTTATGAGTTTAGTTGAGGGCCTAATATCACTCAGAACTGAACCACCTCCATAGTCATATCTACTTTAAGCTGTCAAGTGGATACGCTTATGAGCCTGCTGGTAGAAGAGTCTAGCTTGTGACTCTAACTCTTCAGGTCTTCAGCTGATTTCCTTTCTTCTATTTGCTATCACAGACAAATACCTGTGTGTGTCAAAAAGTGTGATAATAGACTAGACATTTGGTCTTCCATCTCTATTCCTCAGACTGAGTTTCTGGCTGGTCTCAGGCTAGCTCTTGTGTTTCACGTGTGGGTGAATTCAGGGCAGGTTCCTCTGTCCCTCTATTCTAGCGTCCTCAGTGCGCAGTGTCCTTTACAGTGTCAGTGCCCTCACCCCACCGTGCAAGAAAGTTGAATCCCACACCGCCGACGCTTTGGTCGGTTGAATGCCTGACCAATGCCAATTCCACCCTCTGAGATTAAATACTTGGGTCTCTCACACCTGGTATTGCTTCACGTTGGCCCTGACTCCAGTTTGTAAATGAAACCCGAGTCTAGTGCTTGAACCAGATCTAGCAAAAGCTAAACGCCAGAGCCAAATTTTCGAGAGAAAATGATGTCTTATACATTGACAAAGACCTTTACCCAAGGAAGGTGAAAGCTTGTGCTTCTGTAGTCAAACCAATAACAAACACCATAAATAAAAGCTGTATAATACCCTAAATAACAAACACAGCTTTGTGGATCCTGGAGGAAGGTAGCAAACCTCTCGCTATTGCTCCAGTGTGATCCCTTCGCCATTATCTACAATGATCTAGCTCAGTTTCTCAACCCTAGAGAAATGCTTTATTTGTTGATTAATTAAAATCATTACAAACAAGATTAAAAACACTTTGGGTTATGTCAGGAACTTGAATATACCAATTTGATCTGACTGGAATAACATCTTTATCCGAAAAAGCTCATATACTACATTGTTTTAAAATGATATCAAGGTACATTGTAAAGTGATCTAGTGCAATGTCCTACATCTAGCAGGGATAATGAAAGAGCACTTAAATATACCCATTCGATCAGGCTAATATCACAACTTTAAAAAGCAAAAACCCATATAATATATTTTGTTGTGAATAATATCAGGGAACATTTTAAAATGGATTTATATTTCGCACCAATCACAAAAACCATTACTCCAAATGGATAGTACAAACGTTCTCAAAGGAGCTACGTACCCTACCCCCAAATTTAAAATACATACATAGAAGTACAAAAATTAAGGTGCAATAGTTAAAGTGAACCTGTGCAGAATCTTACAGCTAGCAGCAGAAGTTAAGGAGCACTTGTGCAGGACTTAAATTTAGCAGCATGGTTAAAGTGCAATTGTGCAGCATCTAACATATAACAACATTCTAAACAATTAATTAGAATGGATAATTTCTCCTCGTCAGAACAGGCCAACACAAGCGAATAAGTGATTTAGTATTGGGATTATACCCAATTACTACGAACAATTAAAATCTTTTAAAACTTCGGTTTGAGGAACATTAACATAACTTCAGGAACAATTTTATGGGACTGCAAATTTCCTTTAACATTTTTAAGATTGACAACAATGTCCTGAGAAACCAGTCATTAATATTCTAGGCATGCAACTGATGTCTGGTAACACACTCAGAAAGTAGCTTTTGTTCTGCGGTGAGGACAAACTTTACAAACTGTGAGGTCAGGCGAGGCGTATTCCCAGAGAGACAAGTTATTACAGTTTGTAGACATGTTCTCACCCCTAATTTGTTAAAGATGGATTTTAATAAGGCTTTCCTCTCTTCTAACAGCTGAGGGCAAGTGGTTACAATATGCACGAAGGATTCTTTATAAAAACCACATAACCTACAGCTGTTTGAGGGCCAAATTCGTTCCCATGAAGGGATTCCAACCTTTGTGGGATATCTCCTAAATCGTAACAACATGAATCTGTCCCTTACAAATGATTTTAAATGGGTTGTGAGATTCTATTGTGGTTCTAATGTAGTGAATGAATTAATAACTGACCAGGAGTGACTCTTTTTGGCGAACTTGTCCTTGTCTAAGAGAATCGATAGAAAGTTAGTTGATCGATTCAGTGTCTGTTTAAACGCCACTTTGATCATGGTTACGTCTTCAAGGGGCGGCGACTTAAAGTTATTTAAACTCTCCATTAGATATACTCTCCAGCCCTTAGCATGCTCATACCTCGTTATCTCCTGCCAACATTGGTTCGCAAGGGTGCCCTGATCTGAACAAAAAAAAGAATGTAACGATTTTAAAAAGGCAGATTGTCTTATCAGAGTTTGTCTTTTCAGACCAAATTCCAATCTGACATTGGTATGCCCAATATACCTTGGAACCCTAAAAACAGATTTAAAAACTTTTATTTGTAGGTTATCAAGGATTTTTGGGTCTTTACCTTGAAAAATCATTGAACCATAAGCCAAAGAGGGAATCAGCTTTAATTTCATGACCTTAAGTAAATGCTCATGGTTTGGACATGCCAACGTATCTCTCAACTTTCTAAAAGCAAAAGACAAGGCTGTAACTTTAGCTTTTTGGTTAATAAAATGCTGTTTAAAAGACAATTTATCATCGAATGTAATACCCAAGTATTTTTAAAATTTCACAGTTTCAATATGTAACCCATTAATCTTCCATCCATACTCTCTCATCTAATTTTGTACCACCAATCGTCATTATTTTTGTCTTCTTGGTATTCATTTGTAGGCCATTAGCGGATATGTAATTATTGAATGAATCAACTAGTCTTCTTAGACCTATAGCAGTGTGGCTTAACAATATGGTATCATCTGCCTATTGTAAATATTTGATATCTTGTCCTAAGAGAGTAGGTGAGTGGGCATTGACATTTTTAAGATATAACGGTAGGTCTGCCATAAAAAGATTAAAAAGGCATGGTGCCAAAATGCAACCCTGTTTAAGACCACTTTTAGTTTCGAATCGGCGAGTTGTACATCTACCGTCTCCGACTTTAACCTGGACCCACGTATTGGTATATAGCAACTTAATCATGTGAAGCAATTGATTTGGAATACCCCATTCAGATAGCTTAGCCCATAGTAAATTACGGGGGACAGAATCAAAAGCAGCCTTAAGGTCAACGAAACAAATAAATTGCTTTTGCTTTCTATACTTTGCTCTTTCAGCCAATAAAGTCAGTAAGGTCAAGTTCGTGATCATTGACTCGCCCCTTCGAAACCCAGTTTGGAATGTTGGAATTAGATTTTCTTTTGAGGCCCATTCTTCCAGATCATTCATCAAACAGTTTGAGAAGATTTTTGCCTCAACATATGTTAGGGCGATTAGCCTGTAATTTGCGGGGTTGTCTTGTGGGCCACTTTTATAAATCGGCTGTATTATACTTCCCTTCTATGACTCGGGGACCATTTTAGTTTTAATAACATCATTAAACAAAGTTGCTAGAATCTCTGACCAAAGATCAAGCTTAGCTTTAAAAATTGAATTCGGGATTCCGTTAGGGCCTGGCGCACCATTCGATCTAATTCTGCTTATTGCCATTTTTACTTGCTCCGGTTACCACATCTCATTGACTTGTGGCTCGGCTTGAATGCGATACTGATCATTCCTGGGTGTTCCACCGTCTTCGCTGCTCATCGTGCTTGACTTTTGGTGAACAGCATTATTATTAACCAATACATCTGGGGATGCCCCATAAATGTTGGAAATAAAAGACGCCCAACAGGATTTGGCTATATTAGCACTATTTGCTCTTTTGCTACCATTTTCAAGATTGTTTATTATGCCCCAGAATACTTTCAAATTTTTTGTTTTGCAGGAAAAATGCAGCTTAGTCTATATTCCTTCGTAGTACGTATGTTTGGCTTTCCATATTTCATTTTTATAGGACCTTCTAAGCCATTTTAGTTTGCAAAGTTCCGAAGTTCTTAGGGCTCCATTCATTTTTCTAAATGCGGCCCTTATTGCTTTGTGAAGTTCTCTTTTTTGGTGAAGGAGTCTGATTGTATACCATCCTGATTTTTTAGGCCTCATGATGGACCCGTTTGATGTAGTTGGAGAAGAAAAGCGATCCAAAAGTGAAGCACACAGACAGGACCAAATATCAACCATAGACTTCCCTTGACTTTTCTCAATTAACGCCTTAGCAATTGCAGGTTCTAAAAATTCCCATATTTCCTTCTTGATTATCGAGTCGCACACTAGCCTTTTCAAGCTAAAGGCCGTTGACCCGGTTACCATAGATCTTGCTTCATGCAGTCGGGCGACTGATAATACCAGGGAGATTGATTGTGGATTGTGGTCACTTTCTATCCTAGGAATCACTTGATAATCGCGGAAGGAGAATATCAGCTCCATTGAAATGGTGGAGTAATCAATAATGGAAAGTTATCCTGATTTTTTGAATGTAGGGACACTCGTGTTGGAATTTTGAGCGCCTTCCTGTAGTATCATAAGATTATATTTATTGAGTTGAGAACAGCACATCTGTGTCAGCGCTCTACTTGGTTTGTTAGCGCGGTTTTTGGCGAACAAGTGCATATTCAAGTCTCTTGAGATAATTAGCATAGTGGCTGGATATTCATGGTACACAATTTTGACTACTTCCCATAGTGCAGTAAATTGTGATGTCTTGACAGTATTTTTTGGACTTAAGTAGACATTTATAAGTATTATTGGTTGTTTGAGGTCTAATTTAATGCACAAAAGCCACGCTAGTTGAAAGTCGATTTCATAGTGTTTGGCATCCAAGGTCAATGACACGTAAATTGATAAGCCGCAACTAGCGCGAACAAAAACAGACGTACGCAAAGCAAAATTCAAATACTCGTAATATCCAATAAGAGGTTCCTTTTTCGTATTCCATGTTTCCTGAAACAATAAAACATTAAAATCCCTTTAAAAAGTTACTGTGTCTTGGTCCTCTATTAGGGTTTTAAGGCCACTGGTGTTCCACGAGCAAATATTAAAAAGTTTTATTTCCTTGATTGAACTTTTTAAGCGTCATTCACGCGTTCCAGTCTTCCCTTTTGTAAGTATTTTCGGAAGCCAGCTCCAGTCATCGCTAAGTGCGGTATTTTTCTTTAACTCCTCGCAAACTTGAGAACCCGAGTTGCAGCTTGTAACTTTGATCCCAGATGACAGATCTGGATTAAATAATGGCCCTATGGCTCCTTGTAATACCCTGGTATAACCTCCAGATCTTATGGTTGTAGAGGGATCTATTGAGTCGGGGCTATAAATAATTAACTTCGGTATCAGTAAAGTTGGATATTGATTTTCATTGCTTTTCCGTATATCGATGTCCAATTTCTCAAATTGTGAGTTATTTTCTAAAATTTTAAAAACTGTCTTATCACTGTGCCAAGTTGTGAAAGTCACCTCTTTAGTGTGATTATTGGGATCTTGTCTGAATTCAACCGAATCTAAGTCTTCCGATGTTAAGTCCTTAAGCTCTGGGATTGAGTTCAATAGTTTCAGAATATTACCATGATTCAATATATTGTGAGTGCCCCTAGAAGTATACCATGGGGTAAATATTAATTTTGTGGTGCGGACTGGATACTTGTTGTTCACTAACTTTCCCTTTTTAATGTTACCACTAGTCTCAGGTAACAACTGCATGCCTTGAGTATTCCTATCATCTGGTCCGATGTCTTCCACATCTGATGGTCCTGAAGATACCGTAGGCTTGTTGTAAGTTGGAATGTTTTCCGGTAAGGCAGCATTGTAAACACGGCTCTCTCTGACCACTTTTTGCACTGCACTCTGCCGGTTACTTCCTCGTTGTACCTGATCTTGTCCAAGTGCTTGAGAATAAGGTGCTGCAGTTGGTTGTGACATTATAAATTCATGAGCCTCTTCAGTGGGAGAGGAGGATACGGCTAATTCATTTGGGCATGGGGTTAGCCCTGCCGTTGTTTCACACCGACGAGATTCCAAAAATCTAAAAATTGGTTAATTTCTTTTGAATTGGGATTAGTAGGCGAGCTAGCAATTGTAGATTTCTTTAGTTTCTTTGATTTGTTATGGGCTTTTCTTAATCTTTTTCTTGCTCTTTTAGTTAATCCTTCTTGTATTGTATTAGTGATTGGGACCAAGTTAGAGGGGGCTTGGGAATCATTGACAACAGATACTGATGATTGTTCAATGGGTTAGTTTCCTTCCATCGAATCCTGAGTTTTCTGAGGATTGCTTTGTATCGTCTCTTCCCTTGCTGGTTGATTTTCACTTTCATTCTCCTTCCTTATTGCTGTGAGTGTGTTCTGTTGCTGAACTTTATGGGTGTGAAAGCTATTGGTGTTTTTTCTAAGTTTTCTTCTGATCCCGTTTTTTCCCTGTGAATTCCCGGTTTCGCCTGTTGTTCCCATGGTTAGAACTTTGGGATCTGATTGATTGCCATGATCTTGTTCAATTGAGCCTGCTATGGCTTCGGCAATTCTGTCTGACATTGTCTTGACCTCTTACACCATGCACTTTACTATAGTTGGTAGCTCTGAAATGTTGTCGATTATATGTGCGCAAGTACATGTAATCAGGTGATTGTCTTTGTCAGATAGAGCCTTGACTACCAAGTTTGATAGGTGGAGTAGTTTAGTGTCTATTCCGGATACATAGAGAGCCAGTGTATTTAGTAAGTCCACCTGGATGTTCAACTTGACAGAGTGGTAATTAAGGGCATTGGGGATATTGTCCATTGTGTTAAGCAGACTACCCCAAATTCCGTTTTCGGGATCTTTTAATTTCTCCTCAGGAATACGAGTGCCATCCTGAATAAATTCATCATATTTGGCTAACAGTGATAAATCCGCCGAGTTAAGAGGATTAATCAAAGAGTCAGCTTGCGCAACCTTGCTTTGTCTGTTCGAAGTGGGCACATTCTCTATAGAAAGTTTACTCTGGACCAGGGTCGGCTTGTGATCCTTATTAATGTTACTGGTTTCCAAAATAAGGCTAGAAGGATCAATTTTAATTGCATTCCTACAACCAGTTGGGCTTGAGGAGGCCTCGGGTATCATATTTTGACAACCACTGACCACTTCTGGATTGGCCAGAGTAAGGGAGGGTATCCGGATGGAGGAGGACATAAAAACCTCGTCACTTGCATTTTGGTCAGGGCCAGAAGATATATAAATCAATGAGTTGTTCAAATTTTGACTAAGAACCTGATGTGTTGGAGAAATTGTGCCTGCACTTGGAACTGACGTTGTCTTTGTCTCCAAGGTAGATGATACTGAGAGGTCGGAATTCGTTGCACCTCTAAGCCCACTGGACAAACATGTTTGCTGTGATCCACCTATTTTTACATTGGGGGCGTGTACCTGAGCCTTTACCAAGAGTTGGCCGTTGGCTTGTGGTGTTGCTAGTAAGGGGGCCACACTGTCAACTGTTGGTAAAATACAGGAACTATTATTATTGGGTCGTGAGCGGTTGCTGCACTCTTCTTTGTTCCCTGGAAAAAATAGAACGTGTTCATGCGAACACCCCGGGTTGGATCCTAGGTATTGTGTTATTTCAGCTTTGTTCGTAGCTATTTGATCTCCATCTGCACCGCAGGCTATTGTACCTTTTCCATAATCTTTGTTTGCGATTTCGGGTTTCTTTTTGAAATATCCTGTAATAGTTGGTTGGCTGATCCCACTATGAACTCTTGAGTATTGGGCATCATCAGGAGAAGTTAAAGATAATGCTACTAAATTGTCTGACTCTTGGTCTGTATCTCCTGTTGGGATACTCAGACTGCTGTGCAGAGATCCATCCCCGTTCTCTCCATTCTTTCTCCGCCGCTTTGTTTGGGGTCGTGGCAATGTCTCACGCATCCGGCCTGACCTCATTGGGTTAACTACTCAGAGATTTTTTGGATTGAAAGGGGATTCCAACTAAATACTGCTGCCACTTAGACCGTGATGTTGAGTGCGGAGTGGGAGGCTGACAATGCCAATGATGTTTAAAAATGACGGTTAGCAACGACCGTAACCCGTTCAGCCAAAATGAGAGTGATGACAGTCCGTTCACCAGTGCTACCTCCACTGCCCCCCACAGTCTCCACCTTCATCACACGCTCCCAAGAACTGCTCATCAGAGAGAGAAGAAACCAGCAAGCGGTAATGCAGAGATGAACAGGCGAGGCGTCACAAGGGTATGACGAAGTGGGACCCGGTCTCCTGCTGGTATCAGGCCGATATCAGACCGATGTTAAGCTGGTAGCGGACTGAGAATCTCGTAGGTAACAGGCGAGTGGCGGCCAGGAGCTGCCAGGTATCCGCAAGCCGCACCCAGACCTAGCTGGGCCGCTTCCGCGGGTACCCGGGCTCCCACTCAGCGAGGGCCTGCTAAGGACCCTCAAGTTGAAGACAGTGAAATAAAAATGGCTGAGCAGAGCTGCTGCGGCTAACCTTTCCTTCTGCTTCACCGCTGCTGACAGCCCAACAACTCGTCTGACCCCTGGGCTTGGGAATGGCTCTCCGGCTCTCCTTCCGGCTCCTTTTGCGGCTCCGGCTCCTATGCGGCTCGTGTTCCCTGCCCCACCACAGCTGACTGGGACAAGGGACCACGAACGGGCACAGGCACAGGCTCAGGCTCGCTGCTCCTTTCACTTGCGGCACCTGTGGCAAACACCTCCTGGGACCGAGACTGCTTTACTGCAGCTGGCAGACCCCAGGACCGGGGCCGGGCTTCGCAGCACCTGCTGCCACGATTGACAGCCCCCTGAGAGGGCTCCTCTTGTTCGTTGCTCCTGCCCTGCTTCGCCTTGCAGCCTTGCAGCAGACAGCCCCCGGGACGGGGGACCAGGGCTCCGACACGGCTGTCCCTCAATTCGGATCGGACTCGAGGTTCGCGGCTCACACACCCGACCGTGCTTGCTCCTGCCTGACTTCCGGGCTCTCGCCTGACTTCCGGCGTCCCCTGACGTCCGGCATCACTAGCTAGTCTGTAGGGCAGACAGGTAACCCCCGGACCGGGGCCCTTGAATGAGCTCACAAACACAGCAGGATGGTTGATGCAGTCCCCATACACAATGCACGAGAGTTCCACTTTTGGCCTCAGTGAGGCCCTTTGAGACCTTGCCCACAGATGCCTTCTAACTATAGAGAACAACAGATAAGCTTCATCTACTAATGCAGTGAAGGCACAGGACTGAGATTTGGAATCTGCAGGCCCTCTGCTCTTTCACCCATTGAGCTCCAAGAACGAAAGACCCACTTCCTGTTCTTCCAGGCTGTTTATTCCGCCAAGTAAAAATCCGCACCCTCATCGGCAGCACCTAAACTGGAAAAACAAATTCCAGTTACAATGCCTGAGTACCTGGTTGCTGCCGAGAAGTGCCTGTACTCTTCCATTATTCATTGTGCACCTTTGCTGAGAAGTGCAGGTACTCTTTCAACTTAAAGAAGTGCAGGTACTCAGTACCTGTGAGTAACTGCCCATTTAAAGCATGCTTTTTTCGGAACCATCCAGCAGTGTCGTCTCCCTGGCCCACCCGCCCTGGCAGTATTTAATTTGATTGATCCGGTGTTGGAAATATGCACTCATTTTGGGGGGCCAAACCCTATTTTTCATCATCCAACTTTGACCCCGAGCAAAGAGATAGAGAAAAATCATGCAAAAGAGATTTCTGCTAGGACATACTTACAGTAAGAAATAGGGTGACTGGTTGAGGGGGGGAGTAAAACCCTACTCAAGCAGCAACCACAATCTTTGTCAGGGTGAGGCACAAGCTATTCCCAAATTAGCCTGTGCTCAATCCTCTGGTAGCTTGGCACAGTGCAGTGAGGCTTAACTTAGAGGCAATGTGTAAAGTGTTTATGCAGCACTTCAAACATTAAAAAGTGAAAACACAACACAAGAAAATTCTCACACCAATTTGGAAAAACAGAGTAAATAACTAAAATCCAATTAGTAGAAACAGAGATATGCTATTTTAAATATTTCAGTGAAAATAGCTCCAAAAAGCACTAAGTATCAACTGTTGATATCTGGTTGTGCTGGATCGGGACAAAGTTACAAGTTCAGCCTGACTGCGATGGAGCGCTGGCCAGCTACAGTGACCTGGGTAGGTCAGCTGAACAAGAATGCCTTAAATCCTTGTTGTGGAACATTGCGTGGTCCAGTGCAGAGGATGCATCATACATCCGAGAAGCTAAGAAGCTGTGATGCGAGGTCCTGTGTCATTGTCGAGGATCAAGTCAACGAGGGCTTGCGATGCGAAGTTCAACACCGAGGATGTGCTGCACAGTCGAGGTGATGTATCAGTTCCGAAGAGCTGCGAGGCAGCACTGCTTGAATAAGCTTCATCGTCGAGGTTGCCGTCAACAAGAGGTTTGTGATGCGAGGACCTGCATCAGGGAAGCTACACACAGGGGAATCTAGATCACAGCAGTTGCATATACTTTTTGGTAATCTCTGGTGCATATGTTAGGCATACTGGGATGTGAAAGTGGTTCATTAAGCATCAGTCAGTGCCCTGTAAGTCACAATAGCTCAACACAGATTGTTTACAATGTTTATACTGCGCACATCACACCCTTAATCATAGCTCAGTACTCCCAGTAGTCATTCCACAAAATAAATAAAACATCCAAATTTCATCACATAAAATGTAGCAAAATAATGAAGTTTCATCCCACTAAATGAAAGACAGACAAAAACAGTAATGCAATTAACAAAAATAGTTTTTAAAAAGCGACGAATATACAGCACTATGTTCCTGACTGCAAGCCATTAATTTCAGCACAATATTGAGCAAAAGGTGCATCTATAGGCTAATGTAGACCTTGTAGGCTTATAAAGCCGGGTATCTTAAAACACCATATTTTCATCAGTTTTGTTAACCTCTCTAGGCAGGTGATTGATGCACTTCAAAGAGCCGAGAGTTCCTAAGTGTCTGTTTAAAAAACATGGAGAAGATCCTATCGCACTGACCACAAATCACTTTTTATTCTGTTTCGGTACTCTAGGTATTTAGGATCAAGTCCATATATGCTCGTAAATTACCCTATCTTATAGCCACAAAAGTGATCTCTAGAATTTGATTACTGGTTGAGACCTGTGCTCCCGAAGTATGCGTGAAGTAGTCCACACAGCCATTGATTAATGAATGCACCAGAAACCATGAGGTGGCAATTTGTAGGCAAATGGCAGAATTTTCTAAGGTGTCTTCTGTCGATAATAATGATAGTTTAATTACTATTTTACAACTTTACCAATGTTACAAACTTAACAAAGTTGACATGCCACAAAAATGAAGGGGCATATTAGCAAGACCGGCGATAAAATTATCGCCGTTTTAGCGGCAGGAAACTGCCGCTAAAACGGCGATAATGGGCTTGGTAATATGCGTTATAGAATTCAATAGAAGCCCAGGTTAGATGTGCAGGACATCTAACCTGGGCTTCTATTGAATTCCATAACGCATATTAGCAAGCCCATTATCGCCGTTTTAGCGGCAGTTTCCTGCCGCTAAAACGGCGATAATTTTAACGTGGGTCTTGCTAATATGCCCCCTAGTTTTGTCGGAGGAAATCCAGCAACACCAACTTTTTGCAGATGAATTCTCCCACAAAGAAAGCTTGCTCGAAAACCTCCCCCAGATTGTTTCTGTTGGAACGTATTCAGAAGGTGATACAGGACAATAATAGTAAGCATGCACACACAAGTCCTTTCCTGCACAGAGAAATTAATTCACAGTAAAATGGTAACTAAGGGGGTCATTATGATGTCGGGCGGATCGCCGCCGCCCGTATGGCGGTGGCGATCCGCCCGCCATTTTCATCCGCCCACCTAACATTACCCCCTTGCCATATTACGATGGCAGTGGGGACCCAGGCGGACGGAAAGACCGTCTGCCGCTTTTCCGCCGGTCGACTCGTCGACCGGGCGGAAAACATGCATAATATGGTGGCGGTGTCTGCAAGACACCGCCATCCATATTCTGATGATGGCGACAGCAGCCCTTCCATGGCGGCGTTGCCGCCATGGAAAGGCATGTCAACGGGCCCCCAGGGGAGGGGTGGTGGAAGGTGCACTTGGGGGGTACCTATGGTACCCCCCTACATTTGCATGCACAGGGTGGCAGGCACCGCGCGGTGCCTGTCACGTTGTGCAAGCCAATGCGCAACATGCTCTTTTTACATTGCGGCGGGTGCTGCTCACGGCACCGCCCGCCGCAATGTAAATGATGCGGGATGCCACCGCCACCGTGGCGGTGGCATCCTAATAGCCATGGCGGGACCGCCGCACCTCTTGCGGGCGGTCCCGTTTGCCGTTGCGGGCAGACTTTGTCCGCCCGCCATCGTAATGATGCCCTAAGATAGGAAATAAGATATTGGAAGATGAAGGTGATGAGGACATTGAAAAAAAGAAGAGCATTGGGTCACTTTCATCTCAAAATATGCCTTGCCTAAAGGTATCCCCAAGTTGTATTCACTCTCTAAAAGGCAGGTATGTGATTCTGAAAATCCAGAAAATGGGCAGAGCCTTAACCTTGTGGACCTGTAGCTGATCGTTCCGTTACTTTGCAAACCATTCGCCCAATGCTAAATGTAACAGTCAAACACTAAGTGGCTCTGATTACTGACTTTGTAGGCCTTCTTAATTCTTACTCCATCTGACACTGGATAGCTGTCTTGGGACTGGAGTTTGCATTCTTCGGTTCTTCCCTTGGCCTTGAAAACACCTCTCCCACCCGCCCTGGCAGCGTTTAATTTGCTTGCATGTGTATTGGACACATTCACTCATTCTGGGGCACCAAAACCTATTTTTCATCATCCAACTTTGACCCCGAGCAAAGAGAAAGATCACGCTGTGAGAAAGTCATCCTTTTTGCCCTGATCACCCCAATTTCTTGGACTGATACTGATGGTAACTGACTCTGACTGTTTCCTGGGCTCTGCTAACCAGGCCCAGGGCCAGTGCTCTGATTAAAATGTGTATGGTAATTAGGTGTAATTACAGTTGGGACTGACAAACCTACCTCTAAGTCCCTAATATATGGTAGGGCATGCAGGTTTAGAGGCCCAGCAGATTTAATGCACTTATTGTGTGCACTGCGGTGTTGCCTGCTGTCTTTTTAAAAGTCAGCCCTGTTATGCAAACTGATTTTAAATTGAAAGTATATGCAAATTCGACTTTGGATTTAAAGGTACTTCTAAAGTATTAAACTATCTTATTTTTACATATAGGTCACCCCTACGGTCTCCCCTAGGTGCCCCCAGGATAGGGTGTCATGTAAAAATAAGTAGGGACATTTTTAAAGATGTTTTCTATGCCCTGGGGAGGGAAAAACTACTAATTTCATTTTTCCCCATTGTAGCATTTTAGCTCCGTGGGAATAAGGTAATAAAGTATAACTATTGACAGAAGTGAGCTAAAATAATATTTCAAGGACTTAAAAGATTAGTAATGATTTTTTTAAACAGATTTTATTGGGTTTTAAACAGACATTCAATAGGGCACATCAATTTTACAAATTACTTTCAGTCAGGTGTATTCGTCCATGAACTTCAGTTACTTTTCAAGTTGGTCTGGAGTGCCGTGCCTGTTGCCCAGGACCTCACCCCCGCTACCCACTTAATAAAGGTAGTATAGTGTACTACCCAGCTAGCCCATCAGGGTCTCTGCTAGTAGACCATATAGTCACTGCTCAACACTTTAACCCACCCCCAACTAACCCCCCACCCTTCCCACCCCCCAGGCGTGTCACATGCCAACGGGCTCTTGTCCGTCTGATCTGGGGATGTACTACTCTGTGCTCTGCTAGCTGCCATTATAGTTCTATACCACTAGTCTACCGGCAGAGGAGTAACTACTCTCGTTTATCTGCTCCAGTATTCGGCATACCACAGGGTCTAGAGTGTGGGGCTCAACCTTCACCGTCAGGGGCCTCTCCTGCTGGGACTTCATCCCTCTCATCTATCGGGTTCTTTAGCAGTTCCACTAACGCTGCCCATGCCCTGGCCATTTCCATTGCCTTCTTGCTCCCTGTTTTTTTGGCTATTTGCAACCTGACTGCCCCCTCGCATTCTGCCCATTTAACAAATTCTTTCTTCCATCTGGCTATGTTAGGGCCACGTTTCAATTTCCAATACCTGGTGATGTCCCTTTTAGCTAAGACCAGTCCCAAATCCAGAAACTTACTTGTCATCTTGTTCTTGGCAGTGTGGGGGAACCAGTGCAGTAGGCAATACCCAGATTTTACTACTATCTCCCTATCGGTCACATCCGCTAATAGTGTGGTTTCCCCTTCCCAGAAATCCACCAGGTTCGAGCAGTCCCAGAACATATGCAGGAATTCTGCTCCTTCCATATTGCAACGTGGGCAAGCGGCTGTTTGTGTGGCAAAGTATTTGTTAATCTTGCTCGGAGTAAGGTAAGCTCTGTGCAATACATAGTAATGTACCAATTGGAACCTAGCGTTTCTAGTGCTCTTCCATGCCCTTTCCTCTAGCTCCCCCCACACTTTCTCGGCTATATGCTCGCCCAAGTCGGCCTCCCATTTTTGACGCAGCTCACTCAGAGGTGGGAGTATTTTCTGTATAAGACGCCTATAGAGGTATGTGACCGCTTTAAAGATACCAGCTACTGTCACCACATATTGGCACCCTGCTGATGTCTGCGGCTCTATAAGTCCCCCCGCCAATGTTTCCGTATGGCTGCCGTGAGGGCCGTGTGTAACAAGAAATCCCTCCCAGGCAAGTCATATCTCTCCCAAAGGTCGTTGAATGGGATCAGGGTACCCTCTTCATATAAGTCCCTCATTGTGGTTATGCCCATCTCCCCCAGGCCTCCAGTCTACGCCAATCTCCCCCATGGGGCAGCGCCTCACACATAGCTAATGGGATCTCCGGGGCATAGGGGCATTTAATCCGAGCTCGCTGCAGGCTCTTATTCCAGCATTTGCGTACTGTTCTTAGCTCAGTGGGTATAGTATGGTCCCATGTAGGAAGCTTCAATATTACTTGCAATAGTAGTCGCAAGTTTGGGGCCTCATCCCCCTAGTCCTCTGTCCCCCTAAGTCTTCCTGCCACCCACTTCGTGAGCCACTGTAATTGAGCCGCAAGGTAATAGTACAGTCGGGTACGTCCAATCCTCCCTCCGCTCTTGGTCTCATAAGGGTGGTGAGCGCTACTCTCTGCCTGCCGTTCCCCCATATGAACCCCAACACCATCGTTTTGAGTTGGGTAAAAAGTTGCGCCGGTATCCAGACTGGCAGTGTTCCGAAGTAATACAAAAGTCTTGGTAGTGTCACCATTTTTAGGAGGGCGACCCGGCCAGCCACTGACAATGGGAGGGTCCCCGAGAAGTCGAAACTACTTTTGGTTCCCCTTAAGGCTCTCCCTATATTACCTTCCAGTAAGTCCCCTTACGCATGGTATATCTGGGTGCCCAGATATGTCAAGCAATGGTCATCCCATTTCACTCCTTCTGTCTCTTGTGGGCCTACTCTATCCGTCTTGGTAGGGAAGAGGCATGACTTTGCTGAGTTAACCCTAAGGCCCACCACCTTCCTAGTCTATTTAGGAGCTCTTTAGCCCCACGAAGCGCGTCTCTTCCGTCTGCCAGGAACAGCAGCAAATTGTTTGCAGACAATGCAATATGATGTATCTGCCCGGACACCTCTAGGCCCCGGAAGTGCTGGCCTGTTCTAGCCCAGGCTGCCAGCGGCTCCATAGCCAGGGCAAATAACAGGGGTGACAGCGGGCAGCCCTGCCTCATTCCCCGGTCCACTCTGAAAGCGTCAGATATCAGACCGCCCGTCTTAACCCTGGCGGTGGAGTCCTTGTAGAGAAGAGCCATCCACCCAACAAACTCAGACCCCAGCATGAATTTCCTCATCACCTGGAATAGATAAGGCCATTCAAGGCTATCGAATGCCTTCTCAATGTCTACAGCGAAGATAGTCGCCTCTTCGTCCGGTAGGAGTCGGCCTCCAGTACATGCAACGCCTAACATTCAGTGCTGTGTTTCTGGTGGGGAAAAAGCCCGCCTGGTCTCTGTGTATCAGTGTCGTCATATGTGGGAGGAGGCCGTTGGCCAGGATTCGGCTCAGGATCTTGTAATCCAAATTAAGCATGGAGATCGGTCGGTATGCTGTTCTGTCCCATGCTGGCTTCCCCGGTTTAAGCAGCGGTATGATGACCGCTTCTCTCGTCGACTCAGGCAAATGTCCCTCCTGTTTCGCCCGGTTATATAGGTCCATCAGCCTAGGAGCTAATAGCTCAACATATGCTGAGTAGAACACTACCAGCAGTCCATCCGTCCCTGGCGTCTTATTCCTGGCCATGTTCTTGATGGCCCCTCTTACCTCACCCACCTCTATATCCCTTCCCAGATTTTCAGCTACTTCCTCAGTCATAACCGGGAGCTCCACGTCCCTTATAAAACCGTCAAGATCCTCATCCGTCGGGGCCAGTCTGCTCCTGTACAGGTCAGTATAGAAGTCCAGAAACAGGTCATTAATGTCCTGTTGTCTGTGGCGAATCTCTCCTCTCTGCCCTTTTAGCTCTAATATTACTGACCCTCTCCTAGCTGGGTTAGCCAACCAGGCCAGCAGGGCCCCGGATTTGTCCCTTTCAGAGTAGGCCTGCATCACATATTTTTTATAATTGAAGCAGCGCAGCTGCTCCACTTGTTCGGCCATTGCTTCCTTGGCCGCCAATAGCTCCTCTTGTTTGTCTCTCCTTTCAGGCCTCTCCTTCTCGAGATCTCGGAGTCTCTGCTCAGCCACCTATGTGTCCTGCAGTAGCACCTTCCGTACTCCCACCATCTCTGAGATACAACGCTCCCGAATAACCAATTTAAAGGCATCCCACTCTATAAGCGGGTTTGCCGCCGTATTAGCATTTTCTAAAAAATATTGTCCAATAGCGGTAGCCACTGTCGCGTGGAAGACCTGGTCCTCTAACGTTTCAGGTCGCAAGCGCCAGGTGGGGATTTGGGCCTCGCGTGGGACCGCACTAGTCCCAATAATACTGGATTATGGTCTGAAATTGTTCTGGTAAGATATTCACTGGTTTGTACACACTTGTGCAAGTCAGGGGAGCACAGTATAGAATCATGCAGTGCCGAGAAAAAGGAATAATTCCTGTCCTCAGGGTGTTGTGCCCTCCGGGAGTTCACCAGTCCCCACCGCTGTTGCCATTGTCGGTGCGCCTCAGCTAGTTTATATATGGTAGCGTCAGGGAGTGGAGGGTGGGAGCGGTCTAGCCCAACATTCGTAATACAATTAAAGTCTCCCCCCAGTACGAACGACCCCGTCAAGACTGGGCCCAGCGCTCTGGAATGCTGTGTCAGGAACGCGGCCTGCTCCGTTTTAGGGGTGTATAGGCTCCCCAGGACAATATCTCTGCCATCCAAACACCCAGATAATATGACATACCTCCCCTCGGGGTCAATTATTTGTCTTGTGCACTCAAAGGGCACCCCGCCCTCACCCAAATCAGGACTCCCCTGGCAAAGACTGAGTAGTTGGTATAGAACACTTGACCCCTCCATCTACACTGAAGTGCAACTCCTTCTTTTGCCATTATGTGGGTCTCCTGCAGCAGCGCGATTTGCACCCCTCTCCGGACCAAGTATGCATGTATTCTATGGCGCCGCAGTATAGTCTGCATCCCCCGTACATTCCAAGATATGCATTTAACATCTATGGGGGGTATTATTGTACTAATTGCATCTCGTCCCCAGTGACTTTCCCAAGTGTGACACGCCTGGTCCCCAAAAACGTCCCCTTAACCAAACGAGAACCCCAACTGCCCGTCCCCAGGACAGGTACAAGCAAACTAGTTCTCATCCAAACACAAAACTAAGAACGAAAAAGTCCTCTGGTGGTTGCGGGGCTATGTAGCTTACCCTACCGTGCTCGGAGCGCCACCAGGCCGCACCCCCCAATGTCTTGACTGGATCGGCAGCCCCTGCTCACATGCCGCAGTTCATCTGCCATATCAGTAGGAGTGATATCTCCCACAGTCGCGTTCCCAGTGTCAGGCCCGTCCAACGTCTCGGTATTTTCCATGCTTACGACTCAACTTGCTCCACTCAGGCGATGTCGTCCGCCGTTTGAGGTGACCTCCGGCAATTCTGTCTCAGAGTCCTCGTTAGCACTGGCAGCCAGCGATCCATCCGACCTGTCTGTTTCTAACCCACTTTTGCCCGATCTAGGGCTATAGCCACCTTGGCTAAGTTCTGCAACTGCTTGTAGTGCTTTGCTCTGTGCAGATCTGAGCTCCTTGGAGGACGGGGCTCGGGTCATACTTTTACTTTTGTTTGTAATCTGTTGTGTCAAATCCGGTGAGGAGTTACGCCGTTCCTGGCATTGTTGGGAGTCCAACCATTCCCATGCATCCTGCGGCGTAGTAAAGAACTGCACTCCTATCGTATCGGCTGCTCGTAGACGTGCCGGGAACAGCATTGCATAGGGGATCTGCAGCTGTCGTAGCTTCCTTTTGAGGGCCAGAAATGACACTCTTTGGCGCTGCACCTCTCTAGTAAAGTCCGGTAAAATCATAATCTTACTGTTGTCCATCTGCAGGTCCTGCTTTTGGTGGGCTTGGTGGAGAATATGGTCCTGGTCCCTGAAATGAAGGAGTCGCACCACTATTGGACGAGGAGGGGCTCCACGTCTAGGTGGTCTGGCTGGGACCCTATGAGCTCTTTCCAGTGGGTAGAAGACGGAGCGTCCCTCCGGGGCTACCTCGGCTTTGATCCACTCCTCAAGAAATAGTACCATGTCCGAGCCTTTTGCTTTCTCTGGCACTCCTTATATACGCAGATTATTTCTATGGGTTCTCCCCTCACTGTCCTCAGCCCATACCTCCAGGACCTTGATCTTGGCCTCCACCGCACTGAGTGATTTTTGTAGAATATTTACCGCCTCAGGGAGATCAGTGAGTGTTTTTTCAGTAGTTGCGACGCGCTCCTTAAGTTTACGGTGGTCATCCTTCACAAGGCTGAGATCTGTCCCTATTGCATCGATTTTCGCCTCGAGTGCCTCCATGGAGGCTGTGATGGCCTGCATGATGTCCACCAGGGTGGGCCGCGGGGGAGCAGCATCTTTTCCCGCCTCCACAGTCTCATCATCATCGTCCGTTTGGGTTCCAGTGCCCCCCATGCTAAGGGCTCTATACCCCTTCTTCTTGGGTACTTTCCCCATTTTCCTCTCACAGTCCCTGCTCTCCCAGCACTAGACAGGACCACAAACTCAGGTGGTGCTTGAACAGCTCTCTCTGCTTCTCCGTGCTTCAACGGGGCTGCTCTCCGTGTAGGCCTGTGGTGCGCCACTGAGTGGAACAGCACGGTCCCCTCTGGCAGCCAGGGTCAGCCTTGTCGCTCGTTGGGCTCTAGGCCTGTGTAACCCACTGCCCCTCAATGTCCGCCTCCTTCGCGCCCCTCTATCAGCTGCCGCTGAGTTGGACAAACTGAGCCGTTGTCTCTTCGGCGCCCCTTTTCTTTCAACCCTTACCTCCCGCTTCCCAGTGGTTATGGGGGGCTCTGGCCAGTCTTCATCCAGTACGCCGCCCGCTTGCTGGCGTCTGTGTTCGCTATGTTCCGCTTGCCCAGTTGTGTACCAGACCGGAGCCACTCAGACCTTGCTCCCCAGGTCTCCACTCGGTCAGGGACAGCATATATCGCTGGAGGCCCAGAACTGAGCAGGGGCTACTACCACTTGTGTCTCCCCTCCTGTGCTGCCTCAGGAGGTATGCTTCGCCATCTTCGTCACACCGCTGTGCCTGCCGCAAATCTCACCAGTATGGCTCAAGCGGGGACTCCCTTTCGTCTTTCAAAGCCCTCTCGCACCGGGGCCTCCTCTCGGTGCCTGGGCCCCCACGGGAGTAACCCCTATTTCCTCTCGGGCCACCCTTTCTTCCACGGGCATTTGGGGTGAGTAGCCTCCCTACGGTGGCCGATGCAGGTCCTCCGCTCCAAACGAGGCAGTTCCCTTCAGCGCGCCTCGCAGGGCACACCTGGTTATAGACGTCAGGCACTTCAACAGTACTCCTCGGTACAACGGCCGATAGCCCCGGGGTCTCCTCTCCGCTGCCGCCAGGATTCCTCTCCGCACTGCAGCTATCTCTGCCGGCCTCTTCTTATACCGCTCCCGGCTTTCTGCATCAACAGGGTCCGCCCCTCTGGATCGCGGCCGCCATTTTGGTGCTCTCAGCATTGTTCCTCACCAGGCTAAATACCGATGATTTCCCCGCGAATCGGAGTCGCTGGGCATTTCTCCCTTGGATCTGCTTGATCCAGGGATATTCCGTCGCCGATATTTCTTAAGATTATTGCGCCCGGGGCTCAGGATACTTGATAACGGGGGATGTGCCGGCAGGAGCTCCGGAGTCCGCTCCTGCTCACATCGGTGCCAGGCCACGCCCCCTTAAAAGATTAGTAATGATAAGTCCAACAACTTGCCACTGTTAAATTTGTCATAACTAATGCAGAAAAGAAGTTATAGAACGTTCTTTTCTGGGAGACAAAATCCAGCCTTCTAGCAGCGAGCCCAGGCTTAGCCAAATTGCTCTGATGAGGTGGCAAGAGGCCTGCAAAGAGACAAAGGATATCTGGTGGGGGAGGTCTAGTGCTGCAGAGAACAGGCCAGGAAGGGGTCTGGGTAAACAAACTGGTCTTCAAAGAGAGCAGGGCAGTGAGGATGAAAGCCAGGCCTACCCCCTCTTCCTGTACCTCCCAGCCAGATAGGAGCCCTAGGAATGGAATTTGCAGAATACCAGGAAGAGGAGTGCTAAGGGAAATGAGCCACACCAGTAGACTGGCTTAGCCAGACCTTAACCCCAAGGAGAACATTTCTCCATCTTGAATTTTAGCATGCAGACCTGTGTGGGAGAAGAATATGCCACACGTTGGAGGAAGCTGTCACACTTTTGGGTGGCACCCTGTACCCCATTGGTCAGGGGTGCCCCCGCTTGTCCCCCCAGAACACTGGCTAAATAGGGGAGAGCTGCATACCAACTCAGATCCCTGCCTGGAATAACCAAAAGAAGATGAACTACCCTGCTGAACCCCTGGTCTGCACCCAAGAGGACTACACTGCTGCACACCTTGGGGTTCCCCAAAGAGGACTCTGTCTGATTTCAAAAGGATTAAGGAAAGGACTCCATGAATGCAACAGGTATAAAAGGAGCTACAAGAGACCCCTGCCTGAAACTACAAGAAGGACTGCCTTGCTGGAACCCTGGCCTGCACCAAGAGGACTGCACTCTGAATGACTTCACCTACTGAACACTAAAGAATTATAGCCCTAAGGACTTTTTTCTTGCTTCAAAAAGAGAAGGAGTGGATTCCCTGAAAGCAACAGGTTAAAGTTGCTCCACCTGCATCATCTACAGCAAGAAGAACCCAGCTGACCACCTTGGACTTTAAAGGATTTGGCCAGGTATATTGTGGGAACTGTAGTCCCAACTTCCGAAGAGCTACTCAGAGACTCTGGAACCTTGAAAACGTTTGTGAAAAAGCTCCATAAGTGGGTCGACCCGTCGACGAGAGTCAAGCCACCGACATTGAAATGGGACTCAGCTTGTATATCATATTCATCCTCCTGAAAGCCCCAGAGCTCAAGACTTCCAGGATTTCACCTTGGGCAATCCAAGACACCTTCATTGATCCAAATCCCGGTCCAGCGAAGTGCCCTGCTTGACGACGAGAGAAAAAGCTCCAGAAAAACGACTAAGTGGGGAGATAAACACTTGAACGGGCCTTACTGCTCAGTGTATCTAACCCGTGCTCTATCGCGGTGGGCCTTAAACTTTGACTTTGTCCCAGTCAGGCACAACCAGATGTCCCAAGTTGGCGTTTTTCATTTTTATGCACTATAAAACATACATTTTTTTTAAAATCATATCTCCGGTTCCCTATGTTGGATTTTATTCATTTTGGTGTCATTTTAATCATAAAAATATTTCCTATTTTTATAAGTTGGTTGTGAATTTTTATTGTGTGCTGTGTCTTACTCATTTAATGTATTGATGTTTTTAAATGCTTTACACACCTGTCTCCCAAGTTAAGCCTACCTGCTCACAGCCAGCTGCCCATGGTTGAGAAAGGGAATAATTTATTGAGACCTTGACTGGAACTTATATTGTGATTGTGGCCTTATTACTAGTGGTAGGTACTTTCCTGCCTGGGCAAATAAAGCACCTTCCAACACATGCAAAAAAGATTTCTGGTGGGACATAATTATTGAAAAAATTGAGTTGCTGGTTGAGGGGGGTAATACCCTACTCAAGCAGCAACCATAATCCTTGTCAGGGTGAAGTCACAAGAAAAATCCCAAATTAGGATTTCTCTAGGATTTGCATCTTCTCGTTTATCCCCAAACATGGATCTCAACTGCCCTGGAACAAACGTCTCTTGTAGAGGTGCACTTTGTTCTTCAGTGTTTCTCTTTCTACATTCTTTGTAGACTTCTTAAAATTAGTTCTTATTATGCTGCTTTTATTGTGTACAGTTTGTTTCAGTCTCCTTTTCCCAATCGTGTGTATTGATGATTAAACTTTATACTATTTTCCAATGGTGCTCTGCTGGCACAAAGCCATGTGAGGCTGTGGAAGGCAGAGGTCACAAGCCACACTACTTGACCTTCCCTGCGATCTTGGGAGTGTGCACCATCTGCTCCGCCCACTTATTTAACTCAATTGCAAAGTTACAAAGTTTGTCATCTTTGCAAACTTCGACTACAGAATTATAATTTCAAAAGCTTCATGCACGATTCCTTTAAGTACTGTTCTTCACATTTTTTATTATCACCCACACTTAGGGGTCGATTCCGATTCGGGCCGGAAATTTCTCCGACCGAGCCGGACCCGGAGAGATTTCCGACCGAATCGGACCCGTGCAGTCCGACCGAACGAGTACGATGCGTCCGTATGTTATCGGACTCGAGTCGGTCGGACTCCCATTGATGTCAATGGGAGCCGGTCGTACAACGCGTACGCGGGCTCCCATTGACTCAATGGGTGCGAGTCGGACAAGGGCGCCCCCTACAGCGGGTACGCGGCGAAGCGATTCGCGCCGTACACGCACAGGTAGGGGGACCCATGGGTCCCCCCTGTGTGCGACTCGCGCGGCTACGCATGCAGGGGGTCCGACACGGACCCCCGAGCACTGCTCCGACTGCTCTTACGAGCCGGAGTGCGCGGCTCGGTCGGACTGCTCGCGGCGCGCATCGTACTTACCCGGCCGGGAAACGTCTCCATTGCGCGGTGCGAGTCGAGTCCGAGCGAGTCGGTCGGAGCGGTTCGAGCCGGGAGCGAGTCGGTCGGAGCGGTCGGGACGCCCGGACGAGTCGGTCGGCGATTTCGCATCGTACTCGCTCGGCCGGACCCGCGTACGGTTCGGTCGGGAAACAGGGCTCCGAATCGGATCCGGTAAAGCCGAATCCGATTCGGAGCCCTACCGGCCGAGATCGGAATCGGCCCCTTAATGTTCCTCTTTTTATCAACTCTAAGCAAGGAATGGTTAGCCAAGTATCAGACATTCAACTCATTTACATCCCAGAAGTTCACAGATGATGGGGGCCATTTTCCCCTTCAAAAGCTTTCCTTACTTCCTGCCTGATTTCCTACCGCCAGCGGTGAATGCTCTTGTTAATTCCTAGGTGAGAATTCAATTTTTCCAGTGTTTTCAGATGGTCCACTTTGTAGATCTGTGCTACATTATAGCTATGACAGCAATTCCCTATAAGTTCCTCTCTACCCTTTCTCTGTCGGCTTCTGTGCATTCCAAGGTTAGACTCAGTTTTGGTAACTAGGGGGCATATTTACAAAAAAATGTCAGAATGTGCCAAATTTGGCGCTCCAGCACTTTTGAAACACAGGGATGCGCTGTATTCACAAGAATACTGTGCACCCCTGTGTTTCCCCTACCACTGGTGTAAAAAAAGCTGCCTAGCGCCAGTGCAGGCACCCTGCCGCCATCTGCGCTACAGGGACATTTGTTTATGTTCAGGAAGGGACACCTTCCTGAACATAAACAACCAATAATGGCGATTTGCATTTTATATGTGTGCTGGAGAATGCAGGACACATGGAAAGAGCAAAAAACATGCAGAAATTAATAATTTCTCCTCGTATCGCCATTCTAACTCCTGTTATTCCATGGTGTTCGTTTTTGGCGCTGTCTCAGCCTTGTAAATCTGGGGCAGTGTCAAAAAGCAATGGGTGTTGCGTGGGCACGCCCACTGCAACACCCTTTGCATGCCCCTTTGCCGAAGAGGACTGTGGCGGAAAGGGGCATATTTGCAAGGTGGCATTAATCCTCGCTAATTGACTTAGTGCCATCTTGTAAGTAGGGAAAATGTTGCTTCGCCAACAGAGCATTAAAAAAAATTACGCTCCAGTGGCGATAGGGACTTGTAAATATGCCCCTTGGACCGATCTATATTCTGCTCTGTTGGCTTACATTTTCAGTTACCACTTTCATTTCATTTGGACATCCTACCTCTTTATTAGGCAGCATTTTGTGTTTATTTAACTTGCACGTCTGGGTAGATGACTTCAAGTGGCCTTTCATCACCCAACTGAGCATTTTCACACTAGAATTGTTTTTTTTTCAGGCCTCCACCAGAGAAAGGTTGTGGACTCTTCCTTGAAAGTCAATCCCTCATTACGAACCCCATACCTTCATTAACAGTCTGACGGGATCATGGATGTCCTATGGTAGCCCTGCACCAGGGAAAGGATGTATGTCACATTTTCCAGGTCCATAAATCCGCCATGCCTATATATCATCTCCACAACCTTTACCACCAACATATCGTCAAGGTAAGCTTGTATAGAGAAGAATAGATCTGTTGTTTGCGTGCAGTTACCATGACAATATGTTGATAGTCGAACTGTGTTGTCGATATAAGCGCAGATCACATTAAAACCTCAAAATTGTTTTCGAAAACCATTGGGAGGTTATAAAATAGTCCTGGAGTTTGAAACATCTCTAGACTGCATCAGTAGTATTGTAGAAATCCTGCAAACCGGGATAACACGCTTTGATCTAGTGTGAGTAATGTTAGACATGCTATGATTTTCTACCGCTTGTTTTCCAAAGACGTGAAGCAAGCTAGCTCCAGCACCGGCTTCAGATTGCAGGCCTCACTCTCTCTCTGGCACTCTCAAATTGGTTCTAATAGCTGCTAGTTTAATTACCAGTCCAAGGAAGCTGCAAGTAGCTAATTCTAATCCAATGCAACAACTCCCAGGCGGGTGTCTGTGGGTGTGAGAGCACTACTCTTCCAGTGAGTAAGCGATTGTGAGTGTGCATGTGAGGGAGGAAGAGAGCAAGAGAGAGAAGAAGCGTCTGGCATATTATAAAGAGCACACACTTGAAAATAAATCTTCACTCATTGCTTTGCACTTGTGGCCAGTATGGGCTGCAGTAAGAAAATGAGGATAGTAGCAAGGCTTTAAGTGGGATGAAAAAACTGGAGGGTCTCTCAAATGGGCGTGGCCTATGTAATTTAGGGCATGGCTAAAACACCTAAGCTAGAAACATGTCCTTAGCATAATGTGCTCCCCGACTGGTATTTTGCTTTTTCTGTCATTACAGCCAGATATATAATACAACAAGTAACATTATTATACCTACAAGCCAGGACTATTGGCTTTGGCAATGGTTTTTAGTTGAATAAGATAAACAAGCACAGCTATGGCTTATATATAATATTGAAAATTATTCAGTTCTGAAATGTTGACACTATGAAATAACTATAATGAGTCTCTTTGAAGTTACTTCAAAGGCAGTGAAGAGTGGCACTGCTTCATAGTTAAGATTTGTTTTTCACCCTGAGGGTGGGGACAAAAATGGAGAGCCCGATAGAGACTCCTCTCAGCATCTTTTTGGAACTGCCAGTGCTAATCACTGGCAGGACCCGGCCCACTTAAAGCCCTGGTTAGTAGGAAGACAAAAGAGTTTTCTGATGGCAACAAAATACGTGTTTTTAACAGGGCCAAACATCACAATTGTGCAGTTCTTCAAAGTGTCCACGTGGTACCATGGTCTTTTTTCTGGGATTCACACGGCCTTCTTAAGATCAAAGAGTAAAATTCTGAATTTGCTGCACTGAATGGCCTCAATCACCTTTATCAAGTTTATGTCCTCTGAGGAATAACAGCGCACCAGTGGGATGCACTGGGCTTTGAAGGTGGTGCGGCTTCTTTTGCACTCAAGTCACAGCCATATTGAATAATCATGAGTCCCGGGAACAGCATGAACAATGTCTTCCTATATTCTATAATGTAGTTTCTTTTCAAACGTAGCAGTACCTTTTAATGTATTTTATGTACTTGAAGTAGCGGGATCTGTCTTAGGGGTGGGTGAAATTGCAATTTATTTATTTGTGAAAATTGAGCACAATTATGCGTATTTTGTGAAAAGTACTTGCATGGTATCATCCGTGAAAAATAAGTTCAAGGGCAAATCCGTGTACCAAAGTCTGTAAAATACCAGCGTGATGTGGATTTAAGCAGAAAATGTCTCTCGTCACTATTTTACTGTTCCCGCGAGAGATATCCTATTTGAGGTAAACAGTCAGAATATCGAGTAGGAAATGTCAACTTGCACTAATATCCAGTGCAAAATATCGTGATACAGAAATATCGACTGCAGGAATATCGTGGTCAAGAATATCGAGTTTAAGGTAAGAAATATCGTTTTCCAAAATATCGAAGTCATTAATATCGTTTGCAAAAATATAGTTGTTAAAAATATCGGTTTTCTAGTTAGTGTTATGTATTTTAGTATGTATTTTAAATGTATGTGCTATATTTTTTTGTCTAAGTATTGATTTTTTTTTTAATGTATGTGTTTAATTTTTAGAAGTTATTAATTTTATTTTAATTCAATTTTGCGTTTTAGTTCCGTAGCGGGTTGTGGGTTTATAAGGGAATAGGGTGGGAAGTAATTTAATTATACTAAATTGAATATTAATTTTTATTTATTAGTATTTATTTAATTTTGATTTTATAGTGTTAATTATGGTAATTAATGTATTATTAATTAATTAATAATTGGCTGTTAATTTTTATTGATTAATTAATTGGTAAATATGTTAATTGTGTCATTTTTTCAGGAGCGGGTTGTGGGTTTATAGGGGAATAGGGTGGGAAGTAATTTAATTATAATAAATTGAATGTTAATTTTTATTTATTAGTATTTATTTAATTTTGATTTTATAGTGTTAATTATGGTAATTAATTTATTATTAATTAATTAATAATTGGCTGTTAATTTTTATTGATTAATTAATTGGTAAATATGTTAATTGTGTCATTTTTTCAGGAGCGTGTTGTGGGTTTATAGGGGAATAGGGTGGGAAATAATTTAATTATAATTAAATTATTAATATTTTTCATAATTAATATTTATGTATTTAATATTTAATATTGTTAATTGTGGGGAATAATTTAATATTAATTATTTATTAATGTGTTATTAATTATTATTAATTAATTGGTAATTATGTTAATTGTGTGATTGTTTTAGGAGTGGGTTGTGGGTTGATAGGGGAGTAGGGTGGGAAGTAATTTAATTTTAATAAATTTATTAATAATTTTTATGTAATATTTATTAATTATTATTTTATAGTGTTCATTGTGTGAATTAATTTATTATTAATCATTTTAATTTTGATTGTTAATTGTTATTAATTGATTAATTAATTGTTAATTAAGTATGTTAATTGTATACTGTTTTAGGAAATTGTTGGTGGCATTTATAGGGTAATACGGTGGGAATAGTAATTTATACCCCTACACTATCCAACACTCTCCCTACTGTTGCACTTGCTGGAGTGGGAATAGTCATTTTTACCCCTACGCTATCCAACACTTTCCCTACTGTTGCAGTCGCTGGAGTGGGAATAGTAATTTTTACCCCTACGCTATCCAATACTTTCCCTACTGTTGCACTTGCTGGAGTGGGAATAGTACTTTTTACCCCTTCACTATCCAACACTTTCCCTAGTGTTGCACTCTTTGGAGTGGGAATAGTAATTTTATCCCCTCCGCTATCCAACACTTTCCCTACTGTTGCACTCATTGGAGTGGGAATAGTAAATTATTCCCCTCCACTATCCAACACTTTCCCTACTGTTGCACTTGCTGGAATGGGAATAGTAAATTATTCCCTTCCTCTATCCAACACTTTCCCTACTGTTGCACTCGCTGGAGTGGGAATAGTAATTTTTACTCCTACGCTATCCAACAGTTTCCCTACTGTTGCACTCTTTGGAGTGGGAATAGTAATTGTATCCCCTCCGCTATCCAACACTTTCCCGATCTGTTGCACTTTTTGGAGTGGGAATAGTAATTTTATCCCCTCCGCTATCCAACACTTTCCCTACTGTTGCACTCATTGGAGTGGGAATAGTAAATTACTCCCCTCCGCTATCCAACACTTTCCCTACTGTTGCACTTGCTGGAATGGGAATAGTAAATTATTCCCTTCCGCTATCCAACACTTTCCCTACTGTTGCACTCACTGGAGTGGGAATAGTAATTTTTACCCCTACGCTATCCAACACTTTCCCTACTCTTGCACTTGCTGGAGTGGGAATAGTAATTTTTACCCCCACGCTATCCAACAGTTTCCCTACTGTTGCACTCTTTGGAGTGGGAATAGTAATTTTATCCCCTCCGCTATCCAACACTTTCCCGATCTGTTGCACTCATTGTAGTGGGAATAGTAAATTATTCCCCTCCGCTATCCAACACTTTCCCTACTGTTGCACTTGCTGGAGTGGGAATAGTAAATTATTCACCTCCGCTATCCAACACTTTCCCTACTGTTGCACTTGCTGGAGTGGGAATAGTAATTTTTAACTCTACGCTATCCAACACTTTCCCTACTTTTGCACTCGCTGGAGTGGGACTAGTAAATTATTTCCCTCCGCTATCCAACACTTTTCCTACTGTTGCAGTTATTGGAGTGGGAATAGTAAATTATTCTCCGCCGCTATCCAACACTTTCCCTACTGTTGCAGTTATTGGAGTGGGAATAGTAAATTATTCCCCTCCGCTATCCAACACTTTCCCTACTATTACACTCGCTGGAGTGGGAATAGTAATTTTATCTCCTCTGCTATCCAACACTTTCCCTACTGTTGCAGTCAATGTAGTGCAAAGTTTAGGTTTAAAAAATATTACATATGTTGATATTTTAATTCATAATATAATTTTTATTTTTTTATTTTTATGTTACAGGTGTATGTATGTATATATATACATTTATTTATAAATTTTAATATATTTCTAACATTTTATAATTAATTAAAATTATTATTTATTAATTATTTTAATGTATATATATATTACTTTTTAAATATGTATGTTTAATTTATTGTTACATTACATTTCTTACTTATTGTTAAAATATACAAATAAATCTAAATATTTTTTTTAAGTTAAATGTATTTTACATTATTTTTTATACATATAAAAAAACGATATTTTCTACTTCGATATTTTTAACAACGGTATTTTTTGGGGGATATTTTTTTACTTACCATTATGAAGGTAGGAGGTCGATATTTTTGACAACGATATTTTTGTCACGATATTTCTGTAGGTCGATATATCTGTTGTCGATATTCTGTCAGTGATCCCCTATTTCAACCAGTCTCATGTGGACAAAAATGCACCAAATAGTGCAGCTGTCTACTGCCAGAAATTCTGCTACATTAAACTACAAATTCAGGAATTTTGGAAGATTCTGCCTGCATAATGAGAATTTTGCTTGTATTAATTAATCCAGCTCTAGTGAGGAGTAGCAAAGAGCATTTCCATCGCAAAACTGCACGTGCTGCATACACTGTGGAGTACTATTTTATGTGGGGCCTCGTTGATTCAAAAGCTTCATACTATGGGGCCGATTCCGGTCATAAACCGTACCGACCGACTCGGACCTGGAATGGAGACCGACCGACACAGACCTGCGCCGTACGACCCGCGCAGTACGATGCCTTGTGTGTGAATTACAACCCACCCGCACGGAACACAAGCCGCACGACCGAACCGTTCGGAAATCATTGATTCGCCCGTAAACTGACCGGGAATCGTACCGACCGACACGCATTTGAATTGACGCGAGTGAAACGTACCCGCGATGCACGAGCCGCGTAGTACGATGCAATACGTGTGAAACGCGACCGACTCGCACAGAGCACAAGCATGAAAACCGAGACGTACAGCAAATAGTGACTAGCAAACAATAGAGCCCTTTGCGTCTGAGGCGTACACCAACGTCGAAACACAGCAGATTGTCAGTGTGACAGACTCGGGTCACCCCGTGCGAGCCACAGGCAGCGTCCGACCCGGTCAAACGAACGTCTCCATCATGCACAACAAAAGCAAAGGAAATAAGACAAAAACATTTTTTAAAAAGCAATGACACTGACAATTTATAAATAATAAAAAAAAAAGGAACAAAGACACACCCACAACTCCAACTATATAAAGGCCAGAAATCCCTTCCATGATCCTTTGCTAACTACAGGCATAGGACAGCAGACAACCCCACCACACTGCAGAGACACACCACAACTCACACAACACACAACAATTACACCATTTGCACCACTCAAAAACCAAATCACATATTCACTGACAAACTCACACCCATCACACTCACTTACACCCTCACACACACATCAATCACCACAACCACCCAGCACCATGCCCCCCAAGAAGAATCCGAAGTTCACAGATAGTGAGTTGGAAGTCATGATAGACGAAATACTCAGGGTAGAGCCACAGTTGTTTGACACAGTGGTCCAACAGACCCCCTTGTCACAGAAAACCAAGATGTGGGAGAGGATTGTCGACAAGGTTAATGCACAAGCTCCTTGTCGGCGCACAAAGGACGACATACAGAACAGAGGTACTATGATGTGCGCAGGAGGGTCAAGAAGCTCATCAACAGGGAGCACGCCTTGAGCACAGACACTGGTGGTGGCCCTCCTGCCAGACCAACGCACTTCAGGACCTGGGAGGAGAAGGTGCGGGCCATCCTACCACCGGAGAGCATCCATGGATTAACCCGTTGCGTGCGTCCGTCGGCCAACGGCCGTCGCGAGCACTACCTCTGTAGTGCTGCGAACGTCTGTTGGCCGACGCGGCCCCGCCCACTCCGCTAAACCTCCGCACCGCGGCGGAATTGCCGCCGCGGTTAAGCGGCTAACAGGAATACCAGAGCCTGGTGAGTACACAAACAATATACTCAATTTTGTGCGGCAATACACATATATCACTCTCAAGGGGACTCTTAAACCAATTCCTGCCAGCAAAGCCATAGCAACATAAAGGCAAGTATCCTGTGATGTGTATGCCAGTTACCCAAACACAATACCTGCCATCCCACAGTAAAATGGAACTACGACATAACATGTACAAACCTAAAGACAAATACTGCAAGGCATTAGCATAAATCAACAACAAACACAGTCATCCATTTCGCCAACAACGTCACACCACCTCACAGGAAAGCTGAGTCAAAATGAAGGAAGGTTGGGCTGCTGGGAATGTGCATGTAGCAGAAAGCATGATGGGAGTTGCAGTCACAGCCAACAGTCCCCCCCTGTCCCAGCAAGCTCACACTGAACCATGCTCACCTCACAGGGAGTGCAAAAGCACTGCCAAGATGGCTGACACTAGGCCCTGCTGTGGGGAGCACAAGGCCCTGCTGGGACTTGGGCTCAAACAAACAACAGGACACCAATGCCTGACAGCCTGAAAGGTAACTTACACTCCCTGCAATGGAAGCATGCTGCATGGTGGGATAACTGTACTGGGGGAGGAGTACTACCTGCTCTGACCACATCTACCAGCAGGTACTTGCACACACACACACCCCTTAACACAAACGCAACACAACCCACCTGGTATAATGCATTCCCTCAGAATCCATTTAAATATCCCACAAAGATTTAACACACTGGGTTCTGTAGTGTGAAGCACATGGGCTTGTTGGTACTTTTGTGCAAATAAACACCAGGGTAACACTGCCTGCCAACTTGTCAGCACAGGCACACCATCACATAGGGAAAAAGCTTCACAGGAAGTAAGGTCAGGTATTGTGGGAAGGTGGGTGTAGCCAAAAGCATGATGGGAGTTGAAGTCACAGCCAACAGTCCCCACCCACATGTCCCAGCAAGCTCCCACTGAACCATGCTCACCTCACAGGGAGTGCAAAAGCACTGCCAAGATGGCTGCCACTAGGCCCTGCTGTGGGGAGCACAAGGCCCTGCTGGGACTTGGGCTCAAACAAACAACAGGACACCAATGCCTGACAGCCTGAAAGGTAACTTACACTCCCTGCAATGGAAGCATGCTGCATGGTGGGATAACTGGACTGGGGGAGGAGTACTGCCTGCTCTGACCACATCTACCAGCAGGTACTTGCACACACACACCCCTTAACACAAACGCAACACAACCCACCTGGTATAATGCATTCCCTCAGAATCCATTTAAATATCCCACAAAGATTTAACACACTGGGTTCTGCAGTGTGAAGCACATGGGCTTGTTGGTACTTTTGTGCAAACAAACACCAGGACAACACTGCCTGCCAACTTGTCAACACAGGCACACCACCACATAGGGAAAAAGCTTCACAGGAAGTAAGGTCAGGTATTGTGGGAAGGTGGGTGTAGCCAAAAGCATGATGGGAGTTGAAGTCACAGCCAACAGTCCCTACCCACATGTCCCAGCAAGCTCCCACTGAACCATGCTCACCTCACAGGGAGTGCAAAAGCACTGCCAAGATGGCTGACACTAGGCCCTGCTGTGGGGAGCACAAGGCCCTGCTGGGACTTGGGCTCAAACAAACAACAGGACACCAATGCCTGACAGCCTGAAAGGTAACTTACACTCCTTGCAATGGAAGCATGCTGCATGGTGGGATAACTGGACTGGGGGAGGAGTACTGCCTGCTCTGACCACATCTACCAGCAGGTACTTGCACACACACACCCCTCCCACCAACACCAAAATACACACCTAGAATTATGCTCCACAAGAGAGTGAGTGAAAAGTCTCTACCAAGAACACAGACAATGGCCTCTGCTGTGGGGAGCACAAGGCCCTGCTGGGACTTGTGCTCAAACAAACAACAGGAAATTACTGACTGACAGCCTGAACGTAAATTGTGACTCCCTGCAATGGAAGCATGCCACATGGGGGATTACCTGGCCTCTGTGGGTGAAGGAGGTCCTGCAATGACTCCAAATGCCATCAATGCCGCATCAAAACACACCTTCTCTGCTCGAACAAATTGCACCCTGGGACCAGTCACTCCAAAAGTAAATGCTTGGCAAGATGTCTGACACATGGTCCTGATGTATGAATTGGCTGCAAGTCACACCTACGCACTGGCCAACTCAAACACATTTACACTCACAGCCATTGGAACTGTAGATATCCTCCCACTGTCTGGAGATTCAGTGTCCCTGGGGTGTCCCCTGACCTGCCTGTGAAGGTGTGTTTCGTAGAGGACAATTGGGGAGATGCAGACATAGTACATAGCACCAAGCACACACAATGTCACATATACATCATTGACAGTGGACACCTCACAGTGACTAGAATGGACACACACATATAGCTGACACTGTAGCATGGTGTCATACACAAAATGTGCATTTGTGAGCTGCATTTCAATACCACATCGGTCTGCGTTGTACGCATCATTCACACAACACATCACTCACTGTCATGGACAATCCAAACACAATGACTATCCTGGACTGCATCGGATGACGCATGCAACTCACAGCAGCAGAACTGTAACACACACACCTCTGCCCATCACTGTCATGAGCATGGAAAAGAAAGAGTGCTGCTGTGCCCAATCCCTCTCACTGTGGAGGAAATAGACAAGATAAAAGACGTTAGCACTGACAAAACTCTGCACCAACATCATTAGGCACAGTAACACCATGACTTGTTTGAAATGAGATGTGAACTAGGAACACAGATAACCAGAAAGTATCTCACATTGGATCACAGGCATACCGGACTGTGACCATGTTGCACAGACACACCAGTGTGACGCACAGAGCAACGCAACAAATTCCACCACACATGCACCAAGCTTGATACATACCCTAAGTGTACTTGTACGTATGTCATCGTTATAGCACAAATGTGGACAGGGATGATACAGCTGTGTCAGGCATGTGATGGAACCTGAGTAGCAATGGACATGTACAGACAATTGATCAATACATGAGCTGGTCATGCACACAGTTTGACGTGCACATCAAAATGCTTCAGGTTGCCATGACAAAGTGCTTCAACAATATCAATCTCAGTCTGTCACAACTTTTGACAATGCAATGTACAGACTCTCATTATGATGTCCAGTGGCAAATGTCATGTGTGTGAAACGTTGATGTTGGTAGAAACATAACATACATTGTGTGTCTCCTCCAAACACAGGGGATGCTGGGGACACAGCACGATCTGAAGAAGAGTCCCAGTCCCAGACTCTGGCGGACCCTGAGCTCACTGGTGTGGATCAGTCCCTGTCCCCTTTGGACGACGACCCTGAACAACCTGGCACCTCGAGTGTGACTCATCGTGCAGCCCCAGCAGCAGTAACATCAGCACCTCCTGCAACCACACCTGCCACATCTGATACCACACCGAGTAGCCCTGCTGACACGGACAGGCCGAGGCCACTGAACAACAACGGAACAGGTACACAGGGCACCCTGGAAGCAAGGGACAACACCACCGTCGCAAACACTCAAGTGGTCCCAGTGTTGTCTGTGCCGGCCACGGCAGGTCCTGCCTGTGTGGGTAGGGGCGGTGGGAGGGTGGGCAGACAGAGGACACAGCCTGCAGAGGGGGCTGGACTGCATGATGAGCCACACCTGGGACGCATCATAGATGCATACCAGGAAAGGAGGATGGATACCGGAGGATTTGGACAGGTAGTGGGGATCCTCAAGGACATCAAAGAACAGCAGGCTGCACATCATGCCCGCTTGGACTCCCACATGTCCCGGATGGAGTCCAAGTGGGACAAATTGGATGAACTAACAGCGGTGCATAGGGACATACTGACATGCCTCCGCCAGATCAGCACCAACATGTCCACACCTCCCTGTGCGCCCACAACATCTGTTGCAACAACATCCGCAAATGCCACAGGGAGGGAGGAGGACTCTGGCGGAGAGTCCTCTGCACCGCAGCTGCCTGCACATGAGGGTCCCCTGAGAAAGAAGAGGGGTCATCCAAAGAAGGGGAATTGAGACGCTAATGGCCATGCATATCCCCCAGGAACTCAACACCTGTTCTGTATGTCATCCCTTGTGTGCAAACCAATTAACCTTGTCGACTGACACACAAATCTGCCACTTGACATGGAGGGTCAAAGTTGTGACAATGCAGCAAATGACTGTGGATTCTACTCTGGACATTTCATCTCTTAAGACTACCAACTCACCTGTGAACTTTGGATTACCATCACATTGTACAGCACTTCAAATTCCGTTCATCATCCTTACACATTTCTGTAAATAAAATCACATTCACACTATACTTGCCTCTGTCGTGATTTATACTTTGTCTGTGTCATGGCGATGATGATCTGATAAGGAACAATGTGAACACCGTTATGTGAGTCATGGTAATGTGACACATATGAGGGAGACACACCACTAGGGCAACACAAGACATACTCACCATGTCCAGCTAACTCATCCTCATAAGTGATGTCAACAGGAAATACAGTGGAATGCACATACACCACACCCATCCTGGGTCAGTGGCAATCATTCCACAGGTACAGGATGCTAATGACTGTCTGATGTGTAGATACACACGGAGCACATCCCAAAGTGAAGCACAGGTTTATTAAAGATTCACAATGTGAAAATTCCACAACTGATGCAAGTTAACCTCACGTAACAGTGAGCAAACATTAAACAAGTTGTAAAGAAGGAAAGTCCAGGGGTGTGTGGCACATCATTGGTTGGGACAACGACTACTTGCACTCTGGAACAAGGAGCTGGTTTTTGGGGTTCAGACCTCACCATACAGCAGCCAAAGTACCCTGTGAAGGACAGACAGAAAACACAATCAAAAACCTTGAATTACAGCATACAACAACAATATACATGCCCACAAATGTAACAAAACTACGTACACACAACATATCAATCAGCTAAACACTGTTTGGGAGTACAGACTACCTGAAAGGACACATCACAGCAAGCATCCTGACAAGTAGCACACAGTCACACTGAAGCAGCACAAGTGCACCACCAACAAATATCAGGCAAACACAATACTTTGAAGACACATCAGTGTATACTCACATTCATGTGAAGAAGTTGAGGATCAGCTGGCTACGAACATCATCCTCACCCTCATCATCACTGGCATCATGCCCCAGGGCAGGATCCTCCACGGCTGGTGGAGGTTGGTCATCGTCATCTTGGATGAGAGGCAACTTCTTCATCACTGCCAGGTTGTGTAGCATGCAGCACACTATGATGATTCTGCACACCTTAGCAGGTGCATATGGGAGGGCCCCTCCTGTCTTGTCCAGGCAGCGGAATCTGCTTTTCAGGAGTCCAAATGTCCGCTCGATCACTCTCCTGCTCCGACCATGTGCCTCATTGTAGCGCATCTCCGCCGGTGTCACAGGGTTCCTGAGGGGTGTCAGCAACCACGGCATGTTGGGGTATCCGGAGTCACCTACATAAAGACAATAGCACATTAGATGAGTCTTAAAAGAGGGTGTAAATAAACTTTAGCAAAATCACACAATAGTAAACAGTCAGTACACACCGACAAGCCAGGCACGCTGGTGCTGCATCTGTGACATAATCGTTGGGATGCGACTACTCCGCATGATGTAAGCGTCGTGCGCTGAACCTGGGAAACGTGCACAAACATGTGAAATGGTCATGTCGGCCAGACATACCACCAGAGCATTGATTGAGTGGAAATGTTTCCTATTCCGGTATGTCTGCTCATGTGCCTGTGGTGGTACCAAAGCCACATGTGTCCCATCAATGGAGCCAATGACATGTGGCATCCTTCCCAGGGCATAGAAGTCAGCCTTGATGTCAGAGAGTCGTTGTGGTGTTGGGAAATGGATGTAGTGGTTGAGGAAATGCAACATCGCCTCCAACACATCTCGTAGCACACGGCTGAACATGGTCTGTGACATCCCACCAGTAGTAGCAACTGTGTGTTGGAAGGTACCGGTGGCAAAGAAGTGTAGGGTTGCCATCACCTTCACCTTGGGTTCAGCGCAGTAGGGTATGTCCGGCCAGGTTGCAAGTGTGGTGCCAACTGCTCCGCCAAATCTTCAATCAGTGGCCTAGTGAAGCGGTACCGTCGCATGCAGTCACGTTCAACCATGGTGGCAAGGTCAGGGAACGGTCTGTGGACAGCTGGTCTCCTGCAGTACATAGATGAGCAAAGACAGTTTATCAGTTCCCCTATCTAGGTGCCAGTGTACATGCTAAATAGCACATGAAACAACAGGACACAAAGACATGATGTATGTGCTGTAGTGTATGTGCACACATGTCAGATACATGCCCATCATCTGAAATCTCAGCTCTACAGGTCCACACAACAAGGTCCATGTTGTGCTGTGACCAATCTATGGGCTCTGCCACAGTACATCAGTATGAGTGTCACATACCAGACACACACCACAGTCACTAGTGAGGACAGATGTCTACCACACATCACAGGTTTTTGACAGACACACACAGGGACCTTGTGTCGCCACAAGGACACCATCATGATGTAGCGTCTCATATACACACCACAACGCACACATGACACACACATGAAGTGCCACAACCTTTTTGCATCTCACACATGGTGTCTGTGACACACAGATGCCACATCAACTCACATTGACAATACACATGGATGTGGTGACCGTTTGACATTGAGCACATGAAATCAGAGTAATCTCCGTAGCTAAATGCACACATACTGTGGATGAACATCACAATTGTGGCACTGGGACACCCTGTGACACACATCCCATTCCACCTAAGAGTCAGGGTGTATGTCACATGTCATACACAATGTACCCCGGGAACTGTGTACATGCCTCATGCCCTGAACTGTACAGTCGTCAATCACAGTGGTTATGTGTCCAACACACAAAGGTATCTGTCCCCATGACACCTTGCCCTGCCTGGGAGTGGGTGCCACTAAGTGACACATACCAAATCACATGTTTACCCACATATGCACACACAGGTAATGCAGCTTGACATGCCCCTTGATATACTGTGTCACAGGCTGTATTGTTGTTGGTGTGCCCATGTGTCCATGGAAAGCTATTGTGGGTGGAATACTTAGCACATTGCCTGCAATGGTGGCTGACGCGGGTGACCAATTCAAAAGACGCGTCGGACACCTAGGGAATGAGGCGAGTGCACGCCTTGCACACACGCCTTGCACATTGACTGCAATGGGGACTGACGCGGGTGACCAATTCAAAAGACGCGTCGGACACCTAGGGAACGAAGCGAGCGCACGCCTTGCACACATGCCTTGCACATTGCCTGCAATGGGGACTGACGCGGGTGACCAATTCAAAAGACGCGTCGGACACCTAGGGAACGAGGCGAGCGCACGCCTTGCACACACGCCTTGCACATTGCCTGCAATGGTGACTGACGCGTGTGACCAATTCAAAAGACGCGTCAGACACCTAGGGAACGAGGCGAGCGCACGCCTTGCACACACGCCTTGCACATTGACTGCAATGGGGACTGACGCGGGTGACCATTTCAAAAGACGCGTCGGACACCTAGGGAACGAGGCGAGCGCACGCCTTGCACACACGCCTTGCACATTGACTGCAATGGGGACTGACGCGGGTGACCAATTCAAAAGACGCGTCGGACACCTAGGGAACGAGGCAAGTGCACGCCTTGAACTCACGCCTTGCACATTGACTGCAATGGGGACTGATGCGGATTTGGCCCTTGTACAATTCGTGTTCTGAAAAATCAGTTGGCTCCCTACAACAATGTATCAGACTCGTTGGTGTAATGGGTTACAAATATTTGAACGATGCGGAAGGCGTGTACGAGCCATGCAATGCAATGGATTGGCCAGATTCATAGGATGCAAACGTGTTGGACCTATCGCTTTGGACGCATGGGACAGAATCTGCCTCTGCAGCACAGATATAAGACTGTCTGTTCCCCTGAGAGCTCACTTGCCTGCACTACATGCTCCAGATTGACATCTCTGCTACCACTGCTGCTGTCTCTGCATCCTCTGGCTCCAAGAATGGCACGTACTGTGGATAGGGCCCCATCCTTCACTAGGAGGAGAACAAGGCCCTGCTGGACAGCCTCCTTCCACAGTACAGCAAGCTGTATGGGAGACCAGGGGAGCAGGTGAGTGTGCAGTCCACATCCCTTTTTCATTGTGCATGTTGTCTGACTGGCACTAATGGCATTGTGTACACCAGTGGCTAGCATGCTCACTGAGTAGTTGTTACCCCCAAAGTGTGTATGTACCTGTAGTGGACAGGTACTGTGCATGAAAAGTGCATTTTAACACAGTTATTATACTCAGGCAATGTTTCAATTTTGTAAATGCAGGACAACTGTCAATCACCATAGTTGCACTACCTGTGTACATCATATGCCCTTGTGATGAAGACATGTATATCCAACTGTGTGTTGCACAAACATGTTGCATGTCTGGTAATGGACTTTTATCCTTGTCATCCTCACAGGTTGATGCCCATCAGAAGCAGGAGATATGGCTGACCATTGCCCGGGCTGTTCGTTCTGTGGGGGTCTACAGACGCCGCATCCGCAACTGCCAGAAGAGGTGGCAGGACCTTCGTGGCTGGACCCGGAGGATCGCCAGAGTCCAGCTGAAGCTGTCGCCTCCTCGCAGAAGGGGCGGACAACGGACACTGACCCCCCACATGCACCGGATTCTGGCGGTGGTCTTCCCTGACCTGGATGGGCAGTTAAAGGCCAGACAGCAGCAAGGAGGGGGTAAGTGCATGCCTTTTCTGTGAACTATGTCTCACATGCTCTTTGCACTCCTTCATCCTGGTTACACTCCCACAGATCTCCTGTCTGCTTGAACAGGAGTCATGTTCCTAAATTAGTTCATGGCCCATCCTCATCTGATACACAGGTGTGGCCCTTTCAGTCTGTGACTTGTGTCACTTGTGTTGTGTGTCCCTGCTGTTGTCCAAAATTAAGGTTGTAAACAGCATCTGCTACCGGTGCATTGTTTTGTCCTCATGAGTGAGGCAATTGATTGCCATGTGTCTGCACATTGCCAGAAATCAGACATGTACTCTATGTGGGCAAATGATATGTGTTCCAATTGATGCTTTGGCTCACCATATGTGTGTGGGGTATTTACCACACAGCCATGCAGCAGGTAAGACAATGTTGGGGCCTCATAATAATGTACATCATGTGTGTCACACATGCATGAACACATGCCCAGTGTTCAGGGTAATCCCATGTTGCACATGGAACTGGACAGGTATGCCTACTCCGGACATGAGGAACACTCTGTGCTCCTACTCCTGTGTGTCAGCCTACATTTAGTTCATTGTGATATATGCAATATGGTGTCTGCCTCGGTGTCATTCTGGAGTGGCCTAGCTTCTTAGACTCCTGTGGTGTTGAGCATTTTGGTTTTGGCAGCTAGCTGAGGTGTGGCTAATGGATCATCACAATGGGGAAAAACATAGGTGTGTGATCACTTGATGGTGCATAATAATGTATTATACATAATAGTGCAGGCAGCCTCAATTTGTTCTCATCAGACTGTGATGTTATCATGTTCACAGATTGGTGCTTGCAGTCACTCAACTGTCGCATTTGTATTACGTGGGATCATCATATGCCTTAAGATGTGTGTAGCAGTAGTGGAACATGTGCACTTGACAGCTGCAGGGCTTACATTCCCCAAAATGATAATGATTGTGACACAGTGCATACTTTTTTATTTATGGATGCACTGCCCCTGTGACTTTATCCAGTAATGACTGATTAGCCAGACTGGCCATTGTGTATCCTGCCGTTATGTCAGTTGTACAGCATACACTCTTTTGTGGCATTGACCATCAATAATACATGGGCACATCATGGTGTCTTGTGAAGGAAGCATATCCATTTTACTGACAATGAGTTTGGCCATCCCTTATCCTGACACATGTACTGAGTCAGTGGCAGGAGATGGGATATGTGTGTACTGACACATTTCATTCACAATTTAAGATGTTCTGAGATATGTCTATGTGGTGCATGTGTGCACATATAAGTAGTGGCATACTACATGCACCAGACAGATGGGTCCATGGAGGGGAAGTGTATGAGAGGCATGGTTGACTGGCAGAATGACAGGTGTCTTTTTCAATATGTGCCAGCACTTCTAGCAATATTTAGCAAATGCGTCATCTGTAATGTGCTGTAATGACTGTGATGTCTCAGGTGAAACAAGTGACTGATGTGTATCTGTTTATCCTGATTGTTTGCAGAAACATCTTTGGCTACTGGAGGAGACAGCTCCACGGACCAAGAGGAGCAGCAGAGCCAGACTGGGTCTGCTGGAGAGGAGTTGGAGGGACCCAGTGGCACAGAGGGTGAGGGGAGCCACACTGAGGAGACCTCAGCTACAACCACCTCGGCTGAGGAACACAGCATCTCCAGTGAGGACTCTCTTGTGGAGGCGGGTGTCAGCAGACCCCAGACAACACCGAGCGAGTCTGTCCCCGCCACCACCACCATCTCCACCCTCCCATCTGCTCCCATCCCAGAGGTCCGTGGAGGCCCCCGTGTAAGGGAGCATGTCTCCTTTGTGCCAGGCACCGCACCCCCTGCCCCTGTCTCCCCTGCTGCCCAGAGTGTGGAGTCTGTGGACTTGCTGAAGCAGCTCCATGTAGGGCAGACAGCGATGCTGAGTGTCCTCCATTCCCACACCAGTCTGTTGACACAACTGGTGTCCTTCATGGAGGGCATCTCATCAAACATGTCTGCCCTACATCGGACTATTCAGGCCATGGCCTCCACACAGACGTCAGCAGTGTCCCTCCTCCAACAGTCACTCACCCCTCCTACCTCTGCCACATCCACAATCCCCACTGCCCTACCTGTCCAACGCACACACACACCAGCACCGGCACGCACCACAACAGACACAAGCAGCACACAGCCATGCAAGCCAAAATCCAGAGCCACAGGCACGCACACTCCGGGGACTGATGGCACACACACAGGGGATGGGTCACAGACGCACAAACAGACATCCACAAGCACTCCGCAGTCCTCAGATGCCTCTCCCTCCAAAACCCCTTCCCTTGCCTCACCTGCAACCCCCCCTTCCCAGCAGCTCTTCCTCTGTGACCTTGGCCTCTTCCCCACCGATCCATCTGCTCTAATTCACAAGGGGAAGAGGAAGTCACCACGCACAGGGGGGAGTTCCCCTGCCACACGGACACCCTCCCCCGGGCGCACGGACACTGAGGCCCCCATCCGCAAGTCCCCCCGGACTAGGAAGAGCAAGACCCCACCTCAATCCCACAGTCTACCACACAGTCTCCGTCCTGCAGCCCCCAGGCCACCACTCCACAGGTCCCCCTGCCACACCCTGCCCCTGGTTCACCCACACACTGATACCGCATCCCCAAAATGATTAGGCCCTCCCCCCTACCACATGCACTTCCACCCCCACCTCACACGCTCAGCCTGTTCCTGCCACTGGTGTGGAGTCCGTGTCTCCCCCCTCTGTCCTGCCCACCTCACCTGGACCCCATGACACTACTTTGGAGGTTGGCACTGCAGTGGAGAGCTCATCCACCCCGTCTGACTTTGGCACTGCAGTGGAGACCACGTCCACACCATCTGACCTGCCCACTGCTGGGGTGCCGGCAACCACCCCATCTGACTTCATCCCTGCAGTTGTGACGGTGCCCACTGTGTCAGACACCTCCACTGCAGTTGCCAGTGACACTCCAGCACCCACCCCCCCGCCCCAGCCCCATTCTGCTGTCCCCTGATCCTGTCCCTGCGGTGCCTGGCCTGCCCCATGTATGCCCCTCCAAGGGGAGATGTCCCCTGGTCGTAGCAGTGCAGTCAAGCAATGGGTGACAACTTGTCACATGTCACCCTGGTTGAATTGAGAAATGGACTGGCCATTGGCCTTTTGACATTGTGGACTCGAATTACCAGTTTTGAGGAGTTTTATTTTTTAATAAAGCAAATTGTTATTATCCATTGTTGTTGCATCTAATGTACATGATGTTGATGATGAGTATCATGGACTTGATGTTGTACTTGTGTTTTAAAGGTACAACAGGATGATTTGTTGATGTGATGGACTCCATGTGGTCCATGGGATATGTGTACTTTTCTGCTATGTATCCATGACATCCTTTGCTGCAATTACAGGGTGTAATGATTGCAAAATGTTGTAACCAGGATTATCTCTTTGGGTTTGCTACTTCACATCTTTGGCATACACTGTTGCACATATGTTGTACTTACATTTGGGCACATGGTGAGATTCCCTGACTGGGCCCATCTACACTGAACAGGCAGGTTTGTGCATCCATGGTACACAAATCATCTGTGTCTTCAGTGCAACTATCTCTACATGTGTATTGCGTATGTGCAGATGACTGAAGGGACACTCCCGTACACATGTTGCTGTGACCAGAGCTTTCATTGTGTTGTAATTGTTGGCTCACTGTGCAAGTGGTGTGCTGGCATGACAGGACCCTGCACAAACAACGTTTTTCACAGCTGACATTCCCCAGAAGTGGAGACCCCTCATGGCATTGTGTCATTCCGTGGCATTGCCTGTGCACATGGTGTGTGTTGTGTGAGCATGTCTGTGTGTGTTCCCTTCCCATTTTTCGACTCAGCCTGTGTTCCATGCAGATGTTCCTGTTATGTGCACTTGCTGAGTTGTCCTGTGTTCATCAGACTTCTTTTCCCTGGGTTTACTGGGATGTAGGTGCATGGCAGACTACTGGTCATTAGGTTGTCATCCATGGCTGTTTTAGTTGTAATTTCAGGGGATGTTGTAAAACGCACATGGGACACATTCAGGATTCCCATTGGCACTTATGCTTTTCCAACATCATGTTGTTTTCCCTATGTGGTATCTGTCAGTGTGAGGCTCACTCGTATGTGTGTGTGACTACTCCCACTCATCAGGGTCATTGCTTCAATGTTGGAAGGTGTCAACATGTGTTCTTTGTGGGTCTCCTTTGGTTCCTCATTGGTGTAGGTGTGTGGCAGGGTTCCCAATGAATCGTGTTGTTTTTACATTATGCCCATGTTCCGCATACTGTGCAGTGTGGCTGACATTCACAGGTGTTGTTGACAGGCCATGTGTGTTGATTTTTGGGTACCTTAGATCCCCCCACCACCCCTGGGATTGTAATGGGTGCTTGAGCAATGTCAACAATCCCTGTGTGCCTAGCTGATGCACATTGTTGCAGATCAGGGTGTGTGGTGTTGAGGGTGGCCACGTGTGAGTTGTTTCATGTCTAGGCCCCTACCTACATTTTGCACATTGGTTGCAGGACATGGCCAGTGATTTGTGTTTATGGAGGTGTGATGTGAGTTTGTTGTTCTGGACACATGACCCAGTATGCACAGCTGACTGTGCTCCACAGTATAGGCAAAACAGACCTTTGTCATCACAGTGGGATTGGCGTACAGGCTACTGTCACCACAAATTAGGGTACTAGAGGGTAATGCTGTAGTGGGTCTGTCTCCTGCTGTGTTGGTTGCTGTTCCACCCAGCTTGTGTCACATGAATACGTTGCTATACCACTCATCTGACAGTGTATGCTTGACCACAAAGGGGTGCCCAGTTCATTAGTTACTTTTTGTATGGCACTGTGGACACATCTGTGTGATTGGAGTTCATCCCACCGTCATGTGTTGTGTACTAGCCTGGGGACACTGAGACACACACACGTGTTGTGTATGATATGCAGTGTGGGTCTGCCTGTCTGTGTTTGTGCATCTGCACCTCTGCATTGGTATTGCTTTTGCGTTTCATTGTGTGGATGTAGTTTGGAGGTTTTTCCCCAATGTCCATGCATCTTGTAGCTCATCCTCCTGCACATTGCTCATGTTTGGTATGTCCCATTGCTGCCATGGTATGGGACTTTGTCACCTAACATCGACAGTCTCCACAGGATTCCTCAGTTTGTGTGTCTGTTCGTAGAGATATGTGTGTATGCATCATGATGCTCACTTTTCACATAGTCTAATTGGACACTGTGGGCATTGTCAGGGCTCATGGCCAATGCTTGTCTGCACATGGCAGAGGGAGTTCTTGTGATACACAGCAATCTTTGCCTCTCAAATCTATGTTTGTATGTGACACAACCACCACATTGCCACTACAGTGGTTGTGGATTTGGGACCAGTGAGCACAAATGCTGGTCTGGTGATGCTGCTATTATTTTGTCCACACTCACCTTCTGGTCACTGTAGTGATGTGGGCTTTGGAACCCATTACCACAATGTTCCTGAGATGCTGGAGTTTTGAACCCCACAGTCATCTTTTGGGCACACATGTGATGGGAGTCACATTGTATGTTCACTATCAGAATCAGTGTTGTGGGCATTTGGCACACACATACATAGAATCTTGCAACGATGGTAGGGGTGGGGGTTTGCTCAGTCACCCTATGCGTGTGAATGCTGGTGGTGCAGGGCATCCAGCCCCCTATGAGTGGGGATGTTAGTGGTGCAGGGCATCCAGCCCCCTATGAGTGGGGATGGTAGTGGTGCAGGGCATCCAGCCCCCTATGAGTGGGGGGTACTGGTATTGATGGGCATCCAGCCCCCTATGAGTGGGGGGTACTGTATTGATGGTCATCCAGCCCCCTATGAGTGGGGATGGTAGTGGTGCAGGGCATCCAGCCCCCTATGAGTGGGGATGGTAGTGGTGCAGGGCATCCAGACCCCTATGAGTGGGGATGGTAGTGGTGCAGGGCATCCAGCCCCCTATGAGTGGGGATGTTAGTGGTGCAGGGCATCCAGCCCCCTATGAGTGGGGATGGTAGTGGTGCAGGGCATCCAGCCCCCTATGAGTGGGGGATACTGGTATTGATGGGCATCCAGCCCCCTATGAGTGGGGGGTACTGGTATTGATGGGCATCCAGCCCCCTATGAGTGGGGATGGTAGTGGTGCAGGGCATCCAGCCCCATATGAGTGGGGATGGTAGTGGTGCAGGGCATCCAGCCCCCTATGAGTGGGGGGTACTGGTATTGATGGGCATCCAGCCCTCTATGAGTGGGGGGTACTGGTATTGATGGCATCCAGCCCCCTATGAGTGGGGATGGTAGTGGTGCAGGGCATCCAGCCCCCTATGAGTGGGGGTACTGGTATTGATGGGCATCCAGCCCCCTATGAGTGGGGATGGTAGTGGTGCAGGGCATCCAGCCCCCTATGAGTGGGGATGTTAGTAGTGCTGGGCACCCCCCCTAGGTGTGGGCACTGCTGGTGGTGTGGACCATGCTACCCCTGTGGTTTTGCTTTTGCTGGTGGACGGCATGTCCCCCCCTATGTGTGTGTAGCATTTCACGTGTTCATGCGTTTGTTTGTGTGGGTGTCTGACTTACCGTCTGCTATGTACGCATCTGTTCATGATCCGGTCATAGATATACAGTACTGTGATGACCTGCGCGATGGGAGTGATCATTGGTTCGTCTCGTACTTGCTGATTGTTGCTCCGTCTCATACATGTTGTGAGTTGGTCCGTTTCGTAGCAGTGGATCGTGTTGTGGCGCGAATCGGACCTGCTATTCATCTCTCCCGGATGGTGTGACGTGCTGCTAGTGGCGACCCATTCGGCGCGTAGGATTTGCGCATCGTACTTGTCCGGCCGGAAACTATTGTGGAAACTGCTTCCGGGCGACTCGGATGGGCGTTTGGATATGCGGCTCGTACGGGAAATGTTGCTGGAATCGAAGCCTACGTGTCGTTCGGAATTGTGGCACTTTTGCGCATCGTACTTCATCGCCCGGACGGACCGGCTCCCAGCACGAGTCGGTCGCAAGGTAAAGCTACGGACAGCTCTCGGAGGGCTGTCCGAGCGAGATCGGAATCGGCCCCTATGTGTGGTTTCAAAAATTTACATTTTGGATTGTCTCTCGCATTTTTTTATCTATCACTTCTCTTCCACCCTCTGTATTGTTCTCTTTATTTTCCTCAGACCCTCAACGAATGCCTCTCTCTTCTTTCCTATGTCCTCTGCATTGTTCTCTCTCTGAATGAGTTCAGTTACTAAAGCACACTGATACTCAGGATCAGGGTGTCTTGGCGCTATTATTGAACTCAAACAGTTGAAGAAGAAGCTGGGGCAATCGAATTAGTAGGTAATGTAAAATATCAGGTTTTTAGATTCTTGGAAAACACAGTATGATATTCCAGCCAGGGCAATAGGGTGGACTAAATCGTAGGATTGAGAGCAGAGAAAGTGTCTGCGGACTCATGCTTGTTGAAGAAAGTTGACCATCAAAGAGCCACAGCCAACTTGGGAGGACGGGGTAGGACATTTGGTAATAGCAGAGCGATTGTTGTGAATGGCTCTGTGGCACTGCCATAAGGACTTAAAAGGGAGTGCTTTTCTACAGGGAGCCAGTGGAAGGATACCAAGCGGTTGGAAAAGATGGATTCTTTTTTTAGTTGCAAAATAAGTCAAGTAGCCAAGCTCTGAATGAGCTGCATTGTCGATTAACTGTATCAGGGATGCACAGAGAATTACAGCAGTCCAAGCGAGATAAAACAATTGTCTGCACAGCAGATTTGCAGTAAGTATATGGAAGAAGAGGCATGATTTTTCATAGAACCTAAAGTGAGGGAAGCAGGTAGAAAGCAAGTTTATGGACATGATCTTTGAAGTGCAAATTGGAATGAAAAATGACACCTCATTTAAGGATGGTGTTCACTGGACAAGATCCCACAGCTGCCAGGCATGTGTCTACCACAGGGGAACTGACAAGGACAATTACTTCAACCTTGGTGGAGATAAGTCTCGATGAGTTGTCATACATGCGCCAAGCAATGGATAGCAGGGGGCCTTTCAAGCACCCTGAAGCACGGCTGGTCTAATAATGAGCTGAGTATCATCAGTGAAGGCAGTACCAAGGAGAGTTAAAGCACTGTGCGGGGAACCACAAAAATACAAAAAAAGGATTGAACAATGGGAGTAATCCTCTGGAGCTTCATGTTTCAGAATACAAAACTCTGACTTAAAGTAAGAGAAACAGCCTGGTGAAAATCGTCAAGAAGAGAGCCCAGCCAATCGAGTGCCCAATCTTTCAATTCAATCTCAATGAGGCACTCCAAGAAGGATGATGGAGTAAGAGACGCAGACGCGCCCAGTAAATTGGGTGTGGCGGAGCTGCCTTCATCCAGGTTGAGGTGAAGGTCATTCAAGACTCAGACCAGAACATTTTCCATGATGTTCTCGGTCTCTATGCAAATGGGACGCTGAGATTGGCTCGTAGTCGTAGTATGCCGCAACGTCACTGAAGATCAGTGTGCAGTACCATATAATGACAGAGGAATGGAATTCTGTCTCAACTGTGGAACTGTGTTGTAGATCAAGCAGGAAAAACATAATGAAGAATACCCCTTTACCAGAGCATGAGTGGCTAGGAAGAGGGTAAAGTCTTGTACCAAGGTAGGGTTCAATAGGATGGGGACAAAGTATCGCACCTGCAAAGGGTCAAAGTCTTGCCAGGGACAGGATAAAGTTGGGCACCAGGATAAGGGCATAATAGGATAGGTCAGGGTCTCACACACGGATAGAGACAAATTTGAACAAGACACAGTATAGCACAAGTACAAAGAGAGGAATCTGAAGGAAAGCCACCTCACGCTTAACCGCGGCGAGAATTCCGCCGCGGTGCGGCGGTTTTAATGAGTGGGCGGGGCCGCGTCGGCCAACGGACGTGCGCAGCACTAGCCAGGTAGTGATCGCGACGGCCGTTGGCCGACGGGAGCACAGAAGGGGCAAATGACAAAACACCAGACCAGCAGATGAATGTTTGTTGTCAAAAATGTAACATTTCAAAGCTGTAAGCAGTAATATAGAAGAAATGGTAGCCAGTAAGTAAGAACCAGCGTCGGCCCAAGCACAATCCAGGAATCGGTACACAGGTTATTAATTGGAACATAAAAGGAAAGAGGTGTCAGAAAAGAGGAGAGGAAAACGGGAAGTATCCAGATAGGATTACCCACAACGTAGCAAAGCTTACAACCGAATGAAACAGTTGAGAAGCACTGTTTGTCAGGGTCGGATTGGCAAGGCGGGCAATCGGCCATTGCACGAGGGACCTGTGGCAAAGGACAGCTGGTAGGCCGTTCTGTTTTCAATTGCAAATAAAACCTCAACTTTAGCCTGGGCCACCTTGGCCTCTGATACACAACCCAAAAGGCTGCTGAAGGCCTAGAGCAAAGGTCAGCCATCAGTATGACCAAGTACAGACCCTTGATGGCTCATTGTTGTGAACAGTAGGACAATGGGCCAAACTGAGCAGGCACAGCATGTGGTGGGTCTCCTCCCATCCTGAGTCACTGAGCACGACAATGAGGCCTTGGGGAGTGGCAATGCAGTTTTTGAGCATCACAGCTGGCACTAATGTTACGTGGGGGTGTAGTGAAAGGGGGTTGTGCAAGGAGTCAGATTACAAGTGGTGGTCTCTGCTTTTGTCTCCAGCAGCAGACAAAAGAGCCCTTGGTGTCTGCTGCCACCTTTGCCATCTTCAAAACTACGAGGGGCTCCCGTTTTCCAAATTAGAGAAAATTTAAAAAAAATACCACTGACAACCAAATTAAGCAAAATGAAAACTTTTTTGACAACTCAAAACAACTGTTTTTTGACAGCATTACTGTGAAAAATATTCATTCTGGGACAAAATGACAAAGGGGAGGGAGAATAGACATGGCAGGGAAATAACAAAATGGAATGCGCGAGGGGCGCATTGTGGAAACAAAAGGAAAAATGAGACGTGGAGAAGAATGACAAAAGAGGGGAAGAGAAAAGGAAATTGAGAGAGGAAAATAACCCCCCTGATACTAACTAGCCAACATTTTAGGAAAAGTCATTCTGCATAAATGTGGGACACTTTTTCATTTGGTGCCCGGGCCTAATTTTGATCCCAATCCGACCCTGCTGTTTTTTATGTGTGTGCTCCTTTTATATTGGTCGTTCTAAAATGGTCCCTGTGCATTTTGCCATTACCAGAGCACTTTGGCACCCAATACTGCATGACCCCTTCTTATTTGCTCATGCTCAAACTTCAGTGCATGTACTCCACAGCACGAGGATTCCCCCTACCCAATATGGCAGCTCACTATGGCATCTGAACCGTCAGATGTGCATTCACTCACTTCCCCAAGATGGCCACCCCCTCCTGGAGTGGCTGAATGAAACGAGGAAGAAACTCATTGACAGGGAACACAACCTGGAAAGCTGACAAACTACATCTCTTCTGCCATCTCCATAGCTTCACCTGCTGATTTTGCTGAGTAACCCCGGGACTCTTCCAGACCGAACTACTCCAATCCAGTTCAGTTGCCGACACTGCAGGTGTGTAATGCCCAAGTTATATGCTCACTGCAGGGTTTGCGGCCTAATACTTACCCTCTTTACATTGCCGTCTGTCTCTCACAATCCCTCTCACTCCTGTCTTCGCAGTATTCTATCACCGTCATTGCACAGCCTCTCCCACCGTGTGCACATACTGCTGCACATAGAGGAAGGAAACCAAGGACATTCCTTGCTCTAAGCAGTGCCTAACTACTGTAATGCTTGAAGTACACAAGAATAAGATGCATATATTTAAAACACCGGCCTGTCTGTGCTTTGAGGTGAGTGAGGTTAGCCAGGGCTGCGTTTTGTGTGTTGCTGGACCGGGTCAGACTGGGGCAAAAAAATAGGCCCGGGCACCGAAATAAAAGTGAACCTGTTAGAAAACCAGACAGCTAAAAAAGAGTGGCCTACATTTGCAGATCAGCCCAGTTCTGATCTTGTAAAGACACCCTCTATCAGTATTTTGCTAGGTATGGGAAACTGCATGCATTTGTGTTTGCTTCAGGCAATGTTTGTGGTGATATCAGGGAAATCTACAGTAAAGACCAGCCCAGGAGACCATAAAACAGGCCCACAAACAGTTACAAAAATTGGTCCACACACTGATCTGTGAGACCAGCCCATAGGGCTCTCCAGTGATGTCAACTTCCTGCTGGAAAAAGTTGGGGTCTCTTGGTCTTCTCCTCAGATATTTTGGAGTAGTTAAGTGGCAACAGGATGAAAGTGGATGCTGTCCAGTCTGCTGATTGGCTAAGCAATGACTGTTTTTGCAGTTCTCCTTTATTTACTCCTGCGCCGGCTGTGTATACAAAAATGCAGAAGTGGCAGGTGGGAAGGAGAGGGGTACCATGGCTCTTGATTCATTGAATGATTTCGAAGGATGTAGTTAACAAAGAGGGGACTGTGGGCTTTTAGACAGGTCCAGCATAAAGGCCCAAGGACAATGATTTCAACAAAAAGGTTATGCTGTTCCTCTGGAATGAGAGACAAAACACAGGGAATTATGAACCAACTTGACCTAGAAGGGTCAAAGTTGGGAATCCATTATATTGGATTGTAATGCCCTCACACACCCTGTCGGGTGTCATGCTTCATCATCGGGCTGCTCCTCGTCGGGTCGGCGGTGCAATACCCGACGGGCTCCCTATAGTAGGGGCACTTTAACGGAGATCTTTTTCCAACAGCCGTCAGGTGAAGTGCGGGTGGGGGGCCTCGTATGTGTAGATGTATGTGAGTGATGAAAGTGAATATAAAATAGGGTTGGGAGTACCTACCCTAAGTAAAAACAAAAACTATAAGGCGCAAGGCTGGGATAATATCTCAGGTTGTGACGCTCTTATAAGTAGTGGGTCAACATGTTTCTCGCCAAAAATGAGAGTTCTGCAGGCGATTCGTCAGGACCAAGAGGGTAACTATCTACAACTAAAACTCAATAGGTGTTGTGGCTACACACTCACAACAACCATAAGACTAAATCGTCGAATACCTGGTGGTGCAGGAACTACCTGTGGAGAGAGAATGCATCACATGGATCAATGTAGTATGATTGTAAGTGACTTCTCATCAAATTATCTGTGTCAAACTGTCTCTCAGTAAGTCATAATGAGCATCAAGCAATTAAAACAATTTAAAACCATTACATACCACAGTGCCACACGGTGAATACATCAGGTGAGCAAGCATTGAATTCCACCTAATGTGACACACATGGAGGTAGCAGAACGAGCGAGAAGGAGGGTCTTACCCAGATCAAAGGACTAGCCAGGCATCACAGTACCCGGTAGGTTATATACACGAGGGGTTTCTCATGTACTAGACACAAACAGGGAGAGGGGAGGGAGAGGAGACAATGGGCATATCACCTTAAATGCACAAGTATGCACACACACATGTTCAAAAGTGACCATCTATGCCCTGTCAACTGGTGTTAGGAAACAACCTCAGCTATGAATATAGTGTATAGAAGTTGGTCCACAAACTGGTAAAATAAAATCTTATAAGCACAAACCATGTAAAGTGCTGTTGTTCGCTCTTTTAAAGCAGGATGGTTTATACTGGCACTGATGGTGAAATAATACTAACTATGATATTGTAAAGTATAGTTGGATGTGGCGCTCTGCGCAGTGAAGTTTTAGTCCAGCAAAGTAGATATAAGGGTGGAAGCGCCTTTGAATTAGTCAAACCCCTATAAATCCATATATGTACTGTTCTCATGGGGTCACAAAGATCGTGTGTTATCTCCGAGTAACCGCAATCTCGTTAATTATAGTAAGGAAGTAAGGGAGTGACAATTTGAAGACCTAATTGGCCGGTTAAGTTAGAGACGGGTTCATAGATGAAAGCACTGTGGCAGACAACTAATAAGGTTACGCTGTCACCCTGGTCTGTGTAACACCGCTAAGCTTAAATATGATAACTTTATCTAAAACCTGCGATCACCAGATTGCAACGAAAAGGGCAGAATATTGCAAGGTGCCGGGCGCTGTCAGTTAATTCTGAAATAATCGGCTCGAGGGTCGTGGAAAGGCACGATGGAGTCTATATCGGCCTTTCTTCACTCGGTTGGCTCTAAATTAAGGAATCCCTCCAATATCAGGCTGCGCACAATTAAATCAATCCCCGTGTTGCAAAAGTTACCCCCTGCGTACTGTGAGCGCTAAAGGGAATACACCTTCCTCTAGGAGGTACTCACGTTTGTGCTAATCGCACGAAGACTGCAGACCTACCCACTCCTACCGGGTCCGGGTGGTAGAGTGGTGTAGGTCTGTCGTGTATTTAGGCATTCTCTTTGTTTCCGGGAGGCGGGAAGTGAGTGCATCAAGTTTGAGTGCATCTAACGCTGACCTCGATGGCGGCCATCTTGGAAGGAGGTCATTCGTTGAGGGAATGGAAATGACTTTGGCAGACATCTTAGAACAGTGTCATTCCGTGGGTTTAATAGGTTTGAAGCTACTTTAAAATATCGTTAAAAAGAAGTATTCTGAAATCTCGCTTGAAGATAACGATTCATACTTATTGGTGTTTGTGCGCAATTTCAATCATTAGGTATATGGCAGGAAATTGTTGTCTATCAGTTAGTAATATTGTGTCATCGAGTAATCATGATACAGCACTTACATGACTATCATATGTAAGCAAATGTCAGATCATTGGACAAATGTAGGTTAGCAAGTACCTGAGTCTCAGTCACAGGACAATACTGAGTCTCATATGTTATAGAACCGTGAGTCTTTATTAATGCTCCATCCATGAGCAGGTTGATGAAGGATATGATGTCATGTCATATCCTCAGTGTGCTCCATGGTATGTCATCATTTAAACCCTGAGTATGTAAGGATAATCGATGTATCCATCTCTGTTCTTTCAAAAACAGGGCATGCTTGTTAATTTTTGTGAATGTTTCTAACACCACCCATTTAAGTGTGTCAGGTGAATGGTGTTTCTCCCGAAAGTGGGAGCACATTTTCGTGTTTGATCTTTGACATCGGATGTTGCTCCAGTGTTCAGCAACACGTGTTTTGATGGTGCGGGTGGTCATCCCTATATATTGTAAATTACAGGGACAGGTCAGCAAATATATGCAATTTGATGTGTTTCAGTTGGTATGGGACCGTAATTCCCACGTAAAACCATTGGAAAAAGTGATTGATTTGCATATGGTGGTGAAAGCACATGCTGTACAGGACCCACAAGGGTAGTGACCCTTGACCGGTGGTAAATCCCATAGGGTTCTTTGGACAGCCGGTGTCGCTGTCTTGGGTCTGGTGTGGATTAGCATGTCTTTCAAATTACGTGAGCGCTTAAAAGCAAAGCGTGGTAAATCCAGTGTCATGTCACCAGTGTTGAGTATACCCCAATGTTTCCTGATCACTTTACTAAGTCTGTTCGACCCAGGTGTGAAGGTGGTCACACATGTGAGGGTATCACTAGGGGTCTTAGTTCTCTGCTCTAGGAGTGCTTCCCGGTTGTTGTTTCTGGCTCTTTTTCTACTTAGGGCAATGCTTCGTGGGGGGTAGTGTCGTGCCACCAGTTTTTTGGCCAGTATTTCTGATTCTGATCTGTAGTCTGCAATTTCACTGCAGTTTCGTCTCACCCTCAGAAACTGTCCAAAGGGGAGGTTTTCTTTCAAAGCATGAGGATGATAACTGCTATAAAGCAGCAGGCTATTGCGGTCTGTTGCTTTTCTGTACATTGTAGTGGTTAGACTCCCTGTTCAAGTCTGATCGTGAGATCCAAGAATGGTATCTGTTCTTGCGAGATGGTACTGGTGAATCTCAGATACGGATTCAGTGTGTTAATCCAAATACAGAATTGTTCGCAAGATGTCAAATCACCTTTCCAGAAGATCAAAATGTCGTCTATGAATCTCTTCCATAGGCGGATATTTGAGATATGGATTTGAGTCATGGAGGATCTGCTCACCCTCAAAAGATGCTATATAAAGGCATGCTAAACTGGGAGCGAAGGTACTCCCCATGGAAGTACCTTGCTTTTGGTGGTATAGCTGCCCTTTAAACTCAAAAAAGTTTTCAGTCAATGCCAAAGATGCACACTCAAGGACAAAGCTGGGTGGTGTGCTGGAGTCCCAGGGTGTCGAGTTAAGTGCCTCCTCTATCACATCTAGGGTTGCTCTCTGAGGGATGTTAGTTTAGAGCGCCTCTACATCTAGAGTGATGAGGAGAACGATATCGCCTGTTGGCTGGAATTCTGAAACCAGGCGTAATACGTCTGTAGTATCCTGTATGTAAGATGGTATTTGTCTCACTAACGGTTGCAGAAAGTGGTCACAAAATTGTGACAGAGGTTCAAGTATGGAGTCTATTCCGGATACAATGGGGCGTCCAGGTACTGGTGTGACCCCCCTTGTGTATTTTAGGTAGTATATAAAAGTAGGGGGTCCTGGGGTCTTTTTTCGTAAGAAAATCGGCCTCCTTTTTGCTTATCCAGCCCTGGGTTTCTGCCTCAAAGATCAGTGTGGTTATGATAGTGCTCAGGCGTGTCACTGGACTAGTGGTGATGGGGGTGTAGTACCGCTGATCACTCAGTTGTCTCAGACATTCAATATCATAGTCAACAGTGGCCATGATAACAGTAGCCCCGCCTTTGTCGGCTTGTTTGATAGTGATGTTGGTGTCGTTCGACAGGGCAGAGACAGCCATCAACTCTTCATTGGTGATGTTACAGGCTTGTCTAGAGTTAGACTCCCTTTGTAAGTCCTTGAGGACAGCCTGTTCAAAGGTAATGACCTCGTTAGGTACCATACTGGTGTTGGGAGTGAAAGTTGCGGGGTTATGTAGGCCAGAGTCACTGACTTCCTGTGGTGGAGTACCGTCAAAGAAAGCTCTCAGGCGTACTTTGCGAAAAAATCGCTGAAGTTCACACTGTTGTTTGAATTTGTCTTCCCTGGGGGTAGGAACAAACCCGAGTCCTTTTTGTAGGACCCTGTGTTCAATCTCCGTCAGGGACTTGGGAGACAGATTGACAATCAGGTTCTCTTCTTGGTGACACTCCGGGTTTCCACTACTCGTTGTTGTGGTTCCTCCCATTGTACCCTCTTGTCTTGCTGATTGCCTCTTCTTCGCCGGCGCCCTTTGCCCCACACTCTGCCTAAAAAAGGTTGGCTCATGTCTACAGGGCCAAGAGATTGTGGGCCCAGCGGACCAAAGGGTTGTGGGCCTTGAGGGAACATGGGGTATATGATGGGCCCTGATAGTGGGGTATAGGGAATCCCTGAAAACCCTGGCGGCCCCTTCTCCTGGGGTAGTTATTGTTCCAGTTCTCTATGCTCGAGTCGCTGTTACTGGACGAGCCCCTCCTAGAGGAATTGCAACTAGCGTCTGAGACAATGTTGGAATCTGGGGGAACAAAGTCCTGTTTCAAGTATGGATAGACTTTCTCTTTGTCAAATCTACGGATGTCTTTCTGTAGTTTGACTACTTTCTGTTTCATGAGGTATTCCTTATGTTCCGCTATTTCATTGTTAAGTTCTGTAAGTTTCGTCTTGAAAAGTGTCTGTGGGGTGGCACTTTTCAAAGTGCTTTCTGCTATCTGGATCCTTGCTAAAAGCTCGTCAGCTAGTCTTTTAGCTGTGTTAATTATCAGTATCAATAGATCTCGTGTACACTTCCATGAAATTTGGGACCATTCTATATTGAACGTGTCATCCTCAAGGAAGATCCATGGGAAATTCTTGAAAAGTAAGCCATTAGGTGCTACATTGGCCCTCAGATATTCGGTCATGAGGGCCCCATGTAGGGTGATCCTAACCCATTCTCTTTTCATGGAAGTCAGGGACAACCAGTCTTCCGACTGGCTCCCTGTTGCTGCACCTCCTTCTGCTCCCAGGATGGAGGGTGCCCTCAGTATCTCTGATGCTATTTCGTCTCCATAGCTCAAACCTTGTCCTTCCATGATGCAAGGAACAAGTGTGTTGGAGGAAAAGTTGGAAATGTGGATGCTCAGAAAGAATACTAGCTCAATTCTAGCCGTGTCAGAAACGTGGTTGGGGGACAACGCAAGTTTTACCCGCCTTTAAAGGTCCCACGGGGGTAAACCGTACAGAAACCAGTTAACAAAGAGGGGACTGTGAGCTTTTAGACAGGTCCAGCATAAAGGCCCAAGGACAATGATTTCAACAAAAAGGTTATGCTGTTCCTCTGGAATGAGAGACAAAACACAGGGAATTATGAACCAACCTGACCTAGAAGGGTCAAAGTTGGGAATCCATTATATTGGATTGTAATGCCCTCACACACCCTGTCGGGTGTCATGCTTCAACATCGGGCTGCTCCTCGTCAGGTCGGCGGTGCAATACCCGACGGGCTCCCTATAGTAGGGGCACTTTAACGGAGATCTTTTTCCAACAGCCGTCAGGTGAAGTGCGGGTGGGGGGCCTCGTGTGTGTAGATGTATGTGAGTGATGAAAGTGAATATAAAATAGGGTTGGGAGTACCTACGAAAACAACTTTAATCAGGGGGTCTCCTACCCTAAGTAAAAACAAAAACTATAAGGCGCAAGGCTGGGATAATATCTCAGGTTGTGGCGCTCTTATAAATAGTGGGTCAACATGTTTCTCGCCAAAAATGAGTGTTCTGCAGGCGATTCATCAGGACCAAGAGGTTAACTATCTACAACTAAAACTCAATAGGTGTTGTGGCTACACACTCACAACAACCATAAGACTAAATCGTCGAATACCTTGTGGTGCAGGAACTACCTGTGGAGAGAGAATGCATCACATGGATCAATGTAGTATGATTGTAAGTGACTTCTCATCAAATTATCTGTGTCAAACTGTCTCTCAGTAAGTCATAATGAGCATCAAGCAATTAAAACAATTTAAAACCATTACATACCACGGTGCCACACGGTGAATACATCAGGTGAGCAAGCATTGAATTCCACCTAATGTGACACACATGGAGGTAGCAGAACGAGCGAGGAGGAGGGTCTTACCCAGATCAATGGACTAGCCAGGCATCACAGTACCCGGTAGGTTATATACACAAGGGGTTCCTCATGTACTAGACACAAACAGGGAGAGGGAGGGAGAGGAGACAATGGGCATATCACCTTAAATGCACAAGTATGCACACACACATGTTCAAAAGTGACCATCTATGCCCTGTCAACTGGTGTTAGGAAACAACCTCGGCTATGAATATAGTGTATAGAAGTTGGTCCACAAACTGGTAAAATAAAATCTTATAAGCACAAACCATGTAAAGTGCTGTTGTTTGCTCTTTTAAAGCAGGATGGTTTATACTGGCAGTGATGGTGAAATAATACTAACTATGATATTGTAGTACAGTATAGTTGGATGTGGCGCTCTGCGCAGTGAAGTTTTTGTACAGCAAAGTAGATATAAGGGTGGAAGCGCCTTTGAATTAGTCAAACCCCTATAAATACATATATGTACTGTTCTCATGGGGTCACAAAGATCGTGTGTTATCTCCAAGTAACCGCAATCTCGTTAATTATAGTAAGGAAGTAAGGGAGTGACAATTTGTAGACCTAATTGGCCGATTAAGTTAGAGACGGGTTCATAGATGAAAGCACTGTGGCAGACAACTAATAAGGTTACGCTGTCACCCTGGTCTGTGTAACACCGCTAAGCCTAAATATGATAACTTTATCTAAAACCAGTGATCACCAGATTGCAACGAAAAGGGCAGAATATTGCAAGGTGCCGGGCGCTGTCAGTTAATTCTGAAATAATCGGCTCGAGGGTCGTGGAAAGGCACGATGGAGTCTATATCGGCCTTTCTTCACTCGGTTGGCTCTAAATTAAGGAATCCCTCCAATATCAGGCTGCGCACAATTAAATCAATCCCCGTGTTGCAAAAGTTACCCCCTGCGTACTGTGAGCGCTAAAGGGAATACACCTTCCTCTAGGAGGTACTCACGTTTGTGCTGATCGCACGAAGACTGCAGACCTACCCACTCCTACCGGGTCCGGGTGGTAGAGTGGTGTAGGACGGTCGTGTATTTAGGCATTCTCTTCGTTTCCGGGAGGCGGGAAGTAAGTGTATCAAGTTTGAGTGCATCTAACGCTGACCTCGATGGCGGCCATCTTGGAAGGAGGTCATTCGTTGAGGGAATGGAAATGACTTTGGTGACATGACACTAGATTTACCGCGCTTTGCTTTTAAGCGCTCACGTAATTTGAAAGTCATGCTAATCCACACCAGATCCAAGACAGCAACACCGGCTGTCCAAAGAACCCTATGGGATTTACCACCGGTCAAGGGTCACTGCCCTTGTGGGTCCTGTACAGCATGTGCTTTCACCACCATATGCAAATCAGTCACTTTTTCCAATGGTTTTACGTGGGAATTACGGTCCCATACCAACTGCAACACATCAAATTGTATATATTTGCTGACCTGTCCCTGTAATTTACAATATATAGGGATGACCACCCGCACCATCAAAACACGTGTTGCTGAACACCGGAGCAACATCCGATGTCAAAGATCAAACACGAAAATGTGCTCCCAATTTCTGGAGAAACACCATCACCTGACACACTTAAATGGGTGGTGTTAGAAACATTAACGAAAATTAACAAGCACGCCCTGTTTTTGAAAGAACAGAGATGGATACATCGATTATCCTTACATACTCAGGGTTTAAATGATGACATACCATGGAGCACACTGAGGATATGACATGACATCATATCCTTCATCAACCTGCTCATGGATGGGGCATTAATAAAGACTCACAGTTCTATAACATATGAGACTCAGTATTGTCCTGTGACTGAGACTCAGGTACTTGCTAACCTACATTTGTCCAATGATCTGACATTTGCTCACATATGATAGTCATGTAAGTGCTGTATCATGATTACTCGATGACACAATATTACTAACTGATAAACAACAATTTCCTGCCATATACCTAATGATTGAAATTGTGCACAAACACCAATAAGTATGAATCGTTATCTTCAAGCGAGATTTCAGAATACTCCTTTTTAACGATATTTTAAAGTAGCTTCAAACCTATTAAACCCACGGAATGACACTGTTCTAAGATGTCTGCAAAAGTCATTTACATTCCCTCAACGAATGACCTCCTTCCAAGATGGCCGCCATCGAGGTCAGCGTTAGATGCACTCAAACTTGATACACTCAATTCGCGCCTCCTGGAAACGAAGAGAATGCCTAAATACACAACAGACCTACACCACTCTACCACCCGGACCCGGTAGGAGTGGGTAGGTCTGCAGTCTTCGTGCGATCAGCACAAACGTGAGTACCTCCTAGAGGAAGGTGTATTCCCTTTAGCGCTCACAGTACGCAGGGGGTAACTTTTGCAACACGGGGATTGATTTAATTGTGCGCAGCCTGATATTGGAGGGATTCCTTAATTTAGAGCCAACCGAGTGAAGAAAGGCCGATATAGACTCCATCGTGCCTTTCCAAAACCCTCGAGCGGATTATTTCAGAATTAACTGACAGCGCCCGGCACCTTGCAATATTCTGCCCTTTTCGTTGCAATCTGGTGATCGCTGGTTTTAGATAAAGTTATCATATTTAGGCTTAGCGGTGTTACACAGACCAGGGTGACAGCGTAACCTTATTAGTTGTCTGCCACAGTGCTTTCATCTATGAACCCGTCTCTAACTTAACCGGCCAATTAGGTCTACAAATTGTCACTCCCTTACTTCCTTACTATAATTAACGAGATTGCGGTTACTCGGAGATAACACACGATCTTTGTGACCCCATGAGAACAGTACATATATGTATTTATAGGGGTTTGACTAATTCAAAGGCGCTTCCACCCTTATATCTACTTTGCTGGACTAAAACTTCACTGCGCAGAGCGCCACATCAAACTATACTGTACTACAATATCATAGTTAGTATTATTTCACCATCAGTGCCAGTATAAACCATCCTGCTTTAAAAGAGCGAACAGCACTTTACATGGTTTGTTCTTATAAGATTTTATTTTACCAGTTTGTGGACCAACTTCTATGCACTATATTCATAGCTGAGGTTGTTTCCTAACACCAGTTGACAGGGCATAGATGGTCACTTTTGAACATGTGTGTGTGCATACTTGTGCATTTAAGGTGATATGCCCATTGTCTCCTCTCCCTCCCTCTCCCTGTTTGTGTCTAGTACATGAGGAACCCCTCGGGTATATAACCTACCGGGTACTGTGATGCCTGGCAAGTCCATTGATCTGGGTAAGACCCTCCTTCTCGCTCGTTCTGCTACCTCCATGTGTGTCACATTAGGTGGAATTCAATGCTTGCTCACCTGATGTATTCACAGTGCGGCACTGTGGTATGTAATGGTTTTAAATTGTTTTAATTGCTTGATGCTAATTATGACTTACTGAGAGACAGTTTGACACAGATAATTTGATGAGAAGTCACTTACAATCATACTACATTGATCCATGTGATGCATTCTCTCTCCACAGGTAGTTCCTGCACCACCAGGTATTCGATGATTTAGTCTTATGGTTGTTGTGAGTGTGTAGCTACAACACCTATTGAGTTTTAGTTGTAGATAGTTAACCTCTTGGTCCTGACGAATCGCCTGCAGAACACTCATTTTTGGCGAGAAACATGTTGACCCACTACTTATAAGAGCGCCACAACCTGAGATATTATCCCAGCCTTGCGCCTTATAGTTTTTGTTTTTACCTAGGGTAGCAGACCCCCTGATTAAAGTTGTTTTCGTAGGTACTCCCAACCCTATTTTATATTCACTTTCATCACTCACTAGTGGCAGCCTGCACCCCCAAAGGTGTAAGAGTTTCCACAATGTGAGCCTTTATCAGGAATGAGGAGAGGGACTTTAAGGCTTATTTGGAGCCCTACACCCCCTCGCCCCACATACTTTGTGTTTAAATAGTTTTTATTGAAATTATTTTAATCAAACAGTGCCATTGATAAAGAAGCAGGATTAGCAGTAAGACATTACATAGCATTTTAACAAAATTTAGAAAATACATTTTCGATAAGAGTCCCAACACCTTCCCTCCCATCCTCCCCCCCGACAGAAGAAATAGAAAGTCAAAAGAAAAGGAAGAAAGGAATATTCTCCTGGGTCCTATTCTAATATGTGTCTCGCTTCCTCCCCTCCAATCTTTTACACCCGCCTAACCTGGAAGCTCAGCTAGCAGTTTGCAGCTTCTCCGCCTCTTTGTCCGAAGTGGCGGGCGGAGTGGGGTCCTGTGTGGTTTCTAAGAGCCGCATCAAGCGTAGGTACTTGGGGCAAGTTAGTTCCCTCATCTCCGTACTAAGTAAAGATAAGAATGGGCACCAGTAGTCCGCAAACGAGGCTCCGCCACCCTGTAGTGAAAGCGTAATGCGCTCCATGCCTAGCACAGCCCATAGTCTACCCAGCCAGCCTTGGTGTGTTGGAATCCTGTCTGTGTCCCAGTGGGACAGTATGTTCTGAAGTGCAGCTCCCAGGGCCAGTCCCATTTGCCTGCCTCTCCGAGATTTAAGAGGGAAGGTGAGCTTGTTAGGTAGGCCTAAGACAATGTATGCTGGGAAGCGTGGAATTTGCGTGTTAAAATGCTTATCAATGTCAGATAAAACTTGTTCCCAGTATGTGGAAAGGCATGGACATTCCCATAATAAGTGAGTCAGAGTGCCCTCTGCTCCACACTGTCTCCAACAATGTGAAGGGCGGCTGGAGTTATATCTGTGCATTCTAGGTGGAGTACGATACCAGTAAGTAGCTATTTTTGTCGCGGTCTCAATGCTCGAAACGTTCCGTGCTGTGTGGCACGCGCGATAAAAAATTTTCCCCCATTCTTCCTGCGAGAGTGTTCGACCCAGTTCAGATTCCCACCTTCATTGCCCTGTTGTAGAGGCCTCCTGTTCTGGTGGCCGCAGCATATAATATAGGTCAGTGATGAGGTGTGCATTTGTTGTCTTTGTGTGGAGCCACTTCTTGTACGGAGTAAGCCGTCTCTGGGCCCCTGGACGCACCAGCGGGTGCATTACACTGTGTCTCACTTTGTGAAAACGGTATCTTTCGGCCTCGGCCAGAGCAAATGTGGATCGGAGGTCCTCAAATGTCAGGGGGACCTCTGCATCGAACAAATGTCCAATGGACCGACAACCCTGAGCTTCCCAGTGACGAAACTCCTTCTGATTCAGTCCTGGGGAGAATTCCTCATTTCCAACTATGGGAGTTAGAGGCGACGGGAATGAGGTTAGCTCGTGCTTGGCTGCTGTGGAATCCCATGCTCTCAGAGTCGTGCGAAGGATTGGTGAGTTATATATGCCTTCTGGACACTGCATTTTATGTAAAAAGAGGACCGCCCACAAAGCCCATCCCGCGAGCGCCCGCTCCATAAAGAGCCAACGTTTCCCCCACTCACTGCGCAACCACTCCAACAAAATGTGCAGTTGGGTTGCCTGGAAGTAGCGAGTCAGATTAAGGATTCCCAGTCCCCCCTCTCTAGGTGGCCTATAGCTCAGTTCCCTACTCATGCGAGGCTTCTTATTGGCCCACATGAACAAACAGATCTCCTTCTGCAGCTGTTTAAGAACTCCAGGGGGAGGCTCTACGGGGAGAGTTTGAAAAATGTATAGGATTATAGGCAATATGTTCATTTTGATCGCCGCCACTCTTCCCCAACCAGGAGAAGTCGAAGGGTCCCCATCTGCCCAGCTCCCCGTGCAGCTTGGACAGGAGCCGTTTGTAGTTCAGGGCTGCTGTGTTATGAGTAGAATTCGTGAGTTGGATCCCGAGATATGGGATGGATCCTGCGTCCCAATGGAGCGGAATTGAGCTTGCTACGGTCTCTATGGTGGACGGTCGGAATAAAAACCCCATGGCCTGTGACTTTGCCACATTAATTTTGAAGCCCGAGGCTTGTGCAAATTTCTCCAGCTCGGCAAAGAAAGCGGGAACAGAGAACTGCGGTTCCTCCAACGTGGCAACCACATCATCGGCATACAAGCTGATGGCGTGAGAGTCCCCCCGAACTGCACACTGAGAATCTGCAGATCCTCCATCACTCTCTGTGCCATCGGCTCCATATAAAGCGTGAAGAGCAGTGGGGAGAGAGGGGCACCCCTGTCTGGTGCCCCGCGAGATCAGAAAGGGTTCAGAAGAGCGCCCGTTGACTGTAGCCGTTGGCTGACTGTAGCCACTGAACACCCATCTAGAGAAGCGATCTCCGACCCCGAACCGCACCAGGATAATCTTCAGATATCCCCAGTCTACCCGGTCAAAAGCCTTTTCGGCATTGATCGATATCATAACCCGTTCTGTGTTTTGGCGCTGTGCTTTATCAAGGAGATGAAGTAGCCTTCTCGTATTGCCGCTACACTGTCTAGTGGCTACAAAGCCAGACTGGTCAGGGTCTATCAACCCTGGCATCATCGAGCCCAGGAGTGCTGCTAAAAGGCCCGTGAAGAGCTTCAGATCGACATTCAGAAGGGATATTGGTCTGTAGGAGGCACAAAACCTAGCATCCTTACCTGGTTTTGGAATTACTACAATCGAAGCTCCGAGCATTGTGGGAGGGATGTCCCCCGTGTCTCCTATCGAGTTAAATAATCTAGTGAGGATAGGGGCCAATGATGCGCAGAAAGTCTTGTAAAAGATGTTAGGGAAGCCATCTGGGCCAGGAGTTTTGTGTAGTTTAAGGCGAGCTATGGCCGAGATAACTTCTTCTATTCGAATGGGATCGTCTAGACTAGCTGCTTGGTCTGGGGTAAGTTTTGGGAGATTAGCTCCTTGCACATAAGAAAGTGAATCTTGCTCTACTGATTGTTGTGTGGAGTACAGTGTAGCATAAAAATCCCTAAACGCCCGTGTTATGGCTATGTCGTCGGTGCATTCATTACCAGCCTCATCACACACTGTATGGACTGTGGTCAACTGGCGCTGTGCCTGGAATTTGTTGGCTAAGATGCGCCCGCACCGATTGCCCCCCACATAGTAGGAGTGACGCAATCTCAGTGCAGCATATTCTGCTCTGTCTAGGTCAATACCAGCGAGTTGCCGGCGGGCTGCCTCCAGCTGTCTCCACACTTGTGGAGCCCCGGTCCGCTTGTGGATGCATTCTAGTTCTTGTACTTGACCGGTGAAGTCCCTCCGTCTTTCTTTCCTGATTCTGTTATCGGCCGCGGAGATAGCTATAAATTCCCCCCTGGCGTATACTTTAAGTGTTTCCCATAATGTGATAATTGAAGTGTCAGGGGTGTCATTGAAAATGAGGAATTCCTTTATGGCGTTGTCCACACGTTTTATCACGTCCGAGCGGTGCAACAGGGTATCACGCAGCCACCAGGTGAATGATGGTCTTTCTGGGGGGGGAGAGTGAGCGTGAGAGTCAGCTTCGTGTGGTCTGAGTGTGAGCGCGGCTCGATGTCTGAGGTTCATGTGTGAGAGAGTAAAGAGCGAGAGCCGATAAAATAATCAATCCTAGCATATGTTTTATGTGCATGTGAATAAAAGGTGTAGTCTTGGTCATTTAGATGCATGGAGCCCCACATGGCGACCAAATCCAGGTCTTGCAACCACTCCTGCCCCGCTCGTGTAAGAGCCCCCGTCGCACCATGACGTTGTGCAGAGTGATCCAGCTGGTTGTCGAACACTAGGTTAATTTCGCCACCCAGTAGGAGTGTCTGGTCAGGGGAGACAGCAAGGTCCATCACTGCTCTCTTCAGGAATGCCTCTTGTCCCTCTTTGGGCGCGTATATAGAGCCAAGGGTATAATCACGTGCCAGTAGCGGCCCGTGGTGGGAGTGCTGCCGGGCGGTGACGTGGGGCGGGGGAGGGGCAGGGTGGGGGGTAGTAAAGTACGGAGTACGGCCGTACAGAGGTAAGTAGACATATAAATGAATTTCGTTGCGCGCGCTGCATCGCCAAATGCGATGCAGCGCGCGCAACGAAATTCGTTTTATTTATTTATACGTCTACTTACCTCTATACGGCCGTATTCCGTACTTTACTACCCCCCACCCTGCCCCTCCCCCGCCCCACGTCACCGCCCAGCAGCACTCCCACCACGGGCCGCTACTGTCACGTGCGTTAATGATGATCGTGAGTGCTAGCAGCCTTTGTTTAATCTCTGCCTGCTTTGCCCCAACTTTGCCCCTAAAAGAGCGCGAGAAAAGAATAGCCACGTCTGCTGTTTTAGTAGTATGAGAAGAGAAGTATTGCTGAGGGAAAGCCCGCGATCTAAGTCGATATGTGTGTCTTTGGCTAGGAGGTGGGTTTCTTGCAGTAAACAAATTTGTGGTGGCGAGTGCTCTAGATAGGACAGGAGGGTCCTCCTCTTAATCGGACCGTTCAGACCCTTCACATTTAGGGTGAGGATTTTAAGCTCATGCCCCACATACTTTGCCACCTACTTTCAGTTGGAACGTCAGCGAAAAAAGAGATTACTGATAGCCAGTCACAGTGTTGCTCACTGTCACTGTTTTTTCACTAAAAGCACAGCACTTGTTTAAACATGATGTTTTTCTCTTTTCCCAAGGCGCATAATAAATGCACCTCTTGACCAAAGTCTAGGGCGCCCCTCAGAGATCAATTCATGCCCCCTCGTTTGAAGACCTCTAGTTTAAGTGTATGTCTTGTTTTAATACAATATTGTGCAACACACTAAATCTAAGGATGATGTTGCACACTACTTCAGGTGAGCACGGTAGGACTCTTCTTGTGTGATAAAGACATCCGAAGTGTGATTTGGGGATGCCGAATGTGTGCTCAATGATGCCCTGGGTCAGTCAGTTATACCCATTTAGAGATACAGTGGTTATACATCGAAAGTAGATGAGGAGATGAGAGAGTGGTCATAGACACAACCACCTGCAAAGAAAACACAGGTACGTGGATTACAGTTCCTCTCACTTCACATTTTTTCACATTTTCACCCATGCAAATATGAACAACTTATGTAGGAAAGAGTGTTGTAGGTTTAGTCACTATGCTGTCCTGTCTAAATGGACGTGCCGTCCCTGTGCATATTTGGTATACTCACCTAGCAGCCACGTGGTATCATAATCTGCAGAAAATAACTGATGCATAATCATTGATGGATGAAAGAGGATGGTGTCATGAAAAGTAGTTCATAAATGCAAGTATCAGCTTTGATGGAGGGCCAGTGGTTTCGATTGTGATAATGATGTACTATCTGCCAACATGGTTGAAGTGCCACATGTGTGTAGTCAATGGCTCCTATTACACAGGAGAAATGACTTATGGCATAGAAGAGCTGTGCCATCTGTTGGCTATCCTCCAGTTAATGTGGAACAATGGTTTATTGCTGCCCTCCATTAGAAATGAATCTCAGTCGCTAATACAAGCACTAGGATTGTCTTGCCTTTGGGACTCCTGCCTTGACCCAGCTGTCCTCTGAAATGACTCAATTGTGCAAGGAAAGTGGAGTGCAGCCAGCAATTTGACATGGGCAAGGATCGCACAAGAGTGGGATGTTGGTAAAATGAGCATCTTCTGCCATCTCAAACCATGCCCATTGTGATAGGAAGTGATATCGAGCAGGTGTGGTACTAGAATATCATTATCAGAATATTGTCTGACATAAATAGTGTGTCCTAAATATTGTCTACAAAAAAATGGCCCCATTGGTGTTAATAATAGAAAATATTCACCCAATGAGACGATATTTTTGCAAACAATATTTAGGACATATTATTTATATCAAACATTATTTCAGTATGCGATATTCTGAAATATACCCATCTCCACACTACCTCTTTTTCAGACATACCAATAGAGTGATTCTCAGTCTGTATATCCTTTCTCATCTCCTCACATAGTTAGTCCTCAGGCTAAGGAGGGGTTCAAACAAACATCTAAAGTGTGGAAAAGCTGTTGTGTCTGTGGCTGTTTTTTTATGCTGCTGACCTGTGTGTGATTGGTTGTTTATATGATAAGGTGCAGCTGGAGAGGCATGAGTTGCCAGTGGTCTCAGTCACCTTTCGCCGGAGAGTCTCTGGCAGATACAGCAATCCAGAAAGACATGTTAAAGACAAAGCTGGTAAGATAATCGTGGGTAATGAGGGCCATCAACAAAGATGGGTGGAGCACTTTGAAAAACGACTGAACCAGCCCGTGCCTTAGTCTTCACCAGACATGCAACCAGCCAACAAGGACTTGATGATCAAGAGCAGGAGACCAACTAAGGAAGAAATACAGCAAGCCATCAAACATCTGAGAAATGGAAAGGAAGAAGGACCTGACAACATTCCTGCGAAGGCATTGAAGGCAGACATTGAAACACTAGTAGATATGCTCTACCCCATGTTTGGAAGGATCTAGGAAGAGGAAAAGGTGCCATAAGACTGGAAGGAAGGATATCTCATCAAGATCTCCAAGAAAGGTGACCTGAGTAACTGCGTAAACTACATAGGGATAAGTCTTCTATCAACCCGAGGCAAAATGTTCAACAGAGTCATCCTGAACAGAATGAAGGAACAAGTCGATGCTCAGTTGCAAAACTATCAAGCTGGCATCCATAAATATAGATCCTGCACAGACCATTTTGCAACACTGTGCATCATCATTGAGCAGCCAATGGAATGGAACTCCCTCCTCTATGTCAACATCTTTGACTATGAGAAGGCATTCAACAGCGTGGACAGAGAGACCCTTTGGAAGCTCCTTCGCCACTATGGTGTGCCAGACAAACTTGTAAGAATAATCAGGAACTCATACGAGGGAATGACCTGCAAGATAGTCCGTGGAGAGCATCTCATGGAAGCCTTCCAAGTGAGAACCAGAGTCTGCCAGGTTTGTTTCTCTCACCTTTTCTCCTCCTGCTGGCCATAGACTGGGTCGTGAAGGCATCAACAGCAGGGAGAAGAAATAGGATCCAGTGGATACCTTGGAAGCAGCTCGACAACCTGGACTTTGCGAACGTTTTCTTACTCTCTCAGACCCATCAGCAGATGCAAGAGAAGACAATGTGGCAGCCACATCAGCACAACTTGGCCTTAACATCCACAGGCGAAAATCCAAGATATTGAAGGCTAACATGGCAGCACAGATGCAGTCACTCTTGAAGGCGATGCACTAGAAAAAGTTGAGGCCTTCACCTATCTGAGTAGTGTCATAGACAAGCAAGGTGGTACAGACCCCGACATCATGGAAAGAATCGTCAAAGCAAGGGTTGACTTCATTCAGCTAAAAAAGATCTGGAGCTCCAAGAATCTAAGGCGGCAATCCAAGATCAGGCTTTATAACACCAATGTAAAATTGGTCTTCTGTATGGAGCACAAACCTGGAGAACAACAGTGACCACTACCAACTAAGTCCAGACCTTTATCAACACCTGTCTGAGGAAAATACTCCAAATCCGCTGGCCAAACATCATCACCAATAACGACCTATGCCAGCAGACTGCCAATGAAGAAATCATAAAAAGATTCAGGGCTCGATAGGTCACTCCCTTCGCAAGCCCGCGTCAAACACCACCAGGCATGCCCTCACCATGAACCCTCAAAGTAAAATGGAAAAAGGAAGCCCAAGAAACACCTGCCGCCAAGGCCTTGAGGCTGACTGCAAGGAAATGGCCGCATCCAGAGTCAGATTGAAAGAAAAGCCCAAGACAAAGATAGCTGGAGAGCCCTGGTTGAAGGCCTATATGTCTTACACCACGGGAGGAGTAGTAGGCATAAGTATACATCTTTACTCAGTGGATATTTTCATGTGTGCACATTTAGCAGTGTTCTGAGGTATATGGGAGTGGTCTGTATTTTTGCTGAGTTAATGTGATCAGCTATATTTTTTTATTTGTGATTACTTATCCACATGATATGTTTCCATTGACATTGTTCTTGTGTGAATTAATGTTATTATTTTTCACCTTTTGTGCATGACTTTGTTGGACTGGTTCCCACTGTGGGTGCCTAAACTGATGCCCCATTAACCTTTCATATCTATTGTTTCCCTTTAGTCCTGATGATGTAGTTGACAACTTCCCATGGTTTCTGTGTGATTTTACTGCAATCTTTATGAGTGGCCTGGTGTGCTGTGCTACTTACTTCAAAACTGAACTGGAGTAAATCAACCTAAATGTCCTCAAGGACTACGTGAGTGCCACCTTTTTGTGGTTCATAGTCAGTGCGCCTCCTGACAGCCTCTTTGCCTCTGCGTCCGCATGCATAATATCGCGCAGAGGCAAAGTGTTTCCCTCATTTGCCTGGGGCCATACCCCCTTGCAAATGAAGAAATGCCCCCTAAGGATAGCACTGGCGCTACATGTGTGCAATACCCCCTAAGGAGACGCACTGTCATCTTGTGGCTCCTTCTGTAATACCAGAGTGCCCCAGAGGCTCAAAAAGCAGCGCACATGCCTGGGCCACCACATGTTATACAGCCGCTGGTGGAAAGATATGCATGCAGGAGTTAGGCTTATATGCATGTGTATAGGTCATAATGAAGTGCCATTTCACATACATAGTAGTCATATTTTTAGAGTACTATTTTTATAAATGTTATTGGCTTTCTGAAGGTAGTCTAAAGTTGCCCTATTTACTGAAATGAATTGCATAATGGAAATTGGCAAACTAATAAGAGCAGCTCTGTCTCATTACTACTTCAAACTGAACATACCAACTAATTTGGGGCCTGAATGACAAATATTCAAAGTTTTTGGTTAAAATCTCATCTTTGTTTAGGCCTAGGTGAAATTTTAATTACATCAGAGTAATTGGAGTAATTTCAGTAATTTTTTTGTTACTCTTTTGATGCAAAATTAACACAAATTAAACAATTACACCTGTTCACGCTAATTATGAGTAATTTGGCACAAAATCTTACAAAAGCACAGGAACAACGAATTTAGCAAACTTGAGTGGCTGCTTGCTGCTGCTGTTCATGTTCTGTTGCATTTAGCACTATTTTCTTAGAGGAAAAGGCATCCTTGGGGTCCATTTTGGGCGTGAGGGTGCATTTTGTGGTAAGAAAATCTTGCCAAATGCTGGGTTACACTCCTCACATAATTCCTCATAATCTCTTGTAATTTTAATGGAATTTTGTGTATTTACGATACTTCAAATTGCACAAGACATGCCTACTTTTGATCGTAAATGAATTCTGCAACAAACAAAAAAACACATTTCGCAAGATATGCAGTTTATTCTAATTTGTCTTATAAACTTGTGATCTCAACCCAAGATCCTGCTCCTCTGATTTGAACAGACCATTTTGTTCGCACTTCCACAGTTAAAACTGCGACTGCTAAGAACTGCAAAGCCTCAACAATATAGTATCTAACTTGCCCATGGAAAAAGATCAGTAGTTCATCTTTAAATCCACTTCTGGCTAGGATTTTACAGAGATTATGGGTCAGATGTACTTAGTGATTTAGCAGACGCAAACTCTACAAATCACTAAATTACAAGGGTTGTGACCACAAAATCACTTTTACTTATGTACCAAACCCATTTTGCAATCTTAGAAAAAATTTCTGATTTGCAAAATAAGTTTAGAAAGCCATACTGAATTTCAATTTGGAAGGGGGCGTGTTTTGGGCATTCCTTCCAAATCGTGATTTGGTAAGGTGTGGATCAATCGTTTGTGACCGTAACCCCAGCGGCAAACCATTCATCAGTTACCAGCTCCCAAGTTGTGGTGGTTACTGATTCGCAAAGCGTAAGGAGATCCTTTTGGACCTCTTCCCCTTTGGGAATCACGGTGGCAACTGTGGAGTGATCCAAGAGACAACTGCCAACTCTCACTCAAGCTGTAAAAATGGAAAGCATTTTTAGTCTGAAAGCTGCCATTTGTGTCATTGCAGCCAATTACAGGGCTATTCTGCCTAATGAATATTAATCAAGCAGGTCATTCTGCGACTGTCTCCGATTCCTTATTTTTTGAGCTGACCTAGCAGCAGGTAAGTCGGTTCACAAACTCGCAGTTTGCAGCTGCTATTTGCCCTTATATTCTTTAGAAAAATATGACAGTCTCATAGTCTTGTTCAAGGCATTTATAAATAGTAGTAAGTGAGTAATACATAAAATTTCACTGAAAATGCAGCTACTAGTAAAATATAAAATAAAACATAAAATCACAGACATGACTAATTTTTAGTCAACATAAATTGAGCTCATTAATCGATGGTCAGAACAAGGCCATGACAGGAGATTCAACAGTAGGCTGCAGTATCAACAAATACCCAAAGAGATTAGCCCGTATACTCATAGTGCATACACTGCTTAATTTAAGCTAGTTGTTGCCGGTGGGCGCCATCAGCACAAATGTTTTGAGAACCAGCACTTATTTGTCCTGATCGGACATGTGCAGAGAAACAGAGAGAGCAAAACACACAAAAGGGAAATGAGAAGGAAGAGAATGATGGAAAAACGGGCTTACAGGGAGAAAGTAGGAACCTACAAGAGTGAAATAAAGGGGAAGGACGTGTCTCGTTGTGGATTAAAGAGGCATGATGTAGATTCAAGACTACGCAGCCTTGGTATTCAGGACACTGGCATTTAATAGCGCCAGACGCGGGCTTCCGAGAAGAGGTTTGGGCACTGGCACTCATTCCTTTACAAATTTAGCATCGAGTGCACAGCATGTTAGCGTTTAGAGACAGCACAGGACCTACAGCACATAGCTAGTCACTATCAGCAGCGGCCCATGCAGGTAAGAGTGGTGGGGTGCTGGAGCTGGATGGGGGGGGGATTTCGACAGACGATGATGAGGGAAAATTAAATAAATCTTTAAGGTGGCCTTGGCATGAGGTAGCCCTTCTTGTTATATTTTCAGCATTCTAGGAACAATGATGTGAATGGTATAGGGTGCCCCACATTGGATAGCAAGTTTATTCCTAGGAATTATACTACCCCTGTCATACATGTCCACCCGTATGGAATCCTGCCCTAGAGTATTCATCACTGATGATTATCACTTGAATATGATGGCCCCTGGCATGTGACTGTAATGCTTTGCAATGCTAGCTAATTATCAATCCATGTTGAGTAGTAGCACAAGCTCCTGATATTTCTAAATAAAAAGCTGATATTTGGTAGCAAAAATATTATTAAGATTACAAGCTTTCGTTTGGAAGACTTGAGATTACTTACAAAATGAAAAGCTGTTATTTAGAAAAATTGTGCCCTGAAGTAGAATAAAAGGAACATTGTGAGTGAGGATGCAGTTGAATTTGGAAGCGCCATGCCTGGTGCCTGTAGCATTAGTGTGTCTTCACCTTGTACCACCTCGCTTTGGTAACAAGCTCATATGCTGCTCTCAGATAATTAAAATAATATAAAATGAAACTAAAAAAAGCTAAGGATTCCATCTCATGTTTCATGGGAGTTTGACACAGACGTTGTCTTTAAATGTATTTGTTTTTTGCCTTATTTATTCTACACACTGTGAATTAACCACCTCTTTCTACTCATTTTCATCCTCCTATTTCTGCCACATGGTGCTCATGTCATACACACCAAGGAACGAATTTACAGCAATATGATATATAGAGAGATGAATACAACACCAGAAGTGCTATTGTCCAAGATGTATGTAATTGCCACAAACCACATGAGCCCTCCACAACAAAGGGCCAGCATAATTCAATGACCGACTCCAACTCTACCAACCCTCCAGACAGCTACGCTCTACCTCTCTCTTCCTCACACGAATCACCCACATCTGCAGATGCAAAATAGGAGGGCGCACTTTCTCCTTCATCGCTGCCAAAAACTGGAACAAACTCCTTCTACTCATCAGAACTGTCCCTCCACTCCTCAACTTCCACAAAAAATCAAAGACCTGGCTGTTCAACTAGGAGCTCCACCTAGCCTGCGCTCCAGCTCCTGAAAACTCTCACGGGGGATAAGCTGCGCCATACAAATCTACATAACATAACGTAATGTATTGTAGCAGAATGTAACGTAAAATAACAGAACAGAACATAATGACACAGGTCCTCTCAATATCACTAAAAGATGCCCAAAGCATTCTTATAAGCCTATAATTGTGCTTCAAAATTGAGATTACTTTCTTTCTAAACCAGACTATTATTTTAGTCTTTGATTGCACCAGTTTATGTTCAGCACTCAAAATATTAAGTAAAATTAGTTGAACATTTAGGTAGTACAAAAGTGATAGACAGGGATGCTTGAACCCTGTGTTACCACTGGCAATCACACTGAATGCATCAATCTCAACATATTTTCAAGTCTGGTTATGATGTCTGTTCCCTTACAGAGAAGGAATAACATTTTTTATTTTACTGGTGAACCTGTCCAAAAAAGGGAGAGTCTAATCTAAACTGCTAGTCCATGTCATCTGTAAACAGGAATACAAGCTACCCCGGATGTGTTTTGGCCTATTTATGTAGAATTGGTGACATGCAATTTAAGTCGCTGTTGGTTTGCAAACCCAGGACTCATGTGTACGCATGCTCATGCTACCAAAATCTACTCGAATTGACAACAGAAATGTGATGGATGGAAATACTTGCCCTTATCTGAATTTCTGATATGTGTTAGTGTATTCAATTCCATCGTTTGAAGTCCTCTGTGTCATTACATAAAAGGAGCACCGATTTATTTTCAAATAGGTCTTGACTATCCTCTAAAAATGACAGCCCTTCCCAAAATTCTAGATCAATGTCCTTCTGGACAGGAACAGAGGTAAGTCTCAAGATTATTTGGCCTTTTGAACCTCAAAGGTGGAGCATCAGGGCATCTAGGGTTGCGTGTGCTTGGTATATGGAACATACACTAGCAGTGTGAGTTCGAATACCCCTCTTAGAATGGAGTGAAAAACGGTTTGCCTGTGATTGGTTCCTTTCTCTAATGGTACAGGTGAGCTGAAAACAAAGGCAGGCTAGATGGCCAGGGTGATAGTCCAATTGTTCAGAATGAGTGTACACCACAGACTACTCTGTCTCCTACCATTTTTATTATATGAGATATTGTAATCAATTCACAATGCTTATTTGATTAATCCTGAGAGCTAAATCCTGCGTCAACCATGCTAGAATTCCAAACCTCAACCAGCAAGCAATGGACAAATTTCAGCATTGAGCAATTTGACTGTCTATATTATTTGCTATATTACCAGCTTGCTGGGTCCTGAGATCTATTCACAAACCACACATGGCAATCATGCCCCCATCAAACCAAACTGAATACTTATTGTCGTGATATAAAACAATGGATCCCTAGCTTCTACCCTCATAATTTGGTGGATCCTGTGTTTTTTCTTCTAAACACAAAGGATTATCAGTGTTGCTAGATAACCTCACTGGAGCATTCATGTCCCCTTCTGCCTACACTGGATTTCCATTTGCAGCTTCTTGACACACTGCATCCTTCTCTTCATCCATTATCTTGTCAGGAAACTTTGGACCAAATGCGTTAAAAACTATTTGCAAAATACAGGCCGCTATTTGAAACCAGACTTTTTGCAACTAGTGTGGTATTTTGCAAACCCACCTATGTTCTAATAAATTGGTTCCAAAAATACTGAATCATAGTGGGTCTTAATTCAACCTTCCTCATGAATATTAATGAGGTAGGTTGCAAATCACAACCCATAATGGTTGAAGGCCATCGCAGGGATGGTGGCCTGCTGGCATCACCAGACCGCCATGTCTGTGATTGCTTTTTAATAAAGCAAACTTTTTTTTAAATGCAGTCCATTTTCCTTAATGGAAGCAGGATTGTGTTTATAAAGCAAAGTTCCTTTTTTTGGTTAAGAGGAGGTAGTGGTCTCAAAGTCTTGAGGACCACTGCCTCCTCTTAAAGAAACTTTTTTTTTTTACATTCAGTTTGCAATGTTTTGCAACCAGATTTCAGTCGCAAAACATTGATACGTAGCATACCGATTCAGTATTTGGAAGGAATGCCTACAACACGCTCTCTAAAAATACAATGGGGCCGATTCCGATCTCGGCCGGTAGGGCTCCGAATCGGATTCGGCTTTACCGGATCCGATTCGGAGCCCTGTTTCCCGACCGAACCGTACGCGGGTCCGGCCGAGCGAGTACGATGCGAATTCGCCGACCGACTCGTCCGGGCGTCCCGACCGCTCCGACCGACCCGTTCCCGGCTCGAACCGCACCGACCGACTCGCTCGGACTCGACTCGCACCGCGCAATGGAGACGTTCCCCGGCCGGGTAAGTACGATGCGCGCCGCGAGCAGTCCGACCGAGCTGCGCACTCCGGCTCGAAAGAGCTGTCGGAGCCGTACTTTGGGGGTCCGTGTCGGACCCCCTGTACGCGTAGCCGCGCGAGTCGCACACAGGGGGACCCATGGGTCCCCCTACCTGTGCGTGTACGGCGCGAATCGCTTCGCTGCGTACCCGCTGTAGGGGGCGCACTTGTCCGACTCGCACCCATTGAGTCAATGGGAGCCCGCGTACGCGTTGTACGACCGGCTCCCATTGACTTCAATGGGAGTCCGACCGACTCGGGTCCGGTGGCATACGTGCGCATCGTACTCGTTCGGTCGGACTGCACGGGTCCGATTCGGTCGGAAATCTCTCCGGGTCCGGCTCGGTCGGAGTAATTTCCGGCCCGAATCGGAATCGACCCCTAAATCTGTATCCATTTCTAAACACATTTAGAAATTCGGAAACACTTTTTGATTATGTTAGCTCAATTATCTAACACAACTAACGTAGGCACGTGTACAACTTGCAAGTCACACGTTAAAATCTAACAGAGAAGTTTCAGCATTTTCTCTTTCAGGAGCCAATAAAATGTGTATCATGGAGTAAACTAACATCAGTGACTGTTATCTGTAATAATGAGAGCAGTAATACAGTGGTAACATGCTCTTTATAAAACGTTATTGTTTCATCTATATATGTGAAAATAGTTTGTGTATAGTTGACTATAGCGGATCTTTAATAGATTGTCTTTCATACATGTATGCTGTCGATGTCTTACTCTTCTATACTATCATCTTGAGCTCAGCTGTATGGCAAATGTGTTTCCTATTGAATACATTATTTTGAACACAACAAAACTGTGATGGTAGAGTTGGGCATGTATAACTGTATGTACCATTGAGCTGGGTAACAGTACCATTGATTGGCTGTGGCTTGCGGGTGGCAGGGTTGTCCGGCGGTCTGCCTTGGAGTGTCAGGACCCGCCACCATCTGGACAACAGTGCTCGTTGATGAGACCTCCCAGTTTATGGCGTGGCACAGCATCGGAGTGTGTATGCCTGAGGTCCAGCTTGTGCTGTGGTTGTGTGGCGCCGTGGCCGGGCTGAGGGCCCGGTTCAGCTTGTGCACTCGGGGAGGGACAGACATGCGAGTGCATCTTTTGTCACTCAGCGGCTTCATTTTTCGCTCCTTTGTACATTTCTTGACCCCCACACCATTTGCTCGGTGTGTGCAGGGGGAGGTTTGTGACTGCCCTGCCCAATGGGGAAATTGCTTCGTTGCCTGATATATTTGTAGGCTGACTTTTTGCAGTTGGGGATCACGCTCATCCTGGGATAGAGCTCCATTTTGGAGAGTCTCTATCTACACCCTTCACGTGAAGTCTTCTTCCTCAAGATGGCAGCCGAACAGTTTGATGAAAATAAACATAGGACTAGCATTCATTCCCTTTCATAGAAAGTAAAGGAGGACTTTATACAACCTGCCTGTGCACTAAAGAAAGGTAGGACTTCTAACTGGGAGCACTTTAGTAGCAGCCATCTTGGAATGGTGCTTTTTCATTGTCTAGTGAATCAATATACAGTGTACCAGATGCTTTGAATCAAAAGGTTGGATATATTATAATGCTCTGGTCACATCTCAGTCTCGAACCAAGATCTTCTCACAACCTACAATGTTGTCTCCATCTCCAATAGGGCACTAATTAACACTAGCCCCAACGATAACCTGTCACGGGTAGGTCTTAATGCATTTAAGATTGTTTACCCCCCCTAACCTATCTAAAAAAGCTGCCAAGATCTTCAAACACAATCTGCTCAAACGGTTCCCTGAAACGCTCATCTTTGATGCCTTTTCTGCACACCAAAAGGTGTTGTGGTTAACGACCTAATCTTCACTAACAAAAGAGCCCGGTGGAGAAGAGTCATAACTTCAATGCTTCGTTCTAAACCAATGAGGAGAACTCCTCATGGTTTCCGAATAACCAGTAATACCCTCACCAGACTTCAATGCTGATCTTGCCGTATCCCTTTACAACAATGGAAACATCCTTATACAAGCATCAGACCGAAATCTTGAACAGTTTGACAGAATCTTTACTAGGATTAAAAATAAGTTGGATAATACAGTTCCAGCTACCCTACAAAATCAAAGTTTCCCCTCAGCTTTGAAACCTCACGCATAATCCTCCACCTTTATAGCCTCCTCCGCCTCTCCCTCACTCCCTCTGACCCGGTATGACCAGTCCACTGGCACCTACAGTGAATACAATGCCAACAAACCTAGGCCTGGTATATCAACTCAAATCTGCCCGAATACCAAATTGGGAGAAACTTCCTTCCCCCTCTTCACTCATTTGTCTGAAACACAATGCTCACTCCCCTAAAGCTTCCAACAACAATAGTCTGGGGAACCTCAGCTCTACTACCTACCATCCCTCTACTTCTCCTTCTTGCCAATGGAGGCCATGCTCTTCCACCACCCTCCCCTGCCTACCGGTGTCCATTGCCCTGCAACTGAAGAGACTTATAGAGGAAGCAAAGTGGTCAACTCTCCCTACCCCTCACCTATTCCCATCCTTCAGTACACCATCCTCTGACCCGCAACATCCCATCTCCTCCCCCACTACTTACCTCCTCACCTATGAGGAATCCACTTTGCCTTCTAACACTCCTTTCCCCGAGGGGTCTCATCTACTATCTACCCCTAGACCTGCCGCCCACAATGCTAGCCCGCCCTCCATTGAGGATAAGCTGGCAGACTTCAAGCATGATTTCCAACTAGTTAAAGATAGCCTTTAGAACCTATTATACTTTTTATGAAGATGGAGAAGCTTTGGAAGTTTAATACGACCCTTGAGACAAATCAACCCAGTCCTCCCGCAACGGATAACCACTGCAGGAGGAAAACTTAGTCTTCTGAGAACCCGCTCAGTCCACTCTGGAAAACACAGCTCCATCGTAATTACCATTCCAGGCCCCCTAGGTCTACTAACTATCTGTATGATGATGACATTCTCTCCCTACTTCCATCTTACAACGGCTCTCGCAGTGTTTCATGACCCTCACCATTCAATATCCAAACTATTCCTTCCAACCCATTTAGAGAATTCAGTGTTAAAATCAGAACTATGAACAAGGATAATTTATTACCTGTCCCCACATCACACCTAGAAGCGCTAGCGACTAATTCACACATCAAATCGATGCTTCTGACTGACTGACTGACTGAATATTTATAAAGCGCACTATTGCCGAGGCGTCTTGGCGCTGAGATGTGTGCAATCCAGGAGAAGCTAACAGATCTAAAGCTTGGTAAAGAGCCATGTTTTTATCATTTTTCTAAAAAGAGTCCTACTAGACTGTAGTCGTATCTGTACAGGTAGGGAGTTCCAGAGTTTAGCCGCTTGGAATGAGAAACCCTTTCCTCCCCACCTGACTCTTCTTATCTTGGGGATATGTACCAGTCCAGTGTTAGTGGACCGTAAACAGCATAGTGGCACATACCGGGTGAATAGTAGTTGTAAATCCGCAGCGCCTCCTCCGTATAGGGCTTTATGCACTAGGCAAAGGGCCTTAAAATCCACTCGCCGTCGAACTGAGAGCCAGTGGAGCTGCTTTATGCTAGCGGACGTAGGGTGATGTTTGGGTAGATCAAGCAATACCTGTGCGGCCGCATTTTGGAGTGACTGAAGTTTGGAAAATTGCCTTGCGCCAGCTCCCAGGTAGAGCGCGTTGCAATAATCCACTCTCGACAGAACTAATGCTCCGACTACCGTTTTCCTTAATGAAAAAGGAATAAAAGGAAGAATTTTTCTCAACTGCAGGTCAGCGGTTAAACACACAGCGGATATTGCCGACCTCATCCTCAAGCAAGAATTGGACCTCCTAATCTTAACTGAAACCTGGCTTCATGACACCTCCTCTCCAATTTTGGACATCTTAGTCCCTCCTGAATATGACATCATAAGACTTGATAGACCTGTTAAAGTTGGGGGCGGCATTATATGCATCTATCGCTCTATTCTCACCCTGAGACATGTACAAACTTCTCCGATGTCCTCCTGTGAACACCTAGGCATTGAAATCTGGAACAATGACAAGATAGTTTGTTTGCGCCACACAATCTACCATCCCCCAGGTGACGATCTTCTCTTCATCGAACAAATAATGGAGTCCATAGCCTCAAACTCTGACCAACACCCCAACTATATCTTTCTTGGGGATTTCAACTTACACTGGAACAACATAACTGATCCCAGACTGCGCTCCTTCAAGGCTTTCCTATCTGACCTAAACTTCACCCAGGCCTGCAATGAACCTACCCCCAACAAGGGTTCCACCCTTGATTTAATCATAGCTAAACATAACATCATACAACTTGAAAACATATCGTCTTGTGACTGGTCGGATCACTACCTAATCTCTTTTCACATCTTGGAAAAGGTACTGGTTAAACAAGGTCAACCTCACAAGACCAAACAGTGCTCTAGAAATCTGAGAGACATCAACATAAATGATCTAAACTCTATTAGTAATAATCTACTTCCTCCACCCCCTAACATGACTAATCTGATTGACCTCACTGATTATTACATACACGCCATGACACATATATTGGACACAATTAGACTGAAGCAACTCAGAAGGATGCAGATCAAACAGTCCAAACCCTGGTTCAATTGCTCCCTTAACGAGGAACAACGCAAATTAAGACTCGCGGAGAGATCATGGAGAAACTCTCCTTCCATAACAAACCTCAAACAGTTGAGGATGACTAGAAGTTCTTATAACAATCATATCCATAGTGCGAAGACCTACCAGCTTGGGGAACAGCTTGACAGTGCAAAAAACAGACCCAAAAAACTATTTTAAATCATCAAACAACAAGCTAACCACGTTAAACTCTGCACCCAAGATCTCACTTCATAGTGGTGAGGATTGATCTGCACACTTCATTGAAAAGACAAGAAAGATTGAACTAGAACTGCAACTCGCATCACCAAATGTGCAGTGTTAGACCCAGGCCACTCCATCATCTTGGCTAACTTCAGCGAGTGCCCCTACTTCCTGCTCTATAGATTATACTCCAAAAAACAATGCATTTTGGAACATCTTTTTACTACCAGACGGTGCCGAGCTGCTCAGATCTATGACTTCATTAAAACCCTTTAAACATTTCAATGATCCGCTGCCCACCAAGTTCTTCAAAGAGCTTAAATCTGCCATTCTCCCACTCTGGTCCACGATTATCCATGAATCTCTCGTGCAGGGTAGGATTCCTGATTGCCTCAAGATTGGACAAGTCACCCCCATCCCAACAACTTTTGTCCAATTTCTAATATCATGACTTTGGCCAAACTGCTTGAGAAACACACAACTCTGCAACCACATCGAGAAATTTCAGCTCTTTGACCAATACCCGTCAGGTTTCAGAGCGGGACATGGTACTGAAACGGCTCTAACACACATTGTTGATGACGCCTTGAGACTACTTGACCAGAACGAACCCTGCCTACTTATCCCTCTAGATCTGTCCTCAGCGTTTGACATGGTCAAACATGAAAACCTGATTGATCTTCTTGGAAAAAAGGATGGGGTTATCGGACCCTGTCTTAAATTGGTTTGCCTTGTTCTTACAAAATAGAATGCAAAGAATTAAAGTTAACCATTCCCTTGCAAACAGTAAGCCGGTCTCAATTGAAGTGCTTCAAGGTTCCACACTCTCTCCCACGCTTTTCAACTTATTCATGGAACCCCTCTCCGAAATTCTAAACCACTCTAACATACAATACCACATGTACGCCGATGACACTCAATTGTAAATGAAAATTGCTTTACTGGATGAGATCAAAACTCTTAACTGTGCCCTTCTGAAAACTCAACAATGGGTAACTCACAATCACCTTATGCTAAAGACAAAATTTCTCCTGATTGCCCCAACTCCCCCCCACCATCATTCATTCCCCAATCAAGCCTGGCTCAAACAACTTACGGCTCTCAACTGCACTCCACATGTTGTTCACTCTACGAGATCTTTAGGCATAACTCTAGATAAATACCTGAACATGCAAGACCACATCAGTGCAACAACCAAGGGAGCCAATCACCATCTCAACACATTAAGGAAAATCAAGCCATTCCTGTCTCCTGAGGACATGCAGTTAGCCGTCCACTCCCTAGTTATCTCCCGCTTAGACTATGGAATTGTGACCCTGGCAGGGTTACCCAAAGCTAGACTGGCACCACTAAGAGCCACTCTGAACTCTGCTGCCAGACTCATCACTGGATCTAGAAAACAAGATCACATCACACCAGACCTAATTCAACTCAATTGGCTGTCGATCGAAGAAAGGATTTGGTTCAAGATAGCCTGATTGAAGCACAGAGTTCTTCATTATAGCACCCCCGTTTACCCGGCTAAAAACCTCGAACTATGTGGTCTGAATCGGACCCTAAGAAGCTCTAACACGCTCCTGCTGAAACCTCACAGATTCAAAAAGAAAAGAACCTACAACCGCGCTTTCTCTGGTCTTGCACCAAGAATATGGAACGCTCTTCCTCCCGAGATCAGAGCCAACCCCTCGACCTCCTCATTCAAAAAACAAGTCACATGGTTACTCCTGAATAGTCACTTTCAGCAATAGTCCTGAAGCCACCATAACTAACTTTTGTTTCTTGTTGACATGTTTGGTCTCTCATTCAGCTATGCAAATTGTGTTACTTTACATGCACCATAAGATTGGTTGCTCTTTTTTAGTATTGGTGCATGTTAATTTCCATTCTGTTGTAATTTTTTGTTACTTTACATGTACCACAAGGTTGGTTGCTCTTCTTTAGTATCTGTGTTTTTTAAGTATCTTTATGTGTTGTATTTACGCCTTTATCTTCTTATCGTTACTGCTCCTTTGTACAGTGCTCTGACACCGTTACGGGTCATGTTCGCGCTATATAAAACTTTCCAAATAAATAAGTAAATCCTTCTGGAATTTCCAAATTACTATTTTCAAATGGCTGCACTACATTTAGTTGCCGTAGTAGATTTCAAACAGCATCTGAATGTTTATTTCTGTAACTATACGCATGCTTACATTTATGTGCATGCACATTGCGAGCATTTGTATAGTGCACATCCATCATAGGTAATGCTAGAATGTGAGACAGGCATGTCTTTTTGCACAGGTCTGGGCATTCTTTCGGACCTGGGTTGTAGTAAATTGTTGTGTGTGATGTGCTGCAGTCATTGTGCGTGTTACTGTTTGTGCAGGATGGTGAAGAACAGGGCTGCATGTAGAGTCTATTGTGTGCAGTGCTTTCAGGTCTCCAGTACTCTCTTGATTAGACTGAGGACCAATAGGTAGGCATGTTATCTCTTAGTTATGATTTGTCTTATATGTGTGTTTAGGTTTCTTTACGGCTATACTTACTATTTGGTTTATTTTGCTTGTGAATCAGCCATTAAAGAGTAGCACTGTACGTTTGAGCAGGTGGGGAAGGTTTGATAGTAAATCGTACTAGTTCAAAAATTACAATCTGTGCTTCTGTCACGGTCTTAAAAGTCATCTCTTCAGATCAGAGTGAGGACTTGCCACAATGTGAGGGTTTACATCTATTGGTGTACTGTAACCGCCTTCTGTACAGCACCTTCTGACTGCAAGTGCTCTAAATTGGCTGCGAATATGCATGAGTGCCATACAAAAACAGATGCATAAATAATAACTAAATAACCAAATAAGCAAATATTTTCTCCCTTCTCAGACACAGAAAACCAACATAAGAAGCAATGTAGATGCTATACATAAATACCAGAAACAACAGAAATCACACAAACTAGAACCATAGAAATAATATTGCTGTCCAACCCATAGGTTAGACATAAGCATGATACAACCATAAAAGATAAAACATAGCCAAGTTCAAAAATGGTAATTTGCAAAAGGATATTTAGGAGCTGTATGATTTATAGGTTTCTAATGATCACCTTCTATGTTGCTTGGTAAACTTTGTTACAACTTGGCGTTGACAATGAAAACCATCTGTGGATATGCCATGGAGGTCTTCTAGCACTCAACTGGCATCTTTTAACTGGCGGCTGGTGTCTAATGATGTCTACCCAGGAGTATTTTTCCTTGCATTTTCCACCTGCCGTATGTATTAAACTACAATAAACCTACATACTGCAAGTGGATCCATTAGAAGTAGGTTGTTGCAGAGGCCGCCCCCAAAGGGGGTCTCGAGAGCTGGCGCCATACCGACGCCGAGCCCTGGAAGGATCCGGTTCTGGGAACCCTAAAGCACCCAGAAGCAGAATTGGTGTAGCCCCGCACTTTCACGTACGCCAGAGTGGCACCAGGCCCCCCCCGGCCAATGTGGGGGTCTGGCAAGATACAAACCCCCCAATGGGGGATCACTGCTGGTCGAAGCAGGAAAGTGGAGGGGGGATATAAGTCACCACTCACGCGATACAGCTCCTATCATCGGGGAGCAGGGGAGCGGCGCCACAACGATTTTGATTTCCAGAAACCACCTGGCAATAGGGAAGAAGGAGACATCAACCCTGGTGTGCGGTAAGATGATCCACAGCCTCCTGCATGACTACGCTGCACTGGACGGATCAGATGATGACGACGACGACGATTGAGGACCCAAAGGGGTTCCCTTGTACTCTTGCACGGGGGGGACCCTGGAGGGGCCACTAACCTGTTTTTGTCCATTTTTCTTTAACCCAGGAACCAGTTGGCAACAGGGGAGAGGAGAAGGCGGATGAGGACTGGGGGGAGTAAATGTAGCTATTTTCTGGGTTTCTGGAAAGAAAAAAAAAAGCTGGAAATATGATTCCAACAAATACACCTGGGGGGCCTCGTGCAAATTTCAGCACATCTGTACCGCATGTGGCGGAGGGCACCCGGCAGCAAGGTGCAGGCGCAAGAAAGAGCATAGAGGGGACAAAAAGGAGAAGAAAAGAAAACAGTAAGTCAGTCACGAAAGGAGAGGGGGGACCAAAGGGAATACACATCTATCAGCTAGCCAAGTCCCCCATCAACACACGACATCTCCGCTAGCTAGACAACAAATACCACAACAAGACAGACGCCGCCATACTCATACAGGGTTTTGAGGAAGGTTTTGTGATACCATTTGAGGGCTCCCTCCCACTGGGCGGTGCCAAAAATCTAAAATCAGCACTACAACACCCTGAGGTAGTCCGCAAAAAACTGGAAAAATAGAAGTCCCTTGGTAGGATAGAGGGCCCCCTGCTCCTCCAGAAAACAAAGGGGTTAGTAATCTCTCCCCTGGGGGTAGTACCCAAAAAGGAACCAGAGCAGTTCAGTTAAATTCACCACCTATCCTTCCCCGAGGGTACGTCAGTGAACGACAGGATCAGCGCCAAGGCATGCTCCATTGGTTACGCCACAGTCGACGACGCCATAGACTTAGTAAGGTCCTCAGGCCAAGAGCCCTCATGGCAAAAGTGGACATTGAGTCCGCCTTCCGCCTTCTACCTGTAAATCCCTCAAGTTTTCACCACCTGGGTTTCCAGTGGGATGGGGCTCTGTACATTGACGAAGCAATGCCCATGGGGTGCACGGTATCCTGCGCATACTTTGAACAATTTAGCACCTTTCTGGAATGGGCCCTACATGACAGGCATCCCGTGGGGGTAAGCTACACTACCTAGATGACTTTTCGTTCACGGGCCCCGCAAACTCACCAGAGTGTGGGGACACACTGGAGGCATTCCAAGAATTAGCCAAGGAGCTGGGGATCCCTCTGGCAGCAGAGAAGACAGTGGGCCCCGCAACAAAAATCACATTTCTAGGAATAGAACTAGACTCAGTGGTGGGAACCTCCAGATTGCTCGAGGAAAAGGTGAGGGATTTCAGGGAGGAGATAAGTGGCTTCTGCGGCTGCGATCTCCAGAGGCTGATCGGCAAACTCAATTTCTCGGCCAGGGTTATCCCCGCGGGCAGGGTTTTTGCTAGGCGTCTCACCCAGCTCACAGCAGGACTCACTCACAAGCATCACCACGTCATGCTGAGGGCAGGGGTCAAGCAGGACCTGCACATGTGGGACACATTCCTTTCAGAATTTAACGGTGTCCTAATCTGGATAGAAGACTGGGTGACAGCCAAACAGATAGCCCTGTTCACAGATGCAGCGGGTAGCACAGGTTTCGGGGCAATCATGGGCGATAAATGGTGCGCAAAGCAATGGCTGAACAGTTGGCACAAACAAGGCATCACCACCAACATCACATTTCTCGAGCTCTTTCCTATCGTAGTGGCCCTCACAGTCTGGAAGCGGGAACTAAGAGACATGAAGCTGACACTTTGGTCAGATAACAAAGGGGTTGTATAGGCAATCAATAGAGGTTCAGCCAGGTGCACAGATATGCTGAGATTAATGTGTCAATTGGTTAAATTACAGTTGGAGGGGAACGTAGAACTGAAGGCACGCCATGTACCAGGGGTGGAGAACGCAGTGGCGGACGCCCTTTCGCGAGCACAGATGAGCAGATTCAGGGATTTGGCTCCAGGGGCAGAGCAGGTAATGACCCCCTTTCCAGAACAGTTATGGGGCCTGGCGGGGTAGACCTGTCGGCCCTAGTGAACCAATCCCTTGCCCTGGAAGCAGCCAGGCGCTACAAGAAGTATGCAGGGACAGTGATGCAAATAAGAGGAATCCAGACACTGGGACACATGGGTGAAAGAAGGAGGGCAGTCGAGCAGTTCATCCATTGGGCCTTCACCAACAAAAGGTCTAGATCATGGGCGCAGGCCCACCTGTCCGCCATTGCCCACTTCACAAAGATTTCCGCTGGCCAGGACCCTACAGCCTCTCACTACATCAAAGCGGCAATGAGAGGGTGGAAACGGGCTGAAGGAATAAGAGCAGACAGCAGGCAACCTATAGACTTCGCGAGATTGGGCCAGCTCATGAATGCATTGGGGGCGATAGCAAGGGACATGTTCCAGCTCTACCTGTTTAAGGCGGCCTTCTCAACTGCATTATTTGGTGCATTTCGCCTCAGCGAGCTAGTAGCGCCCAGGAGGGCTGGGCCAGCAGGGCGGTGCTTGCAGGCAGCCGATATCAAACCCAAATTAGCGGAGGTTGACCTATTCCTGAGGCAGTCAAAAACGGATCAGGCCGGCAAGGGGGCTGTGGTGCAGTTGAAGTGCATCAAGGACCACAGATACTGCGCTGTTTGCTGCCTCCTTACATACATGGTGGTTCGACCAGCAGGGGAGGGGCCACTTTTCAAGCATGAAGATGGGAGCCACCTAAGCAAATTTCAGTTCACAGCAGTGATGCGCCAGGCCCTGGCCAAAGCAGGACTACCCCCTGCAGCATTTGGCTCCCACTCATTTAGGATTGGCGCAGCAACCTCAGCAGCGCATCACAGGATGACCGAGGCAGGGATTCAAGCAGCAGGCAGGTGGCGGTCCCTGGTATACAGGACCTACGTGAGACCCCAACTACTGTAGAGCCTCTTGGGAAAGACACAGAGGCTGTTGGAATGGGGGGGGGGCGCAGCCTTCCAGGGCAAGGGACCGTCTGACATTTGTGACCATTGCTTCAGCAGGAGGGCGACCCTGCCTGGTATGGGTGGTAGTCCACTCCTTCGTATCCAGGATGCAAACGTGGTGGCAGTGGGGGGGCCACAGGCAGACAGGAAGACCAGTCCACACATGCATCCGATCGCTGGGACAACCCGGGATGAGATGGAACCAACTGCCAGCAGCCCTAAGGGACCTGCAAGCGGACACAGCATGGCACCCGGTCATCTTGATAATCCACCTCAGGGGCAACGACCTGGCCCAAAGGGGAGGAAGGCACTCCTCCAAGACATCCAGATGGACCTAACAGAGGCAGCAAGGTGTTTCGGTAGCACGTCCATCATTTGGTCGGAGCTGATCAGTAGAATGGCATGGCGGGGAGCCGAGCCACACAAGGCAGTCGAAAATTCGAGGCGGAAGCTGAACATCGCGGTTAACAAGTTCTGCAAAACCAATGGCCTGGAAAGCATCAGGCACTGACTCATCCACCCAGGCCGCCCAGAGCTCTATGGGCGGGACAGGGTTCACCTGTCGGAAGATGGGATGCTTGTTTTCTGGGATAACCTGTGGGGCGCTATGGCTCTGGCAGGCTGTAAGTAAAAAAAAAAATTTTAAAAAGGGAATGAAGCGAGGGGGAGCCGCCGGAAGACGTTAGCCTCCCTGAAGGCGTGGCACAAATTAGACTAACAAAGTAGCGAGTTGGGGCCTAACTCCGGGGAGAAGCTACCCCCCACACGCAAAGAGTGTGGAAACCAACCGAACAATGGTATGACCTGAAGGGACAAAAAAGGAGATAACCCTGCAAAAGAACTAACCAATGAACTGTCGGTGCGATTTACCAATTTGTGATGTACATACGATTTACGGCAAACAATATGTATGACAAGCAAAGTATATATGTTTTATGACGCCCAAAATATGACAGTTCACACATGATGATTTATGACCAAGGGTCATACAAATTATGACCAAAGTATATGCATGTATTCGTAATAAAACTGTGGCCAACAATGACCACTATAACCACAACTCATGTTGGCTGTTTATTCTAAGGAGTACAGAGAGAGGAGAGTGCATGTATACTACTGGAGTGGGCACAGTGCGGGGGTTATTGCAGAGGCCGCCCCAACAGGGGGCCTCGAGGGCCGGCGCCATAACCGACACCGAGCCCTGGAAGGATCCGGTTCTGGGCGCCCTAAAGCGCCCAGAAGCGCAATTGGTGTAGCCCCGCGCTTTCACGCACGCCAGGCCCCCCGGCCAATGGGGGGGTCTGGCAAGATACAAACCCCACAATGGGGGATCACTGCCGGTTGAGGCGGGAAAGTGGAGGGGGGATATAAGGCACCGCTCACCTGATACAGCTCCTATCATCGGGGAGCAGGGGAGCGGTGCCACAACGATTTTGACCCACCCACCCTCACCCAGGGAACAGCAGTGTCGCAGTGCTGGACAACAGACAACGGATAACGGAGAAGTTAGGGCACAATGGTTGGTTATGGACACACACTAACAGGGAGGTGTGTAGGAGTAGGGCCACTCACTTTGGAAACCCTCACGGCAGGGTGAGTTGGCCTAACAAAAAGGGGGTAGCATACGGAGACGGCACTCGCAGCCCAGATCCTGCCGGACTGCAGGGCACAAATGAGACTTACAAGGTAGCGAGTTTGGGCCTAACTCCAGGGAGAAGCTACCCCCACACGCAAAGAGCGTGGAAACCAACTGAACAATGGTATGACCCAGAAGGGACAAAAAAGGAGATAACCCTGCAAAAGAACCAACCAATGAACTGTCGGTGCGAATTACCAATTTGTGATGTACATACGATTTACAGCAAACAATATGTATGACAAGCAAAGTATATATGATTTATGACCCCAAAATGTTACAGTTCACACATGATGATTTATGACCAAGGGTCATACAAATTATGACAAAAGAATATGCATGTATTCGTAATAAAACTGCGGCCAACAATGACCACTATAACCACAACACATGTTGGCTGTTTATTCCAAGGAGTACAGAGAGAGGAGAGTGCATGTATACTACTGGAGTGGGCACAGTGTGGGGGTTATTTCTTCTGGGCAAGTAAAATCTCTACCAGTGTCATTCAGTCTTGTAGCTTCCATAATGGTAATTGTCGCCCTTTGTCAGAGCATCTGATGTCTTTAGGTTTCAATGCCAAAAGACCTGCTTTACTATAGGACAGGACTCTCTCAGTTTCTCGGTTAAGTGGTTTTATTTATTTCAGTAACTAAGAGCATTACCACCGTGATGAGTAATAATATATCTTACATTTTGTTATTGTATTTATTTGTGCAACTTATTCAGCGTGCCTTGCCCAAAAGGTGTTAGGGTATTTTACATAGAGCCAAGGTGCTACTACTTTTGACTGCCCCCATCTTTAAAGACCTCCCATGACCGGTCACCCAAACCTGCCCCTAGCGATGCACTCCATCGCTCCATTGCCACAACAGCCCTGCGCAGCTCGCACACCATCGCTGCAGTCTTGACGCAGCCGCACTGTCAGCAGCGGTGCTCCTGCAAGAAATGAGAGTTCACCTCCGAGGAGCGGGTGCCGGGCGGGGAGGGGACACGCTGTGAATTCACAAGCGTGCTCAGAGCCGGATTCAGGTCTAGTGACTGCAGACGTATGGTTGAGCTGTCAGCGACAGGTCCCGCGGGAGGACGCCTGTCACATAGAGGTGCGCACGGCAATACTCACACCAGCTTTATCACAGCAGTTTTCTCCTTAGAATTAATTAATCTTGTTTTCTGTGCCCTTTTAACAATGAGAACTAGGAAAACTAGGTTGAAGGGTCCCTCGGGGAAGACGCGAGCGACACAACACGTACGGAAGATGGAATACAGGTGGAGAAGCGTTGTACTCTTAACCCATTTCTTGAGGAAGCGTACAGCAGTCGCTTCCCTCCATAACACGGTGCCCCTCCCACCAGAACTGATAGCACACCCGCTCCCTACACCCGTGCACAAGTGAAATACCTGCATAGTCTGGCCAGTGTCTGGCGCAAGGCGAGCCTCTCACCTGAGGCGTGCAGCGGAATATGTACAGCCGTCAGGCCTTCCGGATCAATCCTCCTTGTCGAGCATTCTGATTTGGGGCGTTGTGTTGTACTGTGCAACTTTGCTTTGTCTCGCAACAAAAACTAGTGTACCGCATGCAAAGTGTGACTGCAAAATGCGACCCACTTACATTGCTCTGCGTTTCCCCGACCTCCATAGCATCAAACCATGAGGCTAAACAGAAAAGGCCGAGAGACTGTCACAAAGCAATCACACTGAGCCACAATGGAGATCAGGTATATATATCACAATCCTTATAATGACAGAAGTAGGCTTCAGAGATGTAGATTAGACCACGGCTCCACCTCTTTCGTCAATAACAGACTAATCAGATGTTGTCGGTGCAGATCCCCAGCTCGCAGCACGGCTGCTGCCTCTAGAACGATCGTGCCGTCATCGCCGGTGTCGGAGGCCTCATTAGAATTCGCCCCACGAGCTTTCGATGCACGTTTGTGCGTCGCACGCGCTGACATCGCTGATGCCCTAAGACTTTCATTCGAACTGTAGCATCTCCCTTCTCATCTTGAGCCTCGTCCCCACCAGACATAGGTGCCATGGGTTCCACACGTCATGTTTATCTATAGGAACCAGAAACACACACGCTGTCACTGTGCTTACCATATGTAATGAGCTGCTCTGACTCGAAGATGTTGCTGACAGATCACCTGAAGGTACGCATTATTTTTACATATTCAAAACAACCTCGCACATCCACATGACACGTGTATGTCAAAGCAATGGGGGGGGTCGCCTTTGAAAAGCCCATTCGCCATCAAGTAGGAGAGCGGAAACATCATGTGAAGGACGGAAACATGGCATGCATCAGTTACACATGAAGAGATTTGTCAATATATGTATGGCTCAGTGATAAGTGACATTGTAATAGAATAGATGTGGCTGTGTAGAATACTTTATTACCAGAGATGCAGTTGTGCACGCCTTGCAGCAGCCCGCGACTGTAAGACAGATAGATATTGTAAAGCGAACATTTTTACATTCATGAATTCGAGACGATCTGGTATAATTCATGTCTTTTGAACCATAAGTGACCAAGGGTTTACACTGAGGCCGAGGCAGATGGCCCCATGTAGCCATCCAGAACCAAGTTAAACAAGCAAACAGCGTCGTTCTCTGGATATCACAAAGAATTGCAAGAGTAAATGATCAGAGGAGCTAAGAGTTCTTAAGGGCGGAAATCTTCCAATCTGCGGTAAAATAAAGTCTGGAGTTGTGCAGAATAGTCGTCCATGGTGAGTTATGCAGAGGACCCTAAAATAATGTTCTGCTGGATAAGGAGGCAGGCATCTTGCGAGTTAGGCAGTGGAGCCGACCATAGATGCTCCAACCACAAGTCTGGCTGCTTGGTTGAACGGATTTTAAGAAGTCTAAAAATCACGTCTTTATATTACGATAGAGGCTATCGCAGTAGTCTAATCTTGGCCCAGTTATTGCTGAAATAGCTACTGCTAAACTTTGCTGAGTTAGATAGGCGAGAAAAAGACGAAGTTGACGAAGATGGAATGTGCACGTTGATACCATGGCCAGCGCTTGAAAATCCATATATAATGTAGCATCAATTTTAGCTCCTAGACTCTTGACTGTTTTGGAGGGCATAGGACAAGGGCCACCGGAAACAGTCCAGAAAGAGAGTTGGCATACTTTTTTTTATCGGTGCTAGGGATAGGAATGTCAGTTTTAACCATGCTGAGCCGGAGTCAGTGTTGGCTCATCCAAGCGTGGACAGCTGTGAGACACTTCTAAAGGTGAAGGGGTTCATTTGTATTACAGCACAATTGAAACAGTAACTGAGTGTTGTCCGCATAGGTATAAAAATGTAATCCGAAAGAACGGACAAAGCTGCTATCAGCTTAATATATATATTAAACAGCAAGGGCGAAAGGGATGAACCTGGGGGCACGCCACATGTTAACTGTTTAGATGATGACAGATTTTGGCCTAGAATTACTTGCTGACATCTGCCTTCAAGGAATGAAGCAGGGGCGGTTCCTGACTTTGAGCATAGGGGCGTTGCCCCACTCATATTTTGGCCCTCTTTTATGTACTCATATAATTTTATTTTATTTTAAAAAAGCTGTAAACACTCCATTTTCATTAATGTGCGCATGGCAGTCAGCTTTCAGATGCGGACTGGGAAGTTGGTGGGATTTCCCTTATGATGGACATCACACTAGCACAGAGCACATGCCAGTAGAGCGCACTGCACCTAGGCCCAAAGTGCGTATGTTTGGTTCGACTGCTACCTTTCTCCGGCTAGCCATACATGCGAACTAGAAGCCTCTCTCCACCTGCACATTAGGGACTGGGGTTGATCAAAGCAGCTATCCGGGTCTCCTAATAAGCGGTGAGTTTGCCTGCTCAAACCAATCCTGGGGCTGCTCTCATGCTGTGTAACTGCAAGGGTAGCAGCGTCTGGATTGGCTAGCAGAAGCAGTTGCTAGACCTAGTTTAGGCCTCTAGTGCAGACTGCTTGGCACCTCGAGAGTGGGAGACTCTGACCAATCACTGAAATGGCATATTGTGAAGCCATGCAGTGATTGGCCATTTCTGCCATTGCTGGGCAGGACTGCTCAGCCAGTGTCTCTCCCCCCTCTTCGGGCACCAAAAGTTGTTGGCACAAGGGTGCGAGGAAGAGGCCATACGGAGTAGACCACAACACCTTGTGATCTCTGCTGCGGCCACTCGCATTTGTGTCCTGACTCCTGACCTGACTCTTTCCGAGCCTTGTGTGACTGATCACAGAATAAAGCACAGGTGATCTACTAGTCTCAAGTGAGCTGGGTTGATGCGGTGCCTGATATACGAATCTACCATGACGGCTTAACATCATGTGGTTCTGAGCAAGTCACTTAATCTCCCTGTGCCTACCACAAATGAATGCGTCCTTTGTAATGTAACTGGTGCCCGTATAAAGTGCTCCGATACTTTGGGTCGAGTTCGCGCTAAATAAAACTGCAAACAAAAAACAATTATATGAAAACACACATAGCTCAGTTACACCCCATGACCGATTTCAACATCTCCCAGCAGTTTGTACCTCATCAGCTGTTTGAACGTCCATTCAAGAATATGAATTTTCCTCACAACAGTTTGGCCTTCTGTCAGAGCAGGGTGGCCTTCCATGTGGCAGTTAGTGCTTCACGAGTTTTAGCTCTGTCCATGCAAGCTTCCTGGTGAGTGATAGTTCTTGTTCACTTCCGCACATTCAGGCCAACTAACTCGTCATCCCCAAGCAAGGTAGGACCGCGCCAATGGTGACCATAGAATGCATGCATTGTGCTCCCCTCTGTTTTTGTGATGTGTGTTTTCGGGTAATGTGGCATTTTGACAGAGTGTGAAACAAAATGCTATAAATGCAAAAGAGTCTATATTTATCTATCACAAATAAAGCGCAGATGATCTACTAGTCTCAGGTGAGCTGGGTGGGTGCGGTGCCTGATATATGAATGTACAGTGACGGCTCAACAACCTGTGATTCTGAGCAAATCACTGAAGGCCACATGCATCAAACTTAGGAATTGCGATTCCTAAATTGCGATTTTTAAGAAATCGCAATTCCTTATGCATGTAGGAATCACAAAAAAAATTGCGATTCCTACACATTCCATATTTGAGACTCGCAAATTGCGAATGGCAATTAAGGAATGGCTTCCCATTCATTCCTATGGGCCTAGAGGCCCATAGGAATCAATGGAAATTGCATGCACAATTTGCGAGTACCAAATAGGTACTCGCAAATTGCGCATGCAATTTCAAGGGTGCAAGGGTGCCAAAAGGACACCCTGATGCACCCCTGAAAGTGCAAATAAAAAACATGTTGCACACACACATGCCCCAAGGGCATGTGTGTGTGCAACATAGAACTTTGAAAAATGCACTTTTGTGCATTTTTCAAAGTTTTCACAAATTACCATCAACTTTAAGTTGATGGTAATTTGCGTTTCTTAAAGCGAAATCGCACATTTTTTTGTTGCATTGCATTTAGGGAATCGCAATTTGCGATTCCCTAAATGCAATCGCAATTTAAGTAATCACAAATTTTGCGATTACTTAAATAGCGATTTTTGCATTTGGGATGATGCATCCCAAATGCAAAAATTGCGGGCGGAGGGGGTAGATTCTGCGAATCTGCCCCTTTGCGACCACAAAAAACAATGATGCATGTGCCCCTTAATCTCTACATGCCTACCAAAAATGAATGTGCCCTGTGTAATGTAACTGGTGCTCGTATAAAGTGCTCCAATACCTTTGAGTCGAGTTCGCGCTATATAAAACAGCAAACAATTTTTTTTATATAAAAACACACATAGCTCAGATACACCCTTATGACCGTATTCAACATCTCTCAGCAGTTTGTCCTTCCTCAGCTGTGTGAGCGTCCATCCCCCCAAAGTGCGCCAAATGTTGTTTGCACAAGGGTTCAAACTTAGAGATGAGACCAGATGGAGACCACAGCTTATGACCTCTGCTGTGGCCATGATCGAGTTACATTTGTCCAGACTCCAAGGCCGAGCCTTGTTGTCATTTTGTGTGATCCAATGGTGGGGGCAGAGCTGAAGGGCCCGATGTCCCGACAGATGAAATGCTGATGTGTAATGCGCCTCTGGCTGTGCTGTCAAACCGAGTGAGGGCAGACAGCTAAGCAAGCCTTGCCAGTGTGCATGCTTTCCAGAAAGAAATATGCACAGCTGGTCAATCTGCAAATGTAAAGGGTGCCTGGCTGGAAGCCTGTATTGGCTTTAATTGATTGAACCACTTGTAGCTTCCTGATACACGATTATTCTTTTTGAGAGGTATTGTAAGGGGCTACCAGCTACAATGTAAAGTGTGTGCTTTTAAAGGACAGTTTTAAAAAAATTGCTTCCTGATGACAAATTGTAGTGTGGCCACAGGAGATGCTCACTACACTGACATCAGTTGTATTATGTTTATTGGCTCAATACCGACAGGCGAACACGTTCAACTCCTTTGGCTGCTTCGTCGATCTGCCTGACCCGATGCTCCACATTCCATGTGGAACATCCCGTCAAGCATTCAACGACGCACAGTTCCAGGACACAACACATACATTTATTATTAGTAGTAGTAGCACTACTGGAAGGATGAATGGTCGAACTGGCCCTGCCAGGTTCACACTTATGGCAGTTGCCACCATTTGTCAGCAGTGTGTGCTTAGCTTGCCGACGGCGGGTGCAGCTCTTCTCTGCGAGTTGCCAGGTCCTGACTGTGCGTAGTGAAAACAAATAATAATATTGAAATTCACTTATCAATAAATACGGAAATCTGTGAGGTACTCAGCATTGTTATCTCAAAGTCTTTTATGAAGTTCTGTGGTTATACTGAATAAGCAGCTACCTACATCATTATCAAATGAAATTTCTTTATTAATGTCTGTTGGAAAGTGGGTTATTAGTAGTGGCAAGCATACATCTACCACTGGTAGTAATACCACTAACAGAATATAGGGCTCAGAATAGGTCTTAGAAAATTATTCCCATACTCAACCCTTGGTAGCTTGTCTGCAAGCACGCAGGCTTAACTTCAAAGACAGGTATGTAAAGCATTTAAAAACACCAAGTCAGTAAATAATTAAGACACAACACATAATAAAAATCCAACACCAATTTATAAAAATAGAAAATATGAAAATATTTTTATCCTTAAAATGACACCAAAACGAAAAAAATCCAACGTAGGGAACCGTAAATATGAATTTTTAAAGATTTGGCATTATATAGCACATAGAAACCTATAACGCTTATTGGGACATCTGGTCGTGCTAGACCGGGACAAAGTCAAAGTTTCAGGCCGACCCCGATGGAGCCCTGCGGGGCTAGCCCTCGCGGTAGGTCTCGGTCAAAGTTTTTACCTTCTGGCTTAGAAACATTTCTGGAGCTTTTCTTTCTGGGGTCCCTCAAAGCTCTCAGCCAGTCCCGATTCGGTGAGGGTTTGCTGGTTTGCCTTGCGACAAGCTCCCGGTCAAACTTATGGAAGTCAGACCTCAGGAGTTTCCAGCGAGATGAACCAGAGATCCAGGCCAGCTCGCGGTTGAAGATGGGTGGCTTGATTCTCGCGGTTGGTCCCAGTCATCTTTTCTACGTTCGGATTTAGAAACCTTTACAGACCTTTTTCTTGCGGTGCCCATCGATGCTCTTCACCAGGCTGGACAATTTGGTGAGGGTTCACTGGCTTGGGTTTCCACCAACTCCTGGTCAAACTCTGGAAGTCGGACCTCCGGAGCTTTTCAGCGGAACAAACCTGGACGGCAGGCCGGCTTGCGGTTGAGGGTCGCCGGCTTGGCTGGCCAGGTTGTCAGTCCACTTATGGAGCTTTTTTCCAAAGTTGCTCCAAACTTCTTCAAACTTGTGGAACTTCTTCTTGAAGATCCTTTGAGGGTCCCAATGTGTCCTTAACTTACTCCAGGGGTCTGGAAGCTCCAATATGGTCCTTTAAAGTTTGGGACTGCACTTCCCACAATCCACTTTGACAAAACCCTTACAAATCTACTGGTAGTACTCCAGACTGGGGATTCTTGGTGGTGATGGTCCAGGTGAGCTCTGTTAACCTGTAGCTTGCAGGGAGTCCACTCTTAAGTCCTTTTGAAGCATGTTTGATCCACAGGTCTATAGTTCCAGATTGTGCAGTAGGCGCAGTGCAGGGCCTGGTTGGTGCAAATCAAACTTACAGCATGGACTCTTATTCTTCCTTAAGTTTCAAGCAACAGATCTGAGAGGCTCTTCCCCTCTCAGATACTTATTCCAAGTTCTCTGGGTCAAGCGGGAGGGCACTCTTGTCCAATGAGGTGCAGGGCAACACCCCAGAGTATGACCATATCCTCCAAAGTGTGGTACAATAGTCTTCCAGAGGGCACCATTTCTTTAAAATGCAGCATGACTGATTTTTCAGCAGACAGACAAGAGCTGGCTAAGCCCACCTTCAGGATGGTTCATCTCCATATTGTCCCTCCCCCTGGCATCTGCTCATTCCTTCCTTAATCCTGCCATCTGGCTGGGTTCGAAGAGATGGGGTGTAAATGAAACTGGCTTCTCCTGCCTGTCTCCTCTTTCTATTGAAGATTATTGTTTACAACCCATCCCCCTGCTCTGGCATTCCTATGTAGAAGAACCCTGCCCTCCCAGAATGGCTCTCTAACCCCAGGTGCTACGTACCACCTCATCAAACAGCCTGGCTAATCCAATTGACTCTGACCAATCAGGCTAGCCCACTGGAAGGCTGAATTTTGGCTTATAGACAAGAAAGTCTTATAACTTCTTGTCTTTACATTTTAGGATAAATTCAACAATAGCATATTGTTTGATTTATCAATACCATTCTAGAAAGTCCTTGAATTATATTTTTATGTCATCCTTGACGTTAGTTACTTTTTAATAACGTCTTGCCATGTTAACCTATGCGGCTGGGGATCTGCAATGGGGAAAATGAACTGGGCAATTTCTCCAACATCAGGGCTTATAAAACACCTTTTATAAGGTCCCAACCTATATCTACAGGACCCACTCCCCTGGGATACCTAGGGGAGACTTTAGGGGGTCTGAATATGTAAAAATATTGCACATCCTCACTCCACAGTGCTCCTAGCACAAAAGTCGCTTTTGGGAAGCACTTTACTGCAATGTGTGGAGTGAAATGTGCAATTTCCTTAACCCCAGGGCATATAAAACCATTTTATAAGGACCCTCCTTATAAATACCTGACCCCCAACCCCAGGGACACCTAGGGGAGACCCTCGGGGGTAGCTAATACGCCAAAACATTGTAGTTATTGTAGTTTGTGCCCCTATCTGACACCACCTCTTTCAGAAAACCCACTCTGGTGAACACACCAAGCAGTGCTCTAGCCACTGCAGGAGCATCTATGGTTTTTAGAGGGATTGCTTCAGGGTACCTAGTGGTATGGTCCACTACCCCCAAGATGTACCTATTCTCTGATGCAGTAGATGGGTCCAGAGGACCAACAATGGCCATCCGCACCCTTTCAAAAGGAACCCCAACCACTGGCAGTGGTATTAGGGGAGCCTTTATCTTGCCCCCTGCCTTGCCACTGGCCTGACAATTGACACAGGAGCTGCAAAACTCCTTTACCTTTTCAGACATATGGGGCCAGTAGAAATAGTTCACCAACTGGTTCCATGTCTTTGTCTGTCCCAAATGTCCTTCCAAGGGTATATCATGACCCAAGGTCAGGATAAACTCTCTGTACTTCTGGGGCACCACCAACCTCATGGTGGCCTCTTCCTTGAGGTTTCTGGCCTCATTATAAAGCAGTCCATTTTCCCAGTAGATTCTGTGAAACCCACTGTCATCCCCTTCTTCTGGCTTAGAGGCAATCCGCCACAAGGTCTCAAGGGTGGGAAAGTCTCTCTGTCCCCTACTGAACTCCTCTCTGGAGGGTCCACCTGCTTCTGTCATATCTGTCAAATCTGGCAGCTCTTGCGGCAATGGAGTCCCTCCTTCAGAGGCCAGATACTCTCCATCAAGGTTAGATTCCTCCTGCACCTCTGAAGTTCCCTGGGCTGGCTCACCAGGCCCAGTACCCTTGTCCTTAAATGCTTGGCCCTTTGTTTCAGGGTCCAAGTGTTCAGCCTTTCCCTTCTGGATAGCCTGTGACCTAGTCACAGCACAAACCCACTCAGGGAGCTCCAATATTTTCATATGGAGACCCCTCTCCACTTCCGACCACTCAGATGCTTTGAAGTCATTTCCAGGTAAACACCGGACTGGGAGCACAGCAGACACAGCCACCTTCATAGGGCCTGTCATACCTCCCTATTCCAAATCCACCATAGTCATAGGATGGAGTTTGGTAGTGCTGTCTGCATAGGTAACATGGTGAAACTCACCAGGTAGCAACCTCTCCTGAGGCACCAGCTTGTCCAGGACCATAGTTACACTTGCCCCTGTGTCTCTGATAGCCTCCACCTCATTCACTTTAGGCCACTGCCTGTAATTTTCCATGTTTGGAGGTAAGGCAAGGGTTGCTATATTCACCCCACCCAGGGACACTAAGGTTGCTTTTACCACCTGCCTACCCCTCTATAGGGCACCCCTCTCCACTCCTACACTTACACTGGCAATCCTTGGGGATGGCCCCTTAGGGGGGAGCTTCTTGGGGCAGACAGCATCTCCCTTTTTATGCCCTGGCTGGTTACAGTCAAAGCACTTACCCACCATTGAGGGATCAAAGAACCTACCATTCTTTCCCTGATACCCCCTCCCTTTGAATTTGTATTTATTCGGGCCCCCCTCCTTGTTTAGGTTTTTGTGGGTCTTTGGAGGACTTCTTTTGTTTGTGACCTTCTTTTCACTGGGCTGTCCCCTGGGGAGGGACCTGTCCTCCGTTCTTCTGGTCACCCCCCTGGTGCTGTGTGAAAAACCAGCTTTGAGTCTACTAGGTACTGGCGTAACTTCTCTTCAGCACAATGAGTCAAAATGTTTTTTTACAAAAACAAATCATACAATCCCTCATATGTGTAAACATTGTTGTCAACAATCCAGCCTTCCAGTGCCTTCTGTGAGATGTCCAAAAAGTCTACCCATGACTTTGTACTCACTTTCTGAGTGTCTCTGAACTTCACCCTCTACTGCTCTGGGATTAAACCATATTTCTCAACTACATCTGCTGGTATGATTCTGCATCCTCCCCCCTCAAGAACAGGAGCCTATCCCTATCAGCTACTGGTATAAAAATAGGAAATATTTTTATCTTTAAAATAAAACCCAAATGAAACAAATCTAATGTAGGGAACCGGAGATATGCATTTTTAAAGCATTAGCAGTATATAGAACATAGAAACCTACAGCACCTTTTGGGACATCTGGTCACGCTAGCGAGGGACAAAGTCAAAGTTTCAGGCCGACCGCGATGGAGCCCTACACGGCTACCCCTCGCGGTAGGTCTTGGTCAAAGTTTTTACCTTCTGACTTAGAAACTTTTCTGGAGATTTTCTTCCCGGGGTCCCTCGAAGCTCTCAGCCAGTCTGGATTCGGTGAGGGTTTGCTGGCTTGCGACGAGCTCCAGGTTAAACTTATGGAAGTCAGACCTCCGGAGCTTTCCAGCAGGACAAACCAGAGGCCACCTCGCGGTTGAAGGTAGGCGGCTTGACTCTCGCGGTAGGTCCTAGTCACCTTTTCTAATTTCAGACTTAGAAACCTTTACAGTGCTTTTTCTTGCGTGATCCCTCGATGCACTTCACCAGGCCGGATTCGGTGAGGGTTTGCCGGCTTGGGTTTCCACCAACTCCCGGTCAAACTCTGGAAATCGGACCTCTGGAGCTTTTCAGCGGGACAAACCTGGACAGCAGGCCGGCTCCCAGTTGAGGGTCGCCGCCTTGGCTGGGCAGGTCAAGTCGGTCCACTTATGGAGCTCTTTTCCAAAGTTGCTCCAAACTTCTTCTTCCTGAAGTTCCTTTGAGGGTCCTAAAGTATCCAAAACTTACTCCAAGGGTCTGGAAGCTCCAAGATGGTCCTTGAAAGTTTGGGACTTCAATTCCCACAATCCACTTGGACAAAACCCTTACAAATCCACTGGTTGTACTCCAGGCTCGGGATTTTTGGTGGCTATGGACCAGGTGAGCTCTGTTAAACTGTACCTTGCAGGGAGTCCACTCTTTAGTGCTTTTGAAGCAGGTTTGATCCACAGGGCTGATGTTCCAAATTGTGCAGCAGGCGCAGTCAGTCAGAGTACATGGCCTGGTTGGTGCAAATCAAACTTCCAGCATGGACTCTTCTTCTTCCTAAAGTTTGAAGCAGCAGATCTGAGAGGCTGTGTCCCTCTCAGATACTTATTCCAAGTTTTCTGGGTCAATCAGGAGGTCACTCCTGTCCAATGAGGCACAGGGCAACACCCCAGAGTATGACCATACCCTCCTAAGTATGCACTATAGTCTCCCAGATAGCACCATTTCTCCAAAATGCAACATGGCTGATTTTTCAGTAGAGAGACAAGAGCTGGCTATGCCCACCTTCAGGATAGTTCATCTCCATATTGTCCCTCATCGTGGCATCTGTTCATTCCTTCCTTAATCCTGCCATCTGGCTGGGTTCACAGAGCAGGGGTGTAAAGGATACTGGCTTCTCCTTCCTGCCTCCTCTTTCAATTGAAGATTATTGTTTACGACCCATCACCCTGCACTGGCATTCCTATGTAGCAGAACCCTGCCCTCCCAGAATGGTTCTCTAACCCCAGGGGCTACTTATCACCTCGTCAAATCAGCCTGGCTAATCCACTTAACTCTGACCAATCAGGCCAGCCCACTGGAAGGCTGAATTTTGGCTTACAGACAAGAAAGTCTTATAACTCCTTGTGTGTACATTTTAGGATAAATTCAACAATAGCATATTGTTGGATTTATCAATACCATCCTAGGAAATCCTTGAAGGATACGTTTATGACATCCTTGACGTTAGTTATTATTTAATAACTTCTTGCCATGTTAACCTATGTGGCTGGGGATCTGCAATGGGGAAAATGAACTGGGAAATTTCTCCAACATCAGGGCTTATAAAACATCTTTTATAAGGTCCCTGCCTATGTCTACAGGACCCCACACCCCTGGGATACCTAGGGGAGTCTTTAGAGGTTCTGAATATGTACAAATATTGCAGATCCTCACTCCACAGTGCACCTACCACAAAAGTCGATTTTGGGAAGCACTTCACTGCAATGTGGGGAGTGAAATATGCAATTTCACTAACCCCAGGACATATAAACACCATTTTATAAGGACCCTCCTTATAAATACCTGACCCCCTCCCCTCCACCCCTGGGACACTTAAGGGAGACCCTTGGGGTACCTAATATGCCAAAACATTGTCGTTTATTAATTTGTAAGTGCCCAGAACACCAACGTAGAGTTGTGGCACAATTTGCATTTTAAAAGGAGCCCTGCAACACAGGACTGCGTTTAAACTGACCTCAGGCATCAGCAGTGCACACATGCACGTGCAGAAAGGGCTACTGGCCTCTAAACTGCCATGCCCTATTATATACTAGGGACTTAAAGGTAGTCTTTATCCCCCTACCCTATTATGTACTAGGGATTTATAGGGGAGGCCATGCCAATCATAGGGGTACCCTAGACTACAGTGTACCCTAGTGTATGTAGGTGCTTTCACTGTATTTTAAGTGTCTTTTCAGCACTGCACTGACCCTGGGCCTAGTTAGGCAGAGCCCAGGGACAGTCAGAGTCATTTACCACCAGTATCAGTCAGCAAAAACAATGGTGGGTGCCCAGGGCAGAAGAATGACTTTGGAACAATGTCATAACTACACTTTCACAATTGCCTTATTAACATTCTTTCTTTCTATGCGGGCTACCATAATACGTGAACTAGGCTCGATTATTGGCTACTCACACCTGGGGTCACATGCTGGTACCATTCTCTTGAGACGCTCCCGAGAACATATTCCGACCATTCCCCAGTCAAGTTCCTATTCCGAATTCCACGACCTGAAGGGTTTGAGCGGCAGTGGCGTTTTCCTGGCCGGGCCCTCCTTGATGAGCTTTTTCATTCTGAGATACGCGAGGCCATTGAGGACTACTTTGACATCAGCACTGGCTCGGTGGACACCTGGGCAGTTCTGTGGGAGGGATTTAAGGCATACATACGGGGTGTTTGCATCTCCAAACATTCGGGGGTGCTTAAAGCTCTCAGTGCTACTCTTACGCGATTGGAGCGCGACCTCGCTGCCCTTGACAATTCGACACGACATACCCCTAACTCCGAGGTGTCGGGTCGGCGCTTGACTCTTCTTACTGAATACCGAGATGTAGCTGACCGCGAGATCCTCTTCCTAGGTAAATATCAAACTGCTCGGCGCTACGGGTAGGGTGAGCGTCCCGGTCGTGTACTGGCCCAGATGCTGCGGCCTCCCTACAGTAAGGCATATGTTACCGAACTGCATTCTTCCACTAACCAGACTCTCAGGGGCACCGCGGAAATCAGAGATGAATTCCTGGCCTACTTCACCTCTCTATACACTACTAAACTGGGGCGAGATCTTTCAGCTCAGGAGTCCTATCTATCGGAGATCGCGCTAGTCTATCTTGAGAAGGACATGCAGGATTTCCTGGCGGAGCCAATCACTGAGGCAGAAATACTTGGTGCCATTGACGCTCTTCACTGCTCCTCCGCCCCTGGGCTGGATGGCTTTACAGGGGAGTTCTACAAGGCCTATAAGGACTTGCTGGCGCCGCAATTAATCGAGGTGTATTCAGAGGCCCTCGAGAAGCAGCGGCCTCCTCCCACACTTCGCGAAGCTGTTGTTATACTCCTCCCCAAACCCGGCAAAGACCCATCCTTATGTGGTTCCTACAGACCTCTGTCCCTACTTAATTTGGACTATAAAATCCTCGCTAAAATTGTAGCCAATCGCTTACCTCAATTAATGAAATTTATTATCTCTCCAGCCCAATCTGGCTTTGTCCCCCACCGCTCGACTTCTCTGAACCTTCGGACACTGTTCTCAGTACTTCATCGGATTAGCCCAGAGGTTCCCGCCTCTGCAATCTTACTGGACACTGAGAAGGCCTTTGACACCTTAGAATGGCCTTTCTTTATGTCAGTCATGCATCACATGGGTATGCCAATGGGATTCCTAGCCACCACTGCAGTGCTCTATAGCAATCCCACGGCAAGACTTCGCCTCAACGGCACACTTTCCCTATATTTTCCTCTATCTCGCGGCACGCGCCAGGGCTGCCCTTTATCGCCTTTATTATTTATTCTGGCCATGGACCCCTTAATTAGCCACTTTCAGGAAAAACATCTGCAGCGGGGTCTACAATTCAATACCGGCCCCCTATTGGTCTCACTGTATGCGGATGACACCATCTTGTACATACGACAACCCCAAGCGAATTTGGAGCCGCTCATAAGAGAGATCCTTCGTTTTGGGCAGCACTCTGGCCTGGGCATCAACTGGTGCAAGTCAGTCATTTTCCCCTTAACCCCCAGTACAGTCCAATGGACGTCTGAATTTCCTCTCGAATGGTGTGATGACTCTGTCAAATATTTAGGCATACACGTCCATTTAGACACCGACCAGATCGTCCGCCTCAACTACGGTCAGGCAGTCTGTACACTTGAGGCCCAGGTGGAAAGATGGCTGCGACTGCCATTGTCTATCGCTGGCAGGGTTGCCATAATCAAAATGGTAGTGCTCCCCAAATTCTTATATCTATTTAATAACATTCCCATTCCCCTCCCGAACAGTTTCTTTTTAAAGCTACAATCGCACCTCACTCGATTGGTCTGGGGGGGTAAGCTAGCGCGAGTTCGCTGGCAGGTTCTCACTCTACCATACGAAAGGGGTGGGTATGGAGTGCTGAATTTCCATCTATATTATCTCGTCGCACAATGTAGCCATGCTTTTGCGTGGTATCACCCGGACGCCAGGATTCCGTTCCTTCGTCCGGAAGCGGATTTCGTTCTTCCCGAGCGGCTGTCCACCGTCTTACCCAAAGGGGTGCCCAGAGATCCTAAGGACATACAGACTGTCTCCACTACCAGCTGGGCGTGGAATAAACTTAAACGTTATACTGGTTTGCAGACACTCTACTCCTCAGCTCTCCCTCTCCCCAATGCCCGCTGGCTGCCCATAACGGGTGAGAGACTGGTACCTGGATGTATGATGATGCAATGCAAACAAAAACAACGCACACCATTACATCGCATTTCTCACATCGTATGCACCGTTACATCGCATGCATTCACCACGCAAACCATTACATCGCACTCCGCCCTCACATGCATGCAAAAGACCTTTACAACGCAGACAAAGACCACGCATTCTATTACACAGCAAAATTCTCCCTAACGGCCCCCCAAACACACTACAGCGTCCTGACACTACCCTCAACCCTAAGGCGTAAACAGTAAAGCCAAAAACAGTACCATACACTACTATTAACCCTAAGCCCTAACCCTAAAGCCTAAAACACTACCATATACGACTCTTAACCCTAAGCCCTAACCCTAAAACACTACCATAGACTACTATTAACCCTAAGCCCTAAACCCTAAGCCTAAAACACTACCATATACGACTCTTAACCCTAAGCCCTAACCCTAAAGCCTAAAACACTACCATATACGACTCTTAACCCTAAGCCCTAACTCTAAAGCCTAAAACACCACCATATACTACTTTTAACCCTAAGCTCTAGAGCCTAAAACCCTCCCCTCCACTACACTCCCCATAAACTACCCTAAACCCTAAAACAGTCCCCTCCACTACACTCCCCACCAACTACCCTAAACCCTAAAACACTACGAGTACAGCGTCGTCCTTACCTGTCTCTCGTCGTGGTTCCAGCGTTGTCTCCCTGGCGTCCGTGTCCCTGCGCCTGCGTTCTAAAAGCGCCCGCGCTGTAATGGCGCATGCGATGTAATGTCGTGCGTAGTGAACGCACGCGTTGTAACGTCGCGTGCGTTGTAACGGCACGCGACATAAACGCATGCGATGTAACGCATGCGTTGCGATGGTCGTTCCCCGTCCAAGTTCGCCATTACAAAACTCGGGGATCTATATCCTGACGGCCACATTTTTTCCGCAACGGAAGACGACCGCCTCCGTGACGCCACATTCATGGACAGCTTCATTTTCAGACGACTCCGTTCGGCCTTACGAGCCACGCTTCCCGGATTTCCCATCGAACCAGACTCGTTTCCTCCCCTCTCTCTAATCATTGAGAACATAAGCGGTGTTCACCTCATATCTAAGTTATATAGGGCTTGCTCTGATATGCTGCCAGCCAGCGAAAATAAGATACGCAAGGCTTGGGAGAGTGATCTAGGCCGCCCCATCACTGATGATCAATGGGCGAAGTGCTGTTCGGTCACGAAGGACGTCTCACTCAACAGTAGGCACAAACTGCTGCACTTTAAGTTCCTGCGTAGAGTTTACATCACACCGGACAAAGCTCATCGGTTAGATCCGACCAGACCTCACACCTGCCGCAAATGCGAAGCCCCACACGCAGATTTTGCACACCTTACCTGGACCTGCCCTGCATTACAGCCTTATTGGGAAAAAGTGCACAAAACACTTGGTGACATGATTAAACTTCCACTCATCCCCACACCATAGATCGCGCTGATGGGATATGTTGTAAACTTCCCCAAAACCATTAGAAAATTCTCATCCCTCTGCCTTCTACTTGCCAAAAGGGAAATTGCTCTTCACTGGGGTCGTAGAACAGTTCCCACTTTACAGAGCTGGCTGTCTAGTTTGGCTTATTGCAATACAAACAGTGAAGTATATTCCAGTACACTGCCTGGCTCCTCCCGTCCCAGGGACATATGGGGACCTTACAGGTCATATGTGTCATCCATTCAGCGCGCCTCTGATTCCTTGCTGGAACAGGGCATTGTCCCGGCCGGGGTCGGTTAGGGGGTAACAGGGTCCACCACTGCCTGATATTTAGAACACCCACTCGCCAAGATTTGTCGGATCCTAGTCCGCGGTGAGGTTGCTCCAGTGTTTGCTGGGTTGGGATGGGTCTATATATTCATTGATAACTAAATGTACGCTATTATTCACGGATGGGGGAGGGTCCTTGGAACTGTGTCTTTGATTGATCGGTATTCCACTGGCTGTTACTAACTCTCGTTTCGATTGATATGAGCCATGATAGAATAGATATTGCTAGTTGACGTTGTACTACATGTGCATCAATTGCAATCTTTTAAAAAAAGTGAATAACCATATACATGTTGCCATTTTGTGTTAAACTGGAAAATGGAAAATAAAGTTATAAAAAAAAATAAAAAATAAACTTTCTTTCTCAAATTTGCTTGAAAATGCCCCATTTGCCCCCTCCTTTTTCAAATGTTTCTCATGGGGCGAACCCCCGAACCCTCCTTATAGCGGTCAGGCTCGCTCACTATGCTGGCTTGCCGCAGGACACTCATCCCAAACTTTTACGCCCAAAAACTTTCAAATGTCACCAGCCGCCACTGGAATGAAGTGAACCGATTTGGCACTAAACCGCTACTGCCTATAAAATAAGGTCTCATTTTATGAGCATTTTGGGATCACTGGTATCAAATGCATCAGAGAGAGTAAGTCAAATTATAGCAGATAGAATGTTCCCATCTGCTGCAAGGTGTAGATCATCTACCACCGCTCAAAATGCAAATTCTGTCCCATAATTTGACCGAATTGTGATAAAGACGTGCATATCGCTAATGCAACAAGCATGTGTCTGAGGTGAACAAGAATAAGGTACATCTTCAGTTTACTTTGTCATGTGAACAGCTATGTTGGTGATGTTTTATTTATGAAGGCTGCTATACACTCATAGTGCAGGATGGCTTCACTCTTTTATGGTTGGTGTACAAATCATTGTCTGTATGTTCCCTATGTGTCATGTCTGTGGTGCCTTTATTACCAGACACAGTTTACCCATTCTTTAGCTATGATATCTCTTCCATCTATTAGATGCCTTACTTATGCGTTTGCAATTAGAGACGTTCTGTCCTTATTGCCAATGAGCACCTTCAAGATCAGTGGTCCTCTGGCTATCCAAGGGCAGTCCTCCGTAAGCTGGCAGAGAGCTTGTTATTGTCCCAGTGTTTTAGTGCTATGTCGCCTTTTTAATCTCCTCCTCAACCTTTTGATTGGTGCACCATACTTATTTTGGCATGAATGCATTCTACAAAGCAATCTTTTTGGGTAGGAGCAAGACTATAAATGAGAATAATAGAGGTGTGTAAAATCACACTTTTTTTCCCACAAACTTTTGTGTAATTCCTAAAGAAAATTACACCTTTAGAGCAAAATGTAATATCAAAAGAGTTTGGTATCATCACTGGCACCTGCTGCCCTATTTTCAGATGGGCCATGTTGGTTACGCATTTAGCGGAATGTCCCCTAGCTTTCCAGTTTCCTTGGCATCAGTGTGTAGATTTGTGTGAACTTTGAGTTCCGTTTTCTGGCTTTTGTTACATGATGCCACCTTAGTTGCTCCAAGGTATGTGTATTGGTGAATGTTTGCTTACATATTGGTGTTAGCCACGATGAATGAGAGTGTATGTGAATGTCTGTGCACATGCAGACTCTTTTGTAACAGTCTCTGTCGGAAGGTAGGATCTGACTGCATGGTTACCCCCACTTCTTTCCTGGTGTCTTGCTGGTGTTTGACTAGTCTGACTGGGATCCTGCTAATCAGGACCCCAGTCTATCTGCTTTCTCCCTAAATTGGTTATGCATGTACTTTGGTACACTCCAGATTGGATACTGGGGCACCCTTATAAGTCCCTAGTATATGGTACACATGTACCCAGGGCATAGGTACCCCAGAGGCCTCTCATGGGCTGAAGCATGTATTATGCCACCCATGAGAGGCCATGCAAAATGGAACTACAGGTGTGCTACTGCAACCTGTGTAAGCTGGTGCTTGCACCACTTACAAGAGATATAGGTTCACTATATCTATATATATCACTACACTTAAAACTTATAAGTCACCCCTATAGCAGGCCTTACCAATCCTGAAGGCAGGGTGCTGGGTTTTACATGAGAGGGTGCTCCTGCATGAGCAGGGCCCCTCTGCAGCCTTCAGAGACCATTCTCCCGGGTTGTCTGTGATGAAGCCAGACATATAGGTAGAGGTGCATTATAACGTCGCAGCAAATGCTATCTCGAAAACGACTGCAACAAAATATGTTGTGTTTGGTATTAAAACACCTTGGAATCATACCTCCACACCAGTAACTAGTGTGGAAGGTATGATACCTCCCCTCAGAACCAAGCTTCTGGGGGTACCTAGTATACCAGTACCAGCTTTCTCGACCCGGACAGCACAAAATGGATGCTGCCAGCCACAGACACGATTCTGCCCTCCGATCCAAGCTCGAGCAGGGGAAGGCAGTACAATAGGCATCCTGTCACAGGGAGGTGTGACCACCTCCCAGACAGGATTTAGTGTATTGGAGCTGGGTGGGTGCACTGTCTCAGTGCCAGAAAGTCTGCACGAGGGGCACATTTGGTGTCCCTGTGCATAGTCCAGCTCAAACCAGTTCTGGGAGCCATTTGCTCCTGCTCTGGCGCAAAACTGGACAAAGGACATGGGAGTAGCCTCCCCCCTGTCGTGGGTTGCCGCTGCCAAGGCTTGTTGGTGCTCCAGCCGGACACCGACCCCTCAGCACTCGACATCCTTCGTGGGACAGCTCGCCTCCGGCTCCTGGTCATCCTAGACATCTCCTGGTCCTCACAGCTGAAGAGTCAAGATCCCTGTCACGCACCTGTAGCACCCGACATCGGTGGGCATTCGTCTACCGAGCCCCTGGTCACTCCAAAGTGACCCAGACTCTGTCACCTCTGCTTTCAGGTTCTCCTCATCTAGAATCCACGTTTGGATTCCACCGGACATTCTTCTTACTTCCAGCAGTGGCATTTCTTTGAGGTCTTCCATAGAAAATGACAAGGGTTTCCGACGCCACTTTTTACCTATGCACCCGGCTCCTCTGGGATAGGTAACTCTGATACAAAGGTATCCATGGGTGGGGTGGCTCTCCAACCTCTTAAGTTCCAAGGGAATTCCTCGACATCCACTGGGAAGGGTCCTTAATCTTTAATTTTCCAACCGCAACTTCCCCATAGAATTGTACGGAGCACGGGGTCGTGTTCTCACTCTGCACCCGTCCTCCCTGGGGTCCCTACTTACTCACCTTGGGTGGTTCCATGGGTTCCCAGCGATTCTACACCTTCTAGACTAGGTCTAGTCCTGAGTCATGGTTCTTATACCACTAGCACACCCTTTCTCCAACCTAAGAGAGTTTAGTTCCCACTAGGTTAGGTAGGTGCATACACCACACCACACTTAGTATGTCTTCTAAAGGAGGTGCCACTGGTGGCCCTCTGCCAAGTAGATATGATGACTTCACATTCACAGAATTGAAAGCCATGTGTGTATCTAGGAAGCTGAAGACAGGGAGAAATGCCAACACTCAACGTCTCATTGAGGTGTTACTGTTAGACGACCTTAGGAAGACTCCTGGGTCAGATGAGCAGGACAGAGTGGGTGGGACAGGGGATGAAGACAGGTCAGGAGGGGAAACCTTCTATGACCTAGACTCAAACCCTCCACAGGAGGATCAAAATGATCCACCCCTGAATAACTCAGATCTCCAGGAGGAAGATGGAGAGGGTCATGAAGACCCTCACTTCATTCCCCCAGGGAGAGTGCAGAGTCTACCAAGGAGATCTAGATCTCCCTCTGCTGAGTCAACACACTCTAGACATTCTATAGGGACCTCTGTATCTAGCAAGAGGGACAACTCTTATGACAGGGGGTGCCAATTTCTTGAGCTTGAGAAAGCTAGGCTTAGGCTCAGGCAAGAGCAATTGGCCCTGGATAAAGAGTTTCTAGAAGTCCAGAGAGCTAGAAAAGAATTGGGACTAGAGTCCCATGGTGGCAGCAACAGTGTCCCTAGAGGTAGGGAACACACATTTGACAATAGAAATCTCAGCAAGATTGTCCCTCCCTACCATGTTGGGGATGACATCCATAAATGGATAACTGCTTTGGAGAGGGCCTGTAAAGTACAGAGGGTCCCTCAAGAGCAGTGGGCAGCTATCTTGTGGCTCTCCTTTGCTGACAAAGGTAGAGATAAGCTCCTCACTGTTAGAGAAGAGGATGCTGACAACTATTCAGTCCTGAAGAGTGCTCTCATTGATGGGTTTGGCTTAACCACTGAACAATACAGGATTAAGTTCAGAGACACCCAGAAGACCCAGACTCAGGACTGGGTAGACTTTGTGGATAGTGCTACAAAGGCTCTGGAAGGTTGGATACATGGCAGAGAGGTGCATGACTACTTAGGATTGTACAATTTGATTGAGGGAGCAGATCCTTAATAATTGTCAAAACCAACATTTGCACCAGTACCTGGTTGACTCAGATCTGACTTCTCCCCAAGAATTGGGAAAGAAGGCAGATAAATGGGTCAGAACCAGGGTGAAACTGAAGAATCAGGGTGGTGACCAGAAGAAAGATGCTTCCAAGACTCAAGAGAAAGGTGGGGATAAATCAAAAGACAAGTCCCCTGTAGGGCCCCAAAATCCTCTTCTGGGGGTGGGTCCCAAACTCCTTCCTCCTCTGACAAGAAACCTTATTGCTTTGTCTGTAAAAAGCCAGGCCACTGGAAAAATGATCCCATTTGCACAAAGGTCAGCAATAAGGAAAATATTCCTCCAAACACTACCACCACTCCTCCTGGTACTACAAGTAGTAATCCCCCAGGTGGTGGTAGTGCACCCAAAATTTAGTTGGGTTTTCTTGGGGAACTGAGGTGGACCCTATCTTAGCAAGATCCCCCTCACAGGCCTCCTTAGTCTGTGATGGTGGTATGGGATTTGCCGCTTTTACTGTCAGTCCCAGTTCTTTGGGCAAGTACAGACAGGAGCCACTGATCAATGGTCAGAAAGCTGTGGCCTATAGGGACACAGGGGCTAGTGTCACCATGGTGACAGGACAACTAGTACCCCCACTTCAGCTTTTACCTGAGTTCAAGTACCAGGTGACCAACATTGATGGCATCAAGACAAATCATCCCATGGCTATAGTCAATCTCAGCTTGGGAGGGGTCACTGGCCCAAAGAGAGTGGCAGTATCCCCAAACTTGCCTGTGGATTGCCTCTTGGGCAATGATTTAGAAACTTCAGCCTGGGCTGAAGTAGAGCAGAAGGCCCATTTAAGAATGTTAGGCCTCCCTGAGAAAGTTGGTGGGAACCTTAGGGCCTCAGTCCAACCCCAGGGAAATTTTGGAGTAGTGAAGCCTGGAAAAATGGCTCACTATGCATCACCAGAGAGCAAAGGGAAGGAAGAAAAGTCTTCTTCCCCCCAGACAATAGGTAAGGGTCAGCTTCCTCAGGGAACTGATCCTACCCCTTGTGAAGGAACTGCCCCAGAGGTGGTCAGGTCTGTCCTGGCAGCACTGATGGCAGGGGGCCCTTCCAATGTGGTACCCAGTCTGGAGCAGGTATCCTGCCCCTCTCTACCCAGCTTCAGTCAGCCTAGGGCTGCAGAGGTCAGGAATGTCAGTGGACCCCAAAGGGCCCACTGTCCAAAGGAACCCCCTCATCAACAGATTAGGGACACCCAGTCTAGTAGCACTAGCCAGGTGAAAATTCCTCAACACACTGAGGGACCCTCTTACCCTTAGGTAGTGACATCCCACAGATGGACTCTGTTGGGCAAAGGAAAACTAGGGACCACCTGGTTCCAAACCTCCCCTGGCCCTCCACTGTTCCAACCAAAGGGTCTCAACCCCCAGCTGTAGGCAGCCAGAGGTTGACCCCTAGGGCCAGATATAACTCAGTCATGGAAAGAAAGGCCTCCATGGTGACCAGTGCTCTGAGGAAGCCGAGGCCAACTTTATTAGGGTCTAACTTCCCTACTCAGTCACCCCACAAACCTTTTACTATGCCAAAGCACACTACAGGTGGTAAACCCAAATTTTGGAGAACACCCAAGACCCTTCAAGGGAGGGACTCCTTAGTGGACCATAAGACAGGGGGTATCCATGCTAGTGCAAGATCTTCCTTATAGGGCCACTTAGTCAATAAAGTCTCAACTGGCCAAGGTTAGCCTTATCTCCTTTCGTTTGGGGGGCTTATGTAGGAAGGTAGGATCTGACTGCATGGTTACCCCCACTTTTTTCCTGGTGTCTTGCTGGTTTTTGACTAGTCTGAAGGGGATCCTGCTAATCAGGACCCCAGTATATCTGCATTCTCCCTAAATTGCTTATGCATGTACTTTGGTACACTCCAGATTGGATACTGGGGCACCCTTATAAGTCCCTAGTATATGGTACACATGTACCCAGGGCATAGGTACCCCAGAGGCCTCCCATGGGCTGAAGCATGTATTATGCCACCCATGAGAGGCCATGCAAAATGGAACTACAGGTGTGCTACTGCAACCTGTGTATAGGTTCACTATATCTATATATATCACTACACTTAAAACTTATAAGTCACCCCTATAGCAGGCCTTACCAATCCTGAAGGCAGGGTGCTGGGTTTTACGTGAGAGGGTGCTCCTGCATGAGCAGGGCCCCTCTGCAGCCTTCGGAGACCATTCTCCCGGGTTGTCTGTGATGCAGCCAGACATATAGGTAGAGGTGCATTATAACCTCGCGGTAAATGCTATCTCGAAAATGACTGCAACAAAATATGTCATGTTTGGTATCAAACACCTTGGAATCATACCTCCACACCAGTATCTGGTGTGGGAGGTATGATTCCTCCCCTCAGAACCAAGCTTCTGGGGGTACCTAGTATACCGGTACCAGCTTTCTCGACCAGGACAGCACAAAATGGATGCTGCCAACCACAGACAAGATTCTGCCCTCCTGCTGCTGAGCCAAGCTCGAGCAGGGGAAGGCAGCACAATAGGCATCCTGTCACAGGGAGGTGTGACCACCTCCCAGACAGGATTAGTGTATTGGGGCTGGGTGGGTGCACTGTCTCAGTGCCAGAAAGTCTGCACAAGGGGCACATTTGGTGTCCCTGTGCATAGTCCAGCTCAAACCAGTTCTGGGAGCCATTTGCTCCTGCTCTGGCGCGAAACTGGACAAAGGACATGGGAGTAGTCTCCCCCTTGTCCAGACCCTCCCCTAGGAGGGTCCCCTGAATCTGTCCAACCCTCTCCCGTGGGTATAAAATGGGTTACCTGGCTACAGGACATTAGATTTTACGTGGACAAGATTCTACAAGAAGAAACAACTAAGCTTCGACCGTCTGGACACGCTGGACTTCGCTGGAACTCCTTTGGGCTCGACTTCGTCTCCCTTTTTGTCCAAAGCCTCGTCTGTGTCCGTGCTCCATACAGGTTCCGTGCAGGACCCTGTGGACCTCCAAGACATCCGAAGAATCTCCCTTGGGGTGAAGGAGTCACTCCCCTGCATTCGCAGGCACCGTAATGCATCTGACCGGTCTGCTGATCCTGAGCTCCTGCCAACTCCGAAAGCTCCAGCAACACAGGAGGTGGGTTCCGAAGGTCTCTGAGGTTGAGCTGCCCTCTCACTGAGTTTGAGGTCAGTATCCCTTGTGGGGACTGCATAACCCATACCTCTGTGCACTGCGTTCATTTGCAGCAGCACATGCTTGTTGTTGTGCAACAATTCCGTGCATTGGGCTAATTGTAGCCCTGCCCCCAGCGCACCTTTTCCATAAAGACTCCGGCCTCTTTGCACTCTGTGCCCTGCTAGCTGTTGTTCTGTGAACTCACCTGAGGTCCCCTTGCGACTCCTGTGCCTCCGGCCTGTGGGTTCACTTGAGGGTCAACACTGCTTTAATTGGGCTCCCCTGGTTGCTCCAGGCCTGCCCTGACTCCCCTTGCTGTGGTGAGTCTCCTGGTCCTTGCTGGGCCAGATCGACACCGAACTTGACCATCTTCATGGGTTGCCACTGCCAAGGCTTGTTGGTGCTCCAGCCGGACACCAACCCCTCAGCACTCGACATCCTTTGTGGGACATCTTGCCTCCATCTCCTGGTCATCTTAGACATCTCCTGGTCCTCGCAGCTGAAGAGTCAAGATCCCCATCAACGCAGCTGAAGCACCCGACATCGGTGGGCATTCGTCTACCGAGCCCCTGGTCACTCCAAAGTGACCCAGACTCAGTCCCCTCTGCTTTCAGGTTCTCCTCATCTAGAATCCATGTTTGGATTCCACCGGACATTCTTCTTACTTCCAGCAGTGGCATTTCTTTGAGGTCTTCCATGGAAAATGACGAGGGTTTCTGACGCCACTTCTTACCTATGCACCCGGCTCCTCTGGGATAGGTAACTCTGCTACAAAGATAACCACGGGTGGGGTGGCTCTCCAACCTCTTAAGTTCCAAGGGAATTCCTCGACATCCACTGGGAAGGGTCCTTAATCTTTAATTTTCCAACCGCGACTTCCCCATAGAATTGTACGGAGCACGCGGTCCTGTTCTCACTCTGCACCCGTCCTCCGTGGGGTCCCTACTTACTCACCTTGAGTGGTTCCGTGGGGTCCCAGTGATTCTACACCTTCTAGACTAGGTCTAGTCCCGAGTCATGGTTCTTATACCACTATTTTAGTATATGGTTTGGTCTCCCCCTGGAGCCCACTGTGTATTGTGCTATTTACGATTGTCTCTTTGTAACTGTATTACTTGATTTGTGTTGTACCCTCGTGTAGAGGATACTAGAGAGTGTTATATATAATAAATACATATTTTTATAACTACTGTGTGGTTTCCATTTCATTTAACCAATACAATAAGGTTGCATTCTGGTAAAACAAGCTACTTAACATTCCTTCAAGACTTAGCCTGAAGGCTGCTCTCCATAGCTACCACTAGGATAGCTTTCTATAAAGGTTATCTTTAACCTAATCACCATAAGGATTGTTTGGACTGGTGCAAGGTGCCAACTTTAATTAGTGGACAGCATATACCAGGCCAACTTCTCACAGTCTCAGACTGGCTAGAGTTATGAAATAATCAGTTTGTTTACTTACTTTCTTCTTTTTAGTCAGTCCAGGCTGAATCTGGTTAGATTCAGCAAACACTTTAACCTTTTTGAGTTCATTGTCCCAGTTCAACTGCACAGGCCTTTGCTTTTATGCAACATATGCCACTTACTCTACATTGGAAATTGGCATTTTGTGCTCCCTTTGTGACTGCATCCACCTGGCAGAGCTTCTGCCACACAGGCGCAATCATGGCCTAGTGCTACCTGACTCCGAATACCAGCCCCACTCAGGTTAAGCAGTGCAGCAAACAAGAGCACAGATCAGCACCGTAAGCCTGAAGGGTGCTGACAGACTACCTACACCACAGATTATGAGTAGAAGGCTTAGTAGGAACACTTGTCTACCTGCTTTTCTTGCACAGTCCAACTGCAGACCGCTTAGCCAAGACAGGGCCCAAGGACAGGCAACATGTCAACATGCAGTGCAGAGCAGCATTATATGCTCCTTCCATGACGGAACTGTCCATCTGGTGCTACTGCTGGGTCAGTGCGATCATAGTCTAGTGCCACCTGACTCAGAGCCCCTCTTCCTCATCGTTCTGAGACAGAAGTGTAGGCAACATAAAAAACACTCTCTGTATGCACAGGCCCAAAAGTGAGGGACAAGTCTATCTTGTTCACACATCTAGTCTTTGAGCTTCTTTGTTGCTGGCCTAACAGAGAGACTGTTTGTTCCAGGGTTGGACCCAGATTGATGTTGATCAAGGAAGAGGGTTGGCAGTGATCCAACCATAGCTGCCAAAGGCATGGATGAGCTGAAAATGTATATTAAATTCAGAGTTGTTCTGTGCAAGGGGCTCTAGATTTTGTTTGGCTGGGGACCCCAACATTCTTTGGATGTCCCTGCTTCTGTCATTGGATCTGACCATGTGTTAACAGTATTTTCCAAGGCAATATTACCTTCCAAGGCCCCTATTGTAAGTTGAATGGAGTAGGCTCCACCCTATTGCAACCAGCCTGGTGTTTCTACACCAGGTTCCTACTTTATTTGCAGAAGAGTCCAGTTGGTAAAATCAAGTGAGGCTTGAGCTGCAAACGCAACCCGACCCTGACCAACTTCTTGAAATAGGAGAAGCAAAGAATGTTCCCAACTGCCAATCCACGGTCTCTGCTGTGCCCTGATGCCCTCTTTTCCCACACCTGCCATGCACTGACCCCCTTGCTCCCTTTTACTATCTGCTGAAAGCAGGAGGTAAACGGAAGCATGTTTGTCCACAGGATGGAGCACCTGTGTGCAGATTTGGAACTGGTAAATCAGAGTTCTCATGGTGATTACCATTCCAGGGGTTAAAACATGTGACAACCACATTTACGTGCGTAATACTATCGGAAATCTTATTTGCAGCCATGTGGTATCCCCACATATAAATTTGTCCACCTTGTATTTGGGCTCAATAAGTCAGACCAAGTCAGAATGAGGAGCTGTGCAGTTTTTGTTAACTAAAAGATTTTATTCATCAATCAATCATGATTTATAAAGCTCTGCTAATCACCCAGTAGGGTATTCAAGTGCTTGCAGGTCCCAGGAGGCCCCCTTGAACAGCCAGGGCTTGAGTGCCTTTCAGAAATCTGGAAGTGGGGTGATGGTCCGGAGCTGTGTGGGGAGGCTGTTCCAGGTTTTTGCTGCGATGTTGGAGAAGGGGCGATGTCCACTTCTGTTTCAGTAGATGTGGGGAGTGTGGGCGAGGGAATGGGAGGTGGAGCATAGTCTTCTCGACGGTTGGTAGAAGTTCAGTTGGTGGTTGATGTAGGCTGGTTCTTGGCTGTGCAAAGCTTTGTGTGCATGGGTTAGCAGCTTGAATTGGCATCTCTTCTGTACAGGGAGCCAGTCGAGTTCTCTGAGGTGAGGTGTGATGTGGGTTTATTGGGGTAGATCAAGGATGAGTCTGGCTGCGGCATTCTCTTTGGTTTGAAGTCTCTGTAGGAGATGTGCAGCGATTCCTACATTGAGAGCATTGCCACAGTCTAGCTGGCTGGTGATGAGGGCCTGTGTCACAGTGCGTCTCGTTTGCAGGGGTAGCCACTTGAAGATTTTACGTAGCATGCGGAGAGTGAGGAGACAGGTGGAGTAAAATGCGTTGATCTGTGATTTCATGGTGAGCTTGTTGTTGATGATGATTCCAATGTTTCTGGCATGGTCAGCGGGTGTGGGTCCTAGGTCAGCTGCCCACCAGGAGTTGTTCCATAGGTTTGCTTTTGTTGCAGAAGATTAGTGCTTCCGTCCTGCCTGTGTTCAGCTTCAGACATTTGCTTTTCATCCAGTTGGCGACCCTTGTCATGCATCTGTGGAAGTTGGTCCTGGTGGTGGTAGGGTCATCGGTGAGTGAGAGGATGAGCTGGGTATCATCGGTGTAGGCTATTATGTTGAGACTGTGAGATCTGATGATGTTGTCCAGTGGGGTCATGTGTGCGTTGAAAAGTGTGGGGCTGAGGGAAGATCCCTGAAGGACGCTGCAGATGATATTGTTGGGTTCATCCTTGATAATCAACTGATGGCCTCATTTACAAGGCCCCTAGCGGCACTTTTGCGCCATTGAATCGTCACTTTTTTAACACTTCGGTGGCACATTGTGCCACAGTATATTTACAAGGCCACACAAAGCCACTTTACATGGCTTTTCATGGCCTTGTAAATATGTGACCCTTTCACGCAGAACACTGCGTGAATGGAGCATTCCATGGGTATTGCTGTGGGTGTTCCCATGCACCACCCATGGAATCTGAAGCATTCCCAGATCTACGAGGAATCATAAACCTGGGAATGCATCAGATTCTAACGCCACCCTATGGGTGGCATTAGGGAGGCGCAACGAGGGGAAATATCTCTATTTCTCTTCGTTGTTTCCTCTTATTCTGTATTCTGTATGCTGTATTCTGCAGCACACATAGAAAGAGGAAAACACCTCTTGTGATTGTTTTTGTGCAGGAAGGTGTCCCTTCCTTCACAAAAACAATAACCCCTACAAGGCAGACACCCTTGCACCGTGGCGCAAGGATGCCTGCGTTGGCGCATGGCAGCCCATTGTGATTCAGCACAGGGGAAAAGGACAGCAATGTGCCTTATCTCTTTGATACGGCACATTCCTGCCCTTTTCTTTTCATGCAGGGCAGCGTAGCAAGATATCTTGCGGTGCTGCCATGCACCAAAACCTCATAAATGTGGCCCTAAGTTTTGAATTATGAAACATTCCTGCTGAAAATAGTTCTCACATCAGTTGGTATAGCATGCTTCAACAAAAGTCAACACTACTTCAAGCTGTATTTCAGTGTGCACTTTCGTGAAAATCACCTTCAAGCAGTGTCATTTCGAGTGCCACCTTTGGGAATAGCGGATTGGCAGAAACACTCTATGTGCCCAATCCCAGTGTTCCAAGTTGTGCAGTAATTTGGCAGTCCCACAAGTTTCCCTGCACAAAGTCCTGCAGTGCAGGGCAAATATTCACACAACGGAAAACATTGGGGTTTCCATTGTCATAAAAGCAAAAGTGCATGCAACTTCTTCTGATCTGTGAAACTCTGATTCGGGGGTAAAACAACCCATGTTAATACTGCAAGGTGCAGTATTCATTGGCGGCTGCTGCCACTAAATCTTGGTGAGGCAGCATGGAGAGGCGGGGCGGGAACGGGGGTGGAAATAATAATAAAAAATCAAAAGAACTTACCTGCCGCTCCTGAACGCCTCCTTGATGCGTCTCTGCTCCAGCCGCCTCTTTGCTCCTCTGCTCCCCTCCCCGCCCAATACAAACACTGCTCCCATGCATGAGAGAAGCACCGGGATTGGTATGAGTGGGATGAAATGCAACTCAATTAGGGACAGGGAGCCTGTGCCTTTTCTCCAACAGCTGGCCAAACAGACGTTGCACTTACAGTGCATCTACCACTCCTTCTCCCTGGGCCTGGCTGCTGCTGACGCAGAGCATGGCCCCGCCCCTCCCTAGACTCGGCAGACTCGGCCGAGTAAATGAAAATAAAATGATAATAAATAGTTTCAGCAGTGGGGCGACACTCCTCTGCCATAACGGAGGAGCCGCCCTTGGTAGTATCATTATCTCCCTGGACGCCTTTACCTCCCAGTATTCCCGTAGCAGTTAAGACTAAGGGCCTAAGGGCTGTCCTTCATGTATCACAACTGTATTCAAGCATTTAATTTTACATTGTTAATTAAATTGATGTTGCTCAATTTAGAGGTGCGTAACACTTTACTGCACAATATTCTTAACTTGACATTTTGTAACTCAGAGGTGGTTTTGGCTAATGAAAAATTATGCTATTAAATTGGAAAATTCTCACATTTCCTCTGTTTTCTTTGATAATTAGTATGCCTCTTATTAGTTTTGCTAGATAACAGCTTTCGGTACAAAATAAAAATTAATTGAGCAGCTGACATATATGAATTATCTTATATATTAATTAATATAGTTTATAGTTTAATTGACTTCTTAAACAACCCACAAAAACCCACTAACTTCGTTAGGAAACACATTTACTTTCCTGATATGTGAGAGGAAGTAAACAGCCTGGGTGCCTTTGCTGGTCCAAGAAAGCCCATCCGTGGCCTTAGCTTTCTTCTATTACAATCCTGGGAGCTGCATCCTGGCATTGTACAAAATCCATTGGACACAGAATATAAAAAGTGTGCTAACCTTAATTGCTGCTCTGTGGTAATTTGATCATATGACCAACCAACATGACAGGCTTTCTATGGGTCTCACACCTGAAATAGATAGCTAAAAAATAAATCATATAAATTCAACAGCTGTTCTTGGTTTGAGCTAGAAGATAGCCATTGTTTCAGTAAACCTTAGTTCATGTAACAATACCACACTTTTGCCACACTTCTGCTGTTTCCAAGTGTTGTAAGTAAAAGTTATTGCTATTACTCAGTTGTATGGTACTCAATTTAATGACCAAGTAGGGATGAAAGGCTGAGTTGGCCATCAAGGGATTGAATTCAAGACCTGTTGATCTACCTTCTAATGGCGAGAGTTCAACTCACTGAGCCATACTGGCAGCTAGAGCTATTATGGTGTCTCAGCTTGCATTACTTTGGTGTTTGGGACCAAGGGCTGCTTCAGAGAAGCGGTACTTTTCACCCTAGTAGGATGAGCAAAAGGTCACCTGTGGAGCAAACAGAAAGAACTCTAGCAGCAGATCTACTAAGACCTGATATTCATATTAGTACCTGCTGATTAACAGATGGGGTCAATAAATGTAATCTGTAACATGATAAATGTAAGAATTTATATCTAACTTGAGAAATATCCACGGATAAAGTCCCACACGTGGGTAAGAGTGGACGGAACAGCAAAATACTGCCCCACGGGGAATGCTTAGCAAGAATCACTTTGAATGTGATGGGATTGTGTGTGAATACACTAGCAGCACAGTGGCTTTGCCACATGCAGTGCCATTTCTGTGAAAATCCCACTTAGGAAAGCCAGTGAGACTCTTCTACACTTGGATGTTCATCTAGTTTAGAAATGGAGTTTAGGCTGTTGTAGCATTTTGGACATAATATACATTTAGTGGCTTTAATCCAAATTTGTTATTGAACACGGTTCTCAATGCTTTGGTTCATAAATATAGAAGAGACATAGTAAAGAGGCTCTCATAAGGGAAGTATCCACAGTGACACAGAAGCCACTACTATTATCAGCACCAGTGTGGGAGCAAAACCTGACCCCAAAATTTTGACACCCTGAAAGTTTGACACCCAAAAGTTTACCTCATCCGATTCTCCCATAGGGTGAATTGCGCATTACGGCACCCCTTAAACATGTATTAGCAGAGTAGAAAAGTTCAAATAAGTAATGGGCCCACTCAATAAATGAGATCTAGACCAGTAAAAGGTTAAAGGGTTTTATAACAAAATTCAACAATAAGAGATACAGAGTAAATGTCATAAAAGCTCTCAGGTGAAAAGTTATACAGCGTATGCAAAATCAGAATTATTCTAAGTCCCAAATGAGCAGCAAAATCAACAAGCATTGGCATAGCCAATAGGTCTCGCCTTTGGGATCTTATAAGTGGTTAGTGATGCAGCATATTATCCTAGGTGCTGTGCCGCCATGGATTGAAGCATTGTCAGGCTTATCTGCACTTATTTTGCATCTGAGAAGGAGAAAGAGTTTGTGTGGAGGGAATTAGGGTCTTCGGCTACATAGAGGGGTAAGAGAGGGTGAGAGGCAGGGGTTATAGCCCTAGGCTTTAGCATGTAAATTACCACAAGAAGTTGTTCTTTGCTTGAACGCCATGAAAGGAAAGGTTAACATTATTGTTGAGACCCAAAACAACAATAATCACCGTGTTTGTCACACTAGCATTGGGGGGAAAAGCAAAAAGTTCACCTGATTAAAGTGAAAATGCGGTTCTATGCAACTCAAGTTGCAGTGTTGCTTCTAACGAGTCCTACGGCTTTACACCTGCACGGAGACTAAGAAACTACCAAAAAGCAATACTCTGGTGGAATTCAGGCTTGGTCCCCTTAAAACCACAGGGAATCGTTTCATTTAGTTCATTAAAGCTTTCGTTCAAAGCCTGCAAAGACCCACGGGGAACTCCACTGTACACCTTCAGGCGGTTATAGCGGAGAGAGAGCAGATCTCCCGCCTCATCCACACTGACCGGCTCACACCCCAGCGTGGGCTGTAAAAAAAAAATCGAAACGCAGCCAAAGAAAGTTTAAAGAGCCACCTGGACAGAGGCAGTGCACGAAGTGAGCACTAAAGACAACAGCTCAGCCAAACTCACCCATGAGCTAGACTTGGGAAAAGCAGAAGACCTTACCATTTCTCAACCTCACCATTTCTCAACCTTACTAACTGCTGTTAGACGATTTCGAAAGTTGAGAAGGCAATCCCCACCCCACACACAGACCATCTTCATAAGTTTCGCTGATACTCTACAGTAAAGACAGCATTTAAAAGGATATGATGGGCAGAGCTAGTAAGTCTACCTCAGGAGGTCGATTAGCTCGGGCCCCCAGCCAACCCTTCCCCAGAAAAGCTAACATCTGCAACATAGCCCCATAAAACAACTTACCAGTAAGAGAGCACAAGGAAATGCATAAGCGAACCAGAGGGGGGAAGAGGAAAGGCAAGAGGCTGGGGGGAAATGAGGACACACACAGACACACGAAGAGCACACATGGGAATGTTGTCTCCTGCACTAGGCAAAGCATAGGAACCTCGTTCTAGCAGAGGAAGCTGGAGAAAGGGTGTTGTTTATGGCTGCAATTGTGAATGCACTGAAAGGAAGGGATTGTGTGTGTTGGGGGTATTACAGAACACCCTCCACAAATTGTTGCCCTTAGAACAGAGGACTAATGTGAGCACATTAAACAGGAGCAGTGGGCGAGGGGCAGAAACAGGAGCACTGATAGGGGTGGCAGGAGATTACTAAGGGGGTACTAAGGGGAAGGGGTGCTCGAGAAGGTGACCAGAGTATCGCCAGTTGTAATAGGGCACAGGAAGCCTCAGCTTCAAAGACAGAGGACTGAGTGTTTTGAGTCTGGGGGGAGGATGCATGGTGAAAGGATGGGAGGGGGCTGGCAGGGGAGGGAGAGAGAGGAGGCTGCAGGGACCAGCATGGTGCCCCTGCACAGACTGTTTCGTTGACGATCACTCACCTGGGTCTGCAGGGACCATGCGGCCGGTGATAGAGGCGCTCCGCCACCGGGGGTGTCCGGGGGCCCCGGTGCTGTTGGCTGCAGAGGAGGAGGGGGCTGTTCCACCGCTGCCGGCTATCGGCCGCCTCTGTTGCCCGAAGGTGAGGGGTAAACGCTTCAAGAAACATAAAGCGTAGTGGCCGGGGAATCGCACGAGTATGCTGATAAAAAAAAAGCACATGCACTAGTGACACACAGCAGATCGATCTGCCCCGTAGCCCCGGTTGAGGGGCTGACACAAGATCAGAGCCCCCAGCCTACACGTGTGCCCATGCCTGTGCATGTATGTGATCAACAAGGCTTCAAAGCACCTGAAAGGAACACTGAGAGCGCTCCTTGTTGGAGAGCACGGACGCACCTTGATAGTCTTGAAGTGGCCCACTATCACGTGGCCCCAGTGCGAAGGGTTAAAAAGCATATATAAGAAACCACAGATAACAACGTTTTAGCCAACTGCATTATGGGGTTTGTAGTTTTCCAGTTACCATCATAAATATATGCAATTAATTTCACGCGTACCTATTGCTTCCATGGTATTATGTACACCATGGAAAAGTGAGCACCTGGGTAGTTTGGATGTATGCACATTTTCCATTATCTGGAAAAGTCTTTTGCGCTAAAAGCTTCGCATTCCCTGGGAGTGGGCAGTGGGTTGCACCATAGAGGTGGCTGCATCTGCTGTTTACAGAGGGCACTGCTCCGACGGGTGATGCCTTTGAAGTCAATAAACATCGTGTGGATTACTGCACACTGCAAATCCCCCCAGACCGTGCCGGCGCCCTAATAGCCCATCAACATACCGGCGGGAATAAATCTATAATTTTCCAGTTGGTCCCTGCAGGGTGCCAATAGCCCCGAAAGGCTAGCGCTGAATATGAGCCTATGTTCCTTAAGCCTCACAATACAGAATTAATTTGAACAACGGCATGTGTGCGCCCCCTAAAAACAAGTCCTGTTGGAAAGACGACACACATTTATCGTGTGCAATGTTAATGCCGCTTTAAGACACATTACTTTTGGAAACTCGATTGGATCTGACACGTACATCTCCCCCTCCCTTTCTTTCACCGAGCGCATGCTTGTGCACTCCAGGGGACGTAAAGGGGAGGGGGGGTGGGGAGAGATAAACCACCGAGTACAGACCTCTCGAAAGCAGCACAACATAAAAATCCGGCGGCGCAGGGGGGCTGAACAATAAAGCCAGTCGATGGCGAAGCAGCCTGAACCAGTGCTGTGCCTGACACGTTTTAGCTCATAGCTCCTGTGAAGCAGAGTCTGCCGGCGGCGGCAGTGCAACCACAACTCCCCACCATACTGCAACACCCGCACTACGTTTAACGCTCTGTAAAATGAAGGTCACTGACAATCCCAGTGTATGTCCGGTGATTTTCAAATATTTGTGATCCCGATTTCTGTCCAGGATTGAGGTTGGCGCTTTTCTTCCCGTAATGTGCAATCGTTTTAACTACGATTTTAGTATATTATTGACATAGTAGTGAACTACAGTCCCTTCGTCACACGGTTTCTAGATGCGTCTCATGATTTCCTGAACTGCTCTGCGTGTGTGCCTCAACTCCTAGTATCCGTGCAAAGTTTGGCTAACTGTACTTCTGCTGTGCAAACGCCCTGCAGCCTGTTGCAACACCCTCCGTAGAGTCTCAAAACAGGAAAACAGGAAAAGACAAGAACAAGCCTACACGGCAGGCAGAACAAGCACGGTGAAAGCAAATCGCGCAGCGAATCGCGCGGCTAAATAATTAAATAAACAAGCCACTGCAGGCAGAACAAGCGCGGTGAAAGCAAATCGCGCAGCAAATCATAATTAAATAAACAAGCGCGGTCCTCAGCCAGACCTAAAAAGCTATCGCCACGCCACGCCATTGTGGGAATGAAAAAAGAAAGTGCTCACCGAGCAATTAGAAGACACGGTGTCACGCCGCGGAGTAAAAGATCCAGTCCCGGTGGGCGGGGCCAAAAGTGGACAAGGCGGTAACCAGGAGGGACTAAGAAGCCTCCTTTTCAATCATGAGCCAGCGTTTAGCATGGAGGATGACGCCAGCGAATGAAAAAGATGGGCGGGGCTTCTGAAAGCTTCGGAATCCGTATTGATTCCAAGAAGCCCTTGAATGGCGAGAGCAGCGCATGCGCGCTGCTAACGCCAGGCGAGACCTAAAAAGAAGTGGCACACCATCCTAGCAGAACAGGCAAGTCTTCTGGCTCAACCCAAAATCCGGAGTACATATACTAAATTCTTACATAACAAATTATTAAAACTGCTAAATCATCATGGTCTGAGCAAACACATTGTCTCTTCGGCAAATCAGAATACAGGGGAAAAAATTTCATTACCCTAGCACATAAGTAAGCCTGGGCAAAGCACTACGCTACGCTCGCGTAGTTTGCGAAGTTTGGGCTACTTCGCACTACGCGAATTGCACGTAGCACAGTGCAAACACGCGTAGCGTAGCGTAGCGGTCATTTTTTGCTTGCTCGCGGTCCTCAACGTCAAGTTGGCGACCGCGAGCAAGCAAAATGACATCCCGGCGAGACTTTTTCCTCGTTCGCGATCAGCAACATCAAGTTGCCGATCGCGAGCGTGGAAAAAACCTCCCGGCGAGATTCTCAACGCGGGGAGGTCAGGTTTCTCATTGCGAGTGGTTGCGCATGCTCGCGACCGCTCGCGATGAGAAACTACCAGTCCGCGTTGAGAAGCTGCCGCTCGAGTAAAAATCTACTCGAGCGGCAGTAAAAGACAACTCGCACTGTGCAAGATGCCGTTTTCAATGATTGCACAGTGCGGACAAGCATCCGGCACTGTGCAATCAGTGCGAGCAGCATTTTGCACAGTGCACTACCCAGTTCGCGTAGCTACGCGTAGCTCGCGTAGTGCGAGGTGCACTTCACGTAGCTTCGCGTAGCGCTACTTCGCGAACTACGCCCAGGGTTACACATAAGCACCATCCCATTCCAAAAAAAGTATTTAGCATCCTTCATGCTAATATCATCTGGAGATGTTCTAACAGATATGAAACATTTAAACAATGCAACATTAGGCAAATGAATGGACTAGAGTGCACAATGGAAGGAAATGGAAGAGGCCTTGATATTTGTTTCAAATCATAGGGAAAAGGAGAAAGTTCATTAAAAGCTGTGCAATCATAAGATTGGAAATAAACCATTACACATCAGACTAACTGCTCTGTGGAGCCTGTGTACACAGAAGATGCAAGCAGGGGAGAAAGCAGGAGTGAGTGACAGAGATGTCATACATCTTGTACAAGATGGCATCTAATAGGAAAATGTGGCATAATTTATAACACGTTAATAATCCAATGCATCATATACAATTCATTTAAACTGTAATCATGTTAATTCAACCAATATATGCAAAATATTAAGTGAAATGTCAAAGTCATTGTCATTACTAATGCACAAAATATGAACACTGAAAAAACCTAACAACTCTCTAAAACAATTCATAACACTGTATTAATCAGGAATTTATTTTTGTCTGCATCATTTTTTGCTTCTGTCTGCAATTTTCTTGCACTATCTTTAACTGGTTGTAGACACAATCCTTAATATGTTCCATTTTAAGGGCTTCGGATCATTTTCTCTTAAATTATTTAGATTCACTTTGATAAATGAAACTTTTGATTAGGCATCCAGAAAATTCCAACAAGAATAATTACACAAATCATTATAATTATTACTGGAGTTAATATTAGGTGAATAATCAAAGTTATCAATATATTCACTAACCTTCTTAAAATCCTTCCCTATGTCACTAACCTATGATCCTACAGCTTCCCATAAGTCATGCTCTTCAAAAGATCGAAGCCCACAAGAAATATTAGTTAGATTCATGATATAAGTGTTCATGACAGGACTGTTATCTGGTATGAAGGTACAGCACATCTTAACTTTTAGTACTTTGCAAACACTGCCTTCCTTCATAAAGAGGATTTTTAATGCTAAGCAGTTTTGCATAACCATAGCTCTAATAGCCATTAGTTCTGAATTTATTTGAGTTAATGTCCCCTCTGTACTTAAGGCAAGTTTATCCACTAAAGCAGACAACCGTTTCATCTGCACATCATTCATTGCCACACCTAAAAGAGGAATAGTATCACCAAATATATCTAAAACTACCTGCCCAAAACCACACGTCACTCTCTTTAAACCAGATGCCTCATCCATTTCAATCATATGCCAAACTCTAGAAAACACCAACGTAAGATAACAGGATCCAACCGAATTTTGTGTTAAATTGAAATTAGCAGTCTTACCACACACATACTAAATCCATCTCTGAATTGGTTCTCCACCAATTAAATAATCATCACTCAAAACATAACTTCTTTCACACACACATGCTCCCACAAGTCCAGCCTTTCCAGCTTTAAAAGGTTTTTTGAAAGGTGTACCACGCACCATACACATTTCACCTATTCGTTCTTGTTCCATACCCAATACTATATACTAAAGTCCTCTGCTTCCTTACTTTGTCCTCTTGTAGCTTCTTCTTCTTTCCAATCTCTCAAATTTTCACTAATCTCTCATTATATTCCTTAACAAATTCATAGTCTTCTGTACTCAAACTACACACATACCCTGTTTAATGGTTTTATTTTCATGCTAAATTTGTTTAATTATTCTAAAACAAATTGCCATAGGTAATACCTTGGTTGGGCACTCCACTCTCCGAAATATACAAATCCTCCAACAACACACTGAAATTCGACAGGTAAGGAGACAAAAATTAATTTAATATGTTAAATATGCTAAGAAACACTGTTCATGGTAAGCCATACAAGAATGAAAGCTATGAATAGATGATGCCTTCACCTGCAGAGGAAAAGTGCATGCAAACATCTGTGAATATTCATGTTCCATTTTAGTATAGATGGTATCTTGAAACCCACTAACTAAACTTTCCCTATGTTTAATCATTTTATGTTTCACTTCATTATGTACCTTAGTTAATTCAACTCTTGTGGAGGCATGTCAACAACAGGCTAAGTAAAATCAGTAATGTTATTATTAGAATTATATAACTAATAATTTTACAGGGCCCGATTCACAAAAGTAATCTGAGACAAAATCCTAACTTTACGACTTTCGATATTCACAAAAGGCATTTAGGGGTTGTAAAGTTAGGATTTTGTCTTAAGTTTTGGTCTTAAGACAAAATCCTAACTTAAGTTTAACTTAAGTTAGGATTTTGTCTTAAGACCAAAACTTAAGACAAACTTAAGACAAAATCCTAACTTTACTACTCCTAAATGCCTTTTGTGAATACCGAAAGTCGTAAAGTTAGGATTTTGTCTCAGATTACTTTTGTGAATCGGGCCCACAGTGTCTGCGGTACTCCATTTTCTACTAAGACAAAAATTTGATTGTAAAACTCAACATTAACTACTTTCTTTAAAACAATAATTCATTTCTCCTCATATTAATACTTTTTTTAAAAACGATAATCAAAAACAACATTTCAACAATAGTCTCTTTTTCTTTTGAAAATCTTTCAGTTCAGGCTCTCAACAGATTTTCTCTCATTTGATTTATTTATTTAAACTTAAATTTCACGGTCTTTGTATTTCTCAAGATTGTTCTTTTTCTTTTGAATCACTTTCAAACTCACTTTCAAAACCTTACTGGCAACAATTCACTGGGCTGTCGACTTTTGCCTCTCAGTCTTCCTTTTCTGATACTGTACTAGATACACATATTCAGGTGATGAATACTTTTTATTTGGTTTTCTCTTCCTCATTGGTCATTTAGTAACAGGTGATCACTCCCACTTTTTTCTTAGTACAGTTCAATTATTTCAGAATTTTTATTGATTGACTTGGATCTTTCTGAAAATGTATATTCTTTTGCAGGTTCTTTTCTCTTTTTAATTGTCTTTTGCTTTTACTCTTTCACCTGCTTTTTCACCCCTTGATTAACTTAACCTTGATCAAACTCAGCTGTGCAACTCACTATCAAATTTTAATTTTCCCAATATTTTCTAAATGTAGGAATCATGCTGTCGCATCTCAGTGTGATATATTGTGAAAGTAACGCCCAAAAGGTTACAGCATGATATCAGGGAGAATATATTTATTCTCTGGAGTAACATACAAATCGTGATGATCTTTCTTATAATCCAATTTCTCCCATTTTCTTTTCTCATGTTCTGTAGCCTTTTCCAAAAGGTCTCTCAACTCACTTAGCGAGGTCTGGATCGAATTTAAAAGAAACAGTTTACTGCATTTTGTATAGTGTTTATTTTTGAGTCATCAATTGAACAAGAAACCACATCTATGACTGTTGTCGGTCTCTGTACAGCTGTGCTATCCACCCTTGACCAATATCAGATACCCTGCTAGGACCAGCACCAGTTCCTTCTGCACTGTCAGTATATGGAGTTCATTAATAAAATTATCCTCCTCATCAGGATCCTGATTTGGCTCATTTTCCCTCTTTGTTTTCTTCCTTTCCTCAGTTCCTTTAACTACTTCAGGAAAAACCCTTACACCTTCCATTATATCTTACCTTTTCCCATGTCTATCCCACTTGATCTCCAATCATTGTCTAAATGAACCCTTCACTTGTTTTGTCATTTTCTTTCTTTCCTTCTCAGTGGCCATTCAATTCCATTAGTTTAATGCCTCAAAGTGTGTGGGTCTGGGCAACAGCTTTCCCTTATTCATTGTCTGTCTCAGGAAATCTACCTTTCTAATATTAAAGGTACCTTCTAAAGGAAATTGTTTTTATCAGAATTAGTGTTATTGTGCCATTCGGACATCAAGGCACTTGTATAGAACCCAATGCCTGTCATCATTTTGTATGCAGGAGTTCCATCAGCAGGTCATTTCTGACCCTCAGAAGAAGGTACAACAGAAACTTTAGACACAATTGCCCCTTCTGGAATGGGGTATGGATCAATGCCAGGGATGGCCTCACTTTCCTTTTGTTTGTTGTGGCGCCATTTTGAATTCCCTGGTGTCTAGTGGGCTTTCTGCCCCCCTCAGGTGCAACCTGAGGGCAAATCCCCTGTCTGCCCATTGGGGAGACAGAAAGGTTGGTTTGACCTTTTCAGGGTGGGGGTCTGGCCAATACCAGAGTGCACCTTTCTTTTGACCCAAAAGCAAAATCAATGGGCTTTTTGCCGCCCCTAGGGGAGGCTGTGCTATGCTATGCTACGAGATTTATAGAGTGCATGGTGACCCGGAGGCATCCCAGCACTAAGAGAAAGTAGAAGCACAGCAAGCCTGAGATCAGGCGTAGTCAATCCTATGAGAGGTCACTGTGGAAAGAGTCAGGTTTTAATGGCTTTGTGAAAGCGCAGCTCATTCTCCACACTCCTAATGGCCAAGAGGAGAGAATTCCAGAGCTTAGCAACATTGAATTGAAACGAGCGCCCCCCCCTTTCTGGCTCTTTTAACTCTAGGAACGGTGACCATGCTGGTTGGATGAACGAAGGGCCCTACTGGGAGCATAGTGAGTGACAAGCTGTTGAAGGATGGGCGGGCCTTTCCCTTGGAGAATTCTATGGCCAATGCACAAGGACTTGAATTCAATTCTTTGAGCAATGGGAAGCCAGTGCACTGCCAGGAGAATCTGTCTTGCCCTTCCCTCCAGGAGGTGTCTCCCCTCCTGCTCTGCCTGCCTCCGTGCCTCCTTTCCACCACACTTGAGAGCACTTCGTCCCTCGCCCTCCACTGGACATTCATCAGAACACACTTCCCAGCAGACCCGAAGGCGGGCCTGCTGGGTCTCACTTTCTTGTGCCTCCCGGCACCGGATAAAGGCTCCCTGTGGCTCCCGCATCGCAGGGCATGCACAGGCAGTGTCTGGGCAAAGCCTGCGCCAAAGGCAGGCCCATCTGCATCTGTCAGAGCCAGGAGGAGGCTGGGCTGGGCCACCCCTCTTTCACCTGACCCCTGCGCAAGGTACTGTGCCTGCCTCCCCTGTCCCTGCGCTGCCTGCTGTCCCTGTGCTGCCTGCTGTCCCTGCGCTGCGCTGGCCATTCCAGGTCCTTGTCCGGCACCCAGGACCACTAGGACCACCCACTATGATCACAAATGGAGGCCACCACACAGCTATGCAGTGGACCCGCACAGCGAGAGCATCCCCAAAGCATCGCTGGTCGGACAGCACCCAGCACCACGACCCCTACCCCTCCCGCCACCAGATTTTACACCGCCATGGAAATCCTGTACCTGGACCCCGGATGCAAAAGCAACAGTTCTCCTCCTCTCCACGATCCCCCAAAGGACCCTACACCTGCCAACACTGCCACTTTTCCTGCAACACAGCCCACAGAAGATCCCACAGCACTCTTCTTCAGAAGACCAAGAACACCCCGCAACTGCTGCATTGTATCCTGCTCAATGCCCACTCACTCTGCAAACATGCCACGGAAATATTTGACACCGTAACCACCCTCTCCACGGACGTTGCCTTCATCACCGAAATGTGGCTCAACCCCTCCTTGAACCCCGACATCACCACCACCACTCCCAAAGCCTACAAGATGATACACCGAGACAGCGTCAACAAACTAAGCTGCGGCATCGCCACCATCTTCAAGGAAACCATCAGATGCACCATCACTAATGACAACCCCACATCTCTCATGGAACACCTCAACTTCCTACTACAAATGCAAAGACTAACGGTGGGTGGCAAAGTCCGCTCTGGCGGCGGAGTTTATGGAGTTTGAGCCACTCTGCACTACGCTTGAAGTGCGGAGTTCAGCTAACACTCCACAAACCGCTGCGTAGCCAAGTTCACCAGTTTTCACCCATACGGGCCTCACCTTGTCCTTGGGAAACAGTAGATCGCACTGGGGTCCCATCGCAGACAGTACGCCGGTCAACGTTACCGGTGAACGGGTCCCTCACCCACACCATCAGGGCCGTCGTGTGGGACTGAACAGCTTCTCAGCCACATGCCGAAGAGTCACTCACTAGCTGGAGGGGAACTCCTGTCTCACGGGAAGGAAAACCAAGCCAGACGACCCGTGACCAGAGAAGATGGGCAGGCAGCATACACTCCCTAGCATTGCAACGAGATACTACGTCAGCCGCCCCCTGTGACGCTGTAAACGCGTCGGCCATCTTGGAACGGTGAAGGATGAATAACCCTTAAATGGACTCTGAGTCCGTTCAGAATCAGAAACCAGTCTATTACACACAGAGTGACGTGAGCAACCCAAAATGGCTGCCACAGTTAGCAGTCTAGTCTTTCAGCATAGACTAGACTTCGGACTGATATATTGTTTTGTTTTGCGGCATAGTGAGTACGTAGAAGAAAAGCAGTAGGCCGTGGCACCCAGTCTGAGAAACCCGCGCATGACAAAGGTCTTAGTGTTGTACCGTTGTTGCCTCAGGAGTCGGGACACTCCCATCTGTGGCAGAGAGAACCTTGTCTGCCATGCATTCTACCTTCTGGCCTTTCCATTTTTTCACCAGGCTAGTCCTGCGTCATGTATGGTAAGCTTTAGTTTTATTTTATCGCACACTAGTCTCTGTTGCCGAATAATGCATGTTTAAGTGTAGGATGTATGTCTTTCTGTTGCAGTAGTATCATTCATTTGAGGACAGGTGAAGTGTAGATTGTCTTTGTGGTTAATGATGATGTTCATTATAGGATAGGGAGGGATACCGGCTCAACTCCGCCTGCGCGCGGAACTCCGCGGAATTTAGCGGAGTTTTTCAGTAACTCCGTGGAGTGAAACTCCGCGAGCTCTGCCCAGCCTTAGCAAAGACCACAATAAGAGACATCCTCGTCTACAGACCCCGGGACCCCGAGCAGCATTCTACAAGGCTATCCCCAAAGTTATCGGCCCCCCTAGCAATCAATGACCCCAACAATGCCAACTCCATCTACCTCCTGGAGAACCTCAACAACATCGGCCTCACCCAACTGGTCACCAAACCCACGCACAAAGCCGGACACACACTAAACCCCATTTTCACCTCCAGCAACAGAAACAAATTTAGCCACACCACAGAACTCACCGAGACTGACCACACCATCGTACACTTCACCATCTCTGATGCCCAACACACCATCACCAGGCATCAGATCTCCTCCTACCGCAGCTGCAGCAAGAACACCCAAACTCAGTGGTCACTGGCCCTCACCACTTCCAACCCGATGCCTCAACAGACCTTGAACAAGCTGTCCAGAACTTCGCCGCCCGGATCACTGACAGCGCCCACAGAGTCGGCCCACTGAAACCTACAAAATGCAACAAGACCTCCAAACATGCCAGCTGGTACACCCCAGAACTCAGGACCACTAAGCGTAACTGTCACCAACTCGAGAAACGATGGCGCACCACCAAGAACCCCGCCAACAAAGCAGCTCACAAAATAGTCCTTAGCAGCTACCACCAGCACATCAAAGATGCCAAGAAAGCAGCGATTACCACCTGCATCGACTCTGCGGCCAACCACACAAAGGAACTCTTCAAAATAGTCTCCAAACCAACAGCCATAGAGAACACCATCCACCCCGCCCAAGAACTCTGCGACTCCTTCTCAGACTTCTTCCACAGCAAGATCATCAATATCTACAACAATTTACACCTCCAACCCGCCACCCTGAACACCAACGACCTCAACCAACCAGCAAATATCAGCCAAACTATTACAACCTGGTCTCAACTCGCCACCCTGACCACCTCAGTCATCATGTCTTCCATCCACTCAGGAGAGCCCACCGATCCCTACCCCCACCACCTCTACAACCTTGCCACGGACCCAATTAGCAAACAAATCACCAGCATCTTCAACACTTCCATCTCCCCACAACCTTCCCAGGCAGATGGAAACATGCAGACATCAGACCCCTTCTAAAGAAAGCCTCCGCAGACCCCAACGATGTCAAAAAGTATCGTCTGATCTCCCTGCTCCTCTACCCGGCCAAAGTACTCAAGAAAGCCATCAACCAGCAGCTCACCGAATTCCTGGAACAAAACCACCTAATGGACGCACCACAATCTAGGTTCCATGCCAACCACAGCACTGAGACCACGCTGATTGATGCCACAGATGACATCAGAAAACTCCTCGACCATGGAGAAACTGTGGCCCTTATCCTCCTCGACCTCCTCATGGTGTTCGACACTGTCTCCCACAACACCCTCATCAACAGACTCCACAACATAGGCATACAGCAAGACGACCTCAAGTGTATTGCCTCCTTCCTTACAGGACACACAGAGAGCATCAGACTGCCTCCCTTCACCTTCGCACCCAAAAGACATCAAATGCGGCGTACCTCAAGGATCATCCCTAAGCACCACCTTGTTCAACATCTACATGACCCCCTCACAGAAGTCGACAGATCCCACGGGCTCAACATATTCACCTATGCAGACGACACTCAACTGATCCTCTCACTCATCGAGGACCCTTCCAGCGTCAAAACTACCTTCTGCAATGCCATGACCGACATAGCCAAATGGATGAGAGACACCTGCCTCCAGCTTAACTCTGACAAAACTGAAGTACTGTTCTTCGAGAAGACCACCTCTGCATGGGACCACAGCTGGTGGCCTGCAGAACTTGGATCTACACCCACACCGACCGACCATTCATGCAACCTTGGCATCATCCTTGAAAGCCAACTGACCATGAAATGACAATTCAACACAGCCACCTCCTGCTGCTTCCACACACTTCTCATGCTCTTCAGAATCTTCAGATGGATTCCAACCAACACCAGTAAGACCTTTACTCAGGCCCTCGTTACCAGCCGCCTCAACTACGGCAACGCCCTCTACACCAGCATCTCCAACAGCTCCGCAGAAGACTCCAGACCATACAGAATGCTGCAGCCAGACTCATCCTTGACCTCCCCAAATGAACCCACACCACCTCTCAACTGAGAGACCTCCACTGGCTACCCATCCAGAAAAGTTGCCAGTTCAAGATCCTTACGCACTCCTTCAAAGCTCTCCATAACCTAGGACCTGCCTACATCAACCATCGACTAAACATCCACCAGCCCTGGGGACACATGCGCTCTTCTTCACTCGCCCTCGCACGCACCCCCCGCATCTAGTGCAGCTGCTGTGGGGGCTGCTCCTTCTCCTACATCGCAGCCAAGACTTGGAATGACCTTCCCCTCCAGCTTCGTACAGCCCCCTCGCTGGCAGACTTCAGAAAGAGACTCAAGACCTGGATCTTCGACAGACACACAGCACCCAGATACCCCTAGGGGTGACAGTGCTGCACTATTCAAATGCTGTTTGATTGATTGATCAACCTCAGCCAGGCTGATTGATACCTGGGAATAGCAACATCACAAAATAAAATGAAATAAAATAAAATGATGGACGGAGTGTTGAAACTTTTCAAACACGCACGCACCCCCAGTCATAGATCTAGTTTTAATCCATCATTATTTTGCTTGCAACGCCACCCCAGTTTGGACCCAGCCATATGCAAATCAATCTTGACCCTACTCCCTATGGGAACAGTCCAGCCCGAACTGCCAAACCAGATCCTCCCTGGACCGGAAACAAGCATCATGGGACTGGTTTCGGGGTATCACCTCTCATCAGCCAGGCTAGCTTGAATCCAGTGGTGCAGCGAGCAGGGGACCCACGTCTGGGCATACCCTTAGCCACTTAGGGCACACATAGCAACATCACAAAATAAAATGATGGATGGAGTGTTGAAACTTTTCAAACACTCACCCCCAGTTACAGATCTGGGTTGTTATTTTGCTCGCCACGTCACCCCAGTTTGGACCCAGCCATGATCAAATCAGTCTTGACCCTCCTCCCCATGGGAACAGTTCAGCCTGAGCTGCCAGGCCAGGTCCTCCCTGGACTGGAAACATGCATCCTGGGACCCTTGCTTGCTGCGTCACTGGATTCAAGCTAGCCTGGCTGATATGGGGTAATAGTAATACACCGAACTCATCATTTTATTTTGTGATGTTGAGACCTGGGAATACCCAGTAACATACGAGCAGCCGCATTTTGTACCCCTTGTAGTTTCTGGATGTCAGCCTTGGGTAAACCTAGGTAAAGAGAATTCTCGTTGTCCAGGCGGGAAAGGATTAATGCCTGCCTCGCTGTCTGAGGGAGTAGTGGCAAAATCTTACGTAGCATCCACAACAGATCAAAGCTGCTGGTTGATGTTTTAGTGGCCTGGGTTGTCATTATCAAGGTGTCCTCAGTCCACATCCCTAGACTTTTTATAGTTGACTTATTAGTTGGGGGACCCAGGCTAGTAGGCCAAGCCAGATCGTATTGGACGGGGGACGTATTGCCGAGTATCATTAATTCAGTTTTGGCTCCTTTGAGCTTGAGACAGAATTGATTCATCCAGCTGGCTATTTGTTCCCAACAGGTTTCCAGACTGACTGGGGGCAAGTCAGAACCAGGAGTAAGTGAAAGCACCAGCTGGGTTTTATTCACGTAGGTGACTACGGACATCCCAAAGGGAGCTACAATGTCCACCAATGATTGAAGATCGATGTTAAATAATGTCGGGCTGAGTGAGGACTCCTGCGGAACCCCACAGGTGACAGGCAAGATATTCGAGGCACAGCCCTGGTCAAAAACTTGGAATGTACGCTCATTTAGAAAATAACTAATCCAATCCAAGGCTTTTTCTGTAACACCAGCTTTACCAACCCTGTGTAGAAGTATAGAATGGTCAACAGTTTTGAAGGCCGTACTGAGGTCCAGTAGGATGATGGTGACTGTGCCAATTATATCTAGTCTCTTTTTAGCCTCTTTCACCACCGTCAAAAGTACAGTCTGAGGCAGAAGCTGGTCTGTGTTTGATGCAAGAAAGAGTTAGCCTCCAGAAAATCAGAGAGACATCTAACAACATGTTTTTCAACCATGTTACTAAAAGTTGGTAATAGCGAGATAGGGCGAAAGTTTTCCAAACAGACAGGGTCAAAGTTAGGTTTTTTCAGCATGGCTTATTGCATGTTTCCAAGGCTGGGGAACAGATTCAGTTTCCAGCAACAGATTGATCATTTTGAGCAAGATAGGGAGAATAGTCTCCTGCTCTAGAGCAATGATCCTGGGGGGAGGCAGAGCCCAGCAAACCTTTGATCTACTCCCAGGGCAGGCAGAAAGACTGTTTGCCCCTTTCTGAGATGGAGGACATGGTCATGCCCATGGTGTACAGTCCACATCTTTCCTTTTTTAACATATTTTTTATCCCTGGTGTCAGGCGGGCTTTCTACTCCGTTGGAGGTCAGATTGGGGTAATCACCCTGTAGTGGTGAGCCTCAACAAGGCCTACCAGTGCTTAGGGGTTCTCCCTTCCTTGCACAGAGTCCTCAGACCAATAGGAAGAAGTTGGCACAGAAACTGGAATCGAAAAAACAGAGTTTATTAAACCTCATGAGGTGGAGCTACATTCACACAGCACCCTTCGGTAATGCATGAAGTAGCACACTGAATGGAAGGACCTTGGTCCTTTTATACCCATACAGGGGCTCAAATGAAGGCGGTACAAACACAAATGCTGGTTTTAGGTACATATAAGGTCATACAAGAAATGCACAGTCGACAAGTGGGTGGAGCTAACAGTTTCTACTTCTAGTAGACACATCCTGACATTTATAAACTCGGAACAGCTGCATGGACAGCTGCGAGCTCAACTGAGCATGTGCAAAGCAAAAAGGCTAAATATAACTCGTCTCTAGGCAGATTTCAAGAGCAGTTAACAGGAAGGTAGGACAGAGCACATGGCGAGCACATGGCAGCACATGGCAACCAAAATGGCTGCCAGAAATACAAAATGGATTCCACAAAGCGGACAATTTAGCCTCTGAATACAGGATGTCTTCGGCTAATGCTTAACTTAAGTGCTGCCAAATTACAACAGACGACCCTTTCAGCATTAGCTGAAGACATTCGTTTATCTGGGGTAATCTAAATATTCATCCCGTACATCTCTTAACATTATTTCGGCCACCTCTTTATTCAACATTTGTTGGGCCTTTGTTTCAGCAACGTTCCTTTTGGCAGGTATACAAGCAGAGATGCAAATGGAGCAAAGCATTGGACCACATTGGATACATACACAGCATGTAAAAAGTATCATAATTATTAAACACAGGATAGTCAGTAGCTTCCAGCCCCAAGCAGAAACAAGAGTCCAAAACCATCCAGTAAAAGTCCAAGTACCAGTCTCTGGATGAATTTCTGCAGCAATCTTATGCAGTTCTGATATTGCGCCATATACTGAAGGTGAGTGATCCGGTATGAATACGCAACAGCTGCTACCGATGATGCGACATGCACCACCTCGATCAGCCAAAATCACGTCTAACACCATCCTATTCTGGAGTGCTACAATCCTTGCAATCTGTAGTTCCTCTGTAATGTTCCCAAGTGCCATAGCTGTCTGATTGGTAACAGCTTCCACAACACGAGTTAAGCGCCTGATCTTTCTACTGTTCAATGCAGCACCCACAAAGAAAAATAAGCCCAAGTTGAAATCAACATATTGTTGTAGGGTAGTGTCGGTTTGGTCAACTTCATCCATACTTATTGTCCTCTTATTTCTGTTTTTGGAAATATCATTGTACAGTTTAAAATCACGGTGATATAATGCAGGTGCCAGAAACACAGGGGGCAACAGAAAAGATACATAGCAGATTCCTGACCACCCAACAGGTAATTGATAATATCCGTTATTTCCACACACAAAATACGTATTATGCGAGGTTGTGAAAGTGCTGTTATTGGCACCTTCAATGGTCAGGATTACAGTACACTCGCTCCTCCCCACTGGAATTCTTCCAACGCTACAGATACACAAATCTGCTTTAGTTTTTGTCACAGAAATCACAAAAGGTCCAATGTTCTTCTTTATTCTCACATTTGTGAAGACATATGGTGTTGAAATATTGTCCGGTTGATACTCTTCCCATTCCCATTTAGTCCCTTTGGCTTGTGGATAACCTTCTTTATTTTGATAACACACTTTATTAAGTTGAAAAATAATCCCATCTACTGAAGGCTTTCCAGATGTAAACAGAAGCGCATACCAAGCTTGACAAGAACCATTGTGATAAAAATGGAAGAGGAATAAAAGGTGTTCCTCCTTTCTTTTGATGTGCAGGTATCATCCCACACACCCAACAGTTGGTAGTATTTGTAGCATTGTGAGTATGGTGCAACATCTGGATAAAGGTATTGTTTAGATAGGATTGTCGATGCTTCTGCTCACGGTAGGGAAGAGTAAAGTAGTGGTGTTCCACTGGTACTGGCGTAGTGGCAACAAAAAGCTGTCGAACAGGAGCCACCTTCTCGATGTACCACGTAATTGCTGCCATAGCCACCATAGCAACAACAAACCCTACAGCACAAATGATTCTTTTGTTATTCATTTCAGCAACAGTAATGATTGATCTTTCTAAAAACTTGTTGAAAACAATCGTTGGAGCTCTTCTCCCTGGGCAGCCGTTGATTTCTTCACCATGGGCCAAGGCGGGTGTCACTACACTAATGCAGGGCTGATCCCCCTCAAAAATGGGACGATCAAAGGGGTACATTACTAACAAAAAAAGAGTCCTTGGGAAATTGTAGCCGCTGTACAACCAGCCAGAGGGGAGTCTTCTCCCTGTGTCCGTTTGAGCCTCACAGGCAGGCTCTTGTTGTTCCCACGGTGGAGCTGCACAACTCGCAACTTCAAGAATCACGGCCCAGTTTGAGAAGAAAAAGTCTTTCAACGATCCTGTCCAGTGTCTCAGGCAGTGCATCAGTTTTCTTCACTTTAATCTAACAGGCACCAAGGGCACAGCACCTGTACCCTAAACTCAAGTCCTTCCTTAACTCCTGTATTGCTCCGCTGGCGCATTGCTCTTTTGTTGGGGCCACAGAGTGTAGCCAGTATCCTCAGGCATCCCTTGATCAACAAACAGAGGCGCAGACTTGCATTCACTTTGGGACCAGGACTCAAGGCCTGAAGCAACCCTTGTTTCAAAGGGGGTCACCTCAAGCAAAAGCCTCCTTGCCGTCCTTATCGGTCTGTGACTCTCTCAGCTGGGCATCAAAAACTGGATCCACAGAAAGATTTCTTCATCCTGATTTGTGACCCCGTCTTTCGCCCAAGACAGTGGCAGGGGTACACACTTCACGTCCCAGTGCTTCCGGCTTCACTGAGGTCCTAGTTGCCAGCAATGGCTGTGCTGGTTCCCTTCACCTTGGCTCCAAGCTGGACTGGTGCTGACTCCCAGGCTGGATCAGATGTCTGGGCCCCTCTGGCAATGGTTGTAGGGCAGCAAATATCTATTGGTGGGCAGAACAAAAGGTCTTTAGACAAGGCACAAAAATAATCTATCAACAGAGAGGATAGTCTCAGAATACTTCCTTAGTCTTGGGATGCCCCATTCATTAGCAAGGCACCCAAGAACCACTTCATCTATCTGAGAATAAAAAAACCACCCTAGACCTATTGGCAAGTATAAAAGGAACTTTTGGTGAACTGACAAGAGTAATACGTCACCCAATCCCAAGCAACCAAGGAAGTCTGTGTTCATTTACTAAATTCTGAGGAAAAAAGAAAAACAATGCAGACATACTCCAAATCCTTACATTTGTGCATTCCTATATTATTCATCTGAAGAACCTCAAGAAAAAGGAACTTTTCCTACACTTCTACTTATGAACCTTGCATTACTTGTACAGGACTGCAGACACTTCTAAAATACTTTCTCTTACGTAAAGACACCTACATTTTATGCCTAGGACCATGCTTTCATGTTATAGGCGCAGCGGAAAAATCTAAAACTGCTAATTTAACAGGGATTCTTATTTCATAAATAACTTTTTTTTTAAACTCAAGATAGTGGGTACATAAATTTCTCCAGCAGAACATGTTGTGACAAACAAACTCCTATAAAACAATATTTTCCTTCAAAATGTTTGCTAAGGATCACATGGGCGTCTTTCCTGCATTCTACTTTTCACGATCCGGACTATGCAACATCAGCTCTAACAAGGGCTGTCAGCTTATTTACACAGACTAGCTAATAAAGGACTAGCAATGCCCTTGCAAAACTGTATAGAACATGAGAATAACATAAACAATAATGGTATTGCCACCTGAGATTTTTGAACAGAAACCCCCACTATACAGTTCCCTTTAAAGATCAAATAAGGGAACATCAATCTGTTCTACTCATTCTTTCAACTAAGACAAAAACTCTCCCCAAAGACCTATATTTCTTTACAAAAGATTCAATCTTGTATGGGTTAAAGTTCAGGTACAAAAACTAAAAAAGTCTAATATTCAATTGAGCTTATACATCTTTTTATATCAAAATTCCTTTTATTTTACATATTTATAATTTTCTCATTTATTATAATAGATTTTAGTAAGTCGATTGGCACCAGTTCTTTATTGGTGCCATATGGAATATTTGTACACCTATGCATTGCATATTGGTGCATGGATCTTATAGATGGGCCTTGGCATGATATAACACGGGATATTCTGGATTACTCAAATATGAGTTTTAAGCTTTGACACTCTTCAGGCAATACTAGATTGCCAACTTTTTCTGTATATAGAGCACTGGTGTAGACACACTATTATGGATAATTGTGTAGGATTTTTCCTCTTTTCTTTCTTTTTTCTTTTTTCTTTTCTTTTCTTCTTTCTTTCTTTCTTTTTTTCTTTTTTTCTTTTTTTCTTTTCTTTTCTTATTTTCTTTCTCTTCTTTTTTTTTTTTTTTTTTGCACAAGGTGATGGTCTGACCAATTGTTCTTATGAGATTAGTTATTACAGTATGGGTTGGTTCAGATGTATATATATTATATTTGTTTTTTAGGTACCCCCGTTTTGCTTTGTTGTTGTGACACAGTACTCAATTTGGGCGAGGTCCTGATGAAGGTGGTTCACGGTGTGTGTTACTCCACCGAAACGCGCGTCGACTACGTGCGCCCAGACCGTTTGGCCTTGAATATTAATTTTGCCCATAGGAAACGTATTATATCTATGTGTTCTTTATACCAACATGTGTATATGTGTCTTGTATGACTGTGAGCGAGTGTTTAGAATGAATGTGGTTTTTTGTTAGATGGGTTTATTGGTTGGGGGACCAATAGTATGATATTACTATTTTTGTAATGTGTTTTTTAATAAATGAACTTAGTAGACAATTGATGTATACTGTTTATAATAAATGAGAAAATTATAAATATGTAAAATAAAAGGAATTTTGATATAAAAAAGATGTATAAGCTCAATTGAGTATTAGACTTTTTTAGTTTTTGTACCTGAACTTTAACCCATACAAGATTGAATCTTTTGTAAAGAAATATAGGTCTTTGGGGAGAGTTTTTGTCTTAGTTGTTTATTTTCCCCTCTTTCTCCCTGACCTTTAAGTATCATATAGAGGGGGTCCTTGTATTTACTAGTCTACTCATTCTTTCATACAGGATGGGCAGTAACATAGTATATTTTTCATCATTTTATTAATTCTAACAATTTTAAAACAGTATTACTGAATAGCCAATTAAATGTCTCATGGCCATTTCCTAGACAGCTTAGACAGACTCAAGAGAGAGTGAGAAAAAGAAGAGAGAAAACATAAATTTGCCTACCCTTAATTTGCCCAGGAGCTAACCTCCTGCCTCCATTTTGACAGTAGGAAAACCTGAAAACAGGTTTACCTTCTGTCAACACTATTTACCCCTATTTGTGGCAACTGGGCACAAACAAACTTGTAGGAGATATCTTAGAAAGTGGCTATTTTCTGATTCAGCCTAACACAAGCACATTGAGTTAAATTTAGAAAGCGTTAATAACCAATTACCAATTCCTTCAGCAATGGTGCTAGATTAACATGAGGTTGCATGAATGCAAACTAAAATCCATTGCCTCCTTATCTCAGCCCTTGCACAGTAATCTTTAAACTAAAACCATTATTTTTATATACATGGCAGAGCTATGCTCTACTCAGGGCCCACATACGTCACTGCTTTTCCTTCTTTTCATATGACTGCGCAAAACTTGCGTTTGCCAAAAATAGGAAGCAAAGCTTTTCTTCCTCTCTCTGCGCTGTCATCTCTTCTTTCAAAAACTGTTCGGAGGTCGAAATGTCCAAGCAAACCTTCCCCTTAGCCCTGCTAGGTAGCTAAATGCAGAACTCCGACCTTTAACCCTTTCACCAGCTGTCCATTTTTGTGCAAGGCTTTCCATGCGGTCTTTGCAATTCAAAGCAACTCTGGAGAATCACAGCTGAAAGGCAGTCCTGTCCGCCTAATAATTTTAAAGGTAGGATCTAACTTCTGCTGTGGTTTTTTTTTTTTCAATACTTGTCTCTATCTGTGTGCAGTGTATGGTGTGCATTCTAGCAGGTTAGAGGTCAGCTATTTGTGTTATACTTAAATGTGTGCATTTACTGAAGCCTAAGAGCAGTGTGAAAGCTGCTCTGCTTGGCAGAACTACTTTTAAATAGTGAATTTGTCCCAATTTCGACTTTGGTGGTAGGGGCACTTAAAAATGAATAACCTACAATATTGCAGCATATTAGGGATCCCCAGGGTGTCCTTTAGATATCCCAGAGATGGGGGATCAGAAATGTATAAGGTACACCCTTAAAAAAACGTTTTTATATGCCTGGATAAAGTGAAATTTCACATTGCACTCCCCACATCATGGTAAAGTGCTACTTAAATCCAACTTTGATGCTAGGAGCTATATATTATTCACAGTATGATTATCAGACATTACAAAAGATCAAAAACAATTTTAGGGCAATTATTTTTAAGAAACATTTTTTTTTTTCATATAATCAAAATTCCTTTTTTTTTTCTTTCATAATGATCACCAACCCTTTTGATGGTTCCACATATGAAAAGCAAGCCTCATTCCTTTCCTATCACCTTTAAATGTATTTATTTATAACTCTAAGCACAGAAGCCTTACTGAAACATGAAAAGTCTGCGTCACTTTTAAAGGACAGTAATCATTTAACATCAGAACCACGGATGTGCTTGTATAAAAAGCATTAAGAAAGAAAATCCCTTTTAATCTTTTCTCTGTTATCCAAAATAATGAAACTGTCTTTTCTGACTTTTAAAATCAGCAGTTTGTAATGCACGCTTTCAAACCATGTTTGCACTAACTTAAAATCTAGTTGACTCGGCAGTTTCCTTATGGCTTGGGACCAAGAATAGCCCTGTGTTGTTGACACAGCTGTGTTCTGACCAGCAGGCGTCAACATCTCACGCCTTTCAAGCCAGCACAAATCTATCGTTCTGTAATGTGGTGTTTATTTCAGCAACAACCAATTCACTCAGATGATGTGAATGCCTTTCAATATTAATATACAAGGATAATACTGTAACATTTTTCATTTTAGTCCTAATTGTGTGAAAGCACACAAATTCGTTTTTTCCTACCTTTATATGAGGCCTATTTTATTCCTATTGAATGTAAATTCTGATTTATCTGTACCAGTGTGGCAATTTGCACATATCTATAGTTTCTTACTTTATCAATTTTAATGGTAGCGTGCAGCTATTTAGCATATATTACATTATTCATTCCCTGAATTTAAAAAAATGTAGTTTTTTAAATGACATTTGCATAACAGAATGACAACAAAAACCAAATTTAGCTCATTCCAGACATTTTCAGAAGGGGGTCATACACTCATAACACACAACACAGCGCGCTTAAGGCTAGTCATTCTTACACAAAAAACATAGTCTACTTTACTGAAACAAGTACTTTCAACCAAGAAAGAAATATCTTTTTACTATACCTAAACCTATTTAGGTATCCCCTCTGAGGGAGTCAGCTGAGTACTTACTAAATCCATATTGGTACCTCCAAAACAGCAACACTTTCTACGAAGTGTGCTAGAAGCAGGCATGCCAAAAATATTATAGCATATATAATATTATACTCCAAGTGACACTTAACACAATGTGTGCCGTTCAAGTTTTCAAAGTTAGAGAAAAATCTCCTCATTACCTGCCTATATGTATTGCAATTCATATATAATTACAAAACAGATTCCAAAATTGGCCAATCATACAAACAAAGCCACAGTAAGTGTTACTAAACTACCTTACCAATCAAAGGCATCAAACCAACAGCAAGTGCCGCAAAACGGCTCTTACCAATCAAATGGTGTCCAGGTTCCAACTGCCAAGTTCTCAAATCGACCAAATGGTCACTGCACGGCGAATCAACAGAAGAGATCTCAGTCGAGGACCGGCACCGCCGGGATGGTCAGATCAGAAAGAAAGGAAAAGCGCCATGGGTGCCAAGACTCGGGTCTCCTCAGGCAGCGATCGCATCCAAAAGCGAGATTCCAATCCTTCGTCTCGACCAGTCCTTCGGGCATCCGAGTCGCCGATGAGCCCCACGTTGGAAGCGCCAATTTGTAGTGGTGAGCCTCAACAAGGCCTACCAGTGCTTAGGGGTTCTCCCTTCCTTGCACAGAGTCCTCAGACCAATAGGAAGAAGTTGGCACAGAAACTGGAATAGAAAAAACAGAGTTTATTAAACCTCATGAGGTGGAGCTACATTCACACAGCACCCTTCGGTAATGCATGAAGTAGCACACTGAATGGAAAGACCTTGGTCCTTTTATACCCACACAGGGGCTCAAATGAAGGCGGTACAAACACAAATGCTGGTTTTAGGTACATATAAGGTCATACAAGAAATGCACAGTCGACAAGTGGGTGGAGCTAACAGTTTCTACTTCTGGTAGACACATCCTGACATTTATAAACTCGGAACAGCTGCATGGACAGCTGCGAGCTCAACTGAGCATGTGCAAAGCAAAAAGGCTAAATATAACTCGTCTCTAGGCAGATTTCAAGAGCAGTTAACAGGAAGGTAGGACAGAGCACATGGCGAGCACATGGCAGCACATGGCAACCAAAATGGCTGCCAGAAATACAAAATGGATTCCACAAAGCGGACAATTTAGCCTCTGAACACAGGATGTCTTCGGCTAATGCTTAACTTAAGTGCTGCCAAATTACAACAACCCCAGCACCCCCCCCCCCCCCAGGGGGGCAGAAATACTGTTGCGTGCTTTTTTGGGGTGGGGTCATGGCCATGCCCCATTTTGAGCAGCCCCCCAACCCTTTTTTTTTTAAATTTTGCCTTGTGTCTAGTGTGCTTTCTGCCTCCCCCCCCCCCCCGGTGGAGGTAGATTGGGGCAAATCTCCAATTCGGTCCTCGGGGTGGACAGAAAGTCTGTTTACCCCTTTTTGCGATCAGATCAAAATCAAAATCAAGCAAGCATATTCCATCGCACCACATACAATTAGTGGGACTTAGCTAGGCCAGCCATAACATGGTATACAGCTTTAGCAGGGAGAGCCAGTAGGCAATATCCCCGCTTTCGAAAGACATGTGTCTCATTGCTAAAATCAGCTGCTACCAACCTTTAAATGGGCCATGAATGCCCAGGAGTCGTCAGTACTACTTAGGGGATATCCCCATACCCCAACATAGTCCTGCACTCTGTAGGTGAGCAACCCACCAGTCATGTAGAACACTAACCAGGGGACTCGTGACGAGTTCCGCTCAGCAGAAAATATACCAAGGTTGTAAAAACGATCAAATGAGGAGTAAACTGTCACATGGACACTGTCCCCAAGAACTTCAACTCTACAACTTAAGTATATGATCAATGCTGCAAGTCACTGTTCTTAGCATTTTTTTAAAGTGCCAGATATTATGATCAATCTCATCCTTCCCCAATAGCTATTTTGAAATCACTCCTTCAGTTCCAGTGCTCCAGCTGCAAGCAAATACATTTTATCATTAAGGATATGACTTAATAAACTTTCGAAGTCATTCTTTTTTCTGAAACTTACATTTTGAATGGCAGAATTTTCTAATTTCTAATTGATTTCCTAAGTTCAATTCTCGGCGCAAGTATTCAACAGTCATTCTCATGGATACCCAGAATATCACTCGAAATATAATGTTTAGAGGGGTGCAAATATTTTAAATTTCCCGCACTCTTTCACACTCCCACGGATGTGCTGGGCCCTCCTTGAGCTGTGATTGAGGCACCAGAGGCACCATAGCAGTTGTGCTATAGCGACAGTGATAGCTTTTTCATGATCTGGAACGCACATGAGCACCCAATAACAAATCGGACTGCGTGAGCTGCAGTCCCTTTGCAACACACTAATCCTGAATACCAACATTTTATATCTGGCATAGTGTCTATAAACAAATATGTAAACAAAGACATGTTCAATTAAACCAAGGGTACCCAAACCTTTGAAGTAGAGTGCTAAGTTGTAATATTTGTGATAGTAAGTGAGCCACAGAGGTGAGAAAGGCTGACCCTCCTAATTATGGTTGTGGAGGCCAACCCGCAAGTAAAAATGTAAAGTATTGGGGCCAAATTGTGTTTTTACCAGCCTCTTTGTGAGTAATTAATCAAAAGTCATTTCGGAAGGGGTACTCTGCAGTTTAGAACAGACAGCTTAGCCATGAGCCACAGATACTAGTGCATTATAAAAACAAGCATTGGCATAGTCAATAGATCTCGCCTTTGGAACCTTATATGTGTTTAGCCAGAGCTATTGGCTTTGCCAATGTCTTTAAGCTATGGTGTAGAGCAGCGTGGCTGCTGTGCAGCATGTTGAAAAGTTAAAATAAAGAAAGTATTGTAAGCATTTTTGTTATTTTATATATAACCTAGAAGATATTATGTAGAACTGAATGACCCTATTAAGAAAATAATTAACATAAAAAATGCCTTCTAGCTTTTTTGTTCTTGCAATGCTGGCAAATTCTTCCTGCCTGTTCTAATGCTTGTTTGTTATACTTTTATTTTGTTATGTGGGAAGGAGGGGATGACCATAAACAACGCTGGTAGTGAGGTGGTGCTGCACTGGTGCAGAGTTGGTGCTACGCTGGTGGTGAGGTGGTGCTGCGCTGGGGCTGAGTGATGCTGTGGTGCTGCTCTGGTGGTGTAGTGCTCAGGTGCTGCTGTGTGATGTAGAAGTGGTGCTGAGTGAAGCTGACTGGTGCTGCGCTGATGCTGAGGTGGTGTTCCACTGAAGCGACGTGAAGTGTAATTAAATAACAAGCAGCTTGGCTAAAAGGAAGCCTGCACTTCTCAGCATCACTCAGAAGGGAGGATGGTAGGGCGGGGGAGGGAGGATGGGCCATGAGCGTTCAACAAAGGCATTTTCCAACCAAACATAAATCCTGCTTGGCTGGGAAGACATAATGCAAAAGTTGCTAACTTAATCAGTTTAGTGGAGATGTACACATAATTTAGACACACTCAGGGCAACAAACGCTATATTTGTGCACATATAGGGGCATATTCTCAAGAACGTGCGATAAACATCGCCAAAATAGGTGAAGGCAAGTTTCCATATCGCCATCTATCGCGGGAAAACAACTCCGGGTTATCGTCGTATTCTCAACACGGCGGTAACATGCGATAGTCACCCTATAACGCGTCAAATGTCCGCGATAACATTACCGGGACGGCGATGAAAATCCAACCCCGAACGCGAAAAAAGTTGCGATGTGCCCAACCGCGATAAAAAATCCAGCGAGAAGCAGCGCCAGGCCTGCAAGTTCCACAAGTCAGGCTGCAAAAAGCACAATAAAAGCAGCAACACAAAACACAAACAAAACACAAACAACTCCGAAGCACCATGGAGGTTGCCGGAGCAAGCACAGAGGACAACCAGAACCCCACAAGCCCCACGGAGGACCAGCCTGGGACCTCGGGGTCAGGGAAGGGCAAGGAGAAGAAGAAGAGGAAGACGCGGTTCAGTCCGCAGGAAAACAGGATCCTGATCACGGAGGTGATAGAACACCATCAACAACTGTACGTCACTTCCACTGTGTCATTGGCAACAAAAAATACAATATGGCAGTCCATCCTGGACAAGGCGAATGCAGTCGGAGCGCTGAGGAGGACAATGGATGAGGTCAAGAGGCGCTGGAATGATGTGAAGCACAAGACCAAGCAGAAACTCGCAGACAACCAGAAGGCAGCAATGCAGACTGGAGGTGGGAGACCAGCGTCACAGGAGGAGCTGGATGAGATGGAGGAAATGGTGACCACAGTCATCAGTGTGGAGACGGTGGCAGGAGTTGGGGGACCGGACACTGCTCAACATGATCCGACACAACAGCAACAGGGTGAGTAACCACCAGGGACTGGGGGGACGGGGGGAGATGGGCACAATGGCACACATGCACAATTAAGTAGAGCACATCTGCGGACAAACCATGGCCAAGAGTCACAACACCAACCAAAAGCCCAATTTACCCAAGTCTGCAACATCACAGCACTGCATAAGCACAGAAGTGAAAGCCACACCGCCTGAAAGGGATAAGGGCCAGCCAAATCAGAGCTGAAGGGGCAACTCACCTACAATGCAGCACACACACATAAGATCCAGAGCACCGCAACATTTACAACAATGTTGAACAAACAGCAACACCAGCACAATAGAACAAAGGACATAACTGCTGCCGCTTGTGTGTGGAAAATGGCCATTCGCATGTGGCACAGTAGGATACTGTGAGATGATAATGTACTAGTACAACCACACATCCCTGATGGTGCAGTAATGCATGTATGGCCGTGACCCAGATACGCAGTGAGACACACATTGTCATGCAAATCAACACTCATCACAGTTCAATACAAGTGAAGGTGCATAGACTTTATTAGCATATGCGTGTCAGTACGGCCAAGATAAGTGCCACAACATGCAGACCAATGCAGCAGTATGTCAGAATGTGGAACGTTGCCAAGCGCCGCTGTCCACTCCGGGGGAGTGCCTCACCTTCCACAGGTGTGTGTTAACCCGCGTTGTTGTCCGCTCATGTATTCGGAGTCCAGGCGAATGCAGACAATCAATCAATCAATCATGTCACTTATAAAGCGGTCTACATACCCGCGAGGGTCTCAAGGTGCTGGGGTAAGAGGGGGGTGGTGCTGCTACTGATCGAAGAGCCAGGTCTTGAGGAGTCTTCTGAAGGCCAGTAGGTCTTTGGTCTGTCGGAGGTTGGTGGGGAGGGTGTTCCAGGTCTTGGCGGCGAGGTGGGAGAAGGATCTGCCGCCGGCGGTCGTTTTCCGGATGCGGGGGACTGTGGCGAGGGCGAGGCTGGTCGAGCAGAGCTGGCGGGTGGGGGTGTAGAAGCTGAGTCGTCTGTTGAGGTAGGCTGGTCCGGAGTTGTGGAGTGCTTTGTGTGCGTGGGTGAGGAGCTTGAAGGTTATCCTCTTGTTGACAGGGAGCCAGTGCAGGTCTCTCAGGTGGGGTGTGATGTGGCTGCGTCGGGGGATGTCGAGGATAAGACGTGCAGAGGCGTTCTGGATGCGTTGCAGCCGTCTCAGGAGCTTAGCCGTCGTTCCTGCGTAGAGGGCGTTTCCGTAGTCCAGCCTGCTGGTGACGAGGGCCTGGGTGACTGTTTTTCTTGTTTCGGTGGGGATCCACTTGAAGATCCTGCGGAGCATTCGGAGGATGTTGAAGCAGGATGAGGAAACGGCGTTGACCTGCTTAGTCATGGAGAGGGTGGGGTCGAGGATGACCCCTAGGTTGCGTACGTGGTCGGTGGGTGGCGGGGCTGTTCCCAGTGATGTTGGCCACCAGGAGGCGTCCCAGGCTGAAGGGTTGGAACCAAGGATGAGGACCTCCGTCTTGTCCGAGTTCAGCTTCAGGCGGCTGGTCCTCATCCATTCGGCGACGGCCTTCATTCCTTCGTGGAGGTGGGCTTTGGCGGTGTGAGGGTCTTTGGTGAGGGAGAGGATCAGCTGGGTGTCGTCGGCGTAGGAGATGATGTTGAGGTTGTGCTGTCGGGCGACGTGGGCGAGGGGTGCCATGTAGATGTTGAACAGCGTTGGGCTGAGGGAGGAGCCTTGGGGTACGCCGCAGATGATCTTGGTGGCCTTGGATCGGAAGGGGCGAGGCGGACGCTTTGTGTTCTGCCGGAAAGGAAGGATGTGGTCCAGTCCAGGGCCTTCTCTTGGATCCCGGCGTCGTGAAGGCGTGTTCGTAGTCTGTGGTGGCAGACCGTGTCGAAGGCGGCTGATAGGTCCAGGAGGATGAGGGCTGCTGTTTCTCCGTTGTCTAGCAGGGTCCTGATGTCATCGGTGGCGGCGATGAGGGCGGTTTCGGTGCTGTGGTTGCTGCGGAAGCCGGACTGGGAAGGGTCCAGGATGTTGTTCTCCTCGAGGTAGCGGGTCAGTTGTTTGTTGACGATTTTCTCGGTGACCTTCGCGGGGAACGGGAGCAGAGAGATGGGTCGGAAGTTCTTGAGGTCCTTGGGGTCTGCCTTGGGTTTCTTGAGTAAGGCGGTGATCTCGGCGTGCTTCCAGCTTTCCGGGAAGGTTGCTGTCTCGAAGGAGATGTTGATTATTTTCCGGAGATGGGGCGCGATGGCTGTACTGACTTTGTTGAAGATGTGGTGAGGGCACAGGTCTAGCGGTGAACCGGAGTGGATGGTGTTCATGATCTCGCTGGTGTCCTCGTCGTTGATGTTGGTCCATGAGAGCAGGCGGTTGGTGGTTGTGGGGGCAGTGGTCTCGGTGGTTGCTGGGGCGGTCGTGGTGTTGAAGCTGTCGTGGATGTCGGCGATTTTGCGGTGGAAGGAGGTGGCCAGTGAGTCGCACAGGTCTTGCGACGGCGGGATGTCGTTGGTGTTGGAGCTGGGGTTGGAGAGTTCCTTCACGATGTTGAAGAGCTCTTTGCTGTTGTGTGCGTTGTTGTCTAGGCGGTCTTTGAGTGAGGCCCTTTTGGCGGATCTGATGAGGTGATGGTGATTGCGGGTGGCGCTCTTGTGGGCGGCGTAGCTGTCCGCTGTCCGTTCGTGGAGCCAGATCTTCTCCAGTTTTCGGCATGTTCGTTTGGAGGCCTGGAGGTCTTCGGTGAACCAGGTGGCTTTCTTGCTGGTGTGGCTGTTGGGCGGATTCTTGAGCGGGGCGAGGGTGTTGGCGCAGTCGTCGATCCACTGTCTGAGGTTGCGGGCGGCGGTGTCGGGGTCGGAGGGTTCGGCGGGTGGGCTCAGGGCGAGGGTTGTGGTTAGCTGGTCTTCCGTGACTCTGCTCCAGCAGCGGCGAGGCATTTGTTCGGTGCGGTGGTGCATGGTGGGCTTCCTGTAGGTGAAGTGGATGCAGTGGTGGTCAGTCCAGTGGGGTTCGGAGGTGTGGTTGAAGGAGACGTGTGGGCTTGCGGAAAAGATGGAGTCTAGCGTGTGGCCGGCGGCGTGGGTGGGTGTAGTCACGAGCTGTCTGAGTCCGAGGGTGGCGAGGTTGTCAATCAGGGTGGTGGAGTTGGTGTCCTTGTTGTTCTCGAGGTGGAAGTTCAGGTCCCCGAGGAGGATGTAGTCCGTGGAGGCGATGGCGTGTGTGCTGACGAAGTCAGCGATGGAATCGCTGAACTGTGGTCGGGGTCCGGGGGGTCTGTAGATGAGGGTTCCTCTGAGGGTAGTGTTGGGATCGGTGTGGATCTGGAAGTGCATGTGTTCGGGCGGTGCTGAGGGTGTCGTCGGTGTTGGTTGAGACTCTGAGGGTGTTCCTGTGGACGATGGCGATGCCTCCTCCGACTCCGTTGGTGCGGTCCCTGCGGGTGATCTTGTATCCGTCCGGGATGGCAATGGCGATGTCGGGGGCTGAAGCGGGATTCAGCCAGGTCTCCGTCAGGAATGCGACGTCTGGGGAGGTTGAGTCGAGAAGGTCCCAGAGTTCGATGGCGTGTTTGCGGGCGGAGCGGGTGTTGAGGAGGATGCATCTGAGGTAGTTGGGTTCTTTCCTGGGCGGTGGTTTGGCGGGGCGGGTGCTGGCGAAGCTGCAGTTCCGGCAGGTGAAGGGCCCTTGGGTGCGCTTCGGGGTGGCCTGGTAGCAGGCGTGATCTTTTCCGGGGTTGAGTGCGTGGAGGGTGCTGGCGTCGTATCGGCGTCTGTTGATGTGACTGGCGCGGGGGATGCCCGGACCAGGGGGTCTGGCGCTGGGCGCGGCCACGGCGCGGACGGGCGCAGACGGGCTTGCCTTAGGCGCGCCTTTGGCGCGCCAGCGGCCGCCATAAATGGGGAGGTGGGAGGGAGGAGCAGGGAATGGGGCAGCGAATGAGCAGTGAGGGGGCGGGGCCGCAGGGGCGCAGCGGCGGGAAACAGGCACAGAAAGGAAAAACGATCACAATCAGGGGCAGCAAGGGGGCACAGAAAGGAAAAAATGAGCACAATCAGGGGCAGCAGCAGGGCACACAGACGGAGCTGTGTGGTGGGGGAGCGACCTACCAGTCAAGGTCAGGGGTCGCTCTCTTCACTGCACGCGGCCGCCATAAATGGGGAGGTGGGAGGGAGGAGCAGGGAATGGGGCAGCGAATGGGCAGTGAGGGCGGGGCCGCAGGGCGCAGCGGCGGGAAACAGGCACAGAAAGGAAAAAACGATCACAATCAGGGGCAGCAAGGGGGCACAGAAAGGAAAAAACGATCACAATCAGGGGCAGCAAGGGGGCACAGAAAGGAAAAAACGATCACAATCAGGGGCAGCAAGGGGGCACAGAAAGGAAAAAAACGAGCACAATCAGGGGCAGCAAGGGGGCCCAGAAAGGAAAAAACGATCACAATCAGGGGCAGCAAGGGGGCACAGAAAGGAAAAACGATCACAATCAGGGGCAGCAAGGGGGCACAGAAAGGAAAAACGATCACAATCGGGGGCAGCAAGGGGGCACAGAAAGGAAAACACGATCACAATCAGGGGCAGCAAGGGGGCACAGAAAGAAAAAAAACAAGCACAATCAGGGGCAGCAGCAGGGCACACAGACGGAGCTGTGTGGTGGGGGAGCGACCTACCAGTCAAGGTCAGGGGTCGCTCTCTTCACCACGCAGCGGTCGCCATAAATGGGGAGGTGGGAGGGAGGAGCAGGGAATGGGGCAGCGAATGGGCAGTGAGGGGGCGGGGACGCAGGGCGCAGCGGCGGGAAACAGGCACAGAAAGGAAAAACGATCACAATCAGGGGCAGCAAGGGGCACAGAAAGGAAAAACGATCACAATCAGGGGCAGCAAGGGGTCACAGAAAGGAAAAACGATCACAATCAGGGGCAGCAGGAGGGCACACAGACGGAGCTGTGTGGTGGGGGAGCGACCTACCAGTCAAGGTCAGGGGTCGCTCTCTTCACCACGCAGCGGCCGCCATAAATGGGGAGGTGGGAGGGAGGAGCAGGGAATGGGGCAGCAAATGGGCAGTGAGGGGGCGGGGCCGCAGGGCGCAGCGGCGAAACAGGCACAGAAAGGAAAAAATGATCACAATCAGGGGCAGCAAGGGGGCACTGAAAGGAAAAACGATCACAATCAGGGGCAGCAAGGGGGCACAGAAAGGAAAAACGATCACAATAGGGGCAGCAAGGGGGCACAGAAAGGAAAAAACGAGCACAATCAGGGGCAGCAAGGGGGCACAGAAAGGAAAAACGATCACAATCAGGGGCAGCAAGGGGGCACAGAAAGGAAAAAACGATCACAATCAGGGGCAGCAAGGGGGCACAGAAAGGAAAAACGATCACAATCGGGGGCAGCAAGGGGGCACAGAAAGGAAAACACGATCACAATCAGGGGCAGCAAGGGGGCACAGAAAGGAAAAAAACGAGCACAATCAGGGGCAGCAGCAGGGCACACAGACGGAGCTGTGTGGTGGGGGAGCGACCTACCGGTCAAGGTCAGGGGTCGCTCCCCCATGGGGACATGGCCACTGTCGTCGTGGGAGATGTGACCAGAACCCCAAGTTCCAACAAGTTGGCGGGACATGTGCAATGTGTTCCAAACTGTTGTGTCTGCAGGTAAATAGTTACACGTCCATGAAAGCTAGTGCAGCTTCGTAGGCAATCATTTCCAACATGAGGTCGTCGTCGACTTCATCGAACAGGATGGCGAGGCTAACCATTAGCAGGTCTGGACAGATGTGCTGCGTCCACCCCCTTTCACCAATTAGCACTACAGCCCAATAGGGGAGCGGCTCAATTTGCTCACTGCACACGAGTTCTGCAATCTCCCAGGTCCAGCTGCCAGCATGTATGCCAAGTATCAAGGCATCCCATAGACGGGTGTCGCGGTGACACTCATGGTAGTGGTCCAACAGGGGGCGCACACACATGACGAAATCCAGTTTGGCTACCGTCCTGTTGGATAGGCAGACATCCATGGACCACTCGTATATGCACGAGCGACAATGCAACACAGGCTGCACGCAGGTGACGTTGGCAAGGCGGAAGCTCAGCCGGTAACTGATCCGCAGCACTACCAAGGCAGTGCCCCCAGTAAATGCAGCATACATGCACGGTACAGTTCCACGTGACAGGGGTTGTGCATGTGTCCGGGATGTTCTGCCATTGCGTTAGTGGCTCTGGTTGAAGTGGCACTGTTCTGACCTGCGCCAGTTCTGTGGATGAAATGCCACAGCTCGGAGATATGAGTTGTTTTAATGTGCAACGGTTGTACGCCTGGGTTAATGTGGGAGTAAGTGTGAAGGCCATTCCATGCAAGATAACTTTGAGCAAGGACTTCTGTGTGTGGGGTGTGTATACGTTGGTCTCTCGTCGGGCTGTGCGTAGTGTGGGAGTCGTCATCAGCTGCTATAGTATCTGTCAGGGGGTGCCGGGCACATGCAATTCCGAGGTCGGAGGTGCAGATGTGCTTCCGCCTGATAGCTCAGACAAAGGAGCATTCATCCCTAATGTTAGTTTCTCCTCTGCTTGCATTCAGGTACTGTGAAGTGGCTTGTTGGGGGTGGGGTGGGATGTGTGCGACTTTGGGATTCATGTTCGACATGTCTTGCATGTGGCAAATGAGCGGCATCACTGTGTTTAACATTGCCTCACAGCTGCTCCTCCCTCACCCCGAGCCTATTTACTTGTCTGCGCTGCGCAGTTGCATCACTGGCACTCCTACGGCACACCATTGTCATGCCTGTCTGAGCATGTCCACAAGCCTGACAACGACACTGTGATGTTGGCCGTTGGAGGTGGGCGGCCATGTGAGTGTAGGCCTGTGGGAAGGATAGGGCGGATACAGACGTAGAGTTCATGCCTGGCTGAACTCGCGCTGCGATTAAGGCTAGGCATTTGGCTCATGCTGCGGCAATACAGATACACACAACACTTGGCATGTATGAGCCAAGACCCAGAGCGGTCTTGCGCTCCTTCATTTCCCCGTTCGTGCGAGCCCGCCCTCCGGGTGCATGATACATTGCAACTTTGTCGATTGCGGACTGGGTGGCGCCGACACTACAACAGAGACACACGCATTAGTTACTTCCTTGTCCAGGCCAGAACTGAACCACACCCAGAGCCCCAGGGAAATCCTTCCCACCCCTACGCTGGCTTGGCGTACGCCGGCCCAGCCCACTCCGCTTACGCTAACAGGGGGGACGACAAAGCTACGTGTCCCAGGTCGTACCCACTGCCTGAGGTGACATGGTTGCGTCCGCTGTCCACAGCACAATGTAATGTGGTAGGGCCCTGGCCCATCATGCATACAAAATGACCACATGGACACACTTAGATAGATAGTTGAACTGGCTACAGGCACGTGCGCCCAACCACTTTTTATTACCAGGGTCACATGTCCAGTGACGCCTATGCTGGATGGGTGTGGGTTGAGTGTAAGCCAGCCCTCAGGGAGTGGTTGGTGCTGGCAACAACTAGAACAGTGATCATCGGATCACACACACAGATTCAATCATAAAGGGTCCATGACTTGCAGTGCACTGAGGTAGGGGTACCAGAGCTGAGCGTGCTCATGTGAAGGAATTGTTAATGATTTGGTCCCTTCGGGATATTCCTGCTGCAGCTGCAGTGGGGTGTGGTACACCTGCCTCATCTTCATCATCATCGTCCCAGGTCTTCCCCACTGCCTGAGGTGACATTGTTGCGTCCGCTGTCCACAGCACAAAACTCAATCATGAAGGGTCCATGTCTTGTGGTGCACTGAGTTAGTTGCACCTGAAGAGCTGAGCAGGGTATCAAGCTGATGATGGCATCCAAGAGAGGTGTGAGCAACTTAGATAGGCTGGCTGTGACACTCCTCCGACTCTGGCAGTTGTTGGTTGGAGGTGATCCTGGTGGTGGTGGCAGGTGTGCAGCCAGCGATGATGGCGTGTCCTTGCATGTCAGGATTGGATTTGGTTTGCGAGCCCTGCTGACCGCAGTGTAGGCCGGAGGCAGCAGTCAGAAAGGGCACACAGCCACGTGACGATGACTTGTGGTGCACTGAGTTAGTGGCACCTGGAGCGCTCGGCGGGTGCCCGGCCTGCGCTGATGCGTCATCCGGGCGGCCCGCCCTGGAAGCAATGTCTGTTGCCTACTGGACTCTGCCATAAATTAATCAAGACTCAATTTGATTTGCGAGCCCTGCTGACCGCAGTGTAGGCCGGAGGCAGCGGTCAGAAAGGGCACACAGCCACGTGTCGTCGGCTTGTGTTGCACAGGGTCAGTGGCACCTGGAGCGCTCAGCAGGTGCACAGCCAACAACGATGTGCCGTCCGTGCGGGCCGCACTGGGTACAATGTTTTTTGCCTACTGAATTCTGCCTCAATATTGCCACGCGGCGTCGGCTTGTGTTGCACAGGGTCAGTGGCACCTGGAGCGCTCAGCAGGTGCACAGCCAATGATGATGCGTCGTTTGACTTGGGGGACCTGCTGACTGCAGTGTAGGCCGGAGGCAGCAGTCAGCGAGGGCCCACATCCACGTGGCGATGAATTGTGGTGCACTGAGTTAGTGGCACCTGGAGCGCTTAGCGGGTGTGCAGCCAACAATGATGCGTCGTTTGACTTGGGGACCTGCTGACCACAGTGTAGGCCGGAGGCAGCGGTCAGCAAGGGCCCACATCCACGTGGCGATGACTTGTGGTGCACTGAGTTAGTGGCACCTGGAGCGCTCAGCGGGTGTGCAGCCAACGATGATACGTCATTCCGGCGCGCCGCACTAGGGTCAATGTCTGTTGACTGGTGGTTTCCTCCATTAACAGAAATGTGGCACGATTTGAATTGTGGGACCTGCTGACCGCAGTGTAGGACTAAGGCAATATCCGGCACACACATGACTCCCTGTTGCTGTGCCGCTGGATGCGCTGGGGGCCTGTGTCGCGGAGTCTGGTGGTCACGGCGGCGGACTTGTGGCAGGGTGAGGTGCGCCGCCCTGGCAGACGCGTTGCCCATCACGGAAGAGAACCACGCCCAGGGCCCCGGCCTTTTTATCGGCACTCCTACGCTGGAGTGGTGTACGCCAGCCCAGCCCACTGCGCTTACGCTTATGGGGGGGACGGCACAGCTACATGTCCAGGGTCTTCCCCACTGCCTGAGGTGACATGGTTGCGTCCACTGTCCACAAAACTACACACACCAGCAGTATATGTCCACATGGACATGTCTGTGCTCTGCATTCTGTGGTCTGTCCAGCACATCACCGCCACACTTGGCATTGTGTACATTCTTCTTCATGGGTGAGTTGCCTCCTTCACACATACTTGGTTCCCACCTCTCCCCACATTCTGCAATTGTGTGGCTGAGGGGCCTTGCCGTTTTCGGACGGTCCGCTGTCTTGTCCCACGCTGCCTCTGTGGTTGTCCGGGGGGGGGATCTGGAGGGGGGGTGGTCCTGGGGGTGGTGGCGGTGGGTGTTGTGGCCTTCTTGGGTCTCCGGGATGCATGTTCATTGTCTCCATGGCATCTGTGGGTCTTCAGATGTGGCTCTGGGCTGGGCTCCCTTTCATACTGCAGGTAGTCGTCCTGCTTAGCACCAGCAGAAGGCAGGTGTTAAATGCCTGCTGCTAACGCGCCTTATCGCCTGTTTTTGGGTCGCATCGCAGATCTGGCTGGTTGTTGAGAATATCGCGAAGTGGTGTTTTCGTGTGTTTTTGCACAGGAACGCCTACTCTGCATATCATTAGCGTTAGTTGTCTCTCTCATCCGTGGCGATGTTTTTTGCGGCATCTATCGCTGGTAAACTGGCGATATCGGCAGTTTGCACCAGCTTGTGAATAGGGCGAAAAGTCTATCGCCACTTTTGCGGCGCTAAAGTGCCGATAAATCGGCGATAAGTCCTTGAGAATATGCCCCACAGTGTGCTCACATGATAAATACAAACGCAAGATTTTCATTTGGCTACACAAGTGATAATTCACATGCATACATAAACATGGCATACTGCTCATACACTAAACGTATACACATGTATGCACATAGCCACTGAAAAAATTGTGAAAAATGTCCCTAAGCAGAAAGCAAAAAAGCAGAAGCAGACAGAGCCCACAAAGTACATACCACAGATGATCCTGCAGTGCGAGCACTGTAGGCTCGACCTAATAAGCCACCCAAATAGCATTCATGACTCTCTGCCAGCCGGTCCTCGGGTCCCAAGGAGCCTCCCGGCACTTTCGCTCACTCTTAAGTGAATGCATAGGCACTTGAGTTTTTTTAATGTAACTCGTTACCCTGGTGGTGCCTGCTGCACAGCAACGCCTGCATGTAGCCTGCAGGCCACAGGATCCACAAGATAGGCTGCAGGCCACAAGTCTGATAGCGTAGTGGTTTCATGCACTTGTGGAGGTCTTTGTGTAAACTGTGGATTATAGTTTTAGAATCTTAGAAACAGTTCATTGTGTTATGCTCCTACTGCAAACATCTCCCCGTCATACATGCAATATAAGCAATGCGTGCAGCTCAATATGGGGCATAGGAGTCGGATATTCTGAGCTCTGGTGAGATGTGCGCTCAAGACATAGGATATCAGCTGGGGGATGTTCTCTAATCAGACTATTTTCGACTCAAAAAGAGCAAAGCTATGAATTTTAGCACGTTTTGCAAGCGGGTGTTAAATCAGTATGCATTTAAGATTATCATTTGCTTGCGTATTATCTTCCCTGACTGATTTATGTTTAAGCAGCATAATTGTGCATTTTGTATACTCTGAAACATAGGATATATTTGAGGAAATTATGTGTAAATTGGTGTTCTCTTGCCCAGTAAGTGCTCTAAAAGCTTCTATTGAGCATGTTTCAAACACAATCAACACAGTTTTTATTTATTCAAATCAGAATCCATTTTACACAGGTACAACCTTGATTGTACATTTCCAAGCACAACTAGTAGAGCTATTGTAGCCTCTGAGCACATTAAAGTGACACAATAGCAAATTGCGTTTAGATAGCTGGGGGTGGGAGGACAAAATGCATAAACACAATCTAGCTCTGAGAAAAAGCATAAACAGTGTTGTGCTGTATCCATCCAAAGATTATTCCGTGAACAGGAGGGAAGAACTATGTATGGTGCTGATATTTTATTCAAGGCCACAATTATTAACGAGAGGCCTGTCCCAAGCCAGTTCTTGATGAGTAAGCGCAAAATGTTGTATTACTTTTCCCTCGACTTTTCCAAATACGTAGAATTTCCATTCAAAAAAATCAATAATTCCTGATTTTAAAAAATCAGGACTGGAAACTTATTAACATGAATTCTATTGTTCCCGACCTTGTGTGAACAAAACTAGAAGTAACCACATGAATTTACAATGAATATGCTAAGATCTGAGCCACGATCCTGCCATGACGAAGCATATGGGTTCACTAAAATTTGAGATTTAATTTTTCCTAAAATATAAACCATTCATTTATTACAATGGAGAATGACGATTCTCCAATTTATATGCAGTGAGAATCTTGATTTCAATTAAAGACAACGGAGGCTAACATTATGCAATATCTTTTATTGCTGCCCCAAACATGCAGCCCTTTAAAGAATACTAATACATCATAAAACATTAGAATGTTCATGAAGAGTTATAAAACACCACTGCACACAGTCATCCTCCTCTTTTGGCTGCGACGATGCAAAGTTAGATCCAACTTGGAGGTTTGTGAAGTATATCAAGCGTTATTCTCTGAAAAAAGAAAGAGAGGTGGTACTCTGAAGACAAATGCGGTTTGAGAAATAATAACAGATTACTGATCCAAGTAAAAAAACAATAGCACTTTAAGGAAGGTAACATGTTAAAGATAAAATCAACTTTAATATCTTAAAATATATTTAATCTAATAACTTAAAAGGGAGCGGAGGGTGGGATAATGTTAGCCTCCGTTGTCTTTAATGAAATCAAGATTCTCTCTGCATATAAATTGGAGAATTGTCATTTCATTACAAGACCGGAGGCTACCATTATGCATGTTTAAAGCCCTCGAGAGCTATATTACTAACATGCTCCACTGGTCTTAAATAGAATCTGGCAAAGGTGTTTGCGTTAGACCAATCAGCAGTTTTAAGTATTTCGGACGGGGAACCCCCTGCCCAGAAGACTCTACTTGCCATGGCCCCTCTAGAAGAATGGACTCCAAACCATGAGGTATCAATACCTGCTTCATTCATAATCATGCGTAACCATCTTGCTAAAGTGGCTGTGGAAACAGGTCTATAGGGTTTCACATAGGATAAAAGCAGTTGATCAGCCCAAATTGCTCTGAATTTTAAGACCTTGCTCTCATACTCTTTCATACATCTTACCACACAGAGTTTCTCGCAATCGTGAAAAATAGGATAGAAAACTGAATCAGACATTGTCTTAGTTCTTTTCCAAATGTCGAAATGAACTCCTTCTGATGAATAAATTCTGTTAGATAGTTCTATCGCCTTGATGTCAGAGACTCTTCTAAAGGAGATTAAACATAACAAAGTAGCCAATTTCATTGAAATCTGTTTAAAGGAAAGGCGAGTGTTGATAGGTCATGAATTGAATAAATTAAAAATCAAGTTCAAGTCCCAGAGAGGTAAATAGCGAGCCTTGGGAGGTCTTTTTAGTCTCACACCCTTCAAGACTCTTTTAATCAAAGGGTTACTATCAATTGACAGATTATTAACTAGGGCGTGGCCCGAGGAGATAGCGGACCTGTAGCAATTAATTGTTCTGTAAGAGAGGCCGGAATTAAACAGGTTTGCAAGATAATTGGCTACCAGTTGGACAGGGGCACCCACGGGATCCAAATCCCTTTCCATGCACCAACTACACCACTTTCTCCAAATACCCCTCTACCATTTTCTGGTTCCTGGGGCCCATGATTCATCCAGAAGATCTTTAGCCTCTCCTGAAAGTTCTGAATATCTGTCTGAATTCCTGAAATTCTCCAAACAAGAAGATTCATCTTCCCCTCTATGACTAGAGGATGTTCCTCTCCGTCTGGGCCCTGCAATAGACCCAGGGAGACTGGGATTAAGCGAGGAAATCTATTGCTAGTTCCATTATATGTGCATCATTGCACAAAGGATCTCTTTCCAGGAAGTTAAGCAAAGGATAGCTGCTGGTCCCACCAAAGATGATGCTTTTCGGGGCATTCGGTGGCATGCAACAGTTGCGCTGTTTGCTATGGAGAAATCGCGTACAGCTGCCAATATCTTGGTTGAGTCTAATACCAAGGCCTATGAATGGCTTAACCCCAGAGGTCTCACAACTGAATTTGTTGCCACTGACCATGGCTGTAATATAGTCAAACCCATGGGTGTTGGATATTTCAGAGTCCTTTGTTTAGTGCATTGCATCAATCTAACTGTGCAGAACTTTCTCAAAAAAGAAGAAGTAGTTTACAACATACTGGTCACCTGTCAAAGAATACGCAGTCATTTTAGTCATTTATTCAAAGCCCAGAAGCAGGTGAGGATCATTCAGCATGCTAATAAACTACCTGTAAAACCCTTGTACATGAGGTCACTTTGTAACTTAACCTACTACATGCTGCAATGCCTGTTTGAGCCATATAAGTCTATCAATGATTATGTAATTCAAAGGCAAGGGGATGCACCTGCCGAAGCCATGACAACAGAGGTTGACAAATGAGGGCTAGTGGAGTGCCTCATACAAATGCTACTTCCTTTTGAGATTATGGCACAGGAAGTCAGCAAGGAGGACAATACCATAAGCCAAGCAATCCCCAATCCCATTATTACATCTCCTACAGGATCATTTGAAAAAGGTGGAACAATTGTTCACCAGTGTCGATGAAGAAGTAGCTTTGCTTCACTTGAACACTAAACAAATGCTACAAAAAGCGATATGTGCTCTAAAGAGTACATCTGTGCCACAATTCTAAATCCACATTCCAAAAAAATTGCTCACCCCTTTCATTCCTTTTACAGAAACTGATGCCTCAGTTTACAAGACTTGGATCATCTAAAAAGTGAGTGATATAGAAGAAGAGTGACTGAAAAATCAAGCTCATGGCAGAAGTTTTGAAGTCCAGCCCTCAACCTTCAGAGAGGGTGGTGCTGTTGGCTTGCAGTGTCTGCAGCAGCAACCAACACCATCACCACCTGCTGCTAAACTCCCAGCAACAACAGAATCAAGCCAATGTCCACAATAGGTAGGTTTCATACAACAGGACTTAAGTCAAGTGCAGAGGTGCAAGCAACAGAGGAACAGCAAGTTGCAGCACCAGTGACACTTCACAAGATCACCCAAGGTACCTGGATAGCCCAACAGAGATGTGCCTGGCTCAAAACCCACTGACTTAATGGTATGTAAAGAGTGAACAGTGGCCAGAGCTCAGCAGGCTGTGAATAAAGTATCTAGCATATTCAGTTGCCACTTTGTCTTCGGAGTGTGTCTTCAGTGCAGCTGGCACAGTTGTCACAGTCAGAAGAACCAGTCTCTCGCCTCAAGACGTGGAGAGATTGATGATGATTAAAATGAACAAACAGTTCATACCAAAAGATGATAGTGCTCCTGAAATAACAGAGAATCACACAGGGAATTAGTTGGGCATCTTAAGTGCTGTGAGTGATTATCCTCCTGATTACCCCCCACCCCTCAGTGTGTTTGAGGACAAACTCTACTTTCCTCACTGCTACAACAGAAGTTACACATTGGAGAACTGCTCTAAAAATTACATATAATTTATATTTCATGAGCAGTTTATGCCAACTATTGCAAATAATAAACTGAAATGAAGTGGACCAGTGTGCATGCCACAGATAGTCAAAGAGGACACAGCAAAATATTTGACCGTGTCTGGCTGAGCTGTGAGAGTTGAGAAAGACTTATTGAACCTTCGGTTGAACTGTAATCTTTGAAATGAGCAAACGTGACAGTCTGCTGAAATAGAAGTCTTTGTTTTCTTAAAAGAGCAAGAAGATGCCTCCCATCCCAATCCTTTGTGTCCCTTCCTAGACTGACAGTGAAGATTTAAGACTGTCCTATATTATGTATTGCATATGCTTCCATGGGAAAAAAGAGACATGTAGGCAAATGAACACCACACCTGGAACATGTAACGTACTTGCGCCAATGAGTTATACCAAATGATGATGATCATTTGGTAAACAAACTTGATCTGTAATGTTCGAGGGATCATTCTGCATCAATGCTTGCCTTTGAAATTTTAATAGGATGTATATACTTTCAATGTCCTTTGGTTAACTTAAGTCTATCATCTCAAGGTTCGTCTGAGACCAGCCAGTTTATTTGCTGAGACTAAACTAATCATCAAATTCTTTTCATGTTTTTTTTTTGTCGTCATTTTTTATTGAGACTAAATTTCACAACATGGGAACAATGTAACAAAGGATGAAATAGGTAACATTAATCAATACAGTAATAGAAGAGGAGTAAGGTAGGGAGAGTTGGAGGGGGAGAGGGAAGGATCAGGGGGTAGAGGGGAGGGTGGTGGATGTAGCAGTGGAGGGATGCATATCATCAGCAGAGTCCGTATGGTTAGTCAACCTTCCTGGCGCTGGACACTGGGCCCCAAACAGTGGGTCTTTTCATTCTCTTGTTCAGTAGTACATGTCTATCTCTTTCTCATGAATTCTTAAAGCACAGGTTACAACAGCCAGAAGAAGTACCATTGCCTATCTACTTAAATGGGAACCAAGAGGACTTCAGGAGGCCTACCCCTGTGGACTTTAGAGAGGTGCATTGATTAGAAAAATGCATAGCAGTGGCTGAAATGGGAAATTCTAATTAAGTGGTGGTGCTCTGCTTGACTGGACACATGATGGACACGCAGATAAATATTGTTATTATTAGAGTGATCAGCTGGGAACATGCAGCTAGTTGTCTGAGATTGTGGGTACGAGATTGGTTCTTCTCACTCTTAGTTAATGGCACACCACAGCACCAGCCTATGCTCCGTCCTCTTGCTCCTCATGCACCATGATCCTTACGTTAACTTTCCATTTGTGAAATTTTTCTGTAAGAAGTCTCTATAGTTAACCTGCTTTGTGGTTCAACCATGCACTGAAAATGGACAAAGCCAGAAGAATGTAGATGAACCGTCCATTTGTATACATTATCATTTTTCTTTTCCCAGCTATATCTGTTTTTTAAACTGTGTGGGTCCTCCCTAGTTTGCATTTTTCAAGCCTAGGTTGGATAACTTGGGGATCTGGGGGCTGAAGGACTGTTGCATTTGATAACTTAACTGCCATCTTTCTTCCGCAACAGATGTGGTGTGCTTATCAGCTTGATGAATGTTATGTTTGTCTAACTTCCACTTTTCCCCATTTCCCCCTACCCATCCATAAATGACATTTCTAACCCTCTTCCCCCTGGGGGGGGGGTGTGATTGGTTGAGGTGTGTGGTAATTTCCACCATTAACAGATCTCACACTTGGTGGGGCGGACGTAGTTAAAGTGACACCAACTGTTACAGGAGGTGGTACTAACCTTCACCCATTTGCCCACGCTGTCCCTCCTACCCAGGCATGAAAGGGACATTGTAGTGCAAAGACTTAATTCCAACAATGTTTTCACATAATCTATGCTTGATGGAGTCTGCTAAAGTAACCTTCTACTGAGTCCTGACTCCTGAGACTTGAGGGCTTTATTATGCTTACTTTATTAAAAAACGTAACACTATGTTCCTATTTGTTGTTTTGTCATCGTGGTCTCAGTCTTGGACTATATACTCACCCTGTGTTTTCATTTAGGCTAGTTGCCTGTAATGCATGATTAGAATCATTTGGTTAGTTCACCTCACCAGCAGAAATAAGAACCTTTTTTTACTGGGATGTCTTCCCTGTTGGTGCTGGGCCACCACCACTAGCATTAAGAAGGCCCTTTGGAACACTCTGCAGTGAGATATGGGCCAATTTGGAGAAGTAGCAGACAGTGCTTAATCTATGCATGTAAGAAAAGAAGTCCTCTGGAAGGAGGGATTGTTGTTTTGGTGTATGTTGATGTACCCCATTAGCTGTCACTAGTTACAGACAGTAGGGCAAAGGCAGTATCTATGTAATAAATAGGGGTGAGCGGAACTCGCAGAGTTCTGCTACACGGATTTCCGCAAAGTGGCCCAAAAGCTCCATGTAATTCCGCTAAGTTCTGCCCAATCCCGATTCACGAGCTGGCACATTGTTCCTCTCACATGGGTTTACTCAGACGTGCTATTTATCCTCTCGTGGGTAGGCCCAGATTTAGCATATCCCTCTCCCATGAGCCAGTGCACAAATAGCACACTGCCCTGTCGGGGTTTCATAGTTCTTTATTTCAGAACTCTGACCCCCAACTCTGTGGCATGCAAAGCCTTGGCCTGGCATCTGCCCCATAGCCAGGCCGAGTAATGGCAGGTTGGCAGCCTTCATTACAGTAATAGACACTACAGACACAGCTCTCTTTACGCACTCCATGAACGAGCTGCTGTAAATAGAGACCCAAGTAATTGCGCCACTGATATCCGGCATTACTATCAGCGTTACTGTGTTAATGCATTGGGCAATCTAGCCCTCCAGGAGGCATTGCAATAACAGTTGTGCTGTCTGCATGTGCAGGACACCCTCCTCCCCCATGGGCTCCATCGCCACCTGTACTGTGAGTTATGTGGGACTGAGCCCTGTCTTGAGGAGGCTAAATAAATGACCTGGGAGGTGCTATTTGACATGTTCCCCATGTGTGAGGAACTATGTCACATTTCAAAGTTACCCTAAATTCAGCACACATTTTGCCACAGTGAATCTTTATAGGGGCAACGTATATCTCCGAGTTCGGGTAGGTAAAGCTCGGTGCTGAAAATATAGAAACAGGACAGGTACACCAGCGCTACTTACCGACTCACACAGTGCTGTGGCTGTTGAGATGCATACCTCCCTCAGGTGACCCGTACCCAGTGCTAACTTTGCCGAAGCGGAAACCAGGGCTCCTATCATGCCTGCAGGAATGGCAAAGAAGACGCCCATAGCCGTCATGGGTGACACCTGCACAGAATGTCCACAGCAATCCATTGCTTGAAACTGCAATCCCTTGTATGCGAATTCTTGTGTCTTCCTCATTGATGCACCCTGCACCTACTCTAACAGGCGGCGCCCTGACTTTTGACTGGGTGAATTTGTTATTTTTTTCATCTCAGGAAGGTGGCACCCCCGCACCTACTCTAAGCAGGCGGCGTCCTGACTTTTGACTGGGTGAATTTGTTATTTTTTTCATCTCAGGAAGGTGGCATCCAGATCCAAAACAGCAGGATGAACTCAGTGATCCAAGTTAAATGACCACTGCATATGAGGCATATTCTTCACCTCCGCAAGCCTGACCAGACTGTCTGTGACTCAATTCAATAGCTTTTTTGATGCTCTCAGCTGAAGAGAGACATCCGGATTCTAATTACGTAATAACATGTCGATTTCAGCTTTTGCTTTCGATTTCTCTCCTCGTCCTGATTCCTGAATACAGACTCACAACAGAAATTCCAAAGGCTGCTGACCTAGAAATAAGGCTATTAGAAATCCAAAGAAAATCAAACTAATTATCAGAAATGGTGCTGTTTTTAGGGGTGGTTGCTGGTAAACTCCGCTACACAGCGTGGGCTGAGTTTCTGCCAAACTCCACATTCCAAGCAGAGTGGCAAAACTCTGTGAACCCTGCCAGCGGAGCCCACCCCCACACCCAAAACCTGAAAAACATCAAAAACAAGTCTAACCCTGTCCCTATTGCCCAATTGTTCTTCCCACCCTCTCCTCCCAAACAGGCCCACACCTCACCCTTAAAAAACAGCACCCTAAAAAACGCAAAAGTCTAAAAAAACTAAACTAGTCTGTCCCCAACTGTTCTCTCACCTCTTACAAAAACAGTCCCCTTCCTCCGCATTCAAAATGGACCTCCACAGTCTTCTTTTGCTTTAAAAGGTCCTGCTGACCTTTATTTACTTCATCCAGGTCCTCCGTGATTTTCTGGAGGATGGCAGGACTATATGGTATTGCATAGAGGGTGGCTGGGAACCTCGGCTGCCTGCTGCGATGGTGCTGCCAGTGTCCCTCTTGCTGGCGGCCCGAAGCATTGGTGGCTTCTGCCTCCTGCTCCTCCAGGACCACTAGCCATTGGTACTCTGTCGCAATTGCCTCCATTTTTTGGAGGCGCAATTGAGCTGCTGTCTCCCTCTGGGAGTGGACCTCCAGGCAGGTCCTCCAGAAGGAGCAGCTAGATGAACCAAAGAAAGAAGAAAAGAACATGAATTGTAGCACTCAACACAAACAGTTGTTTATATACAGTTGTACAATAGCAGACCAATGCTGGTACCCTATGGCCATTGGAATTTTTTTGATGTGATGTTTGGTCACAGAGCCAAGATTTTTCCCAAGCATACATAATGCAGTAGCAGTGTGTGGCATGACTTAATCCATGACCACCACCATCATCAAAAATAAATGTGTTGTTTATGATGAAAGTGACATAAAGCCCCTAAGGCAAAGGTCTTCAAACTGTGGGGCGCGCCCCCCTGGGGGGCCGTTGAAGTGTTCCCAGGGGGGCGCAAATGGGTCTGCAATTACATGTAAATGAAGACAGCTTGGAAGCGCAAAAGGCGCCTTTCTAGGTTGTCTTCATTTACATGCAGCAGTTAAAGCCCATAAAAACGGGTCAGGACAGTAATTCCGAGTGACATGGAGCAGGGTCAGTGAGCGTGAATTCGGGTTCAAATACAGCCCCCCCCCCCCACCCTGTCAAGTTCTGTGGCCTGGGCTGGCAGGGCTGAGGCTACTAGCTTGACCTTCAGTTACATCTAAAGTGTTACCTACAATGATGGTTTAGAGCGCCGATAAGCCACTAGGTGATTTTATTACTTTCCAAAAACACTGCTGCCTTCCTGTCTCATATTATATACATGATTGTTTCAATGCCATAACAAAAAACAATGACCTACCATATTTAATGCGGATTGGTGGAAATCTGCCGGAGTAAAAAATTCCATTATCACACCCGACACCCATCAACAAGTAGATAGCAGGAGTATCCAGCCACACTTCCACTTCCACATGCGAGCCACAATAAATACCCCTCACATGGCGGTTAAAAGGCTGTGCTATGCCAAAAGAAATTTGCTTTCCACCGAAAAGTCCATACATTTAGACCAGTGTATTGAATTATAATGTACATCTTTATAGAGTTTTATTTATTTCTTGGTGCTGTTAAGCCAGTGATATTGCGCAGCACTATTAGAAGTACAATGCACAAAAGAAAGATTGCGTTTTGGCATCAAACAAAAAAAGAAACCTTCCATATATAAACCTGCTTACTGCTCATTATATACAGCTGGGTGTATGTGGGTAGGTATATCTATATATATTTATTTTTTTGCAGATTTATATAGCGCAAACTCGACCCAAAGGTATTGGAGCGCTTTACATGAGCACCGGTTACGTTACACAAGGACACATTCATTTTTTTGGTAGGCACGGGGAGATTAATTGATTTGCCCAGAATCACAGGATGTGGAGTCGACCCGAGGCTCGAACCTTGGTTTCCCAGCTCCAAGGTCGGCAGTCTATCCGTCAGACCACATCCTCTCACCTAATATATATGCTGTTTTTGTGCCATCTACAGATATCTATGAGCAACTTGAAGAGATTTGGAATTCAAGCAGGGCTGTCCAACCTTTCACCTTTCACAGGCTGATAAAGTGCTTATCACTGAGTTAAGGTTAGAACATGTTATTCACAGTGATGCAAAAATTGGAGCATGGCTGGTTCCTGTCAGAGATGGCATGTCGAGCAAAAAATGATGGACTGGAATGCAGCCTCAAGCTGTTACCAGTGGTAGATAGTAATTCAAGCTTTTTACCCATTCCGTTTGTGCTTTCTTCAGCGTCACGCTGTAAGAGCATAGACCTCGGTCCTGTGCTCACTCCATCACAGGACTCAATCACCCAACTGACCAGGGCAAATGAGATGGGAGCCTATGTTGTTAACAAACGTCTGTACCTATCATTAGTGAAACAGGTGCAGTGACACTTTTGCCCAGGGGTCCACTGCATCACAAGTTTGAATGTTTTACAATAAAAGGGTGCATGGGCGCTCATTTTCCTTGCTAGCATTAGGACAGATGGTGCCCTTGGAGCAAAAAAAGGTAGGTAGCATGCAGTAGCTCATTTTCTTTCAGAAAGAGACCGGGCTTGTTTCGAGATTGAAGTGACAGTCAGACATGGTGGGGAAGGAGTGAAGGAAGAGAAGATTGCCTGCTTCTCAGGGCTGCAGCCATCATTAGTGCGGCAGATGGAGTGCATTGAGGCCAACAGCACCCCAATTATGGGCAGTAGTGTTTGGGGGCAATTCTATTCTTGTTTGATGCTGTTGCATTTTTATAAGTCCCACATTTAGTGTGGATTACGAGCTACAGAAAAGCAATCCTGAAATGAAGACATGATCCCCGCCCCCTGTGATCATCCCTCCTCCTCCCCAAATCCTTGCCATATAGTTTTGAAGGGGGGGCCCAACTTCAAAACATTTTGCTTAGGGGGGCTCAGAGCAAAAAAGTTTGAAGACCTCTGCCCTAAGGTATAACTCCAATTCAAGCAGCCACAATTCCATCTTAGATAATGGGAGTTGCCATTGTCTCAATTTTAGGTAATGGGAGTTGCCATTTTCCTCAATTTATGCAGAATCGTCATCATGTCTGCCATTGACGCAGATGTCATCTGACCTTATCATTCCAAGAACTGTGAAAGTGTCAAGTCATTGACATAGATATCGCACCTAATGCAACATCAAGTCTGGGATAATTGTCTAGTTATCACAATATCACGGACACAGAAAAGCAAACACAGACATAGTCAAAACAGTGTATTCTGAATTAACGTTCATTTACCTTATATGACCATCAGGATATGTCTGGGTCATACAGCCTTGAATCACATAGTCTAGGTCAGAATTTCCAGAATTTCCTGAACTTAAGTCAGAAATTCCAATCCTTCATAAGTGATATACAAAGGTCTGCCACTTGACCACTTGTCCGAAGAAGTCCTTCGCCCAGATTACTGCATAAGATGCTGCCAGCCAAATGCGATGCAGTGCGCGCAACGAAATTCGTTTCATTGATTTAAATGTTTACTTACCTGTATTGGTCCGTAATCCGTACTTTGCTACCCCCCACCCTGCCCCTCCCCCGCCCCACGTCACCGCCCGGCCGGCACTCCTACACGGACCGCGACTGCAATCAAGTGCATCACTTCTGCATATTTCTCATTGCAGTTTCACGTTTTGCAAGCCTTCACGTTTTTGAAAACCACTTTTGGCATTCGTTTTAGAAAAAATCGTATTAGGAAATGTATTAGTAACACACTCTTTTGAGCAGGATTTGATCAAGCAAATTCCTGCTCCATCACAATGACTAGGACTCCTAATAACCCACAAATCAAAATCGCACATGCAAAGCGTTTGCATGACACCACAAAAATCTGCATTTTGGTGCAGATTTGCTGCTATGCATTCTCCCTATTGATATTCACGCTCTTTTGGTCAGGGACCAATTCAGGAATGCCAAAACACTGAAAATAATCTCATATGGGCAGGCCATAGGAACTAAGGGGGATATTCTCAAGAACGTGCGATAATCATCGCCAAAAAAGGCGAACGCACGTTTTCATATCGCCGTCTATCGCAGGAAAATAACTCTGTGGTAACGTCGTATTCTCAACACAGCAGTAACATGCGATAGTCTCCCGATAACGCGTCAAATGACCGCGATAACATCACCAGGACGGCGATAAAAATCTAAACCCGAATGCGAAAAAAGTCGCGATGGGACCAACCGCGATACCAAACCAGCTATAAGCTGCGCCAGCCTGCAAGTCCCACAAGTCAGGCGGCCAAAATCACTATAAAAGCGGCAACCAAAAACACAAACAAGACCCAAACAACTGCGAAGCACCATGGAGGTACCCGGAGCAAGAACAGAGGACAACCAGAACCCCACAAGCCCCACGGAGGACCAGCCTGGGACCATCATTGGGGAGACGGTGGCAGGAGTCGGGGGACCGGACACTGCACAACATGACCTGAGCCAACAGCAACAGGGTGAGTAACGACTAGGGACTGGGGGGACGGGGGAGATGGGCACAATGGCACACATGCACAAGTAAGTATAGCACATCTGCGGACAAACCATGACCAAGAGTCACAACTCCGACCAAGGGCCCAATTTACCCAAGTCTGCAACAGCTCAGCACTGCATAAGCACAGAAGTGAAAGGCACACCGCCCGAAAGGGATAAGGGCCAGCAAAATCAGACCCGAAGGGGCAAATCACCCACAATGCAGTACACACACAAGATGCAGAGCACCCCAACATTGACAACAAACTGCAACACTTTCCACAACAGAACAGAGGACACAACTGCTGCCGCCTGTGTTTAGAAAATGGCCATTCGCATTTGGCATAGCAGGAAACTGTGAGATGACAATGTACAAGTACAACCTCACATCCCTGATGGTGTAGAAATGCCAAGTGTCCCGCTTCAAATAGGCGTCTCCTCATGCACAGTCACAATGTACATTGCCATGCAGTCTGACAGTAAACTTGCACAATGCGTGAACATACATGTGAACACAATGTCAATCTGCATTTCCCTTCACATTGCAGAGGGAGAATCAACACCTCCTGCAGAGCAGACCCAACAACACAGCAATGATGATGAAGAGGACCTCCCCAACATCTACACCGACGCACTCCAACACCTCAGGGACAGCTCCAGCACACCACCTCCAGGAGCAGGGCAGCCCAGCTGCATCCATGAGACCACACCCCCAGCACAGGCCACACAGCAGGAAGCACCCACCACCACAGCTGTCTCCCAGGACCCCCCCGACCAACATATGGCCTCCCAACGCCGTGTGTTAGGGTGCCAGGAGTATATGTCTGACCAGCTGCGGATGGGGTTCGACCTCATGGCAGCCAAACTGGATGCCATACGTGGGTGTCTAAGTCCCATGAGGGACCACTCACAGTCCCTAACGGACACCCACTGTCCGCTCCTTGCTCTACAACAAGCCATGGCTGACATCGCTGGAGTCATGACTCTGAGACAAGAACAACTGTCCAGTCAGAGTGGCCCCAGCGATGTCATCCGTGAGTTGGGACACAGAAGGAGAATGATGGAGAGCTTGGAGCGGATGCAGGTGGAAAGAATGTGTGCCACGACTGCACACCAGCGAGATGTAGCTGTGATCTTCCATGCCCTGCAGATCCTCGTCATGGCATTGCCACCACAAGGCCTGGCGCGGATGGATGCTGGTGCCACTACTACATCCACATCTCCTCCCCCTGAAGTGTCAGTGCCACACAGTGCGGCAGATTTCCCACCTCCGTCCCCTGATGTGTCACTGCCACACAGTGATGCAGACAGAACACCACCACCCGCATGTGAGGCACCTGACACACCAGAGGACGAAGATGATGATGAATATGGCTTTGTGGCTAAAATGAAGTGTTAGCATTCATCTCCGCCATATGGCAGTGTTCAGCTTGGTTCTGCCCTCTGCATCATGCATCATGCCCTGGAATAACACCTCCCACTGTCCCCCCCATACACCGAGCGATACTCAACTTGGACCTCGACATGGACTGCCATATTTGGTGTGGTTACCAATGACACAGCAATCACACTGCGGACTGTAGTCTTCCACTCCCTATGAACTTGTCAATCCCGAAAGGACTCTGGCTGTCCCTCCACGGGGCAACAATGTAAAGTGGGGTTTGCATGGCCCTGTACTGGCCCAGCTTCAACACTCCACTGAATGTGAATAAAACATCCCAATTCACACTGATGTGTCATGGCCATGACCATTTAAAAATGAAAGAATGGATGAATGTAGAGACAGTGGTTCCACAAAAGAGGCACTCCCTGGGTAATGCTATCAATGCGCATGTATGGCCGTGACCCAGATAGGCATTGAGACACACATTGTTATTCAAATCAACACTCATCACAGTTGAATACAAGTGAAGCTGCGAAGACTTTATTAGCATATGCGTGTCAGTACGGGCAAGATAAGTGCCACAACATGCAGACCAATGCAGCAGTATGTCAGAATGAGGAACCTTGCCAAGCGCCGCTGTCCACTTGGGGAGTGCCTCACCTTTCACAGGTGTGTGTTAACACGCGTTGTTGTCCGCTCATGTTTTCGGAGTCCAGGCGAGTGCGGCCATGTCCACTGTTGTCGTGGGATATGTGACCAGATCTCCAAGATGCAACAAGGTGTTGGGACATGTGCAATGTGTTCCAATCAGATGTGGCTGCAGGTACGTAGTTACTCGTCCATGAAAGCGATTGCAGCTTCGTAGGCTAACATTTCCAACATGAGGTCGGTGTCGACTTCATCAAACAGGACGGCGAGGCGATCCATTAGCAGGTCCGGACAGATGTGCTGCGTCCACCCCCTTTCACCAATTAGCACTAGAGCCCAATATGGGAGCGATTCAATGTGGTCACTGCACACGAGGATTTGTGCAATCTCCCAGGTCCAGCTGCCAGCATGTATGCCAAGTATCAAGGCATCCCATAAACTGGTATCACGGTGACACTCCTGGTCGTGGGCCAACAGGGGGCGCACACACATGTCAAAATCCAGTTCAGCTACCGTCCTGTTAGATAGGCAGACATCCATGGACCACTCGAACATGCACGATCGACAATGCAACATAGGCTGAATGCAGGTAACGTTGGCAAGGTGGAAGCTTAGCCGGTAACTGATCCGCAGCAGTGCCAATGGCAGTGCCCCCAGTGAATGCAGCATTCATGCACGGTACAGTTCCACGTGACAGGGGTTGTGCATGTGTCCGGGATGTTCGGCCATTGTGTTAGTGGCTCTTGTTGAAGCGGCACTGTTCTGACCTGCGCCAGTTCTGTGGATGAAATGCCACATCTTGTATCAATGAGTTGTTATAGTGTGCACCGGTTGTACGCTTGGGATGTTGTGGGAGTAAGTGTGAAGGCCATTCCATGCAAGATAACTTCGAGCAAGGACTTCTGTGTGTGGGGTGTGTATACGTTGGTCCTTCGTCGGGCTGTGCGTAGTGTGGGAGTCATCATCAGCTGCTATAGTATCTGTCAGGGGGTGCTGGGCACATGCAAATCCGAGGTCGGAGGTGCAGATGTGCTTCCGCCTGATAGTTCAAAGGAGCTTTCATCCCTAGTGTAAGTTTGTAATCTGCTTGCATTCATGGGATGTGAAGTGGCTTGTTGGGGGTGGGGTGGGATGAGTGGGACTTTATGATTCATTATTGACATGACTTGCATGTGGCATATGAGCGGCATCACTGTGTGTTACGTTGCCTCACAGCTGCTCCTCCCTCCCCCCGTACCCATTTACTTATGTGCGCTGCGCGATTGCATCACTTGCACTCCTACGGCACAGTATTGTCATGCCTGTCTGCGCATGTCCACAAGCCTGAGAACGACACTGTGATGTTGGCTGTTGAAGGTGGTGAGCCACGTGAGTGTAGGCCTATGTAAAGGATAGGGCGGACACAGATGTAGAGTACATGCCTGGCTGAACTGGCGCTGCTAATGTGGCTGGGCATTTTGCTCATGCTGCGGCAATACAGTTACACACAACACTTGGCATGTATGATCCTGGACCCCGAGCGGTCTTGCGCTCCTTCATTACTCCGTTCGTGCGAGCCCGCCCTCCGGAAGCATGCTACATTGCAACATTGTTGCTTACAGGGGGGGGGACTTAGCTACATGTCCAAGCTATTACCCACTGCCTGAGGTGACATGGTTGCGTCTGCTGTCCACAGCACAATGTAATGTGGTAGGGCCTGGGGCCATCATTCATGCATAATGACCACACGGACACACTTGGATAGATAGCGGAACTGGCTACGGGCACGTGCGCCCGGCCACTTTTTATTACCAGGATCACATATCCAGTGACGCCTGTGCTGGATGGGTGTGGGGTTTGTGTGAGCCAGCCCTCAGTGAGTGGTTGGTGCTGGCAACAACTTGAACAGTGATCACTATTAAAGCGGAAACAGAATACACCAACATAACACTAACAACTGCGAAGCACCATGGAGGTAGCCGGAGCAAGTACTGAGGTCACCCAATATTCAATCAGAAGGGGCCATGACTTTTGGTGCACTGAGATAGTGGCACCAGAGCTGGGCGTGCTCATGTGAAGAAATTGTCAATGAGTGTGTCCCTTTGGGATATTCCTGCCGCAGCTGCAGTGTGGTGTGTTACACCTGCCTCATCTTCATCCTCATCGTCCCAGGTCTTCCACACTGCCTGAGGTGACATTGTTGCGTCCACAGCACGTGACTCAATCATAAAGGGTCCATGAGCTGTGGTGCACAGTTAGTGGCACCTGTGGCGCTCAGGGGGTGCGCAGCCAGCGATGATGCGTGGTCCGGGCGGGCCGCACTGGGAGCAATGTCTTTTGCCTATTGAATTCTGCCTCAATATGGCCACGTGGAGTTGCCTTGTGGTGCACAGAGTTAGTGGCACCTGTGGCGCTCAGGGGGTGCGCAGCCAGCGATGATACATGGTCCGGGCGGGCTGCACTGGTGGCAATGTCTGTTGCCTACTGCCTCCGTCATCTGCAATCGCGACTCGATCTGAATTGTGAGCCCTGCTGACCTCAGTGTAGGCCGGAGGCAGAGGTCAGCAAGGGCCCGTAGCCACATGGCGTTGACTTGTGGTGCACAGAGTTAGTGGCACCTGTGGCGCTCAGGGGGTGCGCAGCCAGCGATGATGCGTGGTCCGGGCGGGCCGCACTGGTGGCAATGTCTGTTGCCTACTGGACTGCGTCATCTGCAATCGCGACTCGATCTGAATTGTGAGCCCTGCTGACCTCAGTGTAGGCCGGAGGCAGAGGTCAGCAAGGGCCCGTAGCCACGTGGCGTTGACTTGTGGTGCACAGAGTTAGTGGCACCTGTGGCGCTCAGAGGGTGCGCAGCCAGCTATGATGCGTGGTCCAGGCGGGCCACACTTGTGGCAATGTCTGTTGCCTACTGGACTGCGTCATCTGCAATCGCGACTCGATCTGAATTGTGAGCCGTGCTGACCGCAGTGTAGGCCGGAGGCAGTATCCAGCACACACAACTCTGTGGTGCTGTGCGGCTGGGTGCGCTGGGGGCCTGTATCGCGTAAGCCAGCGTTTGGCTGAGGAGGCTGGCGGTCACTGCGGCGGACTCGTGGCAGGGTGAGGGGGGCCGCCCTGGCAGACGCGTTGGCCATCCCGGAAGTGAACCACGCCCAGAGCCCCGGCCTATTTATTCACACTCCTACGCTGGGCTGGCGTATGCCGGACAAGCCCACTCCGCTTACGCTTACAGGGGGGGACGGCACAGCTACATGACTGAGGTCTTCCCCACTGCCTGAGGTAACATGGTTGCGTCCACTGTCCACGACACTGCAAACACCTGCAGTATATGTCCATATGCATAGGTCTGTGCTCTGCATACTGAGGTCTGTCCAGCACATCACCCCCACACTTGGCATTGTGTGCATTCTTATTCATGGGTGACTTGCCTCCTTCACACATACTTGGTTCCCACTTCTCCCCACATTCTGCTATTGTGTGGCCATGCCGTTTTCGGAACGTCCACTGTCCTGTTCTGCGCTGCCTCGGTGGTAGTAGGGAGAGGGGGTGGTCCGGGGGGGGGGCTGGGGTGGAGGCGGTGGGTGTTGTGGCCCTCTTGGGTATCCGAGCAGCATGATCAGTGTCTCCATGGCATCCGTTGGTCTTCAGGGCTGGGCTCCCTTTCTACTGCAGTTTGTCGTCCTGCTTAACACCAGAAAAAGGCAGATGTTAAATCCCTGCTGCTAACGCGCCTTATCACCTGTTTTTGGTTCGCATCGCAGATCTGGCTGGAAGTTGAGAATATCGCGAAGTGGTGTTTTCGTGTGTTTTTGCACGGGAACGCCTACTCTGCATATCATTAGCGTTAGTTGTCTCTCTCATCCGTGGCGATGTTTTTTGCGGCAGCTATTGCTGGTAAACTGGCGATGTGGGCAGTTTGCACCAGCTTGGGAATGGGGCGATAATTCTTTCGCCACTTTTGCTGTGCTAAAGTGCCGATAACTCGGCGATAAGTCCTTGAGAATATGCCCCTAAGAATGTAGACAGATTGCAGACCATGGATATGTCAAAGGAATACGAAAACATGTATCTCTAGATTTTATTAATCTCTTCTCTGTTGCCCTGTCCGCATTCTCCACCAAAACTGATGATGCTATCAAATCTGATAATCTGAGATAAAGCGCCTATGCAGGATCGGGACAGCCTTGTCCTCAATAACATATGAGACAGTGTGCCCCTAAGGGGATTAGATAGACAGCAAATCAGCCAGCATAATCAATTAAATAAGCCTTCTTGAGATGAGTAAAGATTAGAAACCATGAAGGTTTATTAGATAATTAAAGTTCATTACAGAAGACAAAAATATAGTTTGTCACATGCATAGTAATGAAATATAGGAAATTAGCATAAGGCTCAGTCAAATGTTGTAAAGAGTCTGGTTTGAAGTCAAGTATCAGAGTAAAAACTATTTTAAACAAGAGACATACTGACAAGGGTCTGTTCTCAAAGAGCCGGGGCAAACTAGACTAGCTTACCTAAAAAATTAGCTCTTTTATAATCAAATACACAGCAAAAGTCACGTAGTCAGCATAAAATGAATAATATGTTTTATAGGTACTACCAATCGCACTGCAGCAATATGTAACAATATTGAACTAAATAAAGCAATAATTACTCCCTATTGACCTCATGTCAATGGATGTGACCATAGAAATCTAGTTAAAGACAATACAAGGGCAGGGTTATTGGCTGCAGAGACTTTCAGAGACACAGACGGGAAGAAACTTGAATTGCTACAATAAAGGGGAAGCTCCGACGGGAAAAGCATGTCAACAGAAAGCATTTCATGAGTGCACATGTTGTTGTATGCGAGGAGACTAGAAATCAAAACACACACACAGATTATTGCTGCCTTGAAATTCAAGAAAGAATCAGGCTTAGTTTGGGCCTAGTGTAACCAATCTGCATAATACATAGTTCTATATGTCACGGGAAATTTATTGTTGATGCAAAACATTTATGATGCAAAGTAGGCAATATTTGTTAATTTAAAAATATATTTTTCATGTGCATACACAACGGTAATAATCGACGACTGTGGTACAATAACAAGTTTGGACAATTTTACAACCCAATCTATAAATGTAAACAAAGGGGACCTTGTCAGTCAGGTGCAGATGGACTGAGTTGGAAATTTGTCAAAACATAACCTGGCTTCTTATTGGACTGTAGTCATCTGTTATTACTGTTATAAATGCACAGAATAAGTCAGTTTTTTATCTTGTTTTGAGTGATTACTGAAGGCACATAGCTCTTTTTAATGTATGATTGTCTCTGTTTTCTTATGGTCATTTTTTAAGAGTATTAACATGCAAGTTCAGAGGCTAGTATTCAGGCACATTAACTTCAACATCTTGAATGTTTCATTTTGTTGTTCATTCATAATAACCAGTTGTTTCTCTCTTTTTGATTCATTGACTGCAGTCATTTATTTGCTGCCCTACTACAGATTAGTTGTCAAATGAGTCCACAGTGATTCACTGTTTTTCCTATATAGTTTAATTCCAAGGTCAATTTCGGCATATGAGTGGCTCTTGTATTTATTATTTCATCACAAAAGATAGCCATTATTTAGCTTTTAAAGATTTAAAAAGAGATTTGGAGCAACATGTTCATTGTTCCAAAAGCTTTTGAAGACCTCCCATATTGATTTGTGCAATTACTGTCAGCTTGGCAACACACTTTGATTCAATTTGGCATGCCAGCGATCTCCTGTTTCAGAAAAAGTGCAAGCCTTATGCCTGAATGATCTAGGGTAGATTTAAAAGATATTCCAACAATGATTTAAGAAAGACACATTCTGAATTAAGTGGTACAATGGGTAAAGCTTATTGTCTCAAAGGCAAGGATATCCAATTCAACATCTTATCTAAAAAATACCATTAATAAAAAAAGTGAAAATCATGTCATTGTAATAAGTATACACAAAATAGGCATACATTGAAGAACATTAATACAATTAAGAATATAATTTTTCAAATTTAACAAATACATTTCAGAAAACATTGCAGGTAACAGAATTCCCTAACCAACCTGAAAGAACGAAATGGTCTTATTAATGTCAGGAAGCTGGGCATAATGCCTTTCTATCTTATTCCTCTTCATCTAATTCTCCACATCCCTCTCCAATACAGTCGATCTTTCACCTGGCACCACCTACAGTATCCAAAGTTTAGACAGCATGTGCTCCCTACTGACCAGGAAACTGGTATTTGAATTGAGACAAAAAGCTGAGACTCCATATTGGTCAAGTAGTCAAGGTCTTACTCGAAAGAGAGCATCTGAAAATTGAGTTGCATAAAGTATACATAGTTATTACCAAAATAATAAATCTGAAAGCACAGTCATAAAAATTACAATTAATAAATATCAATGTAATAAACATATTAAAATCATAACAGAATGGGGCGTACACAGCATCCATCCAGCAAATCACTTATAGGTATAGTTCATGGCTTAAATAGCTCTTTCTGGGTTCCTAGTCTGGTTTAGGATTATGGACCATATAGTTATGGGTCATTCAGTTCTCCTTCCATAACTGCATCAGATCAACTTTCTTTATGCAGTCTTTTGGCTCAGTAGCCATTGCATCATTGTTATAAAAAAATATATTGAATGCAATTCTATCAGGATTTGGACATGGAGCAGGTCTATCGAAAGAGCTTTTGAGAGTGCCAGATGAAATAGCAGCCACGATGACACCCTACACAGAATATTATCATTAAAATGAGACAGGTGTCTTCTTTAGAGGATCACAGTAAGAAGGGAAATCCACAAGGGGAAACATGTCCTTTGACAATCAATGTAGTTCTTAATAGAAGATGTACACTGCCTTGAAGAAATTAGCAAAGCACCAAACTCCCCTGAATATCAGGAAGAAGAAAAGAGCGGAATAAGATTCAGGTCCAGAGTCAGAAGATCCACAAGGAAGCTGATCAAAACTGCTTGTAGAAAATGACAGAAAGCTATACTAAGCAAGACAACAGATGGAATATGATAATTATATAGAAAGAATCCAGTCTGTTGAGAAAAATCTGTAATGAAAATGTATAACATTGGGGCAAAAAGCATGATGGAAAGTCAGGAAAAGATATGTTGAGAAGCATCTTGCCTTTTTAAATGCTGCCTTTTGTATACCTAAACAGGAATTAACCATATAGGAAGATACTGTACCACATCTTGGATTGGGAAGTTCCAATTACTCCCAAAGATGAGATCACCATATCGGATCAGGCCCTCTCTATAGTTAAACTCTGTCTTTGACTGAAAACCTATATCTGAAATTCTATGTAGAAGCCCACATTTGACATTCCACATTCCATGTGGTTTTCTGGAGGCCATCCACTGACACTTGCATTCCAAGCCATCTGCTACTTCTATGAGCACCCTCAATATATATACCCATGGGTTTAGAGATGCAACAGTGACTCCAGCAATCAGAAGGAGCCGTTCTCAACATGCTGCGGCATGCGGCCTCACACTGAACTATAGTGGATAGGAGAGTTCTTCCCATTCCAAAACTGCATAAATTTGGGTGAACTATGAACAGTAGTGGATAGGAGAGTCCGTCCCCCTTCCAAAACTGCATGAACTGGGCACAAACATGACAATGTAGCACAGCTGGTTTGAAAGGAAATAAATATGATTTTCTTAAAAATAGTGGGTGTACCTATTCAGAAACATCCTCTCCGCTAGAGATTATTTTGCCCTGGTGCACTGCCACCTAATGCCCAAGGCAAGCCATAATGGACAATCTGAAAACAACTGAATTTAGGCCAGCAAATCATTTACTGGTGAAGTTCACTGCTTATGTAACCCTTTCTTTGTTTCTAGTTTTGCTTTGGATTGTGGCCAGTGTAGTTGTGTATTGTACAGTTCATCTTTCACAACTTCATTATATACAGTATCAGGCAGTGCACTCAATATATTGTGCAATAACCATAATGCACTGCCATGCGCACATTTAATGTGAGACTGCCTGAGTAAGATAGTATGTGGATTCTTCCCAAGAGAAGAGCAGGAACAATTAGGGGGGAGTAAGGTACGCTCAAGTATCTGTCCAGGCAGAATTATAGCCACTATTTTCATGCCTGCAGCCCCACTTCAACAGGGTCACACTGTGGGAACAAAACATAGAACCTTAAAAATCAAGACACTCCAAAATTTACCTTAGTCAGATCTCACACATGAAATTTGATTAGAGATGGTGTTAAACCTCAATTTCATGAGGCAATATGTCCCTGCATTAAGGCACCTCCCGAAGCATCAGAATCAATAAAAATGTCATTAAATAATTCCTAATTAAGAATAATTTGGTCCTACGCAATAGCCGAGTTCTAGATCATTGAAACATTTAAGGGTTTAATACGAAAATTCAAAATAAGTTGTACTGAGTCAATGCCATAAAGGCTCTCAAATGCAGAGTTATACAGAATATGTAAAAATCAGGAACTATTCTAAGTCCCGATGGGCAGCAAAATCAGAAAAGAGTCAGACAGCATTCCCAGAGAGCTCTGGCAACCCCAACCCCCCAAAATGGTGGGTTTTTATTCATTATTCATTATTCGTGCATATTAAATCATTATTTCTGCAGATTCATCATGGTTTGGGCAAATGTATCAGTTCTTCAGCAATTCAGAGCACAGTAAAAAATAAGCATCATTACCTTAACACCTAAGCACTTTTCATGTTCTTGAATAATAATTCAGCACCCTGAAACTAAAGTCATCCAGAGGTGTTCGAACAAGTTACATTTACAGTGTCACACTATTTGAATGAATAGATTTCATTGAAGGAGCGGAGGATTTGGTTACATGTTGCCAGTTTCATCCAAGTTAGAGAAGTTCACCATGAGTAGAACAATTACAACAGTGAAAAATATGCTAGTACATTGCAGCTTGACTGTGAACTGCGGAGCTCGTGTGGAACTGATGTGCGCAGGAAGGGAGGAAACACAGAGTGAGTGACACGGACGGCTTCCATCTCAGTTAAAAAGGCATTTTGCACAGAAATGTGGCCTAACTAAAACATATCAGAAAATGCACTTCTAACATCATAGGAAATTAGTTTCAAAAGCAATTGTATAAAATCAATCTACAAATATGAAATTGTGTGTATAAATGCATAATACACGTTGTTAATGATGCACAAAAATATACATCCCAAAAAATTCATTTACAGCACTAAAAATGTTTGGTAGGCTTTACCTTTGGGTATAGGTATTCCGCACCCCCCCCCCCCCCCCAACTGCTTCACTATCCAGGGATCCCCTAATAAGGGAATTTGTTTGGTGGATGTGGATACATCGCCTGTACTATTTTCAAAGGAATCCTTTGGGGGCCACTCTTCTCTCAATTACCTAACTAAGGCTTTGTTCGAAAGCTATGGATTAGGTATCCTTGTGGTCCCTGACATTAGGTGGAAATAGCCACAATAATAAAATATGGGAATCTTCAGAGGAAAATGAAAAGAAGCCGCTGGATGGCACAGGTCTTTGAAACACCTGTAAATGCTTTTCCTATATTTGCCTATACCCAAAATGAATCCATGATTCACCAAATCCTCTTAAGAAGATGGTCTGCAAACAAAAATTAACAAGATAAATGTTTAGTTAGGTAAAGTGTCAGACTAGCAAACCTAAATTCTGATTTCAGTCTCTTCAGAAGACAACAAAAGCATGATACAATAAGCTCTGTAGGCTGCTTCAAAAACCTCTGTTAGAAATGGGAATCTCTCGTTGCCAATGGCTGGCGCCAATGTCCAAGAAGGGACCCTTCTTCCTATGTCAGAGTAAGGGGGTTACACCCTTTGATAACCCCTGCTCAACCCTGTGGTAACGTAGCACAAGCAGACAGGCTTATCTCAGAGGCAGTGTGTGAAGCATTTGTGACCATACACAATAACGCAGTGAAGACACCACACAAGTAACTATAGAAACATGAGTAGCCTTATATCAGTTTAACACAAGGCTCGAAGACGATCAACCAGCCACAAAGCACGTAAATATAAGTTCACTGAAAAGGCAATAAAGCACTCAAAAGCGGGTGAAACAAACTTAGTTCGAGGCCGGGGTCTACGCGACCCGGTGATGCACAATGTACCTGAGGTTTAAAGGGGCACGGCACGCAACTTCGGGAGGAAGCCGCGATGATGACCGGAGGACTCGCAGCGGCCGCAGCTCCCAGCTGCAGCGGTCCGCGGCATGCACCCATGATGATCCTGAGGCGGTGATTAAAGGCGGGCTCTCAGCGGCCACAGCTCCTCAGCTGCAGTGGCCCACAATAGCGATAGCGATGATTGTCGTAGCACAGACAAATGCCGGCTCTCAGTGGCAACAGCTCCTCAGCTGCAGCGGCCCACAATAGTGATAGCGCTGATTCTCGTAGCACAGACAAATGCGGGCTCTCAGCGGCAACAGCTCCTCAGCTGCGGCGGCCCACAATAGCGATAGCGATGATTCTCGTAGCACAGACAAATGCGGTCTCTCAGCGGCAACAGCTCCTCAGCTGAAGCGGCCCACAATATCGATAGCGATGATTCTCGTAGCACAGACAAATGCGGGCTCTCAGCGGCAACAGCTCCTCAGCTGCGGCGGCCCACAATAGCGATAGCGATGATTCTCGTAGCACAGACAAATGCGGGCTCTCAGCGACAACAGCTCCTCAGCTGTGGCGGCCCACAATAGGGATAGCGATGATTCTCGTAGCACAAACAAATGCGGGCTCTCAGCGGCAACAGCTCCTCAGCTGCAGCGGCCCACAATAGCGATAGCGATGATTCTCATAACACAGACAAATACGGGCTCTCAGCGGCAACAGCTCCTCAGCTGCAGCGGCCCACAATAGCGATAGCGATGATTCTCAGCCCGCGTTCCCCGCAGTAGACCCAGAGGCTCTGGAATCCTCGACAGAGGCCTCACCTGTGAGTAGAACCCCTCTCAATAGGAATTCAGAAGGCTGATGGGTGAAGTCTAATGTCCCTGAGACTTCAGCAGGAGGCAAGCTCAAATCAGGCCCTTGGGTAGTTGATTCAGCAAGATGGATGAAAGCTTCAAAGTCCTTTCCCTCTAGTTACACGGACAGAGGTTCGTCTTGACATCCAGAAGTAACACACCCTGTAGGGGTTTCGGCGCAGATCTTTATACCCCACAGGTCTTTGTTCTCAAAAGTCACAAGTCACTGAACCCAGCCAGAACCAGTTCGGTGTGGTCCTGGAGCACTTTATTTACGAGGCTGCATCCTGCCTTTGAGGAAGAGGGGGTCTGCCATCAGACGCACAGTGGGGGCTGGAGCCATCATTCACCTTGCCAGGCCAGCCCTGCTCAGATCAAAGGGTCACCCCTCCCCATACTCCAGCTGCAGATCTTGCTATTCAAGCCAGGTCGGGCTCAGCCTGCCCTGACCCTCCAAGACCAGACATCCAATACCCATAACAGCAGAGCACACTGGACGACTTAGGCAGGAAAATACCTACTTTCTAAAAGTTGTATTTTCAAACACAGAATATAAAAATAATCCTCACTAAAAGATGTATTTTAATATTCTGAGCTCAGGCATACTAAATTCGACTTTCCAAACATGTTCCTCGGGTCAGCTAGGATTATAGGATGTAATAATCAAAACTGCCCATTCTGGCCTAAGGGAACACATAGCCTTGCAATAGTGAAAAACAAAATGGAGTGTAATTCACTATCAGGACATGCCACACAGACCAAGGCAGGTCCTACCTTTCACATACACGCACCCTGCCATAGGGATGACTTACATGATGCCAAGGGAAGGTTGAGGGACTGGGAAGTGGGTTCACTTTACAGTCAAAGAATGGCAGTTCTGGACTGCGCACAGACTCTGCGATGGCAGGTCTGAGACACACTTTACGCGCTGCTTATGTGGGTGGCGCAATCAGCGCTGCAGGCCCACCAGCAGCATTCGGTCTCCCAGCCCTGGGCACGCTCGGTGCACTATACTAGAGACTAACAGGTAAATCAAATGAGCCAATTATGGGAATACCAATTCATCCAGTCAATTTACAATAGGGAGCATTCGCGCTGTAGCACTGAATGGCAGTGGCACAGCGCCCAGAGCATCTAACACCAGCAAACACAGAGGAGACAAAAAGCGAAAGATGGAAGGGAGACCCACGCCAATGGTGCCAGGTCTAACAACCTCCTTCTGGACTCTTTAGTAAAAGTCTCCTTCAACTTCCTTAACCACTCCAATCTTCTCTCATTCTTCTCAACAAGAATGAACAGAAAGTGAGTGGCTGTTGTTGGCGTCATATGATTTAGCACTTTTTTTGGAGTACAAAATGTGTACTTGTGTTCGTAACGAATGTAAGAACGTATTTCATGCTGAAAAATGGAGCTAAATGCTGGGTATGCAATTATGCAATTAATTTTTCATAATTTTCCTGAAATTTCATGTAATTTCAGAAAAGGAAATTATATGAATTTGGCACACCCCTACAAATAATTCCCCCATGCACACAACAACCCAGCAGATATTCGCTCTGGCCTATGTGGATAACTAGTATTGCCTGAGGATGAGTAAGAATATTTGTACCAGGGCACCCTCAGGTTGCGAAATGAGAGTAAGGGTTTGATGGTAGAATTACAAGTGAGAATTCCTACCCTTTCTTATCCTAAAACATGTTGATATTGGTATACTGGAGCTGAACAAAAAAGAAAACAACAATTCAAACCCTCAGGATAGTGGCAAGAAACAAGATGTAGCAAGATACTGCTCCAACATAACTACAGCACGAACATCTCGACCATTGCAAAACAACTTCCTGTTCCTGGATCAGTCCTTGTAGAAGACCTATTCTTTGAGGATGATTAGTTTAGCCTGTAACAAATTCTAACAATCAGGTCACCATCTTGGATTTCCATGTACAAGTTGTTATCAAATAGAGCTGTCATCTTGGATTGAGGAAGATAGTGTGAGGATACTGATCTGCCATAGGCATGTTGCCTCCACCTCCGGGTGCTTCAGTGGGTGCCGACATAATACCGACTGATAGTGACACATCACAAACCACCTCGGAGAGTAAAAATGCACCCTCATGGCATACACCCCATTCAACCAGATGCAAACCAGTGCCACCATTGAGTTTATGATGTTGAATTTTGGAACTGCACAAGATGACCAAATATCAGCCTCCTTCTTTGCCAACACAACCCACCTGGTAACAATAGAAACGGATTCCTCTGAAGCTGTCTGGATGAACAAATGCATTCCCTAAAGCTCGTTCCCTCCCCTGTCTCATTTAGTTGGTACATGAGGCAACTGTCAATTTTTACACTAGGTAGATGACATACACAAAGACATGGGGTCTTGCCCATCAAAGGCAACAAACATATCTAGACAAGACATGTATAACTGTAGCTAACCATTAGATCACTAAATAGTTCACCCGTTTCAGTTCACAAATTCTAAATCCTTAATTATAAATCTAGACACCAACTAAAAGACATCTACCTAAGGATCAATTTATATGCAAAGCTGATGATAAACCAACATTCAAGTTCATCACACCAAGAAGATTAAAAGTTTCATCACTGCCTCCAAACTGCAAAATGTAGCCCCTGGCCTAGCCACTTAAAAAATCATCTTTGGAATTGTAATTCTTTATTGTCTGCAACTTCAACCACAGCTCCAGTACCGGTATCTAATGCAGCATTGGCCAAGTGAAGATCAAGCATCAAATGATTTTCTCATGTTACTGCTACACTAAAGACTTCCACTGTCTACCTCTGAAGGCCAGAATGCAAGTCAACCAGGCATGTTTTTTTATACAAACCCATACACAGGTCGTCTCCTCCTTGGCTAACCTATATACAAAAAAGGAAAACACTAAAAGATGTGAACCTAACAAGAACTCTTGCAATCATTAGCTGGTTGTCACTGCAATCTAGAACTTGCTACCAACCTCTCTGTTTATACAAGAACCGGTTAGTTTACAGCTCATGGCTTTCTTCTTCTACTAGTACCTGCAGATGTTTTGAGCTGGTCGTCATTTTACTTTGATTTGTGCTCACCTCTATATTCTCTTTAGAATGGATCACTGACATAATATCGACGACAACAATATCGACATACCAGAATATCGTGTCAAGAATATCGATGTCCAGAATATCGACATCCTATCTACAACATGGTAAGTACAAAAATACCCCCAAAAAATATTGTTGTTTAAAATATCGAAGTTAAATATATCGTTTTTTTTTAAATGTTAAAAAAATATTGTAAAATAAAGAAAAAAATACTATTAACTTAAAAATAAATTCTTTTAATTTATTTGTAAATGTCAAAAATTATAAATATTAAATTTTATTTAAAAAAAACAAACATACATATTTCCAATTTAATATATATATATATATATATATTTACTTTAAAATTAATAAATAATATTTTAATTTAATTATAACATATTAGAAATATATCAAAAAATACAATTAAATATATATACACACAAACACCTGTAACAAAAATATTATAAATAAAAAAATATATATTATAATTTTAATATATAAAATATTAATTACATTTTAAATAACAATTTAGTACAAAAGTAGGGAAACTGTTGGATAGCGGAGGGGTAAAAATTACTATTTCCACTCCAGTGAGTGCAACAGTAGGGAAAGTGTTGGATAGCGGGGAGGTAAAAATTACTATTCCCACTCCAACGAGTGTAACAGAAAGGAAAGTGTTGGATAGCGCAGGGGTTAAAATTACTTTTCCCACTCCACTAAGTGCAACAGTAGGGAAAGTGTTGGATAACTGGAGCGTAAAAATTACTATTCCCACTCCAGCGATTGCAACAGTAGGGAAAGTGTTGGATAGCGGGTGGGTAAAAATTACTATTCCCACTCCAGCGAGTGCAACAGTAGGGAAAGTGTTGGATAGCGGGTGGGTAAAAATTACTATTCCCACTCCAGTGAGTGCAACAGTAGGGAAAGTGTTAAATAGCAGGTGGGTAAAATTTACTATTCCCACTCCAATGAGTGCAACAGTAGGGAAAGTGTTGGATAGCGGAGGGGTAAAAACGTACTATTCCCACTCCAGTGAGTGCAACAGTAGGTAAAGTGTTGGATAGCGGGAGGGTAAAAATTACTATTCCCACTCCAGGGAGTGCAACAGTAGGGAAAGTTTTGGATAGCGGGTGGGTAAAAATTACTATTCCTACTCTAGCGAGTGCAACAGCAGGGAAAGTGTTGGATAGCGGGGAGGTAAAAATTAATATTCCCACTCCAACTAGTGTAACAGTAGGGAAAGTGTTGGATAGCAGAGGGGTAAAAATTACTATTCTGACTCCAGCAAGTGCAACAGTAGGGAAACTGTTGGATAGCGGGGGGGTAAAAATTCCTATTCCCACTCCAGTGAGTGCTACAGTAGAGAAAGTGTTGGATAGCAGGTAGGTAAAAATTACTATTGCCACTCCAGCGAGTGCAACAGTAGGGAAAGTGTTGGATAGCGGGGGGTAAAAATTACTATTCCCACTCCAGTGAGTGCAACAGTAGGGAAAGTGTTGGATAGTGGGTGGGTAAAAATTACTATTCCCACTCCAGTAAGTGCAACAGTAGGGAAAGTGTTAAATAGCGGGGGGTAAAAATTACTATTCCCACTCCAGCGAGTGCAACAATAGGGAAAGTGTTGGATAGCGGAGGGGATTAATTTACTATTCCCACTCCAGCAAATGCAACAGTAGGGAAAATGTTGGATAGCGGAGGGGAATAATTTAGTATTCCCATTCCAGCAAAATAATTAACATTAATTAACAAATAATGAATTATTCAAAAATGATTTACCTCCCACCATATTCCCCTATAAACGACACCACCAATATTGTAAAACATGACAAAATTAACAATTAATTGACAATTATTTAATTAACTAACAATTAACAAGCAAATTAAAACAATCACTAATAAATTAGTTCACACAATTAACACAATAAAATAACTTTAAATAAATATTATAGAAAAAAATAATAAAACTTTTATTAAAATTAAATTACTTCCCACGCTACTCCCCCATCAACGCACAACACACTCTTAAAAAGACACAATTAACATAATTATTAATTAATTAATTATTATTAATATCCAAATAATAAATAATTAATAATAAATTAATAACCAAATGTAACAATATAAAATATTAAAAACATAAATATTAATTAATTTTTTTTTTAATTAATTATAATTAAATTACTTCCCACCCCACTCCCCTATAAACCCACAACCCACTCCTAAAAAATGAGATAGTTAAAATATTTAACAATTAATTAATAATTAATAACCAATTAATAAATCATTAATATTAAATTAATTACCACAATTAACAATATAAATTATTAAATACATAAATATGAATTAATAAACATTAATTAATAATAATTAAATTACTTCCCACCCTATTCCCCTATAAACCCACAACCCGCTACGGAACTAAAACACAAAATGTAATTAATAAATAATTAATAACTTCTAAAAATTATTAATACATTTTTTATAATTAAATTACTTCCCACCCTATTCCCCTATAAACCCACAACCCACTACGGAACTAAAACACAAAATGTTGTTTAAAAAAATTAATAACTTATAAAAATGTAACACATATATTAAAATACAAAAGCAATAGTTACACAAAAATATAGAACACATACATTTAAATTAAATACAAAGGGGCCTATTAGGATGGCGGGCGGACTTTCGTCCGCCCGCCACCCTAGCGGTGCTGGGACTGGCCGCCAGTGGTGCGGCGGTCCCGCACCAGCGATTAGGATGCCACCGCCACCGTGGCGGTGGCATCCTCCATTCCCAGCATTGTGGCGGGCGGTGCACACAGCACCGCCCGCCACAATGCTGGGAATGCACTGTGTGCATTGTCATGCACAAGGTGACAGGCACCGCGCGGTGCCTGCCACCTTGTCCATGACAATGTAGGGGGGTACCATAGGTACCCCCCATGTGCACCCCCAACCCACCCCACCCCAATAACCTGGGGGCCCGCAATGGGCCCCCAACAGCAAACTCTGCATGCCTTTTCGTGGCGGCGATGCCGCCACGGATGGCTGCTTCCCGGACCCATGCTAATATGTATGGCGGTGTCTAGCAGACACCGCCATCATATGTAGCCCCTTTTCCGCCCGGTCGACTGGTCCCCCCGCCATACTAATATGGCGGGGGGAAAATGGGTGGCGGGCGGAGGGAAATGTAGGGCGGATCGCCACCGCCATGCGGGCTGTGGCGATCCGCCCTACATCGTAATGACCCCCTAACATACATAACACTAACTAAAAAAACGATATTTTTAACATTGATATTTTAAAAACGATATTACTTACCTTCAACTCGATATTCTTGTCGACGAAATTCTGACTGTCGATATTCTGTCATGACGATATTTCAACATCAATATTCTAGTAGGTCGATAATTAAGACTCGATATTTTGTCTGTTTACCCTTTAGAATAGTTCTCTCTCTCACAATCAATCAATCTATCTATCTATCTATTTTCATCTTTCTCTCTCCATGCCTGATACACCCTTTTAATATTTTCTCTAGTTTTATGTCTTTCATTTATGTACATATTTATACTCCACAGTCCCATGTGTCACTCTTTCCCTTCAAAGACTTTGAAGGTTCTTGGCATGGGTCACTTCAAAGGTACTCTCCCTTGATGTCCAAAAGCCAGTGTTTTGGTGCACTTATTCAACCTATTTTGTTACAAAAAATATAAGGAGTTTGAGGTACAGTGGGGTTCTCAGAAATACCCGGATATATGGCAACCATGACAAAGCCATTTCCAGTTCAACCCGACTAGCCTGAAAATTCCTCTCTACCAAACTGTGTCCTAGCAATGTAGTGCAATTTTTAAATGTACACCTCATTGCCATGCTGTAGTGACCAGGGAAGAAGAGGCAACAAGCGCTGAATGGTCACTGGAGCTTTATAATAAACCTAGCAGGAAATGAGACACCACAATACATGCAAGCAGGAGGTGAGCACCCAACTTGATCAATAGATAGTTAAAACAATAATGTTCCAACAGAGATTCTCTGGGCCTATTTCAAGCACACAACACTAGAACAGATAAGGTAAAGTTTTTAGTATGGTTATGTAGAAAAGGAAGTGCTGGTCACACAGAATTCAAGATACTGCATGACATTTCTCTCCCCCAAGAAAAAAATAAAAAAGAAGCAAAAAACGTAATCTGCACATGCCAACAAGAATGAACTAAATGTAAGTAGTAAATGAAGGCAAATGCTTCTGCAAATTGAGGAAGAACTTACCCCCACAGTGATATCTCGACCAGGATGTGACCTTACACCCCGATCAACATTGGCCAAACTTTCTGCATTCCGCCAATGGCGATCTTTCTCTGACAGCACTCCCACAAACATTATCTAGCACAATGAGGTCACCATACTTGTTATCATCCATCTTGACATTCCCTGGCTTCTTTATGCGCACAATGTCCCCACCTAAAAAAAGACACCAACCTCACACTCTTCCACCGGTCAAACATTTGTTTCTTGGTATCTTGGGCATTGGTTCTAACCTCACTATTCAGTTCCTGAAGAGAAATGACCCCCTTCACCCACTTCGACATCCAGGCTAGAAAACCGTAGGCGAAGATCTCCTGCCACATGACTCAAAATGGGAAACCTTGGTTACCGAATGTGGTGTGGTGCGACAGAACCACAACATTGACACTTATCACATTAAAGTTATTCACTAAAGCCCAATGGATGTGCTCCCCTAAAACCTTATTCATATGCTCTATACTACCATCCATCTGTGAATGGTAAAGTAAGCTCTTCAAATGTTTTACACCAAGAATTCTGTCATCTCAGCACTTACATATTGTACACCATTGTCTGACACCAAATAATCTGTAAAAGCCCTCTCTGTGCAACTATCTTTTAGGAAATCCACAACCCTTATTGTATTCGGTTTAGAGATAAATCTCACTTGGGGCCACTTACTGTAGTAGTCATTCATTACCAAAGCAACGTGATGCTGGATACTGGGCTGGCAAAGAGGAAAAGGAACCTACCAAATCCACTCGAACATTCACTTTTAGTCAGGAAAGTAATTCAATTGGTTGGCGAGGCGGTGAACTGACGATTAATTTCTTCTCACAACTTGCACAAATCATACTATTTCTGACAACATCCTCCATATCCTTATCTTTGCCCAGCCACCATAAAATCAAGCAAACCATGCATGTAGCTATGGTGCATCCCAGATACCCCTCATGAGCATTAGTTATAACTGAAGACCTCAATTTGTCAGGGGGTATAAATCTGTCTGCCCAAAACAACATACTGTCTTCTACTGACAGCTCTAATTTAAACCAGATGTTGTCCACTTTAATGTATATTGTGGCTGTTTTCGTCTAAAGCAAGAACGCATTGATGAGTGGAGGAGGGTATCTATTTTCAATTGCGGTGTTATTGAAGGCCCTATAATCTATACATGATTTAACGCACCATTTGCCTTGGATACAAAACACAAGAGTGACACAGCTAGAGACTTAGATGTCAGTGTAAATCTGTTTTTAAGTGATTGGCTAAGTACTCACAAAGATGTGTGTTCTCAACTTCAGTTAACACGCATATTCTACTACATGTGATCTTAGATCCAGGTATCAAGTTAATTTGACAATCATATTTATAGCAGATGAAAGGTTCAGCCTCTTCTCACAAAAACATCTACAATGGAAGCATATTCAACTGGTACAATTGCTTCCTTTCCTGCTGCTGTGGCCCCTAGATGAGGCATGTAAGACTCTTTATTGCTACTTTGTTACAAAAGAGTGAGTCAAAGTAAATAGTCCAAGAAGCCCAATTGATTTTGAGACTGTAGAAACTCAACCACGGTATTACCAAAATGATCCAAAACTGGGGGGTGTTTATTACATCAAATTGAAGGTATTTTTTATGACAACGATGTTCCTTATCACATCAAAACAACACATGTATGGTCTGCAAGATATACGAGCCAGGTGTCAACATGATACCATCAATTGCCTCTATTGTTCCAGGTTACCTTTCAGGATCATTGAAATCCCAGTATATTTCACATAATTGTCATCAATAAAAATGCTGGTGGCTTCCAGGTCAATCTTAACTATTATATTTAAACAAACCATATTGGAAAGTTATGTTGTTGCATTGAAAGTTAGATGTGGAAACTTTCTTTTGATCAGATTTTTGATCTGTTAATCTATGGTGTAATCTCAGGATCAAATTCAAAAGTTCAACACAAGTAGTGGTTTAGGGACGGATCTCAAGACGTCCTTTACCTCCTCTTTTAATCCTTGACAGTATAGTGCTACTCTTTTCGCATCTGGCCTCCCTGATTTTGAACCGGCCAGTTAAATTAAATTAAATACGTGAGAACGCCTTTTTTGCCCTGGTGTGGTTATATTAACTCCCAGTCTTCAGATGTTGTGACTGTCCTTCAATCGCAAAACTTCTCAAATTGTTTTTCTGAATGCAGTCTAACTACAGAATGGGGTCATCTGAATTCAGGGATGGCCCAGGAGGTCGAGTCCCTGCCCATGTACAAAAATCAGAAAGGCAACATTTGATTGGGTATTTGGTAATGCAATAGGTCTTTTCTGTCTGTGCAAATGGGCACTGACTCCTATGCTTGCATTCATGATGGTATGTCCTTTTTGTGTTTGTTTTTTCTATGCACCATGCTGGGTAATGGCGGCTGCAACCAAAATATTTTCGTAATGGACAGCTAATTGGACACTGCCGATTCTGCAGTGGATCTATGACTCTGCACAGTACGATCAGAGAAAAAAACCTCCCTAGTACAATAGTTGTCTTTTGTTTTTTTAATTGGATTCAAAAATCCCTCGTGGAATCACAAAATCAAATAGGATGCATCGATTAGCAATCCAGATATCTCTAAAATGTAACTTATTAATGCCCAGTACAGTCCAATTTTTAAATGCTAATTTCTCAAGAACCTCTAGTCCAATATATGCAAAACCAAACCCAACAAAGGAACTTCTTCGATTAAAGCTCTACCTACATGCCAAGTTTGGTGTAATCCCGTTTCTGCGTTTATCTGTATTGAGGAACAAAGAATGCTATGGGAGTTAAAATGGAAAGTGTTACATTTAAGACCCTTTTTTGTGGCAAGAAACTTACCACGCAAAACTCAAAGTGGATGAACTTTTTGGGGAAGATTTTGGAAAGTTCCATGCATATTCAACAAACAGTGCAAAGTTCTTACCAAGCAAAAAAAAAAACGGATACTAACCATAACTACACACTCTCTATAGGGCTTGACTGCCCTTTGGCCATGTACAGCGGGCATTAATTGCCTTTGGAAGGTTGGGTGAAGGACCTGGCCGGTGGCCAGGCCCTGCAGCAAACCCTGCTGTGCACGTTCAATGGCCATGTGCAGCAATGGTTGCCTGCCTGTGTCGGGTAATTCTCGAGGACTGGCAGGAGACCAAACCATGTGGCCAACACCCAAAGTAAACAGATGAAGGCCGTCCTTTGGTCTTATACAGCGGTGGTTGGCTATTCACAGAGCATTAGGCACAGGGCATGGGCACACCCCAGTTCCTGTAACCAGATACATAGACACACTGTGGGTAGAGTGCAGGGTCTGGCTCAATTCAAGACATGCAGCTGATGGCCGTGCACAGCAGGGATCGGCAGTCAGACACGGTTCAGGCACAGGCAAACGCTGTTGAGCACGGTCAGGATTGGCCAAAGGCCATGCACAGCAATGTTTGGTTGTCCATGGCAGTAGGGCTCATGGCCTGGCCAGAGACCAGGACCTAGTCCCAAAACGCACTTGCATAGCCATAGGACATGAGCAACAGTCGCTAGCCACTCACAGTGAAAACCACGCACTGCACCCAAACTGGGGTGAGAAGGCAAAGTCTGTGCACAGTGATGTTTGGTAACTATAAGTAATAAAATAAAAACACTAAAAATAGTTAGAAAGTGTCAAATATATAGTTGCTGTTTCATACTACAAAAAATCATGGTATGACCATCAACAACAATATTGAAAGTGAAACATAAAGCACACAAAAAAGAACAGATATATAATTAATCCTCAGAAACTTAAAATTGATTTTAAATAATTACACAGTTCACAAGATACATATAAAAACTGAAGAAGCATTGTGGTACTTACTCAGATAAACAAAGAAAAAATTATGGTAGAATAAAGAGGAAATAATTGGTTAATAACAGGAAAAAGAAAACAAACAAATCTAAAAGAATTGCAGAGGAGATACAACAAAAAAAACACAAGCCTTTATCCAGGACTTTATTGAAATAAGTAACTCTCAGCACAAAAACAGTGAGCTAATCAGTGATGTCAGTGGTGATGTCATAAGTGATGTCAACAATAATACCTTCAATGATGTCATGCGCAGCACAAAAGGGTGATATGCGTTATGGTTTGCATACTATATCATATCTGACAAATCTCAGTTGTTTGTCATGTATTCGAAAGAACCATAAATTAGTTTCTAACTGTGTTTTTTCAGTGTATATATACACCATCTGTAGGAAATTGAGTAAATGGTTGAGGGGGGTGACATCCTACTTAAACTGCAAACACAATTCTTGTCAGGATGAAACACAATAAAACCCCAAGTAAACCTGTGTTTAACCATCTGGTAGCTCGGCACAAAAGAAGTGAAACTGAACATAGAGGCAATGTGTAAAGTATTTATGCAGCACTTAAACAGTAATAACAGGAAAACAGAACATGAGAAAACCTCACACGAATTTAGAAAAACAGAGTAAAATTTAATAAATTATTTGACACAAAAGCAACAAACATCCAATTAGCAGAACCCGAGATTTTCAATTTTGAAGGTTTTAACCCCTTCTATGCTCATGACGAGCTCAGCTCGTCATGCTGCGCGGTGCTCGTGTGCGCATGACGAGCTGAGCTCGTCATGAACCCGCCCACTCAATGAAACGCCCCGCACAGGGCGAAAATCGGCCGCGCACCGAAGGGGTTAAAGAAATCAGGCCAACAAAAATAGCTTTAGAAAACCTGAGGATTAAGGCAAAAATTTCGGGGATGACCCTGCAGAGAGGGCCACGTCCAACATGACCCCCTCCAGCCAAAAGCCAGGGGAGACTAATCAATACCTTGATGGGCTCCCTGCTTAGGCAATAGAGAGTGGAGAAAGGCCTGCTTATGCAGTGGCACTTGTCAGTTCTACTATATACAGGGGGGTCACTGTTCCTTAAGAGGAGAGTTCAAAGTGGAGAAAGGAAAAGGAAAAGGTGTCCTGTGCTATTCTATGTGTGGGGACAGTGTGTCCTCATCATGATGCCCTCACACACCCCGAAGGATGTCATGCTTCATCATTGGGCTTTTTGCTCCTCGTCGGGCCGGCACTGCAATGCCCTCCGGGTACCCCGAAGGGTCTCTTTTTCGGAGATCTTTTGATGAAACAAGCCGTTAGGTGCGTGCGTGTGAGTGGAAGTGAGGTCTCAACTAGTGTGTTAAAAAATGACTGGAGGGAGAGTGGCTATTATTTATTAAAGTGGTCCCTCTGTCATTAGTAAAAGGTGTGTGGTGCTGCTAGTGGGATATTATGTCCCTCAGTAGCTAGATATGAGTCCTTAGTGGGTGTCTAAGTGGTAAAAGGTGTGTGGTGCTGCTAGTGGGATATTATGTCCCTCAGTAGCTAGATATGAGTCCTTAGTGGGTGTCTCTAGTGGTCGGACTTTGTGCACTTTGAAGGGGGATTAGAGATCCACTTGCAGGAAGGGCTGTCAGAGACTGCACCCGCCTCCAAGGGGATGTCTGGGGCATCCATAGGACCCCCTGCAGAAGGCTGCTCTCAGGGGGCCCACTGACAATGCGCCACCTCTTAGGTGGCACACTGCCAGTGCGCCTCCTGACAGCTTCTTTGCCTCTGAACCCGCGTCTGTAATACAGCGCAGTCACAGAGGCAAAGGGATTCCCTCATTTGTATGGGGCACCACCCCATGCAAATGAGGGAACGCCCCCTGCAGATAGTGCTGGTGCTTTATGTGCGCTAGCACTATCGGTATTACAGAAGGGGCTCCACAAGGTCTGCGGCCCCTTCTGTAATACCAAAGTGTCCCGGGGTGCGCAAAGTGGGCGCAAACGCCCGTTGCACCCTCGGGTAGTTATATAATAAGGCCACTGGACTTCATTAAACACGCAAAATCACAGAGCAGAGAATTGCTACAGCAAAAATATCCCATGTCCATTATCAAGAGAAACAAAAAAAGAGCCACTACACAACAACAGTGAGGCACTACTGGACACTATGGTGAAACCAAGTAAGGAACTTTTGAAATGTGTTACCACATACAATATCATCAAATTTGTTAAAAAATCATAAATAAGAATCAGTGTATTGTGAATACAAGGGAAATCAAACTTTGAAAAACCCATAGAAGAAGTGAGAATATCAGAGAGCTCCTGAGACACACCAGACCTAAAAAACCTCCAAGAACATCCATCACAGAACACTATGCGAAATGATTCCAGTAACGGGGCATTATTCCTGTGGTAACTGCAGCACCAGCCCTTTAAAAAAGAAGCATTCAGAGTTTGGAGTTTGGTTTCACCATGAATGGGGCCTGAAAAACCATGCAAATGGCAACTTGACTCAACTGATATATATATATAATGTCATGTCCTTGCAACTTAAGATACATAGGAATGACCAGTTGCAAAATAAGAACGAGAATAGCCGAACCCTGCAGTACCATAATATGCAAGATGAGCACCATGCACATGACGAACCACTTTAACGAGGTAGGTAGAAAATGTCATGTAAAAATAACAAAATTATGAGGTAATACTATCACAAAATGTGCTGTGTTATTTCGCATAATTTGCCTTTCTTTGTTACAAAATGTATTCAACCCTGCCACATAATGTGGTCCACGCCTGCTGGTTAATTCCAGCGGTCCTGGCTAAAAGATGTGTTAGTCGGCCTGCCTTAAGAATGTTTTCAATTACAATCTGTGTACCAGGGTGTCAAAAAGATGGCAGAAGGGGCATTGTTCACCAGGCCGCACACGTTTTCAAGGCCTTGCACTTATGCTTCAATGAGTATTTATGGGTTTTGAAGCTATCCTGCCCTGTTTATTAATAATGAGGCAGCTAACATTGATAATACCACAAAGTGGTGGAAGCTGATGGACAGGTGTGTGTTCTATTTTGCTGTAGGGCTTGTTTTTACTTAGAAGCGGATACTTAACTTAGGGCCCACATGAAGTTTGACATGCCTGGCATGTGCCGTTAAGAGAAGCATCCATGCACTGCAATGGAGGCACGTCATGCAGCACCAATGGAGAAGTGGCAGTTAAATATTATTTGCAACTAAATGTGATTGCACACCTCAAATATGTTCTTGTCCTAAATGTGATTTGCTCTTTTAAGTGCTTTCACGTTCCTGCTGCGGTTGCATAACAATGATTTTACCACGTGCTATCAACAAAATCACAGGGATGCACTTGTTCTGGTGCCAGGCAGTACCACAAGCTTTAAAAATATGTCACTAACCTAGGAGGCACAGACAGAAGTAGGATTCGCAGAGACGTAACATAAATAGTATGTGCGCAAGTATGCATTACTGCTTTGCATGTGCTTTTACATAACAGCTAGACCATTCAGCTTTGTTCTGACAGAAACTGGAAAACAATCAATCAATCAAAATATCTTTATTCAGTTTTATGAAAGAAATCATAAAAGTGCACATAAAAACATACAATTATTATCTTACATTTAAAAATGTGATGCTAAAGAACAAAACCACGTCTTAATACCCTCTTCTGGTGACTAATCAGAGTTAGTTTGAATATAGTAACACAGGCTATATGAATCTGTTAATACAAGCCTACTTTGTGGCCCACCCTATTAATGGATGGACTCACTAATACTATTCTCGATTGTTCCGGGCATTTCATATCTAATAATTTAAGAGTGCAACCATGAAGATTAAGCAAGATAAAACATTAAGAACAATTTATCCTTTATAAATATTACAAAATTACATTTCTCTCAGCCAGATGTTTAAACTCTATACTTGGATTCTTTCTAAATTGTAATCCCTGCCGGCAGTTGCGGCCTCACATGTTTTAAATAAAGTGCATGGTTCTATGTGATCGCATGGCAGAACAAAGAAAACGAATTAGAGCAACACACGTTTCATCGTCTGAAAGACCTTGTAATGCAAGAACAGATAAAATTTGCAAAAGAAGAGAAAGTGGAACATGGACCGGGTCGAGTGTCACTACATGGGCATGCTAACGCATCAAAATTGGTCTGATATCCTATTGGAAAACAGAGTAGGTATTTTACTGTATCTGCCCTGAACCTAAATAATAGGGAGTGCTCCCAAGTCATTATGGGTTTCCAAATGTAACTGACTGGTGTAACCTCTGCGGTCCAGGAAAGGTATTTTTCATTCTTTACTTTCCGTGACTCCTCCACCACCCTCTTATTATGCAATTGTGCTGATAGCATTAATGAAACTTGCTTTTTACTAATGGATACACATGAAGTGGGGTCGGAAAAAATGTATGATAAACCATTCTCGTCAATGGAAATGTTCACGTAAGCCAACCATGGGATTGACATACCTTTGTCACATTTCAAATAGTCGCTAAGTATGGATTTAGTTAGTGCAGTGTCCTCATTTCGCCAGATGGAAAGCCACAACAAAGGTGGTTTGATTCGAATGAGGTCACTCAGGTAAGAGAGCCCAAGTTCACTGTGACAAATCAAATTTGAGGAGGATCCTGGTATTGCCAGCAGTTACTTACAGAAGTTATTTTCCGCCCTCTGTATTAGTAAACAATCAACGTGAGCACAGATGCCAGCCCCATAGGTAGCTATGGGGGAGCATTGTGCAGTGTAAATTTGGAGTGCCAGGGCTAGGGGCTAACCCCCGGAGGGACGTGGAAGGCTAAGAAGTGAACCTAAAGATCTAGCCGATTTCGCCCTGTTTTGCTGGACATGTGCTACCCAGGATCCTGTTTTACTCAAAGTTACCCCTAATACGAAAAAGTTTTTGTGCTTGCTAAAACATTTTGATCAACTGCTATTTTAAAATCCACATACCTTTAGGTCCCACAAGCCATTATGTAAGATTTGCCGAAATTCATTGCGAGGTCCAAATTTGATATGAACTCCACATAAGAGTGCACTAGCGTTCTTAGTGCTTTTGGGGTGCGAGCAATTAAAACCCCCTCATCTGCATACAGAAGTGCAGGAAATGGGACACCATTTGCCTTTGGAACATCTAGGGTACTAGCTACTAGTTGAGTGCTCAGATCGTTAATATAAAGAATGAAAAGTAATGGTGTGAGCACACAACCATGCTGCACTCCACGGTGTGTCATGATAATGACTGACAATTCGCATTTTTGTCCATAGCGTACCCTGGCGGAGGTGTTAGGATAAAGCGCAGTGAGTATGTGGACACGGATCCCTTCTAATCCAATACCAAGAAGATGCTGCCAGTGCTTGTTTCGATTTATGCAATCGAAAGCCATGGATAAATCCATGAATCCCAGATATTCATTGGACCGTTTGGCTACTGTATACTTGCTGATTATTAGATTTAAATTCAAGCATTGCTCCGCCTTGTCAATATCAGCCCGAAAACCGTATTGGCATGTGTCCAGAATTTAATTTTCACATGCACAATCCAGAATCCTGTTATGTATCACACGGCTAAAAATTTTGGCCAGTATGTTAATTAAGGAATTTGGGCGGTAGCAGTCAGGCTTGGCCCGGTCACCTTTTTTAAAAAATAGGAACTTTGGTGGAGTCCATCCGAGAGCTTGGTATTGTAGAGGGTGTCATGTCACTAAAAACTTGTGCCAGTAAAGGAGCCGATAATAGACGTAACACAAATAGTATGTGCACAAGTGTGCATTACTGCTTTGCCTGTGCTTTTACATTATAGCCAGACCATTCAGCTTTGTTCTAACAGAAACTGGAAAATCCTCTAACCCGGTTTAGAATTTTACACACTAACAAGAAATAGGCTGTTGCATATTTTACACAAAAAGATATTGTGGGCTACATCTCTTCACAGAATCTACCTTAGTGATAACATCCAGGGACATGGCTCAAACGCCATCCACAGTCTGGACACTGTACACGCCTTGATACTATGTACAATTTAGGGATCGGCTATCAGGTGGCCTTCAATTTTCTCTACTTCAATTTTCTCAATCCTAATCGCTTGCGCTATCATACCCGCATCACACGAAAGCAATAAATGCAGCCCTGACTATCTAAATCCTCAACAAACCTCTTTGATTTCTATTTTACCTAAAACCCCATCTGCGGTTAACCCTTATGAAATGGTTTGATACACCGGCTTAGGCACAAGGCTGTAGTGCTGTGCACTGACTCTCCTAGGTCTCGGTGAAATTTCAATTACATTCTTGAAATTTGAGAAATTCCTGCATTTTACATTACACACAATTCCCAAAATTTCACGTTATGCAATTTTGCATATTTTTGTTGCTTTAAGGAGACCGTGCACCTCCTTATTCGTTGCCTTATTTATTTTGCTCTTGGACAATGTTTCTTCTGCCCTCACTTAGCTGGCATGGATTCGTAAAAAAGACCCTGGAGGAGGTAGGATTATTCCTTTCCTCCTGTGCTCTGAAAACACAAATTACTAATGTACCCCATAACTTCCTGTTGCACCAGTTAAGGCTTCCACATCTCATTGTTGCTCACAAGTCACTGATTTTACCAACTTGTCTCCCTTTGTATATACCTACATGAATAATAAATTTACTACTAAGAGAAGCAAGCTCTCCGTCGATTTTCCACAGCTTTTCACTGGCACGGCTGAAAGGTGCCCTCATTGGTTATTAACTATTGTGTACTGCAGAAGCTCAAAGCCTGTCCCTAAGGGGTTACATTTGACCAATGCCGACAGAGTGCTTCACTACCTCAGTTTGGAGTGGCTTTCTGAAGATTTGCTCTTCTATAAGATGCTAAGCTTAATGGCGAGACTTCCTGAAAACGGTTTGGGGCTGGCTGTGCGAAGCTGGTCCCCTTTTAGGAAGGGGTCCTTACATGGCTTCAGCGAGTACTGGGATGAAGTTGCCTCGAGGGGAGACGCGAAAGTAATTCGTGTGCACATCGCTATTGGCGTTGACAGTAATAGATATAAGTTAGCTCTACTATGGTTGGGCCTCGTTGTGGCCAAAAGGAACATTGCTAAATCATGGAAAGATACAGAGCCTCTGTCATTGGAGGATGGAAGAAAGGTTTAGATCTACGTATCAGATTAGAAAAGGTCATATATGTGGGAAGAGGGTGCCCACAGAAGCATTGCAAAAGTTGGATAAACTGGTGCCAGTATAGAGACATCCCCTTCGAGCCCTGCCAAGGACCAGCCAGGATGTTCGAGATGGAAATTAAGGACTATGACACACACACCGGTTGGTAACACGCTGACGAGGGGGGGGGGGGGGAGGGGAGAATTGCGCCACACCGGAAATGGTTAAAAGGACCTGCTATGGAGAGTCGGGTTGGCTATTAGCGGGAGATGACTCAGTACTATGTACTGTCTGTCTATTTGTTTTCTTTTCTTGTTGAAAACTCAATACGATATTTTATGAGAAAGAAAAGATTTGCCCTGCTAACTTTAGTGCCTCGGGGTTAGTTTTGCAATCTGCAGCCTACGGCGCTTAGCTGGTAGCCCTCAGGGATACCTCGGCTGCCGAAGGGACCTGACGGATAATTGTGCAGCTGAAGCAGGGCACGAGTCGGGGGTACACGCGGGTGGACGGCGTCCGCCCACTCTTTTCACAGGGTGGACGCCGTCCACCCTGCCAAGAAGTTGAGCCCCACTGCAAAAATATGCTGAACTGGTCCCGGTGTGATTATGAGACACCGGGACACATTCAGCAGCGCCTGTTCGTTATCTGCTTTCCTTCCTAGCAGCAACGTTCAGACGGGGAGGGGGTTTTGAAATTTGAGACCACCTGGCTCATAACAATGGCCGAACTTAAGGGGCCATTTGGCCTTCTTTTGTCCGACTATGGAGGCTGGGTGGGGGCTGCCTGTAGCCTCACACCTCGATGAAAATGCAGAGGAAGTCAAACAAAAGCAGCAGCTTGTCAACACTTCAAAGGCGCTTAAGAGAAGAACATTTTGACTTTGCTCCGACCACCGTATATAATAGATATTCATGCACATTGCACTGTAAGGACGTCAGATGTGTTACTCTGTCCCAGTGCAAAATAACAATTTAAATACCAGTATTTTGTATTTGTTTTACAGCGCTATTTAATTCATCCCAATGTAGGGTGTCAGAGCGCTTTACAGCAAACATACACATTATATTGACAATAAATCACACAAGTTTGTAAATCATTGTACAGGATGTGTTACATAAGACATTGATGGTTATTGGGTGTAGGAGTCACATATCATCCTTCATAGCTCACTGTGCTAGAAGGATTACAATGCAACTGCATGTCTTTTGCCTAAACCAGGAGTGTTTGTGTGTATACTCATGTGTTCAAATGTACTCATGATATACTTGCTAAACATATGTGTGAGGTCTTAAGAGCTGATGTCACTTCTTGTAAAGTCATGGATGTGATATCACTTCCTCTGATGTCACTTCCTGTGATGCCACACGCAATGTCACGCGCCGTGATTGCATGGGCCATGATGTCACGTGCCATGATGTCACCTGCCTACTGCCTTAGTCAGTCCCCCCACTTCTTTTTTTGGGACTTGTGCCCTGAGCTGAAGTCGTACCCGAGGTCTGATTGAAGTGACACAATGTACCCTACCAGGGAGACATATCTGTTATAAGAGGGACTGGGAAGTCCGCCCCAGCCTGAGCCTGAGGGGCTCCTTTGACGCCATTGCTACCCGCGCCAGGCGCTCCAGGGTGGCGAGCCTGACTCCTGCCAGCTTCGCCTGGAGGGGCAGGGTTTTTCATCAAGGCTGCAGGCATGATATGACAGACTGTGTTCTGTTAAAAACCCGAGCTCCATCACCAGCCATGACCCCAGTCTCCCCTGGCAGCTAAAAAACTGCAAACCTCTTTCCTCAGCTGTCAATCAAGGCTCGTTTGAAACAGGTTGAGGGGACTGGAGCTGTCACCCCATTGAGACAAGTGAATCTCGGCTCCTGACACATGCCATGTCCTGTTGGTGAACACCGGGCTTTGTGCGCCTAACAAGCCGCAGCCTCGCCGCACTCCTGTCCGACACAAGGGCTAAGTGAACACGAACTGACTCACTCCAGGAGAGGGCGGAGATTGATCTAATGAAAGGTTAGAAAACACAGAGGGCAAGCCATGACTGCAGGCTGGAGGCGGAGGCCTGGCTGATGCGCACGGGGGGGGGCGCCATTTAAAGCGAAGAGGACTAGGCGTAGCACGCTCAATGAACCGGCAGAAAACAGGAACACCGCCATCAACACACACTGCCCTACCAGTACACCTTAGTGGTGGCCTGCACTAGCCCGCGCCGTCCTACTGCTGAAATCCCCTCCGAGCACCGCGATGGATCTCCGATCCGAGCAACGTGTTGCCATACTAATACCAGAGGCACCTCAACTAATTAACCTCATCCTTACATTACGAGCACCCCTGGTGTCCAGCACAATCACCCCCACACAGTTCTACCAATACCCATCAAGAGTGCGCAGCTGTTCCAGTGATGGGACCAAACACAGGTCAGGCAAAGCACCACACTTCTGAACTGATACATTCAAGGCAACTACAGGGACGGCGTGGACCCAGGGCCAACATATCTGAAATGCCCCTGCCATGATTCCCCCCCTGCATAACCACGACTGGCCCCCTCCCTCACGCGTCTGTCAAATACCTGCAACACGGGACATGGAACATCTATTGATCCGCAGGGTGGCTCTGCGCACGCGGCCCTGACGAAACACTTCACGGGGGAACCGTAGCATCTTTACAGTTTGCTCCCATACGCGTTCCGCGGAGACGGGCTTTTCCGTCCTCTGATGGCGTCTCAGGTATTCAGCACCTGATGCACATGTAAAACAATTAAGAGGATTCCCCCGTCGCGAGGCCCATTACCCTGCCGTGCACGCTGCGGTAATGAGCGCAGTACACCGGCGCATCCCGAGCCCCGGCTGTTAAAAAGAAAAGAACTATTGGAATGTGCAGCTGGAAGCGGGAAGCCTGCCAGGCACCTGGCTCCAAGGAGGCGCGCAAGCACAGGAAGACGTGGAGAAGCAGAGGCGGCACCTGATGCCGGGCTTCTGGGAGACAGGGTGATGATCTCATGGCAAAGGGCCGATGTCAGAGTCAACCGCTAATAAAGCAGGGGGTGTAATTAGCAATTTTAAAAGCTTTGGAGCTCCCCTCTAATGATCTATCCCATTTGTCCAACAGGTCAGTCAACTTTCTTTGTCAATTGGGGGTTCTTAAGGGCAACCTATGATGGACGTGAAAGTTGAGACCCCCTATCACAGTAGGGGTTGAAGCTCAGGAGGGCCCACCCACAGAAAATCCAGCACAAGGAAATCCTGTGTTAGGCTGGTGAGGCGGGAAAGGTCCTCAGCACCCAGGAAACTTCAGATCACCGAAGCAAGCCAAAGTTTCCAAAGTAGGTCAGACTATCGAGGTATTGCTTAACTGGCTCGCATTTTACAGGTTTGTCCTGCAATCGTGTCTGCTGTCCTCAGTCGAGGCTCCTGGAGGGAGTGCGGTGGGGCGGGGGAGGGTAGGGGGTAGTAAACTCCGGCATACGGCCGAACGGAGTTAAGTACATAAATAAATAAATAAAACAAATTACATTGCGCGCGCTGCAGCGCCAAATGGCGATGCGGCGCGCGCAATGTAATTCGTTTTATTTATGTATTTAACTCCGTTCGGCCCTATGCCGGAGTTTACTACCCCCCACCCTGCCCCTCCCCGCCCCACCGCCCCGCAGCACTCCCTCCAGGAGCCGCTACTGGCTGTCCTGTTGCCCACAGACAGGCACTGAGGAAACCCATTGTCCCACATTTTGAATCCCCGCCACTTTTAACCCTCTCAAATAACAAGCAACTCCCACTCTTTCAGCACTTTTTAAGACTCAAAAGCAGGTGTGGCCGGTACTGGTAAGAGTGGTGGGGCGGGGCAGGGGGGATTCGACATACGATGGGATAGGGAAAATAAAATAAATACAAAATTAAAACCACTTACCTTGCGCTGGCCGAGCAGACCAACTGGTGGGACGCCTGTGACAGCTACCCTCTGTCCCCCCCCACATCCTCTCCCCCCCAGATGCATAGGCTGTCAGCTGCACTGAAATCAGCCCAAACAAGCTCAGGCTACAAGGCAGGTGTAGGGTGACCAACCATCCGTAAATTTCACTGACCGTCCGTAATTTGGACCTCGCGTCCGTTGTCCGTGAGGATCCTTTTTACGGATGCCTTTTGTCCGCAATTTTGGGCATTGCAGGGAACAACACTGTTCCCTGCAGGAAGCGTCAACTCCCTGATGGGGCCGCCTTGCACTCCTCCTCGGAGCACAAGAGCAGCCCCACCCGCCCATTGTCATTCTGTATGCTGGCTGATTGCCACCTACAGAATGACAATGGGCCAGACTGAGCTGCAAAGCATGTGGTGGGCCTCCCCCAGCCTCTGTCTAGGGCAGGGCATTCTGTCAGATGGAAGAAATGTGCAAATAACGCTGTAACAATTAACGCCAATGGTGCTACATGAGAATCCAGTGCAAGAAAAGAAGTTAAAAAGAAGGGGTTATAGTTCTTTCACAGTCTCGCCATTTTAGAACTGATGCATTTTCAATATTTTATTCAAGGAAGCCATGATTGCTACTTTTTTATTTTATGCAACTAACAACCATTGACAAAGCCAATAGTTTTGGCTTGTTTCAGGTGTAACGTTATTTGTTGTTATATATTTGGATACAATGACGAAAGAGGCAAAATACCAGTCAGGCAGTACACTATACTAAGCACAGATTTTTAACTTAGGTGTTTTAAGCCACGCCCTTAATTACATCGAACACCCCCTTTGGAGAGACCCCCCAGTTTTTTCATCCCGCTTAAAGCCCTGGAAACAACACCATGTCACAGTCACCTCATGGCCTGGCACTGTGCATCATGCATGACTCATGACTCAGATTGCCTATGTGCAAGGGCATAGTGAACCCTACCCCCACCCCTTGCTTTAGGACCTACAGCAAGGGTGAAATTCTTGATGGGCCTCTTCTGTCTGCAACTCTGCAGACAAAGGCTCAGCTCATAATTAATATGAAAAGGTGGGTGAGTGAGTAAGTGAAGGGATGGGTGGATGGCTGGATAGATTAGTGAAAGGGTGAATGGATGAATGAAAGGGTGAATGGATGGATAATGAGAGAAAGGATGGATGGATGAGTGAGTGGAAGGATGGATGAGAGAAAAGGTAAAAAGATGGATGTATAGGTGGAAAGGTAGTTGGATGGGTAAAAGGGTGGATGGATGAGTGAAAGGATGGATGGATGAGTGAAAGGGTGGATGATGGGCAAGTGAATGGGTGGATGGATGAGTGAAATGATGGATGGATTGATGAATTGATAAGTGAAAGGGTGAATGGATGGATGGATGAGTGAAAGGGTGGATGTAAGGATGGATGAGTGAGTGAAAGGGAGGGTAGATGGACAAAAGGATGGATAGATGAGTGAAGGAGTGAAAGGGTGGATGGATGAATGAAAGGGTCAATGGATGGATTCATGAGTGGATGAGTAGATGGATGGGTGGAAGGAAGGATGGCTAAGTGAAAGGGCCGATGGAGAGAGAAAGGGAGGATGGTTGCATGAGTGAAAGGGTGAATGGGTGCAAGGATGAGTGACTGGGTGGATGGATGAGTAAGTGAAAGGATGGCTGGATGGGTGAAAGGCTAAAAGGCTGGATGGATGAGTTAATGGATGGATGGATGAGTGTACCGATGGATAGGGTGAAAGGGTGGATGGATGGATAATGGATGGATGAGTGAAAGGGTGGATGGGTGCAAGGATGAGTGACTGGGTGGATGGATGAGTAAGTGAAAGGATGGCTGGATGGGTGAAAGGCTAAAAGGCTGGATGGATGAGTTAATGGATGGATGGGTGGAAGAGTGGATGGATGAGTGTACCGATGGATAGGGTGAAAGGGTGGATGGATGGATAATGGATGGATGAGTGAAAGGGTGGATGGAGGGATGGATGAGTGAAATGATGGATGGAAGGATACATGATGGATAGGTTTGCAAATGATTGAATATGTTTGGATATGGATGGGCTTAATTATATTCTATTGCGCGACCTCCTCTGATGTGTCTGTAAAACTTACCTTTTGTCCCAAAGTTTTGTCCTGAATTTTGACCTCCTGTCCTGAATTTTTGTCCTGAATTTTGACCCTTTGTCCTGAATTTCCTCACTCACCGTCCTGAATTTGCACCCATGCCAGTTGGTCACTCTAGGCAGGTGATGCAATAAGCCAATCAGATGGCCGCGCTCACTTTTGAATTCCAAACCTGAGAGGATGTTCATATCCTCAGCTATCTATTCCCACTTCCCAATGCCTGATGACATTCAGCGAGTCAGCATGGGCGGGACATGTGGGCCGAGTGCCCGGCGTGCACAGTTCATCTGACAGCCTTGGCATGCGCTGCTCGGAGGCCACAGAGTTGGGTTGCAGTTTTGACCATTTTGAGTCTTCTTTTTGAGGGCTTGTGCGTTTGGAGCAGTGGCTTGCTTATCATTTTCAGGGCTTGAAAAATGTGACACACTTTTGTGACTCTGTGTGTACATTGAGGATTACATCTGCAGCCATCCTCTGCATTCTTAGGCTGCTCATCCTTCAGCAAAGGTAGGTTAACCATTAAAAAAAACGTTTTGTCCATGTGCACGCTTGTTTTGTTGGTGACTGGCTGGAACTTTAGCGCAGTCATTATCACCGCCAGACACTGCAGTAAGACTCTGGTGCATACCCAACAAATGAAATCAAAAGTGGGTTCTTTTCTTTTTTTAATTTTAATTGCAAACATTAAAAAAAGCATGCCGACCAGATCTAGAGATCATTGTCGGCACTGGGCCCTTGCTGCTTATTGCTGTGTGTGTGCTTGTGATAGAGATGGGTGAACTGCTAAAAGTCAGAGGAACTTGCACAGGAGATGAAGGTAAGGGAGAGACATATGGAAGCCGGTTCGAATCCCTGGGCTCAGCAGCACCCTTTGAATTCCAGCAAATCTAGATGTGCCTGGAAAAAAAGGGTAACGTAGTCTGTGACTGCCTGTTGTGAAGTGCTCCTCTGTCTGTCCATGTCAGGGTTCGCACCATGTAAAACTGCAAAAAATAAAATGTGGATTCTGCTTGTTACTCCTGCACTAATCTTATTCCCTATGGATTAAGGACAAAGTGTTAACCTTTGATGGCAGAAAGAAATACGCATCTAATTATAATTGGTGAATTGCCGAGTGTGAAAGTGGAGGATCTGGGGTCAATCCTGGCTTTCATGTTTGACCAAATGGTGTGATCATAGACAAATACTTTATTTCACCCAGAAAATAGCCTTTTTGTTCATTTTGGCTTTGAGAGCACCTTTAAAAAACATGAGTTCAGGGTGCGCTGCACAAAAATCTCTCTTGCCTTTGACTTATTAGCCTTATTAACATATGTTGCTCCATCAGTCATTATCTAGGCCACATTATGGGCTACATGTCACTTGAACCAATGGTGGAAGTGGGTGGAGCCAATGGAGGATGTGGATGGAACCAGGAAAGTCGTTGGTGGCTTCCTACGAAAACATTTGAGCACCTGCACTTCTTATTTTACAAATTAAGCACTGGTATGAAGCCTTTGTTTAACTTGCCAAATAAATATTGTTAATGATCCTAGTTATAGGTGTAATGAATGCTTGGTTTTTCATCCACCTTTTACCTATTCTCCCCATAGCCGCACCAATTTCAAGCCTACATATCAGGTACATGCATTTTTATCATAGTACTACCCCATTTACCTAATCTTCCCACATTATAATAAAACCAGTAATAACACAATATATTGTCATTCTTAAAAAACAAGTCATAACACTTCAACTGACTTTCAATAACTTATATTGCACAACTATTCACTAAACTACAACTTATAACAAAAAACAAATTATTATTAATCACATACACAAAAACAAATGCATTTACCAGCGCTAGTTTAATCATGCGCTTACTAGCAGCTATTAAACTGATTATAATCACTTCCAGTCTTGCCAAAGAAGATGCAGGTGAATACATTCAAAAAGTGATTGCCTAAGAGCACACAATTTGACCAAATAGGAAGCCAGGATTACAAACTTGTCTTCTAGCTTTTTTTTTGCCAATTAGTTCACTGGACCACAATTGGGGAGGTAGTAATTCTGATGGCAAGGCTAAGGGGCTGCCTTCCCAGGGAAATATCCCTGTTTTGTGGGCCACGTCCAGCTTCAGAATACTAGTTATTTCCAGCATATTTAGGTGTAGTGGTACAGTTGAGATTAGATGTCCAGTATGCTACTTCCATGGCTAAAACACACACTTGACAGTAGAGAAAAAGAGGTTTCCCCTTGATAATACACTTATACAGGACAGTTAGATTCACTCACTTCCCAATCATCAACACAATACCCTGTAATGAAAAAACACTATAATACAACCCCCTAATGAATATACCACCAGACTAGAAATATAGCGCTTCAGGATTATTTATTCCATTTCATTAAAACCTTATCTTTCAACCAGAGTTATTTTGTCTCTTTTAAAAAAAAAGGAAAACAGGAAGAAGAAAATATTGCACATAAAAACACAAAAACAATTTTTTATACAGTTCAAACACGGCATGCAGTATTTAATCAAATACAATGTACACGTTACGTTAAAATCCGGCAAGATTGATTCACAAAACTACACACACTTGGCCAGGTCCAGGTCCTACTGAGCAGTATGCATGGTAGGTACTGATATTTAGCATTGGTATTTGAAAGCTGTTAGAAATGGGGTTTCTGGTTGGCTAGGGCATACACCGAAGCTAGGCAGAACCCACCACTCTAGTCGGGGTAAGGGAGTTACACACCCAAAATAACCCCTGCTCACCCCCTTGGTAGCTTGGCAGAGCAGTCAGGCTTATCCCAGAGGCAATGTGTAAAGCGTTTGCGCAACACACACACACACCAGTGACACACTAGGCACACCACAAAAAGAGACTGCACACAAGGGTATATCAAAAATATCCTTTGTATTATTTACACATATCACACATTAAACCATAAATAACTGCAGAGCATGTAAAACACATTAGACCATGTCACATAAATCACTTCGCCGCTAGGCGCCTGTCATAAAGAGGCAAATGACCACGTAAGACCATAATTCACTGTACAGCGTGTAAAACACATTAGACCACATCACATAAAGCCCTGTGCCACTAGGAGCTTGTCATGAAGATACTTAAATCATAAACCATCATCATTTTGCGTCAGCTTGGCCATAAGCACACCAGGCAATGGTCATCAGAACATCACGTATAGTGCAAGGAAGTGAATCATTGTAGATCATTGTAGGGGGTATCTGGCATGAACATACCAGTTAGACCAAATGTCCCTCTGTATTATGCCTGGAACACATTAGGCAATTGTCATAACATACATAACCCAGAAAGATCACTTTTTGCCCCTAAAATAAGTGGCGGCTGCCAAGTCCGTGGCGCAGTCGCCGAGACCAATGTGATGGAGGCCCGGCCTCTTTGCTCAGGTCGATGGGGGCAGCCGTGCCCCGTAATGCCAACAGAACCCAGGCGGTGCTTGGACACCAAAATGCCCCCGTGGCGGCAGCAGGAGAAAAGGGGCCCATGCAGGGTACAAGAAAGACAAACAATCATGTCCCCATTGGCAGAGGGACCTTCCTGGTCCCCCGCCAGCTTAGAGAGGAGCGTTTGCAGCTGCCCGCGAAATCGCGGTTTGGCTGCTGCGTATGCTGAGAAGCTCAGCCAGCACCGGGGCCTGAGCAAGAGCTGCCATACCCCTTTCAATGCTGGAGAGCTGCAGCGGTGTCCGGAGCCCTCCCTGGGCCTCCATGGCGCCTCTTCTCTCCCGGCGGGTGCGGCCCAAGTAGACCGGGATGAGCCTGCTCCTGTGACACTGGCAGTGGGGCTCCGCCCCCTTCTGTTGTCAGCGTGGTTCTGGCCGGGTGCTGGGCAACGCCTCCCACTGCACTCACTCCGGTCACCTCCTCCTCTCTGCTGCATCTCTGCCCTCAGCGGGCACAGGCACTGGAGGCTAAGGAGGGGGGAGCACTTCCACGTTCCAGCTCTCCCGTCCGGTGGCAGTTTCCAGCACCCGTTCTGCATCTCACCGGAAAACTCCACACGCCGGCTGCACAGGAGAGAGTCTCCTTCGCTACCAGCTCTCCCCTTCCTTCACTGAGAAGAACAAGGAAGGTGCAGCGCTGCATGCGCTGTGATCACCAAGCACCAGGAATTTTATATTGCGCTTTCCACGCGCTTGGCTGAGGATCACCCCCATACAGGGGGAGAAAGGAAAGCACAGCGCTGCTTCAATTTTTTGCCAAGGCCACCCACACAGCTCTGGAAGATTTCAGAAGACCGGGCTCAGGTAGGCCAGCCCACTGGGTCCCTTAAGCAGAGCAGCAGTCCCTTCAGCTGCCAAGCAGGGCAGCAGGTCAGTCCCCAGTGGCCTCCTGGCACACTGCAGTCCATGCAGTGTGTTCTCCTCAGTTCCTGAAGTTTAAGAAGCTCAAAAAGCTCCAATACGAGGGGGGCTTGGCTTGAGCCGCTTCTAAGATGGCTGCAACCAGCTGAGGCTCCGCTCCGCGACCGGAGCAATTTTGCTTTTCGGAGCCGTTTCCTCGAGCTCTTCGCCTCATGAACCTGCCGCACTAGGGGAGCGGGCGCCGGGGCTCAGGTAGCTACTTTTCCCAACGTTTTCTGTGCTGCCTTTTGCCTTTCGCTCCGTGCGTTTCACTCACCTCATATCTGCCGGCGGCGTCCGCCATTTTGTTTGCGGCGGGACGCGGCCGAGAATTATCCTCAACAGCAATTATCCCGCGTCGCTGCAAGTGCGGCGCGGGTCTTTTGAAATTCGTTCCCCCTGTTAAAACGGGCGAATTTCTTTTTTCTACTCTGTGCTGGGGACAACTAACAGATTAAGGATGAATCCCTGCTTACTTCATTTTGCCTTCCTCAAAACTTGTTTTCCCCGGTCTTCTTCCTCATGACTAACCTGTTGTTCTCAATCACCGGAATACTCTGCACACCGCCCTTTATGAACATTAATACTCCCATGTCTGGCTACCTCCCTGATATATATATCGAGATGTATTAAGCTAAGCTGAGCTTGTCTTATCAGTCAACAGTCACCTTTAATTGTGTGCTTGTCAACACTACAACTGGTACAGTTATTGACTCTGGCTTTCTTTTGGGCATAAGTGGTTTCTGCTGTTGCGCCACTGTGGTGTGAGGTGATATTCAGAGGAGCTATCATCTTTATTGCATTTTGCTGCCTTTTTCAAGTGTCTTTTTCTGCTTTTATTTTTTGCTCATTTTCTGGGCACTTTAAAAAAAAAAAATTTAATGCATTTTTACTCCTTGACATATGGATTCATCTTCTTTTGGTCAGAAAAGCACTTCATCTAGTATGTCTTCTCTCCGCAAGGACTCCAACCCTGCTGCCCCTCCCAAACATCACAAGAAAGAACCTAGCTCACCTACCGAGTCTCCACTACCCATCACTCTGGAAGATCTCATGGAGGAGATTAAGCTGATTAAACCCTTTGTGATTGAAACCAACGCTACCCTTCAAAGGTTGGATGAGAAATGGTCTAATCTAGATTCTAGAGTATCGGAGATGGAGCAGAGAATTAGTGACACTCAAGATCTGATCCCTCAGGTTGCCGCCATGGCTAAAGAGATTACCGTTCTCAAAACGCAAACGGAGGATTTAGAAAACCGCAATAGGCGTAATAATCTTCGAATTTATGGCATTCCTGAGGGGGAGGAAGGGTCCGATATGATTGCCTTCTTAAAGACACATATTCCCAAAATTGTTGGTCTCAAGGAAGGTTCTAATCTCAATTTGCAGCGTGCTCACCGCATTGGCCCTAAAAATGGAGGTTCTTCTTCTTCTTCAATGTCTACCAATCGTCCCAGAGGGATAATCGTCTTATTTCTGGAATATACTGAACTCTTAATGGTTCTCTCAGTGGCTAAACAAAGAAAACAGATGTTATGGTCTGGTCACAAGGTTTTCTTCTCTCAAGATGTTGCCCGTGCCACTGCAACTCGTCGCAAGGAATTTCTCTCTCCGCCCGGTGCTTCGTTCCATGAATGCCAGATACGGTTTGATACATCCTTGCTACTTCAAAGTTACTTACAAAGAGAGGTCCTACTCTTTCGACCGTCCTGAAGATCTAAGACAATTTATTTCTCGTCATAAAGGGGATGAGATGGATTTTGGAGGGTCTTGATCAACTTGTTGTCTATATTATGTCTTACGTTCTCTGAGTTCATCTCTTTTTACATATCTGTTTGAAGATGTTGAACTTCTCCTAACTTTGTTGGTCTCGGATTTTTGCAGTTGTTTTTTCTAGTCTATGGTAGTTTGTTTGTTATTATGGTCGGTCTTAACTGTTATTGTTTTTCTCTGTCTTTTTCCACAGATGTTCTTACCTTATGTTCAGACCCATTCCCCAGATGTTTCCCTCTTCTTTGCCTCTCCTTTTTAATCCTAATGTTCTCAGTTACCTTCATGTATGGTAAGTGTTGAATATTTCTTCTCACATTCTGGTTGTTGTTGATTGCCTGCTTCAAGTTTTTTGTTTCAGGTCTGTTCTCTAGTTAATCTCTTTCAATGTTATGTCTCACTATTGGCTCCCTATTTTCATATCTATTTCTCTAGTATTTGGCTCTGGTAGCTCTCGGTTGTTCTGGTTGGCGTGGCCGTCTTTCTTTCCTCTGCGGCTTCCCGCTTCCACATGTTATTTTCTTTAATCTGGTCATTTGTCCTGTTTTTCTTGACTGAAGTCTTCGGACTTCTTGTCAACTTTTCTTTGTCTATCTTTTACCTTTTCTATCTTTTCTACCTCTTTACTCTCTTCCTACTGTCCTCTGACATCATTTCTTACTTTCATGTAACGCATTATGCTTACTTCTCTCCATTCTGCTCACCTTCCTCATCTTCATTTTACTACTCATTGTTTCCCTGCTCTTCATTACGTATTCCTTGACGTTATGTAATACATGCATTTCTGTGCTTATCATATGTCTACTCTCTTTTTTAGTTTTATCGACTGTTCCAGATATCTCTAATTACTATATATTGCCTTTCCTGTTGTTTAATTTTGCTCTTTCTTGGTTACCCTGAATGAAAATGTTCGTATTGTTTCATGGAATGTTAAGGGATTACGCAATCCCGTTAAAAAGCAGAGGGTTCTTACTCATTTGTCTAGGTTGCAATGTAAAATAGCAATGCTTCAAGAGACTCATCTTACAGACAATGAGATTAATTCTCTTAAAAAACAATGGGTTGGTTATGTCTTTTGTTCCCCGTCCAAGGATAGAAAAAATGGAGTGATTACTTTGATTCATAAATCACTTTCCCTTGTTGTGGAAAAGGAAGAGAGGGATGTAGATGGTAGATGGCTTCTTTTACACCTCATTTTAAATGGTTCCCCCATTTCCATTCTCAATATCTATGGCCCTACTGGTGTTGACTTACAATTTTGGAAGAATATGTCACGCACTCTCCACTCCTGTCCTGATCTCAATCTACTAGTGGGTGGGGACTGTAATCAAGTCATGGATCCCTTTACAGATAGGAAATCTAAAGCTAGGTACATTCCAAACAAAATGCAAAAATCCTTTATGACTACAATTCAATCGAGGGGTTTAGTTGACGCTTGGAGAATATCTCATCCGGACACATTAGAATACTCTTTCTACTCCCCTACTCATAAATCGTCCTCTAGAATAGACTATATCTTTTTGAGTCCTCCTCTCCTTCCTAATTTAACTCATGCAGATATTGGGTCCATTCTTATTTCCGATCACGCTCCAGTTTTGATCAATCTAGATCTCCCCTCTGAATCCCCCAAATCACGTAGATGGCGCTTTAATAATGACTCACTCAAGGATCCTAAATTCCTGGAACGTTTCAAAGAGTTCTTGCCAGAGTTTTTCCTGAGGAACTCCTCTCCAGATATTCCCTTTTCTACTATCTGGGATGCCTTTAAGGCTACGGCCAGAGGCTTCATTATTGACTATGTTGCGACTAAAAAGAAGCAATACAGTAAAGATTCTGCTTCTCCATTAGCCTTTATCAAGCGTCTTGAACATGCCTACTTCACGTCCAATAATGAGGACAATCTTAAAAAACTAATTCAAGCTAAGATGTCCCTCAATAAAAAATCGACTGAGGAGGCTTCTGGCACCTTACTTAAGATTAATTCTAAATTCTACGGTGGTCGTAACAAAGCTGGCAAGCTATTAGCGAACTATTTAAAGGTTAAATCTCAATGCACTAAGGTGGTCAAGATTACCGATACTAGTGGCGTTGATCATTTTAAAGATGATGAAATATTAAGCTGTTTTACAGATTTTTACAAGACGCTTTACACTCCAGAATCCTCTCCCTCTGAAGCAGCGTTGGATTCTTTCTTCAATGCACTTCCCCCACGTTCCTCCGAGCTTCCTGATTGTTCAATATTAAAAGAGGACCTCTCCCTCCCTGAAATCAAGTCCGCCTTAGCATTACTTCCAAAGGACAAATCTCCTGGTCCTGACGGCTTCACTGCTGAATTCTATTCCTGCTTTTCCCAATTCTTGCTTCCTCACCTTTTATCTTTATTTCAATACTTTTTGTCGTCCAAGGAAGCCAGTGGATCCTTCTTGGAAGCCATGATCTGTCTGATCCCTAAGAAAGGCAAGGATCCTTCTTCCTGCGCTAATTATCGCCCTATTTCTTTAATCAATTTAGACTGCAAGATTTTCGCTAAAGTCCTCGCTCTTCGTACTAATAAGGTTATTCCTGATTTAATTGGCTATGAGCAAACAGGTTTTGTTAAGGGGAGAACGATTGCGGATAATTCCAGGACTTTTTTGAACATCATACATCTTGCTTCCAAAAGCTCTACCCCGATGGCAGCTATCACCATGGACGCGGAAAAAGCTTTCGATCGTGTTCACTGGCTCTTTATGATGCGTGCCCTTAGGTGGCACGGATTTGGCCCTACCATTTTATCACTTATTAATTTGTTGTATTCTTCTCCCACTACTTCGGTTTTTGTTAATGACCTTCAATCTCAATATTTCACTCTCCAATGAGGTACTCGTCAAGGTTGCCCCTTGTCTCCTTTACTTTTTATTCTTTCTCTTGAGCCTTTTCTTCATTCTCTCTGGAATTCTCCTTCCTTTCGTGGTTTTACTCATAAAGGAATTGAAATAAAGTTCACTGCTTATGCATATGACATTTTGTTATTTATTTCTGATCCTTCTACATCTTTGCCCGCTTTTGTTGATCTTTTGTATTCCTATGCTGCCATTTCTGGATATAAGTTGAACTTTTCCAAGTCCGAGATCCTTCCGCTCAATAAATATTGTCTTAGTAGTATGTTTGAAGGGATGGATTTTAAATGGAATACTAATTGCATTACTTGTTTAGGGATAAAATATTCTGCTTCAATTGCTACAACTGTTCAATTGAACCTGGACGAGGTTTTATCTAAAATTTCTGCCATGCCCCTTTATTTATGTCATGGTGGGGTAGGTTGGATACTTCCAAGATGATGGTGCTTCCGGTAGTTAATTTTTACCTTTCCATGTTACCGATACGGCTTCCTTTAAAAAAAATTTAAAACCTTAATAGTATATTGAGTAAATTCCTCTGGAACAGTCGAAAAGCTTGTATCTCTCTTTCTGCTCTCTCTGCTCCTAAATATAGAGGCGGGGTTAACTTTCCCAATTTTCGCCAATATCACTCCTCATTCCTACTTCGACAAGCCTTACCCTATTTTTCCTCGTCAGATGATCCTCCCTTATCAGTATGGCATAAATTAGAGGAATCGATTATTCATCCATTTCCCTTCTCTTCTCTAGAACACCTTGCACATCCTCCCCATTCTTTTAAATCTCCCACTATTTCATATCTCATATCTACTCTTTATCCGATTCTTACCAAATCACGTTCTCCTCTACAGTTATTTTTGGATTCCTCTATTTGGCATAATAAATCCATCAAAGTTTCCAACCGTACTCTTTTCTGGAAAGACTGGATTTTAAAAGGTGTTTTACAGGTTAAACACCTATTACATAATAAGCAATTTCTTTCTTTCCAGGAATTTCAGTCTAGATACAACTTATCCGGTTCATCTCTCTCTAAGTTTGATTCTTTAAGGTGGATTGTAACTGTGCAACTCTCTCTTCTCTCTGACACTTCTTTTTCTCTCCCTGATTCCTCTATTCAACCGTTATCTTCTTGCTCCTCTGATCAAGCTTCTCACATTTACAAATACCTATTTTTCCCTTTATCTACTCGTCCCAAAAGCAAGATTGAACATTTATGGGAAACAGATCTGCAACACACTTTTTCCATACACACTTGGGACTCTATTTGGGCTCGGATTCACCACATTTCATGCAATGCCAGCACTACTCAAACACTTTACTATTTTTATCAGAGACTATTTTTAACTCCAATGGCTGTTTCTAAATTTAGCCTCTCCCTATCCCCAAACTGCTGGTCTTGCAAAAATTCTCCCGGTACGTATCTCCATTCCTTTTTTCTTTGCCCTAATATTTTCATTTTTTGGACAAAAGTATGCAAGACTATCGCCTCCATTTGTTCAACCACTTTCCCTTTTGATATTCCTTCTATATTTTTGGGTAGTTCCTCTATGCGCTGGTTGGGTGCTCGCAAAATAGGCTCATTTATAGATTTATCTATTGCTATTGCATTTCAGGTTATAACATCGAACTGGAAAGATGCCTCCAAAGTCTCTTTTTCTGCCTGGTGGAACCTTCTATGCTATCATCACAGGCTAGACAGAGCCTTTGTAACCACCTCCCAGCAACTTATTTGTAAAGAGGCCTTTTGGTCTCCTCTCACTAACTATATTTCTTCAGCTGCATTACATGCTAAGGACACTAACTTTGTTTTTCAACCGCCATGATTGCTCTGGTCACTCCTTTATTTTATGTATTTATTACAGGATTGTTTCTGATTATTGCGTTTCTGTATTATATTGTCATTGGACAGCTCTACCAGTATATACCTTGTGATTTCCGATATCTGCTTCTTTTTCTTTCTTTCTTTTTCCCTCTTTCTCTTTCTTCCTTCTTTCCTTTCCTTCTTATCTCTGTCTTTCTATCTCAAAAAGCAAAAAACAAAAATGCTATTTTTCCTATGGTACTCTTTGACTTTGTTTTCCTTTCATATTGGTTTTATTCTTTGCAATGTATGAAGTATTAAGTATTTGCATCTGTTGATACCATTGGGATTAGTTTTTATTCTCTTTATTATATTTTTGTACCATGTTTACTATATATATCTCAATAAAGCTTTCTAAACTGAAGAAAAAAAAAAGCTCCAATACTTATAGTAGCAAGTGTCTTTGTTCTCCCCTGGCCCAGGGCTCTGATCCCAGTCCAAACCAGTTCTGGGGGGCACTTTGCAAGTGAACAACAACCTCCATTGTCAGTGTGTGCCCTGGCTCCAGACACACCACAGGGTGGCGGAGCCATCATTGTGGAAGGCAGGCACAGCCCTATTCAGGTGCAGATGCTACTCCTCCCACCACTCCAAATGAAGACCAGGCCTATTCAGCCTAGCGCTGACTCATCTAAACTCTCTGGAGCCTCTGCACCTCCCCAGCCCATGTCACTCCAAAGCCAGACAGTCAATACACATCCTAGCAGAGGACTAAAGACACGTAGCACACAGAAATGCCTACTTCTTAAAGTGCCATTTCTAAAATAGTAATAATAAATCCGCTTTCACCAATAAGCAGGATTTATCACTACTATTCCAAACACACCAAACTTGATCACGCTACCTCTCTTAGATCAGGAATTACCACTGAAGCACATATCAGGGAATCCCTAATGCATTCCTATGAGAGGGAAGCCTCACAGCAGTGAGAAACCAAATAGGCTGTTTGTCACTACCAGGACATGCCACAAAGTTAAGGCACATGTCCTACCTTTTACCTACACAGCACCCTGCCCATAGGGCACCTTAGGGGTGACTGATATGTAGTAAAAGGGGAGTCACAGACGTGGCAACCACTTTATGTGCCACGTCACAGTGGCAGTAAACTGCACGCGCAGGCGAAGCAGTGGCAGAGGCTTGAAACAGGTTTGAAACGCTACTTTGGTGGGTGGCGCAAGCATGGCTGCAAGCCCACAAGTAGCATTTAATTTACTGGCCCTGGGTATATGGGATACCACTGACAAGGGACTGATAGGTAAATTAAATATGCCAAACAGGTTGTAGACCAATCTTACCAAGTTTACCTTTGAGAGCACATGCACTTTAGCACTGAATAGCAGTGATAAAGTGCCCAGAGTCATAAAGCTACCAACAACAGGTCAGAAAAATACAGGAGGAAGGCAAAAAGTTCTGGGATGACCCTGCAAAAAGGGCCATGTCCAACAAAAGCATAAGAATATTTTATTCCCTTTGCATACCAGAGTTGTTCAATTTTAAAAATGGTCTCTCAAAAACTGCAATAGCAAGCAGTTAAGGCTTGCTCAAGGAGGTGCTAAAGGGAGTAGAATACAAATGTAGTATGAATAACAATCACACTCGCTACGTTCACTCCCTGGCCCAGTTCTAGCTTTCAATATGAACTGCCTTTAGGAGGGAGATTTAGAATGAAACCCAAAAATCCATGCAACTCATGGTCCCCATACTCCCCAATAAATGTCTTCTTATATCTCTGCATGTGCAAAGTGTTTGCATGCGCGCAGTGTCTTGACATGTGCAATGTGTCCTGCAAAGTAGTAATGGAAAGCTGACCACGCTACACCAAACACACACAGGTCCGGACTGGGAACGCAAACCAGCCCTGGCAATTACGCCGACCGGCAGGGGGGTGTGAGGGGGTTGGGGGAAGCAAGGGGTGCTGGTGGAAAACACTGCTGCTGCGTTTTTGTTACAGGGGGGCGATTTTGCAGCACTGCTGCAAAACCGCCCCCCAGTAACAAAAACAGCCCCCACCGGTCCGAAACTGGCCCCCTACCCTTCCGGCCCACCAGGAAAAGGCCCGGTGCCCGCTACGGCCAGTCCGGCCCTGAACACACACACAGAAATGCTGGTCCACTCGTGGACATGTGCCTGTCTATGGTGCCTTCTCTTGTACCTCCAGCAAGGGAGGGAGCTTCCGAAGGGGAACCCTGTGAGGTGCTGCTCCTGTGCTAATTAGCAGCAATTGACCTCTTTCTTGGCACAGCTGAGTTGTATGTTATGTTCAGAGGCGGTTTCAGAAACGATAAAGCTGCTGCAGAAGGTGCAGTTCGGACTTAGAAAGATAATTGGCAGAAGCAATTAGAAGCTGTTAAGATTGCAATTGGCAAAACTCCCACTCCAGGGATGTTTGTCTTTGGGGCAAGAATCATCCACACAACAGATGCTGGTGGAAGCTATTTCTGCTTAGGCGAAGCTAGCAAATAAGGTATCGGATTCGCCTAAAGAGTTCTGGGGAAGTGGAAGAGAAGGCTTTAGAGAAAATTACATGTTTGCTGTGTGTCAGAGGAGGGAGTAGGGAGGGAAATTCAACTCCCTTGTGGTGTTCGCCTCTGTTTTACTATGATGGATCACCAACCTCTGAAGACCATTGTATTTACAAAGGGATAGACAGTATGTCATCATGAATACGCAAGTGGGTGACAATGTACCGGATACAGATCCATGCTTTGACCTTGGCTGTTTCCAAGAGTAATGATGGGACTGCTTATAAAATGTTCTGGTTCATGAGGTGGAAAGTATATTGGACATGGATCATGATGTGGACAGTCACCATCCTGTCCATGTCCGGAGCACTGTAGCAACTGTGAATGAATCAGATGGAGCTGAAAACCAATATATACATATTCTAAAGGAAAAGGAATAAGTAGTTGTCCTCGCCATAGAAAGACAGTTTATCCCTGTTGCCTCTGGTCTGTAGAGACCTGGCTGACAACGAATGTGGCAGTTGGTGGAGGTAGTGTGCTCCTGTGTTCTCCCCCCTCCCTCTGGTCTGTGTGGACCTGAGAGAGATGGAAGAAGGTGACTAAGATTGCAAGTAACCATTCCGCCACTTCTCTCAGGTCTTTGTAGACTCAGGAGAGGTGGGGGAGGCAAGGGAAGCAAGCGTTTCCCTTTATGATGTACTGTGTTTGTTAGACCTGGCATCTTTGGTGTGTATTTCCCTTGTCTTTTTGCTTCTGACCTCCTGTTTTTGACTGTGTGTTGCATTTCGTTTCTTTGCTGGTTTTAGAACTCTGGCTACTTTACCACTGCTGATCAGTGCTAAAGTGCAAGTGCTCCCTGTGTAAAATGTCATTATGATTGGTTTATCCATGGTTGGCATATCTGATTTACTGGTAAGTCCCTAGTAAAGAGCACTGTGAGTGCCCAGGGCCTGTAAATCAAATACTACCAGGGGGCATGCAGCACTGATTGTGCCACACATATGAGTAGCCCTGCAACCATGTCTCAGACCTGCCACTGCAATGTCTGTGTGTGCAGTTTTAAACTGCCATGTCGACCTGGCAAGGTTTTGCCAGGCCCAAACCTTCCTTTTTACTACATGTAAGGCACCCTAACGTGACAGGCACCGCGCGGTGCCTGCCACGTTGTACATTGAAATGCAGGGGGGTACCTCGCTACGGGCCCCCAATGTAGAATACCGTATGCCTTTCCGTGGCGGCGTTGCCGCAGCGGAAAGGCATGTCCCCGCATGCATCATGATATGGATGGCGGTGTCTACTAGACACCGCCACCATATTAAATGCTTTTCCGCCCGGTCGACTCATCGATCGGGCGGAAAACCGGCGGACGGTCTTTCCGTCCGCCGGGGTCCCCCCCGCCATAGTAATATGGCGGGGGGAAAATGTGTGGCGGGCGGAGGAAAATAGAGGGCGGATCGCCACCGCCATACGGGCGGTGGCGATCCGCCCGTTATCATAATGGGCCCCTTTGTTTTCTGTATCCTGCTTGCCACGGTTCTCCAAAGGCTTGTGTGTGCCTGCCTCCTGTTAAGTAGTCTTAGGGCCATCAAAGACTTCATCTGTAGCCCCTGAACTCCTCTGCTGGGAGTTCTGACCTGCCAAGTGGTGCAAATTCCAGTTCTGGGGCCTTAGGGGTGGTTTTGCTGCAAAGGACTGATGAAAATCTACCCATTGACCTACAGCGCATGTTTTTAGTGATTCAGCGGTTAAGTGATGCAGCACCACCGTGCAGATGAAAAACCAATGCATCGCTGCAGTGCGGCTGAAGAATCGATGCAGCGCTTGCCGTGGGGCTGAAAGATCGTCGCAGCCCGAGTCCTGAGCACTGTGTCACCGACGTCCGTGGCATCCACTTTGACTCCGATGCATGCTCTACTGTGGGATTGAAGAAATCGACGCATCGCCTGCCTTGCGGCTGTAAAATGTACGCAGCGGCTGTTTCGCTGCCACCGCATTGACCCAGCACTTCCAAATTTTTGTCGCATCGCACCTGTGCACCAAGTTCTCCATCGAATTTACCCAGCAGTAAGGAATTGAGGCCACGTGTCTGGAAACCGGCACATTACTTCTCCTGACAGTAAGGAACCAACGCATCACCTCCCCTGACAGTAAGGAACCGATGCATCACCTTCCCTGGTAGTAAGGAACTGAAGCATCACCTCCCCCGGGAGTAATGAACCAACGCATCACTTTACTTTTCGGGCACCTCACCTCCCCAGCGCCTGTTTTTGTCTTTGATTTTGAGGCATCCTAGGTAGTTTGTGATAAAAGTGGTGCATCCATAGTTTCCTATGGACTGAACTATTTTGAACCTTTTAAAAGTGATATCTTTGCTTGTGTATGTTGGATTTTTGTCGTTTTTGTCTTGTTTTATTCAGATAAATATTGGTTATTTTTCTAAACTGGTGTGGTGACCATTTGCAGTGTTTTCACTGTGTTATTGCGTGTGTTGGTACAAATTCTTTATACATTGCCTCTGAGATAAGCCTGACTGACTGCTCATGCCAAGCTACCAAGGAGGTGAGCAGGGGTTATCTTAGTTGTGTAATGCCCTTACCCTGAGTAGAATAAGGGTCCCTACTTGGACAGGGTAGAAGCTACTGCCAACTAGAGACCCCCATTTCTAATAGTGTTGAAACTGTTAATCCTTATCAGTACAATGCTTTTGCTTATAGGTCATAAGGCTGCTGTTCTTTTCACACTTTCAAAATTTTTAGTGTGAATCACTCGAGCATCGAGCACTTTACTTAACTGTCTACTTTCTTGCTACCTACTTTTTCAGTTACATTTTCCTACGTATCATCACTTCCATTCGCATAAACACTTGTTTTCTGTCTCATGGTGTCTACGTAGAAAATGTTTTCCATATGAAGACTCTATGACATTCATTGTCTTTAACATGATTGCTGGTTAATTCAGGAACCATTGCTCTCCCATGCCTGTCTACCACAGGTTCCTGTGTGAGCTCTAGGGTATTCCCATGTTGATATATACAACTATATCCCCTTAAGGTTTGTTCTTTGCTTACCACTGCCCCTACATTACTCCTGTGAATAACGCATGGGGCAGATGAGTTGTGCGAGTGCACTAAAAAGGGAATGAAGGTTGGGAGAAGGTGGTACACATGAAAGGGATAACCTGTGATGGTGGCTACTTGTGTCCCCTGTAAGGGTTGTTTCCTTTCACTGTTGAGCATTCAAAAAATTAACGTTGACACAACTAGATATGGAAATGGCCTACTGTGCCTAAAGTCCAAGAAAGCTCCATGGTGCTACAGGGCAGTAGAGTTTTTAGGCGCCTTCACGCAGAGCTTGAATGTTTTATTCATAGAGTCTACAAACTAGAAAGTAATAATTTGCTGTTGCATTGGTAGAAACAGGTCTTCTTCATGCATTCATGTACAACATTGAGTGAGTTTATTTGTAGATACCAGCTACTTATAAGTTTCAAGTACTTGGTTACCTCTGAACCTCAGTTCAGAGGTATATATATATTTTTTGCACTGATTTGATTTTCTTGGTTCATGTTATCTAGACCTTGGAGCATGGTCCACCCTGTTTGAGTGAGAAGCACTGGCGGTGTATGCAAAGAGTAGCGTGTGTGTTTAAATATTTGCTCCCAAAGGGATTGCTTTCTGACTTTGGTCTATTGGTACCCTACCCTTTTGGTGTTATAGGGTCCCTCTCTCTTTTTTCCAAATACCTCTGAACCTCACCAGCAGCTATTGAGGTTTGCAGCTCAACCTGTCAGCCCTCTCAGTCCTCTCTGACCCTTGGAATAGACACTAGTGGAATCAGGGAAAGGAACATTCTGCACATAGACAACATTCCATGCACCAGAACACCCATCCAGGGTGAGGGGCACACAGGATACTAATCGTGTTATATTTTCACATACTACTTCGTAGTAAAGAGATTTCCAAGTTTCCTTTGGAGGCTAAACTTGGTACTAATTTAGAAAACTCATGTGTACGTATATATTGAGAATGTTCCAGTGTTTCGCTCCGTAAAAAAAGTATACATGATATAAGGCCCTGCAGCATCATAAACACATATGTAAGGGCCTGATGTGATATGTTTGTCACTACTCAGCCACTTTACAGCTACTGAAAAGATAGGCAAAGTGGCAAAGAAGGAGAGCAAGTCCTAACCCCAAACGCGTGTATGGCCAATGCTAAGCAGTGCAGGCCCCATAAATGCAGCACCAGCAATGAATCCCAATTTTTGCAACTGCTGATGTTACCTTGGCATAGTACAACTCCAGTGGATGGTAAGAACTGCCTCCATTCGGCAAGGGTTTGTGATGGAAGCCAATGGCTAGAGCCTGCAATGGGACTTTGCACTTTCAGGATGTGACCACATCCTGCATATCATGTTGCCTATAAAATCTTGGGCCATATTAAATGCAGTGTCCCGGTGGCACAATGGGTGTGTTGTATCCATTTTCTGCACTCCCAGGGCACTGTAGCATCATGGGAGAAACTGCTGATATTTGTGCACACTTTCTGTAATACTTATCGTACATATAGTACCGGTGCTATCTCAAGGGGACATTCTCTCATTTGAATGGGGACTTGGCCGCATGCAATGAGGAAAACACTTTGCCTCTGCACAAATGCCTTATTATAGACATGGGTGCAGAGGCAAGTAGGCCTTCACAAGACACATTGACGGTGTGTAACCAAGTTGTGGGCCCCCCAAGAGCGCCCCTCTAGATTAGGGAAAGTGAGTGATACACTGCACCCGCCTAGAGGGGGATCTCTCTTTGAAGTAGGGGCGGGTGCCACCTGCCCAGTAAAAGGTGGAGCAGCTCCTTCAAGCAGCCACTCCATCTTTTACTAATGCGCTGCCCTCAGGACAAGCATGAGTTGGTAGCTGCCCAGAAAGCATGGCAATTCATGTAATAGGCACACTTTCCCTGTTTGCACATGGCACACATGTTTAAAGGTAGGGATAGTGCACCTGTGAAATAATACAGGCCCCATGAAAGCACAAGAGCATGAAGCTCCCTGTTCATCATTCCCCCCCAACCCTATTGCTGCCTGACGAGCTGCTGAATCCTTCTTCACTTGTTTGCTAAGTTTTATACGTCATGCCGAGCCTAGGCCCTGCTCCTGTACAGTTGTTGTGAATTCTTCAAGTTCTTTCTAAGGGTGCACAGTGCAGCAGTGCAAGTTGTACATGGTTTATTGCCAACAGCTCCAGACCTCCAGCTCATCATCACCCAGACTACGGCTTAGATTTACTGAAGGTTGCAAGGGTGTTTGTACAGCTCTGCGCAATATTGCACTTCCAGAATTGTAAGTAAATCAACAAAATTCTTTGCATCACTTTCTGCCACGTGAGTGCCCCTGTGAAATCTTAGGAAATAACCCCCAAACTGTAACAATGTTGTTTCCAGTATAGTATTCAGACAACAACTTTCAGTAGAACTTGTACTATATGGAATGTAGAATAAAGGTAGGATGAAAACAATGGCAATCTCTCATTAAAGACTGCCACTCTCCCTCTTAAATGGAAGACAGCTCGAATCAGCCCTGTTCTTAAAACATCTTCGGCCGATCCTAGGGATCTGAGGAACTACAGACCCATATCATCACTTCCCTTCTTCTCCAAAATTTTAGAACTACTGGTGAATAACCAATTGACATACTATTTAGGGGCAGATTTACAAGGAACTGGCGCATCTGCATAGATGCGTCAATTTCCTTGCGCCAGAGTCAAATGTCCTTGCGCCGCCATGGATGCGCTGTATTTACAATACAGTGCTCCATGGCGCAAGGATTACCAGATGCGTCAGAAATTCTGACGCATCTGTTGGCCTAAAAGTCATGCATTGCTGGAGTCGTGTCGCAAGCACGACGAAACTCCAGCAATGTATTTTGAGGCATGTACCTACTGTACTGTGTCACTCCTTACATCTGCTTCAAGCAGGCATAAGGTTTTGACGCAGTGGCGTCCTAAAAGTGGCGCAGTGAAATCTTGTAAATTTCACTGTGTCACTTTTACAAGGCCTTCCTGCATGGAAATGCCCAACCTGCATACATTATACCTGACGCAGGTATAATGTAACGCAGGGCTTTACAACGTGACGCATCTCCCTAGATGCGTCACGTTATAAATAGGCCGCATAGTTTGCGCCGCCGTTGCGTCAAAAAAAGTGACGCAATGGCGGCGCAAGGGGCTTGTAAATCTGCCCCACAGAGTCTAATAAACTGCTAGATCTCTCTCAGTCGGGCTTCTATGCCTCGCGTGGCACGGTATCAGCTTTAACTGAAGTCACTGACACTATCAAGCTAGCTCTAGACAAGGGGACCCCAGCCATGTTAATGCTCCTAGATTTATCAGCAGCGTTTGATACCATCTCCCATCAGATTCTAGTTCAAAGACTGAGGGAGTTTGGTATCGGCGGGAATGCGTTACATTTTTTAGAAAATTTTCTTTCAGAAAGAACGCGTGTAGTGCAGCTGGATCCGTTCACCTCACAGTCCATGATTGTAGACAAAGGGGTGCCTCAGGGTTCGATTCTTAGTCTCACTCTTTTTAACATTTATGTGTCCTCCCTGGCTAAGCTCATCAGATTATGTGGGTTTTATACCATCTCCTATGCTGATGACATGCAACTGATAATCACTATAGACACCAATCCCTCCCTCACTAAGGCCAAATTTAAAAATTGCATGTTGAAGATTGCGGCATGAATGACTGCGAATTTTCTCCAGCTCAACACAAACAAGACTGAGATTCTCCTGTTTGGAAAAGCACACGCAGTATGGTCTGATGATTGGTGGTCCTCGGAACTGAGACCTTCTCCGACTCCGGAACAATGCGTGAAAAATGTAGGTGTCCTATTGGATGATGGCTTATCATGGACGAACATGTTAAAAGCATTTCGGGCACATGTTTTGGCCTGATGCTTAAGAAGGCGTTCCCTTGGATACCTCTTTCTGCCAGAAAATCCCTGATCCAGGCACTGATAGTGAGCTGACTGGATACCGGTAATTCCCTAATAGTCGGTTCAAAGGAAGGCCTTCTCTCGAGGCTCCAGGTGGTACAGAACACAGCAGCTCGCCTTGCCTTTAACCGCCCCCCACAGTCACCATCTGAATCTCTACTGCGCCTGCTCCATTGGTTGCCCATAAAAAAACGGGCTCTATTTAAGCTTTTATATCTGGTCTTTAAAACCCTGCAGGGAAGGGGACCAGACTATTTGAAAAATAAATTACAGCCATATACTCCCACCGACTACTTAGATCCAGTGACCAGTTATTACTGTGCCCTTAGCGGATAAATAAAGCTAGACTAGGTGGTCATTCTTTTTCTTACTTGGCCCCCACCACTGGAATAAGCTGCCATTTCACGTTCGCTCCTGCACTAACTTAATTCAGTTCAGAAAACTCCTCAAAACCTGGCTGTTTAATCTGTAACTGGACATTGTTTTGCTATTTGTTGTCTGATACTGCTGTGTCGAGAGATCCCCTTGGGGATGATATGTTGTGCTTAACAAATGTTAATAATAATGATAATAAAGTAGACATTACATTCTTCAGGCTCTCTATTGTCTGTGCGTATTCCAGTAACTGGCACCATGTCACGAGGGTAATTTTTAGTCGGTCATGTTTTTTAGCCAGTAGCAAAACTCACTCAGCCAGTCGTGGGTTCATAATAATGGGAAAAGCGAAACCACAATTCGCAGAATTCGTAGTGCTGTTTACTGACAAACAGAATTGGCTGAAGGTCACTGTTATGGTTTGTATACTTGCGGAATGTAGAGTGTGGTACAGAGTGACATAGTTGGGTTTCATTGTCCAGCATTCAAGGTGTGGTTGCTGTGGCAGAGGAGCTGGGCAGACCAGTTTCCTGTGTGTCTGGATCTTATGAATAAAGAAGGATGTTTGCATACCCCTGCTGCCTGCCTCGTTACTTGTGTGTGCAAGGGAAGCGACACACAACAAATTGGTGACAAGCTGGTCTGGAGTGAACCATTTTATTACACCTCGATTGACCTGGAAGTATGCTTGAAAGGACCTTTTTGTGGAATTCAGCGTGTGCTGGCTGGTGCTACTCTACAATCCTGCCAGCACCACTTCTAATTAGCTGCAGGAACAAAGGAGTGTTTTCACTGTTCCTGACATTGTACTGGTAGAGACTTAGCTGTCAGTTACACCGGCGCATCATTTAAACCTGTGCCACCAGTCAGAAGTGGTGTCAGGCAGCAGGGTGCAGGAAAAAGCAGTGGTGCTTCATTGTGGCGTGCACAACAGCATTCCTGCAGTGTGTGTGAACTATCCACAGTGCTCGCCTGCTAAGATCCACTCAACTTTCAGCTCCTTCCAGCATTTCATGTCATGACACGCGCTGCTGGTCAGGTCATGCTGTGTGACCTGCAAGGGGCCTTTTTTTAGGTCGAGCCTAGCGCAGTGCACATGCACTGCTCTGCGAGGCTTCTTGCATCTACTCTGTGTGGGTCTGACTCCTCCCACGCTTTGGATTGGCTTTTGCGTGTGTCTTTTTACAATCAAAGCCTGCAAATGGCTAAAGGTGGGTGCGTGTCCCACCTCTTCTGAAAGGTTCACTCCCACGGCGTTTTGCCGCGGCGCGCAGTGCCTCCTTGTCTCCGTGTATGTGTTACATTAGGTGATACATACTCCAGGCGCAGGCTGTTTTCACAACTGAGATGTGCTTTTAGGTGATACATACTCCAGGCGCAGGCTGTTTTCACAACTGAGATGTGCTTTGTAGAGAATTGTCTGCGATCTCCGTTCAGATGAGTAAACTTTGTTTTTCGAAGATGGTGAGTATAGGGGTTCCATAAATTAATACAACCCCTTTAAAGTCTTGTTTTGAGCTCTCGGTTTCTTTTGTGACCACACAGCTGCAGGACTGCGGAGTCAGACCCCCGCACCTCCCCCTCCCACTAGCAGCCTCCCCTTCCCCCACCCCCATGGTAACAGGCAGACCTGCCGGTGTTCAGCGATAGATTAAAAACGAAGGGGAACCGGACATGGCCAACAATGGGGCGCAGCTTGGGTGCAACTTCTTTTGTTAACACAGACTACTAGAAAGCTGGTCTGTAAACCCAGCACGGCGGGAAGAATCTTTCAAAGTGGTCTGGGGTTGTCGAGGTCCGCTTGTTTGTCCTGTGAGACAGTAAAACCCGCTCATATAAATAATAAAAATCAGTGCAGTGTTCAACAATCTATGCTAGTTAAGTTGGCACAAAATAACCTATTTGTGTATAGCGCTTTATAATGCACGTCTGCTGTTTTGAAGCGCTGTAATCAAGTGTTACTAGTTTCGGACCTGAGCCTGCATTGCTGTGAGCGTGGGCTATCTTGTGCGCCCTTCACCCATGCCCTGGAGAGCGCCTTCTGCATGTCCTGTTGAACACTCGCTCGATGCATCGTCCTCTTTTCCAGTCCGCTCACTCCGGGGATCCAGGCCACGGTTTACCAGCCCCCTCAAGTGGGACGAGCACTTTCGGAGTGGACAGTGACTGTCCACAGCCCGGGTGCTGCTTGCGAACCCACAAAGAGTGCAGCGCCTCGGTGCCCCTTTTCTTCCCACTTCCAAACAACTTTCTGAAAAGTGTAAAATGTGTCATCCATTTCCTGATAAGCAATACTAAATTATATTAAACTTGAACAGGGTAGCAGAACAGTTGGAAATATGTCATGATCAAGTTTAATATAATTAAGTATTATTTGGCATCCCAGAGGGCATGTATTATTGTAATTGTAATTGCATTTATATAGCGCTTACTACCCCTGACGACGCGTCGAAGTGCCTTTTGGCAATTATCAGGAAATGGTTAATAAAATTCAAATTTGTTCCGTACAGATGCCCCCAAAATGTCTTGCCCGAGGCCCCCAAAGACCCGACGATGACACTACTACACCCGCCTTTCATGCTTGTTCCAGCAGGCTTCGTGTCTGACAATATGTGCCATCCCAGCTCTGATTATGACTCCCTTTGGGGTGAACTATCTGCATGAAAGTGTGTAGGGGCCTTGGTGTAGGAGTGTGGGTGGCGCATTTTAGTGTTTTGGGGAGAACGAGAACTGTTTTCTACGTCACAATATTGGAAGAGTTAAATAAAGGGACTGCTTAGATTTTTTGGGGCGCTTCTCCCCAAGGTTTGGTTGCGTGGGGCACCTGAAATCTCCCCAAGGTGGCAGCAAGTGGCTCGTGACTGTCATCGGAGCCCCGAGACAGCATTGTAGGAAGAGACAATGTGTATGTGTTACTATGTATGCGTTACTGTTGTCGAAAGTACATGTAGTCAAATGCTACTATTTCAAGGTTAATCAAAAACGGTTTTGTGTTTCAGAGTTTAAGAAAAGCAGGTGCTGTGAATTTTATTATAATAATGTTATCAATGAAATACAAACTCCACGTGCGTGCCACAGACGGAACTGCCTCTTGGTGGTTAAATAATAGCTGTAGTTAATATCTAAGTTTGTGGTACTCATTTTATCTGCTCACATAGATGACAGTAGGAGGGACTCATTCGAACACATGTTGCCCTGGTAACACTGAAAGCTCTGGAGCAGTCGTTCAACCCGAAGAGCTGTCTTACCCTCGCAGAACTATGCCCATCGCCAGAAACAATGATAGAAGTTTTATGTAGCTTGCTGAGTATATAGCGCTGTATGCCATAGCTTGTGGCTTCCGAGCGCTGTGGCTAACAAGACATATTTATTTGTAGGCATGACCGAAGATGATTATTTTTATGAATGTACAGTAGAAAAGGCTCCTCTGTGACTGAAAAGTGAGATTAGTTTGCAGAAATAGAATCGGCTGGCCAAGCCGCTGGGTGAGCGTCCAGGGCTTGCGGCCTACATGGAAGGTGAGGTTGGTGAGTACCCAGAGGGGCCCTGCAGCGTAGGGGGAGCCTGAGGTGATTATATTCTGTGTCCTTGGCACTGAGGCCTGGAGCGGCCCCATCCCAGTGATGTTTTGCCTTTGTTTCTTGTTCCCCAATTCTTACATTCTACAAACACTTCAAGTACCAGAATGCAATGCAAGATGAATGTGTCACACTTGGCATGGAACTGAGTGAGATCTCTGCATGAACAGAATTATCGCCTGTTCGAATACTCAAAGTACTCACTCACTCGAAATTATTAATGTACCCACTCGCCCAAAATGTTACCGTTCAGAGGCCATGAGTATACATTTAGCACTCAGTACACAGCCCTGAGTTTCAGTCCCAGGGAGTAGAGTGTTTCTGGCATTCCATGTGTTGTGCACTTTATGGTGACTTGGTACCCTGTGTGCTGGCGTAGGCCTGATCAGCCGAGCAGGTGTTCTGAAACAACAGTGTCACGCTGAAGTCTTGCATCTGGGGGAAGCGTCTAAACACGTCTAATGAGGCCAGATAAGGACCCATCAGTCCGTGCACCCCTGTTCGTGTACACCAGAGGTCTGCCTAGGCTCCAGAGCAGCCTTTGTAATCACACTGTAGGGGAGAGTTTAACGATGACTCGTGTGTGTGTGTGGGGGGGGGGCACACTATCACCCTGTGACCCCAGCTATACTGGCTAGTTCTCTCCTTTTAAAGGAGCCGCACTCATCTTCAATTAAAATATTGCTGTATTGTGTCATTTCATGGTTATATTCCCAAAGCATCTCTTACTCCCGGGCTTACCCGATCGCCTTTTATTTGTCACCGGTGACTCTCTCTCCCATCCTCACCCTCAACCCACATTTCCTTTCTGCCCCTCTGTAGTGCTTTGACACAACTTTGGGGCGTTTAAGGACTGCACAATTCTCTCTCGATGTTACTCCTCATACTCTGCAGCCAGACTTCATCTCATGAGCCCTTACGCTGAAGCTGCCCCTCTGCTGGCAGTGCTTTTTTTGTAAAAGAATTTGTGCTTTAAGTTGTCTTCAGAAGCACAAGTGCAGCGCTATCTAATGTCAAGGTGCCAAATGCGGGGCTGTGTAGCTTTGATTCCAACTCATACCTCTTTCATCCACCACCAGACATTCCCTGCCCCTCCATCTCACTCTTCCAGGTTCTTTTTCACCCCTGCTTTCTTTCTTTGTCACTGTTTTTCCTTCTTTCACTTTCTCCTTCTTTGACCCTTTATGTTTTTAGGTCGAGCCTAGCGCAGTGCTCATGCGCTGCTCTGCGAGGCTTCTTGTGTCTACTCTGTGTGGGTCTGACTCCTCCCACGCATTGGATTGGCTTTTGCGTGTGTCTTTTTACAATTGAAGCCTGCAAATGGCTAAAGGTGGGTGCCTGTCCCACCTCTTCTGAAAGGTTCACTCCCACGGCGTCTTGCAGCGGGAGCGAGCAGCGGCGCGCAGGGCGGCAGCTGCAGTGCCTCCTTGTCTCCGTGCGCCCGCCCCCACCACTCCTCTTTGTGTCCCTGTGCCATCTTTGCCCGCCTGCACGACTCCCCCTTGTCTCCCTTTGCCCTCCCCCACCACTCCTCTTTGTGGCCCTGTGCCGTTTTGCTCGACAAGTCTTAAGCTTTGGGGGCCGATCCCGTTTGAGCATAGCGGCCGTGACTAGCTTTACTTTTAGCACCTCAGTGGTGCATTTTATCCTCAGCTCCTCCCCAATTACTTCCCCTCACGGTCTTCCACTACTTTCCGAAACTATTTCTTCCTCAGCCCGCCCCATTTCGACTGGAGTTGAATTTAATTTTGCATTTGAAAAAAATGGCTTGAGGATGGGTTACATGCCAGGCTCGGGTTGCGAGTGGCAAGGCCAGGGAAGGCAGGTACCACTGGAGGCTTCCTTGATGCCTGGTATACTGCTGGCTCACGTGGCACAGCTTGAATGCTTCCAGGGTGGTGTGGGCAGCTCTGCAGAGGAAAGGGAGCTCCGCAGACCGCAAAACAACCCTCCGTACTTTGAGCTGAGAGCGTGCCTTAATTTATTCTCAGCTCTAAACGTGTTTATCAAAAATGTAGGGCAGCCTCTTACTGCCCTGCATTGCCATTCTCTTTGTAAACAACATGGAGTGCTGGACTGAAGCAGCCCATATGAATGCAGTTCAGGGTGCCGCAATCTCCTCCATTCCACCCGTGTCCTGACCGTGGTTCCCCTCTTACTCTTGAACTACTATGTAAAGCACTGCATTGCATTATACCCTTAAACTCTGTACCGCTGCTAGCCTGTGGCTCTGTTAGTGCTACTTATCTATTTCGTTCTCCACATATTAGTTAAAATGCTATACTACCCCTGGCTGCTTCTGTTTACAGGCAAGTCCTGCTATACTTGGCGTGCACGTCCAGCAGGTCTCCCTTCCCCCACCGCTCCCTCTGCAAATATTAAACAAACAGCAGGGAGGGGGCGTTTCGAGAGTCAGCTAATTTATTTAAGGTCTGGGGTTATCTTTTAAATGCCGTGTTTCAAAAACATGCAGGGCCATCTCCGTTGGGGACGTTTCATTTCTCTGATACAAACAAGTTGTTTCTGTTCCTACAAGAGGTATCCACGTCTAGTTTTTTTTATGTTGGCCTGGGACAGCTGCCACAGGATGGAACAGAGAAGGTAAACAACTTTTTCAAGGTTTGCTGGGAGGCTCATTGTTTTGCCTGAGCCCTTCTTCCCTAATTTTTACCTTCTTTCCTCTGCGGTCCATTCAGTGCTCTTCCTTCACTCTCACTGTCTTGCCTCAGCCCTTCATCCCTGATTTCTAGTCCTTTCACAGACTGTAGTTTCACTTTTGGCTTAAACATTAGCAAAGCCAATAGATCTGCCTGAACACTTATAAGGTCCCAAAGGCGAGACCTGTTGACTATGCCAATGCTTGTTTTTTTTTAACAAGCACTACCATGTCGGCTCCGAGTCCTGTGCACAGCTGACTAAGGTGTGAATACTCAAGGAAGTACCGACAATCATGTGGATTTGTTTGGGATAAATTAAATACAGGAAACAGGTGAGGATATCCACCCTTGATTTCTAATTGTTTTGTTACTGAAGGGAGCCTTGGGAAAATTGTCCTGCTGCTGGTCTGGCCATACCGGGCATTGGGCGTTTCCCCAGGAGGCTGGAAGGGTGGGGGCCGCTTTTAGAGCAGTGGAGGCTAGTTTTGTTACTGGGGGCCGGTTTTGCAGTGGCGCTGCAATATCAGCCCCCAGTAACAAAAGCAGCAAATGTTTCCAGCCTCCTGGAGCCAGGCACTGCTTCGCCAGGGGCTGGTCCGAGACTCCAAGACTGTGGTACACTATACCTCGGAACTGTGTGAAACTGACTTTAATTTAGTGTTATATGTTCTAATCTTATTTGGCATTATTACCATGGCACAGGAAAATCTCACTATCTGTCCCCCATATGTATTTTTGGTATCAGCATCGGAGCCTTCCTTGAAGTGGGTGGAATCGAAGGAATATTTAGAAAATTACATTGCTGCAATTGAGAAGCTAAGAAAATGTCAGCTGAACAGAAGGAAAGGATCTTCCTGCACTCTGTGGGTCCAGTGGGGTTGCAAACACTTAGCCGTATGCCAAAGGCTACTGTAAGTGGGGATGTTAATATCTTTGCCGCTGCGTTGCAGAATTTAGGTAAATACTGTGCGCCAAAAGTTTGCATAGGCATAACAAGATTCAAATTCTTCTAACGCAAACAGAACATAGGCGAGTCTGCTGATGACTATGTGGCAGATTTGAAGAAGATGGCAATTGACTGTAAATTTGGAGTCCTCCATGATGACTTAGTGAGGGATCAGTTGGTAATACATACCAATAACCCAGCCATCCAGGAATGATTATGGATTAATGGAGATTCCCCACTGGGGGATGTGTTGGCAATAGTGCGCAAGGTGGAAATTCCACGAAAATGTGCCACAGAATTAAAACAATCCGATAAGGATCTAGATTGTATTTATAAGGTAACGTCTCATACTGGGGAGAAGGATAAAAAAAGTATTTTCAAGGAGAAACGGGAGCAATGACAGGAGATGCTATCGTTGTGACAGCAAAGAAACACCTTGCATATTGTAAAACATGTCCTGCACTTAAGCTGTAGTGCAGTAGTTGTGGCACCATTGGCCATTTCGTAAAGGTATGCAAGAAAAGAAAGAATAGCATCTATGAAGGACAGAGCCCATGCATGAGTGATGGGGACAAAGTGTCTCCCAGGTTGGACAACATTATGTGTTTACAGGAGAAGTTTCTCCTGAACATCAATGATAGTAGCAAAGGAAAACCTGAGTACAACATGTGTATAGGAGGTATCCCCATCAGGATATATGGGGACTCGGGTAACCTTTAACAATTGTCAATGAGGATGTATGGAAGAATATATTTGTTGAGAAAATTGGCACACACTTATCACCATCTGATATTAATCCAGAGAGACACACTGGTGAAAAAATTGGGTTTCAGGTGGTTGTCCTTTATCTTTAAGGGTAGACATTCAAGAGGTAAGCAGTATGTGGCAAAGAGAGGACCATCCATTCTGGGATGGCAGGATCAGGGTAACCTACAAATTATCTTGAACCCCCAACAGCGTTGAGAAAGTGTTGGTGGTGGATGAAGGGAGCTCCATGGGAAATTACATGGGAAAAAAGTTTCCAAAGGTTTTTAGCAAACAACTGGGAATGTTGGTAGGTTTTGAGCACAATATTGTACTCAAGAGTGATGCCACTCCTAAAGTACACAAAGGAAGTATTGTGCCAATGATGGTACGAGAGGAAGTCTAGAGGAGCTGGACAAGTTAGTGGAAATGGGTGTTATAGACCCAATATAGAGTTCAGATTGGATCTCTCTGGTGTTGGTAGTTCGCTGTAGCAATGGCAAGATCCGTCTCTGTGTGGACTTGCGACACCTGAAACAATAACATTGTCATAGATCATTTTCCCGTGCCAAAAATCACAGAGATGGTGTTGTGCTTGAAAGGGGTTACATGGTTTTTGACAATAGACCCCTCGGCCACATCAGTTCTCTTTCATGCCGATGTCCAGCAAGCTCACAGCTTTTATCATACCCTTTGGGTGCTTCCAATTTAAACAAATGCCGTTTGGCCTGGCATAGGCGGCTTCTGTTTTCCAATGTCTGATGCGCAATTTGTTTGGGAGAGAGAGTGGATGATGTTCTTCCAGGACGATATATTAATCTTTGGGGAGAATAGAACAAGGCACGATAAGAGATTGCAGAAGGTGTTAGGAATACTGCAGAGTAAAGGCTTGACAGTAGAGCTGAATAGTTGCAAATTCGCAGAGAGGAGTGTGATTTACTTGGGGCATTTTACGGGGGTAAAACCTAAACCTTCATTGATAAATGCTGTCACTGTGGTCCCAACACCTACAAACAAGGATGAGGTGAGGTCATTCCTGGAGATGGCCGAGTATTGTGCAAAATGTATCCCTAATTCTGCTGACAAAGTGTACAACATCAGGCAGTTGCTTAAAAAACATGTGAAATTTCTGTGGGGTCCGTGATGTGAGGCAGAATACCATAAAAGTAAGTGTGAAATGGAAAAAGTGTCTACTTTAGGTAGTTTTGACCTGAGATTGGATTGTTTTTAACAACAGATGCAAGTAATAAATGTTTGGGGGCAGTGCTAACACAGAAGAATGCCAAAGGTAACAAAAGCATCATTCTGTTTGTGTCCAGATCTCTGTCACCACCCAGTATGTGCATGGGCGCTAGAACATTATTGTGCTTTTGTTTGGGGTAGACCGACTACCCTTCAGTGCGACCAGAAGCCCTTAGTTAATTTACTGACCATGGAGGGGAGTGTTACGTCTTCTGCCAGGATTGCGAGGTTGTCAATGGGAATGCAGGATTACTTACACCACACAGTATATTTCCGGGCAAGGACATTCTTATGGCAGATCGTTTATCCAGGATGCCTTGCCCTTTAGAGGACTGTGAAGATGACCCTTGGAATGATTTTAAAACTGCATTAGTGCATGATTCTGGATCGCCAGCTATCAAAAAGGAGGATTGGGAGAAGAAACAGAAGGAGGATGCCATTTTGCAAATGATTTTGAAATATATGCCAGAGGGTTCGCCCAAGAAGGAGCAATTAACAGAGGAGTGTAGACATTTTTGGCAAGTTAGGTCAGAGCTGTCCGTAGACAGAGTGTTGGTCTTTAGAGGAAGCAAAAGTATTCCTCCTTATGGGGAGCGTGACATGATTTTAGATCTTTGTCATAAGGGGCATTTCGGGATTGTGAAGATCAAATCAGTTGTCAAAGATCTGTTTCTATGGCCAGGAGTAGACAAGGCAGTGGAAAGATTTATAAGGACATGTGAAATTTGCTCCTCCTCTGACAAATCTCTACGTACATTAAGACCACCCATGAGTGAATGTATTAATACAAAACCACCTTGGGAATGTGTAGCGGTGGATTTGTTGGGTACTGTTGGGGAGTTGCAGGAGTACGTGATCATATTGATTGACCTTTTCTCTAAGTGGCCTGTTGTGGATGTAATGGAGAGAGCTGATATGGCCACAGTATTAGAATTTATGGATAGAACCTTTTAGTCTGAAGGGATTCCAGCTATGCTGTTGAGTGATACTGGTGTGTAATTCTTTTCTAATGCAGTTAAGTCATGTTTTGAGAGGGTAGCTGTGAAGCATAAGACCACATCTCTTTATAATCCCAGTGGGAATGGTAGAGTGGAAAGGTTTAACCGAGTGATCAATGCAGTTATTCAGAGTGTGGTTGGGAAAAGGTGTGATTGGCAGAGTGCAGTATGGAGGCTGTGTGGGCATATAGGGTAACTATGAATAATTCTACAGGTGTATCCCCATTCGTAAGAATAAGAGGAAGGAACCCTAGATGTACGTTCACTCTGGCATGGTTGTGTAACACTGCAGTTGAATAATGGTCACCAGAACTTGTTAAGAAGAAATTAGAGGAGACATATGTTAAGAATAAGGAGTACTTTGATACTACCCACAGTGTCAAACCAGTTAATGTAAAAGTTGGTGATTGGGTACGGGTGAAGAAATCTGTTAAAGCACCAAAGGGTGAAAGTCAATTTTTTGCGCCAGAACAAGCAGTGGAGACTTTGCAGAATGCGCTCAGACTTAGAAGTGGTAAGGTGTGGAACCTTAAATGTGTGGCATTGGGTTCAAGGGATCAGAAAAAAAACTGAAATGGTGAAGTGGCGTGTGGGAATAAGGATTCTCTTTGGTTGAAAGACATGGTTAAGTTTGCAGGTGAACAGTTATCATTACCACAGGGTGAGATTGCTGACTCCTTTTGTACAACTAGTATGGCTTCAGAGGAGTGCACTAGTAATGTTGATGAAGGGAATGCACAGAAACCACAAACTGTTGAGCCAAACTGTGAGAAAAGAAAGAGGGAGTTACCTGGGTGGTTGAAGGATTATATTGTAGGTTGAAATCATTTTAGTTTTTGCAACTGATATGTTGTAGTTATGCATATGTTGTTTTCTCTCTCTGTACTTTCTGTTTTTTCTTTCCTAGTTTGCTCTCCAATTTTTTTGGGGGGGATGGGTTACGGGAAATTTATTGTTTTTATTGTGAGAATGTATTGTTTTTAAATGGTTTTTAATATATTAAGAAGGGATGTTTTATGGTTTGTATACTTCTGGAATGTAGATTGCAGTACAGGGTGACATAGTTGGGTTCCATTGCCCAACATTCTAGGTGTAGGTGCTGTGGCAGAGGAGCTGAGCAGACCTGTTTCCTGTATGTCTGGAGCTTATGAATGAAGAAGGATGTTCGTACACCCCTGCCGCCTGCCTCGTTACTTGTGTGTAAAAGGGAAGCGACACACAACAGTCACCTTCATGACTTGGCATCAGTGGACAACCATATGCTTCCAGCGAGCACCCTGCCTTCTGCTGTTTTTACGCAATCTCTAGCATTTGCTCCTTTACTTTTTTATCATTAATCAAGATTTACAAGGGAAGCAAATGGTGAATTTTTCATGGATAATAATCTTGTTGCCCTTAGCTAATAGCTCTGCATCTTTGTGGAAGATGAAATGAAGACACCAGGGTCGCAGATGCACAAGCTGATTTATTGGCAACAAGCCCACGACGCTCCCGGGCATCCGGTCGGGAATCCACAGCAGGAGTAACTGCCGTGGAACCAGACCGTCACCTTGGAACCCCCGAGGGAAAACAATATACTACATTTGAGGGCGCGCGGGGAAGACCGCGCGACCTCGACAACAAGAACACAGGAGTTTGAATACACTACATCACCTTCCCCCCTTACAATGACAAAGAAGGAAAGAACAGAAGTGCAATATAACAACATAAGTGAAAACATGTCAATAAGCATATGCAATACTATAAGAAGTAACAAAAGAGAAAAAAAAAATCAATACATCACAAAATCTCTAAATTTAGAAGGCAGTTTTACATGACGGAACCTAGATGTGGGAACAGAGTCCACTGGAACACCCTCGTCAGTTGAAGTTGAAGCGTGAGGTTCAGACAAAGCTGATTGCACCAAAGTAGATGGTTCCACCCAAGTGGCACAATCATATTCAAAAGTAAGTTTAGACCTGTTAATGATGATGTTAGCTTGCTGAGGAGTCAACTTGACCAACTGACGTTTGTTCCACCACCCTCTTCCTGTTAGTAGGACTGAAGCTTTGCCAGCTCTTTCCACCTGAACAGGAACAGAATAGATGGACTGACCTTTAGTGACTTTCATGGGACTTTATATGAGTACTCAATCACCCACGGAAAACGGTCGAAACAACACATTGTTCCTTTGATCAAAGTATCTTTTCATGTTGGTTTGCACTTGAGAAACTTTGGAAAAAATTGTCTTTTTAGGGGAAGTAAGAATGTTCAATCTTTAACTAGAGCAAATGGTGCACCACTTTGTAAACAATAACACAACAAGTTATCAGATCTGTGTCCAAGGTGGTTTCTTCAAATCTTCATTTATTTATTCAAAATATTTAAACATATCAAGTTGAGATGAACAGCCGACGCGTTTTGTCCAAACAAATGGACTTCTTCAGGGCATATATAAGGCACTCCTAACATGTGGCGTCAGGGTGTCCGTAATGGATAAAGCCAGCAAGAGGAAATAGGCAAATCCGTGTCCACGTTATTTTATATAAATGCAGAGGTGCTACGCGTTAATGAAAAAAACGGATCCAAATATGTCCCGGTGACAGAATTCATACAGTTACTCAAATATGAGGTAGACCAAAAAGCAGGAGCGATCACGAGTTCCAGGCATGATACGCGTGGAGCCGCAACCCAGTCTTGCCTCCTTCCGTGGTGTTGTCGGGATAGCAGGTCAGGTGCTAGTTGGTTGTAGGGTTCCACTGTCCAAGCTTGTATGATTTAACAATGTTCAATCGTTCACCTAACCAAGAAGGAAACAGGCTAGTAAGGGCTTCTCTACTTCTAAGTAAAGAAAATGGTGTAACACCTGTGGTGCAATGTGGAGAAGTGTTATAGCACCACACTTTTTGCTTAGGAAAAATGCCAACATCCATGTTACTAGCCAGTGCAGTTTGAACACCTTCCTTGATAAATCTGTTGCCTCTTTCGACTAAGCCATTTGAAGAAGGTGCATATAAGGCAGTTCGTAAATGTGAAATATCATGCTGTACAAAAAATTTAGCGATACAAAAGGGGATGATGGACGGAACGTTTGAGCCAATCAAACACTCACCCCCAGTCAACTGATCTGGGTTTAATCCATCATCATTCTTTAGCTCACTCCACCACCCCAGTTCAGACATGGCCATATGCAAATCAGTCTGACCCTGTGCCTCATGGGAACAGTCCAGCCCGAACTGCCAAGCCATGTCTTCCCTGGACCGGAAACAAGCATCCTAGGACCGGTTTCTGGCATTCCAGCCGTACAAAAAATTTAGACATGCGATCAGAAATTAAATGTGAACCATTGTCAGTAACTATTTGCTTAGGTGATCCTTCAATGTAAAAAACGTTCTTTAAAAATTCAATAGCCGAATCAGAATCTGCAGATTGCACAAAAGAAAAGTACATCCATTTAGAATGATAATCAATCAATAACAATAAATACCTCATGTGATCAGGTAACAAGATGAACGGACCTGAAAAATCTAAGCCCAATTTCTCCCAAGCCACATTAGGGTAATCTACAGGATGCAGTGGAGTATTATGTGTTTTCCAATGTTTGTCAGAGGTGAGGCACTCAGGACATTTATCAACCCAGAATCTTACTTGAGCATCAATCCCTGGCCACTAATAGTATTGTTTGATTTTCATGATGGTTTTAGTGGAACCTAAATGCCCTTGATAAGCATGTCTAATGATGGAATCTCTCACCTTGGTAGGAGGTACGAACAAAACCCCTCACATGAGTAACCCATTGTCTATGGATAAATCATCAGCAACCTGTGAAAAAGGTTTCAAAGAATCATTGAGTGTCCTTTTTTCTGGCCAACCTTGAACTACATACTCGCAAACTTTACCCCAAGTCACATCCTCTTGGCAAGCAGATGACCACTCCACCTCACTCAGACCTGGGCATCACTCAAGGTTGATGGCATCCACAGACGCCACACTGACGACATCATCAACAGAATCATCTCCTTCCTCGTCTTCCACAGGCATGCGTGAAAGGCATGCTATGCCGATAAATTATGTGGTGTTGGGCAGGTCAAAAAAATGTAAGGACTGTCCTCACACACCACCCTGTGTCATGCTTCATCATCGGCAGTCCTCGCTCTTTAAAAACCGCATTTGATAAAGAGCGGGCCTACACCTGGAGACAGGGAGGCACTTCTATACCTAAGTGGGGGCCCGTGCTAATAAAGTGGGTGAGTGATGTTAAAAACCTATGCAAAAACTGCGTGTAAGCTTTAATAATGCAGAATGTGCTCGGTATTAAAAACTAAAAGTGGGGACTGGGGGAATTAGTACCCCATCTCCAACCGTGTTGCCAACATGTTTCTGCCGTATCGGCCAGGAGGGTCCATGGCATTCATCAGAGCGTGAGAGAAAAGGGCTCCTATCTTGCCACTAAGGACTAAGATGAATCCACTAGGGTAGGTTGACCTTGGTCCAACTCTACCATCAAATTTCAGAAAAACCTGTAAAGATAAATATAACACAGCATAAGTGAAAAATTTGACTCACACTGGCAAGGAAAGAATCAGACTGAAAACATGAGTGGAGTACATTGAGGCGCATGTGGTTGTGAGCACGCGTGTCGCTACATACGTGGTGCTCAAAAGATAAAAACAGATGTGAGACCAGCTCACATGCTTACCCCGGGTGAGGGGTAGGGATGTCCCATGGGAAGGGAGGATTTGAGGGACCCCTGTAGTCACACTCTAAAGACCAGGTTGGAAAGAGATCACAAAGCAAAAGTAAATAAAACATGTATTTATGCAAGATTTCAATGAAGCATTCACTCAAACAAACAGACTATGGAGAAAATAGCTCCCAGGTTGTTAATCAGTCATCCATGCAACCCCTTACTGCCTCAAGGTGCGTCCCTCGTGGTGCTCCTATCATCCGTCCTCTTTGCTTCCCCGCTGGTAACTGACTCAGAGCGGAAGCACGGTATATATAGATGCCCAGGAAGGTAATTGAATGATTAGAGTATGAGCGGGCGCCTCTCAAGTGGTTAAATGAGCTACACCTGTGATCGATCGCCATTGTATTGCCGTAGCGCCTCATGACGCTCTACTGAATCGACTCGTTTCCGGAGTCCCAAACGGCGCTGTGTCAAGCGTGAGGGAAACACTGTTTTCACTGCCTGGAGGCATATCATAGTGAGAGAGAGGGCCGCAGCGATCATGCGCGCTCGCTCGCAGGAACTGGCTGAGTGTTCCTGGTCCCACGCATGCGCTGGGAAGGCTAGAGTCCTCAGTGCAAGGTGCGCATGTGTAGTGCAGCCGAGGAGGAACACTTTGAAAAATATGCAATTATCGTGGGAACGGAAATTAACTTCCACACGAATTTAGGCTCACTAACCAGAAGTTTTAGAAAAGTGGGGGAAAATACACCTTCAAATAGCTGCAAAGACTCGGGGGATGTGCTAAAAGAGCATCCGCGGTCATATGAAGTGCCAGAGTCCTGGGATGACACAACACCCTGAGGAAAAGTGTTCTTCTGATCGGCATCATTTGTACCGGGACTCCATTGTTTTTCATTACCATTTCGTGTCAAACACTTCCACACGACCCACCTGGTCGTTTCTGCTGATGCCTGAGGAAATTCTAACTGACACGACAAAAACCATCTTGCAGCCTGCATTTCTGCCCAGGAACTGTCGCACACCCAACCCCCTGTTCTTTGCAGTTCGACAGAAAGCCATGAGACACTCACGCCCTGTGTAAATGATTTGTTTTCCATCTCCTGCTCCCTGCCTGGTAAACATCCTTGACACTGTGATCAGGTTATCTGGACAATGGTCTGACTGCTGGGCCTTGATCAGGGTGATTGGACAATGGTTTGAATGACCGTGCTTTGATCAAGCTGAGTGAACAATGATTTTAGTACCAAGCCTTGACCAGGTCACCAACTACAAACATCGTCTGGACCTGGTTATCAACTGCAAACACTGCCCTGATTGAACAATGGACTAACAGCCAAAAGACTGGAATGAAAAAGTATAAAAGGCTTGTAAGCTGCGGAGTAAAGCAGCAGCCTCCTCTGTCTTGTTTCTAACGAGCTTGGGACTCTGTTCCATAGCCCGGGCTATTTAAATAAATCTGGGTTCCTCCTGCAGACGAAGGCTCCTGTGTCTCCTTTTACTACGTATGAAGGGTATGGAAGACTTGGGCGGTTCCCCCGCCGCCGAGACCCAGTGAGTGGGTTATTCCGGTTCTTCAAATGGCGCCTGAACAGGGACTCCACGAGTACGAAGGTCAGGCCCGGTGGTTGTGAGGAGATGCACGGAGAGACTCCGACGGAGGCGCCCTAACCGAGGGATTCTTGCAATCCGGTAAGCCGAACGACTCGCCCGCTGTTCCTCCCCACCCGCTCTGGGCCACATGACCGCGTCCTCGCTGGAGTCCCCTAGCAAATAATTTCTGGAGCAGGACACAGCCCTACGTCTGCAGAAGAGAACTACCCCTGTAAGGTAAGGGTGGACTGATCACCCACCAAGTCTGTATGATTCTGCTGTTATTGACCTTTGCAAAAGTCAAGCAAGCGAGGTGAGTTTTTAAAACCCGCCAGTGTCTGTTATCTATTTACAAGCATGCCAGTCAGTAGTAAGTTCAAGAAATTATGTTGTTTTATGTGTACGCAGGACTCCCGGCTGGAGGCGGCTTGTCCGCTTCCTCCAGAAGGGACCCCTGGCCATACGATGTATGTTAAACATGGCCCTTCTGCCATAATGTTTTCCTCATTCTGGGTAAAATATACGAAACAAAGTAACGCGGAATTACAGTGGCCACTTTATGGCTCCTTTAATTCCCAAGTTCTTGCCAACTTAGAGGAACAAATAATGAAAAGAAAAACGCGCCCGTCTATGTTTGAATCTGTCTGATTTTGGAGGAAAGAGATAGAGCAGAGAGCTAGAAAGCAGAAGGCTCAAGAAAGAAAACAGGAACGTATGTCAATGGCCGACCACGCCAGAGAAAATTTACAAAATCAAATGACAAAATCGGTAGAAATAGCTGATAGGAAGCATGGGGCCCGGGTACAAAAATGTTATCCAGCTCGTGAGGAGAAAAGAAAGGGCCATATGGAAGGGGGAGAAGAAGGTGATTCCTTGCTTGATACCATGCTAGAAAGCCCTCCTGCATATGCCCCAATGTACCCTGCCCTGACGCCTCACACCCCACATATCCCCCCGCCACCGCCCACTCCTGCCCCCACTGCCCCTCCTACTGTTCTCCCTGTCACACCAGCCCTCCCGATTTTTCCTATGACACCGACCACGCCCGCTAACCCTGTCCTCGCTGCGGGAATGACAACAAGTCTCCATCCGCCCAACCCCTACGGCTTTACCCCTACCCGCCCTTTTCCTACTTCCCCGTGATCTACAGTTAAGCAGGATTTATATAACATGTTGAATTCCCCCCGACTGGCCTCCTTGCGCTCTGCAGTCAGCTTTTCGTCCCTTCGAGAAAATGACCTACAGAAGCAACAGTGTGAATGTTGGATAAAGAACGGGAATATTTATGCCTTTAAAGACATGTGGTCCACCTTTTCCCAGTGGACAATTATGGAACAGACCACCTGGGCTCAATACATGTGTACGCTGGTCATGCAAAAATTCGAGAATGCGCTTATGCAGATACCCACTGGATTAATGGACCTTAGGTCACAAATAAGAAGAGGCGATGTTCAGGGAGAGGGGATGTTTGGCGCTATATCTGCTTTAATGGATTTCCGTGATACGACCGCTTTTTCCAACACCCCTCTAGAAACAGCTATGCCAATGAGAGAGGGGGCCCCTGTCTTTGTTAACGCACTTAACAATGCCCAAAATAATGGCCGAGGGGTTGTTGAGGCACACTGGCGCAGGCTTTGGGTTCATGTTCCTTGGAAAAGGTCAGAAGTAATGCAGTTAAAAGAACAATTACCAGATCCCCGGAAGAATCCGGCTGCCTTTTACAGAGAATTAGGTCAGATTATATCTGCAGGTACTCTCGTTCTTGAGGATATGGATTTACTTTTTGGTACGGTTGTCCCCACTGAAATTTGGGACAAGATTCGACATACTGATCATGAAGTGGCGTTGGGAGGTAAATGGGCTGACCTAGAAGCTATGGAAGAAGCAAGGGTAGGAGGGACTAAACCAGAAGCTGCCATCCTGACTTTACCCGGTAAAATAATAACGTTTATGAAAACACTTTTGCCGGAAACTGTCATTAACTGGGATAAAATAAACGCCTGTAGGCAGCGAAAAGATGAGAATGTGGCTGACTTCTTTACCCGTTTTGAGACAGAATACAAGGGACATAGTGGTTTGGATCCCCGGACCCCAGGTTCTGGTCCAGTGTTTGCCGTTAAGTTTGTCAGCAACTTGCTCCCTGAGATTTCCACCAGGCTTAAGAAAGTTGAAAGTACGTGGTCTGCCCAAACTATGACTGGTATCTTGGCTATGGCACAATATCATGAGAATAGAGAGAATGAAGATAGAGACAAGGAAAGTAAGAAGGTTAGGGATCTTAAGACTAAGGCACTTCTGCAGCAGGCTTACCCTCCCCGAGGTCCCGATGCCCGCGGGAATTTCAGACCTCAGCCCCAACACCCTCCGAGGGCTCGCCAGTCTATCCCCTCCAGCCCTCAACGTACGGGAGCCCTCCAAACAGATCAGTGTGCTTATTGTAAGGGGTACGGCCATTGGATAGACGAGTGTCCCGTGTTAGCAGAAAACATCCGAACAGGGAAGACTCGGCCTCGCGCTCCCAGGGAGGGAAGGCCGACTAGGGACCAGGGCCCGCCCCATCCACAGGATAAAGAACGTAGGCCCAGGGATCACGTTCCCGTCCAGCAGCGTCCGGCCAATAGGTTTGATGGGTACGAAGCAACACGCACTTATTACAATGATGATTATGACGAAGTTGATGAGATAGGGTCCTACCAAGCATAGGACAGCCAGGAAAGGGGTATTACCAGAGTGCAAATTCCAGTGGATCAAAGGGGCCCGTATGTTCAAATGTCAGTTGTGGGGAACGGTCAGGATTTTCTTTTGGATACTGGGGCCACCAGGTCTTCTATTGCACGTCTGTCAGTCCTGGAGGCACCCCTTTCTGGCAATATAAATGTCTCCGTGGGTTTTGCAGGAACACCTGTGACGAGCCCTGTCTCTGAACCCCTCCCTCTCGATATTGGCCCTGCACATGTTGACGCTCCCTTGGTCCTTACTACAGGTTGCAGTGAAAACTTGTTAGGCATGGATTTACTGAAAGCTCTGTATGCAACCATATCATGTAGTCCCCAAGGTGTATCCCTAACAATTTCCCCCACCGCAGCTTCCTATATGTATCTGTCTGGTCCCCTCCCACCAGAATTGCAGTCTTTACCTTCCTCCCTCTGGGCATCATCAGACACTGATGTAGGGTGTCTCAACATATCCCCTCATGTGGTACGCATCCAGCCAGGTGCACTTCTCCCCCGCCTCCGGCAGTATCGACTACCCGCGGAAGGAGAAATGGTCCTTTTAACAATAATATCTGAATTAATGGACAAGGGCGTAGTGGAGGAAACACGTGGCAATATCTGTAACAGTCCCATTATTCCCGTTCTTAAAAAGACCAATGGAGATGCTCTCTCCCCTAAAATATACAGATTCGTGATTGACCTGAGAGCCCTTAACAAAATAACAATGTCCCAATATCCTGTTGTCCCCGACATTACAGCCCTCTTAACGATGGTCCCTTCTGACGCAACGCACTTTTCTGTCATAGACCTGAAGAATGCTTTTTTCAGCATTCCTATACATCCTGACAGCAGACATTTTTTTGGTTTCTCCCTTGGTGGGCGGAGCTTTAGATTCTGCCGAGCCCCTCAAGGTTTCACCGAGAGCCCCAGTATCTATAGTCAAGCCCTTAAAAGTCAACTAGATTCCTTGGAACTCCCTGATAACTCCACACTATTACAATATGTAGATGACCTCCTCATTGCTGCAAATTCTGCCCCATCATGTAAAGAAGCTACTCTCTGTTTGTTACGCCACCTTGCCCTCCATAATCACAAAGTCTCTTTGAAAAAGCTTCAGTTTTGTCAAGAGAAGGTGACCTATTTAGGTCATCTCCTCTCAAAGGAGGGAAGGCAGCTCACCGCTGATCGTGTAGCCATTATCAATGCTATGACGGCCCCACGAACACAAAAGCAGGTGCGAGCCTTTATAGGCCTAACCTCATACTGTAGACAGTGGATTTCCAACTTTTCGGCCATGGTCAAACCTCTTCTTGCCCTCACCACTAAAGACATATCAGACAGTTCCTTTCCATGGACTAGAGAGCATGCGCAGGCCTTCCAAGATTTAAAGAGGGCTCTGTGTACTGCTCCAGTCCTCGGTACTCCTGATTATAGCAAGCAATTTTTTCTTTTTGTACATGAGACAGACGGCTGTGCATGCGCTGTCTTGACCCAGATGTTCGGAGGTCACCATCGGCCGTGTGCCTATTTTTCAGCCACCTTAGATCCTGTTGCAAGGGCTCTCCCAGGATGCCTACTGGCGACCGCTGCGGCCGCCCTCATGGTCCGTCAGAGTGCGGGGATCGTCATGAACTCCCCCCTGACTCTGATGGTCCCCCATTCTGTAGATACCCTCCTTAATAACACCAAGACACAGTACCTCACTAGCGCACGACTCACAGGATATGAACTGACACTCTTTTCCAGCCACATTAACATCAAGAGATGCACTGTACTAAACCCCGCCACATTACTCCCACTGGACACTCAGGATGCCCGCTTAGACCCACATGACTGCATATTAAGGACAGAGGAGGAGACGAAGGGACGGGTTGACTTACAGGATACCCCGATAGCAGAACCAGAAGGTACACTGTATGTGGACGGATCATGTCTCAGAGGGCCAGATGGTAACACCTCAGCCGCCTACGCCTTCACGACATTAGAGCAAGTAGTAGAAACAGCTCAGATTCCGCAGTGCTCTGCTCAAGCAGCAAAATTAGTGGCCCTCACTAGAGCCTGTGAGTTAAGCAAAGGGATGACAGTAAATATTTATACTGACAGCCAATATTCCTTCGGGGTGGCCCACAACTTCGGGAGGTTATGGAAAGAAAGGAATTTCCTTACTTCCCATGGGACCAAGATTCAACATGGCCCCCTAATTCACCGATTGTTAGACTCCCTGACACTCCCCAGAAAGGTGGCCATTATAAAATGTAAGGCCCATAAGAAAGTGACAGATGATGTTGGGAAAGGCAATGCCCTGGCTGACCAGACGGCCAGGCAAACAGCTCTTAGGAAAAGGGAAGGAATGTATGTAGGAGGTCCCGCTAGGTGGGTGGCAGACGAGGGCATGGTTGAAAACACAGTACAGAGTGTGATCGATATTCAGTCCCATACTACTCCTGAGGAACTAAGGGTGTGGAAGGAGCAATTAGCAAAGGAGGGAATTGATGGTTGATGGGTCCGCACGACTATGGAAAGACAATGGATGTTACCTGACAGTCATGTGCTACCAGTAGTTACGATGGCCCATGGTCCTGCTCACATTAGTGCAAAAGGGATATGTAAACTGTTGGAACCTACATGGTACAACTCTAAGATACCAGCATATGCTGAAAAGCTGGTTAAAACCTGCATGATTTGCCTAATGTATAACCCAGGAAAAGGCACAGTTACTCCTAAGGGAGGATTCTCTCCTCCTACCTTCCCTTTTAAAGTCCTCCAAATGGATTACATCCAGATGGACCGATGTAACAATTTGAAATATGTCCTAGTGGTGGTCTGTACCTTCAGCCGATGGGTGGAGGCCTACCCCGTCAAAGACTGCACCGCAATCACTACCGCCAAAATGCTATTAAAAGAGTACCTCCCACGATTCGGTTTGCCCCGCTTGGTCTGGAGTGACAACGGGACACACTTTACGGCTCAAATTATGGAATATATCTGTACAGCATTGGGCATAAAACAAAAATTTCATGCAGCTAACCACCCCCAGTCAGCAGGTCTAGTGGAGGTGTACAATGGCATCATAAAAACTAAAATGGCCAAAATAGTAGCCGAGACACGTGTCACTTGGGTTGATGCTCTGCCCTTGGCCCAATTGTCTACAAGAACAACAGCCCACACCAGGATAGGGCTATCCCCCCATGAGATTGTGTTCGGGAGGCCTGCCAATGTATGGGGTGTCCCGCGGCCTAAGAAACTGTCTGATGTTGAATACCCTGTATTAACTGATTATCTGTACAGTCTAACTAATACCTTTCGTACTCTTTATCACCAGGTGCATGAGGCCATACCTGACAAAAGCGAGGGCCCAGGGCACGTTATCCAACCTGGTGATTGGGTCTTAGTAAGGAATTTTCAACGGACTAAGAGCCTCGAACCCCGCTGGACACAGCCCCGTCAGGTGTTGCTGGCCACCCGCACCGCCATGAAAGTAGAAGGTCGGAAGAATTGGGTGCATTCGTCCCACTGTAGGCGTGTGCCTCTGCCCCTCCCCTATGATCAGTGGGTGAGGGAAGGACAAGGAGACTCAGAAACAGAAACAGTCCCGACATTTGTCCCATTCAGCGATGCCAGACTGCATTTTACATCTACAGAAGCAGAGAGTGACAGCATACTGAAAGGAAGGGTGGAACCCTCCCTTAACTCTGCTGAACATCAAGAACAATTGTTTCCCGACCATACCGTCCCTACTTCCGACCGATATAACTTGCGCCCCGAGGGAAGGCTTGCCCTTTGACTTCGCCAAGTGCCTATAGGCTGTAGGGCTGTGATCTCCCCGGCCTAGAGTAGTGCTGGTGTGTCAGACTAAGGTACGCCATAGGGCTCTTGGCACCTGCGCCCAGTGAAGCAACCACCAATCACAGACAGCCACTAGAGGTCCCTGGCTTAGCACAATGGCTGCCGTCCAAAACACTCGAATCCAGAAACAATATGTCAGTCTCCGACATAGTAAATGCTTCATGGCCACCGTGGTGACGCTGTTTGTCTCCCTCATCCTGTCTATCCTTGGTTGGCTGTTACTAATCTACCATCCTGTTACCTCACCAACCCCTATCCCGACTCCTGCAGGGCACCAGTATTACCCGCTACCAGCCCACGAATTACCCCGCCGTGCAGAATTCTTCAATAACACCTTCATCCAAATGTTGCATCATCATCAGCTGATCATGAACACTTCCAACTGCTGGGTTTGCGGACTGATGCCGCATTCCATGATACACCCTGTCCCATTCTTTCCCTACCCCTTTTCCATCTCTGGGTCTTGTCTTGCATGGTGGATGTTGATACAGGAGGCCTACACTGTCAATGGTACTGCCAATTCTGCCCTTGGAACATTTCGGGATGACTTCTGGCGGAACAGATCTGGCCATGCCAATGCTCCTTTTGCCCGACCAGCTCATCCACATCGCTACTATCACCAGATGAACTCGGTGAGATGGTAGTATTCAACTCAACCACTCGACGAACATTTTCCAGATTCCGCACAAGAAGGATACTGCCCGATGAACGAGACACTGTGAATGTCATAAATATGCAAGGCCGTGTCTGCATCCATGGCCTAGGGACTAAGAAAGTTGGTACCAGTACTTGTGATATCACAAAATCTTTAAACTCTACATCTCCTCCGAAGCTGGTGGCATCCCCCAACACCTATTTCATCTGTGGCACTGCCGCCTACACTTGGCTCCCCCGTAACTGGTCTGGTACCTGCTATCTGGCCTTCCTCCTTCCACCAACGTATTCTACCCATGGGGGTTACCACCTGTTGATGAAGGGCGCTCTGCGTCGCTCACGTAGGGGCGTCATATCAACCGAGGATACAGCAGGCCAGGAAACCGGGGACTTCTTTAAAGGTTTCCTTCGATTCTGGGGCCCCATGGCAAACAGTCGGGCTGTACGAGGACTGACCAGGGTCCTTGAAGCCACCATCACAGTAACAGCTGGTGCCCTCTCCAACATCACTGCAGAGCTACAGGCGGACCGCCTTATAACGCTTCAGAACCGCATGGTCCTAGACGTCATCCTTGCTGATCGTGGTGGTGTGTGTAAATTGATCGGCTCCAGCTGCTGCGTGTACATCCCAGACAACGCACCTACAGTGTACAATGCCATCCAACGTCTGCATCGCCTTTCTTCCGAAATTCATCTGGATGAAGGCAACTGGTCCCTCACAGGCTGGATCTGGGGCCTCCTTTCCCAATGGGGGTGGAGGGTCCTCATCTTCCTTGCCTTGGGAGTAACTGCCCTGGTCTCCTGCTGTTTGTGCTTTCAGTGCCTGCCTGTGCTCTGTACAATGTGTGTCCAGACCATCAAGCCTCCACCCTCCAACATTCACAACACTAATATGATGATGATGCTTCAACAAGAAACCGATGGCCTTATGAACATTGACATTTCTTAAAGTATTTGCCACTCAATGGCAAAAGGAGGGTCTGAGGAAAAGTGTTCTTCTGATCGGCATCATTTGTACCGGGACTCCATTGTTTTTCATTACCATTTCGTGTCAAACACTTCCACCCGACCCACCTGGTCGTTTCTGCTGATGCCTGAGGAAATTCTAACTGACACGACAAAAACCATCTTGCAGCCTGCATTTCTGCCCAGGAACTGTCGCACACCCAACCCCCTGTTCTTTGCAGTTCGACAGAAAGCCATGAGACACTCACGCCCTGTGTAAATGATTTGTTTTCCATCTCCTGCTCCCTGCCTGGTAAACATCCTTGACACCGTGATCAGGTTATCTGGACAATGGTCTGACTGCTGGGCCTTGATCAGGGTGATTGGACAATGGTTTGAATGACCGTGCTTTGATCAAGCTGAGTGAACAATGATTTTAGTACCAAGCCTTGACCAGGTCACCAACTACAAACATCGTCTGGACCTGGTTATCAACTGCAAACACTGCCCTGATTGAACAATGGACTAACAGCCAAAAGATTGGAATGAAAAAGTATAAAAGCTGCGGAGTAAAGCAGCAGCCTCCTCTGTCTTGTTTCTAACGAGCTTGGGACTCTGTTCCATAGCCCGGGCTATTTGAATAAATCTGGGTTCCTCCTGCAGACGAAGGCTCCTGTGTCTCCTTTTACTACGTATGAAGGGTATGGAAGACTTGGGCGGTTCCCCCGCCGCCGAGACCCAGTGAGTGGGTTATTCCGGTTCTTCAACCCTATGATGTGGTGGAGAGAAAAAGGGGGTTTATATTCATGTAGCTGAGGCCAAGATGCTGCTGAGCCTTAAATACTCTAAATGGACTGGATGTTATACGTGGTGGGGATGACACAAAGGCATATAAACATGTACAGCCCAGTAGGCCATGTTATGTATTTCACCAAACTATCAGGGGGCAATCCTTCTGTCTGCTGCAAGACGTTTTAGCCCATGTGGAGCCATGGGATTTCGTCATTCAGACCCTGATCACATGATTTCAAGCGGTAAACCCATCTCTGTTCATGGATGTGTAATTTCCTTTGTATATTCGGGATGCTAGGGTGCATTTTCTCCAACACTACCCACTCTAGGTCTTTGTCACAGTGTCCTAGCTCCAAGAAATGTCGTGTTAATTTCGTGTTGTTTTTTTTGCACCTGATAGTGCTCCGGTGTTCGTTGATTCTTGTTTTAACTTTACGGAGTGTCATACTAACATAAAATAGGTTGCAGGGGCATTTTATTAGATATACCACATTCTCACTGTTGCAGTTTGTTAGGTTTTTAAGGACCCATGGTCTGTGTGTATGTCGACTTCCTTGGTATGATGGGTATACTGACATGCCACACAATTACTGCAAGGGTAGTGGCCGACCGGTCTGTTATGGTCCCATAGGGTTGTCTGGGTCTGTGTTTCTTGTGAAGTACTTTTAAGATGGACCAGTTCGTCTCGGATGTTCGAGTTTCTTTTTAAAGCGAACATCGGTGCAGGCCATTGTTTCCCTGCCCCGTTGAGTATGCGCCAGTGTTTTCGGATGATGTTCTGGACTTTGTTGGAAATCGGGGTGTATGTAGTACACATACTACTTTGTCACTTTCTTGTTTCTCATTGTGTTCTAATAATGCCTCCCGGTTGTTGTTGCGGGCTCTTTTCCTTGCCCTCTTGACCATCCTCCTCGGGTAGTGGCGTTGGATCAATTTGTTTTCCAGGGATTGGGCTTGGTTGTCGTATGTTTCTAGGGATGAACAGTTACTCCTCACGCGGAGGAACTGACCCACCGGGAGATTCTGTCTCATTGCTCTCGGGTGGAAGCTCTCATACATAAGAAGACTGTTTCTGTCAGTAGGTTTGTTATGAACCTTCGTTTTTAACCCCTCTTCATGTAGGGTGATCACAAGGTCCAAAAAGACCGCTTCATTCTTGTTGATGTTGTGTGTGAATTTAAGGTGCTGATCCCTCATGTTGACCCATTCGCAAAACTCGACAGCTTGTTGCTGAGTTCCATGCCAGATGATGAGAATATCGTCGATGTACCTGCGCCATAACTTCAGTTGTTGTTTGAAGGGATTCTCTTGGCAGTATATGTGGTCTTCCTCAAACTGAAATACATAGAGGCACGCCGTGCTAGGAGCAAAAGTGCTTCCCATAGACGTGCCCCTGATCTGGTGGTAGATGGTGTCATTGTATTCAAAAAAGTTTTCTGTCAGAGCCATCTCTGCGCATTCCATGATGAAATTGCGAGGAGTAAGGAAATCCCACTCTTTTTCTTGAAGGATGTGTTCTACTACCGCCAGGGTACGTCGTTGGGGGATGCTCGTATATAGTGCTTCTATGTCCATCGTGATCAACCAGTCTTCTCTGGGGTCGATTTCCATGTCTCTGAGCAGGCATAGTACATCCATGGTGTCTTTCAGGTATGATGCTGATGTTTGAACAATTGGTTTCAAAAACCAGTCGCAGAACTGCGATAAAGGTTCAAGCTCCGAGTCGATGCCTGACACAATGGGTCTTCCTGGCGGTGGGTTCTTGTTCATGTGTATTTTAGGTAGGGTATAGAACCTTGGTGTCCGTGGGACGTCACCCACAAGAAATTCTGCCTCGTGTTTCGTGATCCAGTCGTTGGTGATGCCCTCTTCGACCATAGTTTTATTCTTGGTGGTGAGTCTTGGTGTGGGGTCTGTTGTGACGATCTCATAGCTTTCCCGGTCTGATAGGAGACGCATGCACTCTGCATGGTATTTGTCTTGATCCATTACAACGATTGCTCCTCCCTTATCGGCTGGTTTGATTACCAATAGGGTATTTTTCTTCAAATTCTCAAGTGCTTTCCTTTCCCCGCTTCTCAAATTTTGAAACCCTTTGTTCTGTGTGCAGTCGATGGTGTCAATTTCCTTCAGAACTGCCTGTTCAAAAGCCAGGATGTGACAAGGGATTGATTGTGCGGGGGGTACGAAAGTGGACTTTTTCCTAAGGCCAGTGGTGTTAGTCGGTTGTTCTTTGTGGAGGTTTTTCCCCTCGAAGAAGTCTCTTAGTTTAATTTTCCTGAAAAACTGTGCCAGTTCAGTGCGAAGGGTAAAAAGATCATTCCTTGGTGTGGGTACAAACCCTAATCCTTTCGAGAGGACATTATTTTCTTCTTGCGTCAGAGTGTGGCTACTAAGATTCACCACATTTGATGCTACTTGCTCGTTGAGGGCCCCAGGTCTCTCCCCCTGCTCCTCGTCACCACTATGTTGGGAGCTTGGTCCCCCCAGTGGACTCTGTCTGCTTGCCTTTGGTTCTTTTGTCATCCTCTGCCGCGGTTTCGGCCTCAGTATAAAAAAGGCGGTTGGCCCTGTTGGAACGGGAAACCCTTTGGGTAGAAGGGTTGCTGCCAATAGCCGAAGTGTGGTATCGGGGGTGGTAGTGGAGGTTCTTGATAGAAATGCCTCTGTCCTCTCATCGATGTCCCCTCTTCTCCACTTTCACTGCTGCTCCTTTCATCCCCTGAGCTGAAGGTCCAGTTCATCGGGGTGGGCCTGGGTCTTTATTGTCTCTTGTTTGTTGTCTGGCTCTGTGCCCTCTCGTAGTATTCATCTGTTACATACGGGTACGTGGTTTCATGGTTGAATTTCTGGACATCTTTCTTCAGTTTTGTCAGTTTGGACCGGGTCAAATAGCCCTTGTATTCATTATGTTGGTTGTTAATCTCTTCCAGTTTCTTCTTGAAAACCGAGATGTGTACAGTCATTTTCAGATTGTTTTCACTGGTTTGGATGTCCACCAGTAAAAGGTCTGCTAGTTTCCTGGCCATATTGATGATAAGTACGAGCCAGTCTTTGGTGCACTTCCATGCAATGTATGACCAGTTCTTTCTGAACTCTATGTTGTTGAGGAAAATGCGCGGTTCGTTGGTAACTATCAAACCCCTGGGTGCACTATTTTTTCTTAGATATTCGGTCATAAAGGCGCCATGGAGAGCAGTGTCGACCTGTTCTTTCTTGTTCGTCGCAAGTGCTTCCCATTCGTCAGAATTTTTTAATGTCTGTGTGATCACAGTGTCTGCTAACAGGGAAGGTGTTTTAGATCTCCGCTATAGTTGCTTCGTCAAAAGCCAGTTCGTTAGCCGGGTCCATGTTGACTACAGGGGAGGTCAAGAATTAAACAATTGTGTTAATTCTCTTAATAGGTGTTGAAAAAATGCTTGGCAATAAGGAAAACCCCAAATGTGTTCCCACAGCCAGAAGCTGTACAATCACATATACGCACAAAAACCCTTTTGTTCAAAAAGGGGAGGGAACAAGAGGCTACGGGGCAGTCAGGGTAAGCTGGCCTCCAATTTACATGTATCACACAACAAGAAGCTACCCTGACTAGGTGTCTGATTCTTAGTGAGAAATGAGGCACACTATGCCGATAAATTATGTGGTGTTGGGCATATCAAAAAACATGTAAGGACTGTCCTCACACACCACCTGGTGTCATGCTTCATCATCGGCAGTCCTCGCTCTTTAAAAACCGTGGTGATAAAGAGCGGGCCTACACCTGGAGACAGGGAGGCACTTCTATACCTAAGTGGGGGCCCGTGCTAAGAAAGTGGGTGAGTGATGTTAAAAACCGATGCAAATACACACACGGCAGGCGGGAAAATCACTACAAAAGTAGAAAAAACACACAAACACAAAATGACCAACACCGAAGCACCATGGAGGCAGCCGGAGCAGGCGCAGAGGACGAGTGGAACCCCACAAGCACCCCGGTCGACCAGCCCGGGACCTCGGGGACAGGGAAGGGCAAGGACAAGAAGAAGAGGAAGACGAAGTTCAGTCCGCAGGAGAATAGGATCCTGGTCACGGAGGTGATAGAACACCATCAACAACTGTTCGTCACCTCCAATGTGTCATTGGGCACCAAAAATGGAATCCATCGTGGACAAGGTGAATGCCGTCGGAGAGCACAAGAGGTCAATGGACGAAGTCAAGAGGCGATGGATTGACATCAAGCGCAAAACCAAGGAGAAACTCGCAGGCAACCAGAAGGCAGCAATGCAGACTTGAGGTGGGAGCCCAGCGCCACAGCTGGAGCTGGATGACATGGAGGAGCTGGTGTCGACAGTCATCAGTGTAGAGACCATGGCAGGAGTCGGGGCACCGGACACTGCTCGACATGACACAACACAACAGCAACAGGGTGAGTAACCACCAGGTACTGGGGGGACGGGGGAGATGGCCACAATGGCACACATGCACAATCAACCAGAGCACAGTGCACACCCACAATGACTCTGGATCATGGCCCTGATCTACAGACTGTCACAATGTACATTGCCATGCTGTCTGAATGTGAACATGTACCATGCGGCTACATACATGTGGACACATTGTAACACAGCATCTCCCCTTCACATTGCAGGGGCACCGTCAATACCTCCTGCAGAGCAGTCCCAGCCACTCTTCACTGATGACGAGGAGGACACCACCAGCATCGGCACCCAAGCCCTCCAAGACATCATTGAACTCATCCGCCAATCACCTCCAGGACCAGGGCAGCCCAGCTGCATCGAGGAGACCCCACCCACTCCACAAATCACCCAGCAGGAGGCACCCACAACCCCGGCTGTCTCCCAAGACCTCCCCGAACAACACATGGCCTTCCAACGCCGTGTGTTGGAGGGCCAGAGGGAGATGGCTGAGCAGGTGCGGGTGGGGTTCGACCTCATGGCTACCAAACTTGACGCCATCCATGGGTGGCTGAGTCCCATCAGGGACCACCTCCAGTCCCTAATGGACACCCACAGGCCGCTTCATGGTCTCCAACAATCCCTGGCTGACATCGCTGGAGTCATGACTCGGAGACAAGAACACCTGTCCGCTCAGAGTGGCTCCAGCGATCTCAGCCGTGAGCTGGCACACATGCGGAGGCTCATGGAGGACATGGTACGGATGGAGGCGGAAAGGATGGCAGCCACCGCTGCACATCAGCAAAATGTAGCTGGGATCTACCATGCCCTGCATATCCTCATCATGGCAGTGCTGCCACAAGGCATGGCGCAGATGAATGCTGCTGCTCCTACACCATCCACATCTCCGCCCCCTGGTGTGTCAGTGCCTCACAGTGCGGCAGGCATTTCCACTCCTGCAGTTGATGTGTCACTGCCACACAGTGCGGCCGACAATCCACCTCTGGCCCCTGATGTGTCAGTGGCACACAGTGCCGCAGCCGGAACTGCACCACCCACAGGTGGGCCAGAGCACACATCCGGAGACGAGGACGTGGATGGGCTTGAGATCAGAAGGAGGCACTAGCATTCATGTCCGCCACCTGGCCTGTTGCTGCTTGGTGCCGCACATGGCCCCATGACCTTCCACTGACCCCCGATACACTCTGCTGCACTCACCTTGGACCACGACATGGACTGCCATATCCTGTTTGGTGACCAATGGCACGGCGACCAGACTGCGGACTGTACCCGTCCTCTTCCGCTGTACTTGTCATTCCCCGATGGACTCTGGCTGGCCCTCCACGGGCCCAAATTATGAAGTGGGGTTGGCATGGCCCTGTACTGCTCCAGCTGCAAAACTCCACTGGATGTGCATTAAACATTCAGAAACGCACTGCTGTGTCATGTCTCTCATCATTCATGTATGAATATGTGGATGAATGTAGGGTCAGTGATTACCCCTAACGTCAATGATGCTCATCTAGTGGGATTCCAGTCACAGTGTGCTACATTGCCGATTGCGTTCCGGGTGCCGTAGACACTACAACAGGGACACACGCATTAGTCACTTCCTTGTCCGGACATGAACTGAACCGCGCCCAGAGCCCCCCGAGTCATTGTTGCAAGCCCTGTGCTGGTCCGGCGCATGCCAGGCCAGACCACTCCGCTTACGCTCCGAGGGGGGGCCACATAGCTACAAGTCGCAGGTTTACACGCTAGTGGTCTGCAGGTCACTGGTCTAGTTGTCAGCATGTCACGGCCACTCCCTGAGGGCAGGTTTGCACACACACCACACCCATCCGGCACAGGCGTCACAGGCCATGTGATCCCGCCAATATAAGGGGCCGACAGCGTCACATTCCCCACTGCCGTAGGTGACTGGATGAAGGACATTCCACGATTCTCAATCATAAAGGGCCCATGAGTCGTTGCGCACAGGGTTAGTGGCACCCGAAGTCTTGCGGCCGTCAAGGGCCTACCACCATGTGGCGCTGACTGGGGTTGCACAGGGTTAATGGCACCCAAAGCCTTGCAGCCGTCACGGGCCTACCACCACGTGGCGCTGACTGGGGTTGCACAGGGTAAGTGGCACCCGAAGCCATGCGGCCGTCACAGGCCTACCACCACGTGGCGCTGACTGGGGTTGCACAGGGTTAGTGGCACCGAAATTGCTGAGCGGGTGTGCGGCCTGCGATGATGACGTGTGCACTGATGTGGTCTCTGCCATTGATGCCTCAGGACTCAGCGTCATGTGTGGGACCTGCTGGGATCATGGTGCGGGTCCGCATGATGTGGAGCATGCCATGGTGGCGGGACCTGGGCCTGGTGCTTGCACGGGCACGTGGTGTGCCCACTGGTGGACACACCGTTGGCGGCAGGTGAGCAGTGGGGCCTGGGTGCGCAAGTGCGGACAGCCAGCGCTGGCCGGCGGGAGGGGGTAGGGTGCGGCTGCATGTGTGCGCAGGGACGGGCAGGCATTGTTGCCGTGTGCTGTGAGATGGACTCTGCCATGATTGACTCTGCCCTCGATTACAGATTGCAGACCTGGTGGATTGCAGTGTATACCGACACGTGGTTGGAGACACACCAGTGGCAGCAGGTGAGCAGTGGTGCCTGGGTGCGCGGGCGGCAGTGTCCCTCCTTCTCTCTCTCTCTCTCTCCCTTCCTTTCCTTCTCTCTCTCTCTGCCTTCCTTTCCTTCTCTCTCTCTCCCTTCCTTTCCTTCTCTCTCTCTCTCCCTTCCTTTCCTTCTCTCTCTCCCTTCCTTTGCTTCTCTCTCTCCCTCCCTTCCTTTCCTTCTCTCTCTCTCTCTATCCCTTCCTTCTCTCTCTTTCTCTCTCTGCCTTTCTTTCCTTCTCTGTTTCTCTGTGTCTCGCTCCTTTGATGTGCGCATGACACACGTTCTGATTTTGTGCTTTATTTTCCAGGCTGTGACATCAAGATTGTCCCGTACGGACCCGACAGGAGTCTTCCGCATTGGTGTTTTGTGTTGTATTTCAATAAAGTTTTTGGTTGTTACTTCAATGATGAGTGACTGTTTCTCGTTCTTCTGACCACACATGTGTTTCTTGTTGTCATTGTGCGACATCATGCGCTTTTTGTGGCTCTTGTGTCGTGCACGGTATGTGTTTGTCCCGGGGGGGGGGCCTGGAAGTGTTGGCGGTGGGTGTTGTGGCCCTCATGGGTCTCCGAGCTGCATGATCATTGTCTCCATGGCATCTGTGGGTCTTCAGATGTGGCTCTGGGCTGGACTCCCTTTCATACTGGAGGTAGTCGTCCTGCTTAACACCAGCAGAAGGCAGGTGTTAAATCCCTGCTGCTACCACAGGGAGAACTTATGCATCTGGCAACATCCATCTCTGTTTCCCTGATTTGTCTATCCAACACCCATCATCATCCAATTGTGATGTACTTTCTTGCCATATTGCTAATTCCTCAACCGTCGCCTCGCTCTGGATTTCTTTCACACTATCTAGTGTATCCTCAAACATCGTGACTTCCGGCACCCATCTAGCAGGACCTGCTGCAAATATCTTTTTCATCTTAGATCGGGCCGTCTCTTTAGCTGTTTGATCCGCAAAAGCATTTCCCCTCCCCACATCATCAGTAATTGCTTTGTGAGAACTACACTTTACTATTGCCAGTTTCTTAGGCAGGGTCAACGCAGACAAAAGTCTATTTATCAAAGGGCCGTGCTGAATCTTTGAACCATGGGAGGTAAGGAATCACCTCTCTTTCCAGAGCCGCCCAAAATTATGAGCGACCCCAAAAGCATACTGGCTGTCAGTGTAAATATTAACCGCCAGTCCCTGACTCAACTCACAAGCCCGAATAAGAGTTGCCAGCTCTGCAGCTTGGGCTGACTGATAGGGGACTCGTGATGTCTCAACTATCGTGCGCAGTGTTGTGATCACATAAGCAGCAGTTGTGGTGCCATCTGGTAATTTAAAACAAGAGCCATCGACAAATAGTTCCCCTTGGGCGTCAGATACGGGAACATCAGTCAAGTCTACCCGTCCCTTCGTCTCCTCCTCAGTGTGAAACATACAATCATGTATGTCTATCTCCTCACTCTCCGAAGGGAGGGGTAGTAACGTGGCAGCATTCAGAGTGGCACATCGTTTGATCGTAATATGTGGGGCAAAAAGAGTTAGCTCATAGCCAGTCAGACGTGCACTGGTAAGGTGCTGTGTCTTTGTTCTATTCAAAAGCTTATCCACAGCAAGGGGTACCATAACTGTGAGATCAGTGTCAAGAACAAGCCCTGCCGATTGTCGAATAGAGACGGCCACTGCCGCGGTCGCTCTTAAACAGCTCGGGAGGCCTTTCGCGACGGGGTCAAGCACAGCAGGAAAATACGCACACGGCCTCTGCTTACCTTTAAAAGCCTGTGCTAAGACAGAAAGCGCACAACCGGCCGACTCGTGTACATACAACACGAACGTCTTGTTATAATCAGGTGTGCCAAGCACAGGAGCCAAGCAAAGCGCAACCTTCCATTGCTCAAAAGCTTGTTGACATTCAGGCATCCAAGGCAAAGGTTCATGCACATCTTTAGTTGTTAAATATAACAGTGGCTTTGTTAGTAAAGCAAAATTGGGTATCCAATGACGACAATAGGAAGTGATACCAATAAAGGCTTGCACATCCCTTTGGGTCCTTGGAACAGGCATGTTAATTACGGCATTAATACGTTCAGGAGTTAGTTTCCGACCCTCCTTCGACAGTAGGTGACCTAAATAGGTGACCTCCTGTCGACAATATTGGAATTTGAAAATGGACACGTTATGTCCATGCTGAGCCAAATGCAGCAACAATTTGACTGTAGCTGCTTTACATCCTTCTTCAGTATCGGACGCAACCAAAAGATCGTCCACATACTGCAGCAATACATTACCTGGAGGAAGGGTAAGGGAGTCCAATTGACCCTTCAGAGCCTGGCTATATATACTAGGACTCTCAGTATAGCCCTGAGGAACCCGACAAAATCTAAAACTACGACCTGCAAGGGAGAACCCGAACTGGTGCCTGCTATTGGGATGAACAGGGATACTAAAGAAAGCGTTTTTCAAATCAATGACAGATAAGAATTTGGCAGAAGAAGGAATCATAGTCAGAAGAGCAGTAATGTCAGGGACCACAGGGAACTGAGGGACTACTATCTTATTAACTTCGCGCAAATCAATCACAAAACGATAGACATCAGTAACATCATCAGGAGAACCTGGAGGCGGCCTCTTGAGAACAGGAAGGATGGGGCTATTGCACACATTTGCCGCTCTCTCTTCAACAACTCCTGACTGAATCAAATCTTGTATTATATGTAACAACGCCTGTTCTCCTGCATGCGAAATCTTATACTGAGGAATACGAGGCAATATTGCATTTTCTTTAACCTGAATAGAAATTGGAGGTATTTGCAAAAGTCCCACATCTGTATCACTTGTAGCCCACACCGTAGATGGAACATCTTTAAACTCAACTGGGAGGGGGGCATCTTTAGACAAGCATTGTATAGTACTAACCACACTCGGACCCACTGTCAAATGGACACCGTCTGGAGAACAGTAAATAGTAGCATGTAGATTTTTTAACAGATTTAATCCCAACAGATTCTCTCCACAATTTGATGTTAGTAAAAACGGCGAATCAACAGTAAAGGGACCTATAGTCAAGGCAAGGGGTTTGGAGATGGGGCTTACTACCGGCATACCGGAAAAACCAACCGAAACATTGTTATGGCCAGACAGGGCTGCCCCAGGGACTACTGACCTCGCAAAAGAACTATTCATTGCTCCTGTATCCACTAAAATTTTCTTCTCCGAGCCCTGCAAATCCACACTAATATAAGGTCCATGCTGATCTACAGGTATCAGAACTGGTCCCTTACCCTGTCCTTGGCTGTCCTAGCTGTAAGACGACCCAGTCACATCCTCCAAATCATAGTCATCATGATAATACTGTCGGCTTCGAACGTCATCAAAGTAATTCTGATCAGTACGGCCCGATGACGTTCCAGTAGCCTGGTCCCCATCCTGACTGGCTGCTCCCCGTCCTCGCCCTCTCTCTCCCCGTCCTCTAGGAGCTGCAACCTTTTGCAGCAAAACTGGGCACCGCCCGCTACGCCAGTGCCCTTCCTCCTTGCAATACGCATATTGATTGGGTCCCACAGGCACAGCACTCTGACTCGTACGAGGAAGCTGCCTGGCCGGTCCAATTCCTCGACCCCGTCCCTGCCCCCTGGATGCCTGCTGCATCAGTACCCTAGTCTTCAACTCCTTTGTTTTCTTTTCCACCTTCTCTTTCTCCTCATTCTCCCTATGTTCATAATACTGAGCCATACTCAATTTCACCAAAGGGGTAGAAGTAGTCCATGTGCTTTCGGCAGCCTGCAACCGTGTTGCAATCTCTGGTAACAAATTTGTGACAAATCTGTTAACAAACAACCTGATACCCCCTTCCAAGGACAAATCCTGGCCACTAAAATCCCAAAACACACCTTCAACCCGAGTAAAAAAATCAGACACACTCTCATCCTTCTTCTGACGACTTGCGGCTAGCTTATCCCAAATCACCTTCTGAGGTGGAATAAGAGAGTGCATATAAGTAATGATGCGATCTGGCAAAGCCAAGATCTCAGCCTTAGGCTTATCACCAGGCTCCCTCTCCTTATCCCACGCCTTAATCTCATCCCATGTACCACCCAATTCTAGGGCATGGTTCTGAGTGTGCACCTGTCGCCAGACATCCACTGGTACCAATAAGCCAAAAAACATTTCAATATCTGCCAACGTCATTATCGGCGATGCAGCAGCCTCTGTCAATTCCTTATAGTAAGCAGTAGGATTTTTCCTGGGGTCGGGCAACTGAGCCTTAATTGCGAGGACTTCACTCCTTTTCCATGGAGTATAAACCCATTGTTCTTGAAAACGGGCCTCTACTCGTGGTCTAGTCACTTGATCATGTTGATCACGTAACTCTGGTATCTCCGAGTGAAAAACGGGATGAACTTCCCTCATTGGGAACTGAGATATTACCGTCGGGGATTTTTCATGCAATCTACCACGATATCCAATCAGTGTAGTAACACTAGCAAAAACCTCATTGGGAGCCATGCCCGCAGCATATACTTGGTCCCTAATATTGTAAATAGCCTGAGGTGCAACACCTTTGAAACACTGTTCCCATAGTCCAATCAAAGTGGCCGACATATGTTTAAGGGCATGCTGCTGAACAAACGGCTCATAATCCTTTAACACACTCCAAACATCCTCAACACCATAAATAGGACTACGGGCCCACTGGGCAGCCTGATTGGCCACCATATTCTTCTCCACAGCTCCCACATCAGACCGAATCAATACCCGTCCTAATCGCTCCTTTGCAACTGCCCCAGCTCCATCATTCTGACCACGCACCGGTGTCTCGGCATCTAACAAGGGGGAAGGAGTAAAAACAGGGGCCAACCTACTGGTTGAAGAGGGGGGCATCAAGGTCAACATCGGCTGAGTTATAGGTGTCTGTGAAGGAGAAAGTGACATCGTAACAACAGGGGTGGCAGGAGGACTGGCAGCCACAGTGGCTGTGGGGGACGGAGCCACAGAAGAAACTGGTGATGCCGGAACCAAAGCACTTCGATCAATACTAGATACAACGGGAACAGGGAGGGCAGAGGCAGATGACGAGGGCTGTGGAACAACAGGGTATATTCTATTCGGGGCATAAGGGGGAGGCGGTCTGTCTTCCATAAAAGTGTATGTTTCCTCTCTAGTAACATAAGACTTATCACATTGCAATCGAAACCTCCTAACTGCACATTCTATACCCTTCTCCACTTTCTCCTTATCATGTGCCACCGCTTTCTGAGTCAATGTCTGCGTTCTCTCCCTCCGTGCCTCCCTTTCCGCCCTCAGCCATCTCTGTTTAGCTTCCTTCCGCCACACCTGAAGGTAATCAAACATCGACTGCCTACTACGTTTAGCAAACAATTTTTCCTCCAAATAATTCAATTTCTGTCCATCAAAGGTGCCTGTTGACGGCCACTGCAATTCAGCGTTGTCCCTGGTATATTTGTGCCATAATGTACTAAATAAAATAGGGCCAAGGTCATGCTTAATATACATATCATAATTCGGTGTGCCCTCTGCGGGCGCAGGCTGCTTCTCTTCCAATCGAGCATCAGCAGAACAACAACGGCATCCCACACAGCACAACTTGCTAAAGCAAGGCATTCTTACCTCTACACACACACACACACACACACACACACAGTGCGCTCAACCAAGTATCTCTCAAACAGATCTTCCAAAGCAGGTCAACAGACCCCTTCCAACAAAGTACTGGTACCAAATACAAAAGTTCAAATATTCTAAGCGCTTAGTCCAAAACGATCCTCAGATCGTACCAAAGTCAAACTAACAGTGCACCATGTTCACAAAGAACCCAAACAAATTCAAGCGCTTGTTCCAAAAACAGTCCACAGACTGCACCAAAGAGAGACAGGCTCAAGTCCCAGACATTTTCAAAAGTAAGCCAAATTCACTCAGTTGCCTGGCAGGGTATCTGCAGACACCCTGTATCTCTAAACGGTCTGCAGACCTACCAAGTTCAAACAGCTAAGATGGCGCCATATTTACCAAGAATCAAGACAAACTCAACTGGTGCACACAGGTCAAACAAAGTTATTCGCCACTGTCGAATCTTCAGACCAAACGGTCAAATCCAAGGGTTTCGCCATTCAGGACCCCAGTCGGGATGACCACTGGGCAGGGCACCGCCCGATCAGACAGGCGGGGCAGCTGCGAGTGCAAAACTCTATCGTTCAGAGGTCCCCCGATCCGCCTATCCGACCCAACGTGGCCCCGTCCTCCTCACCCGTTCGCGGGCGAGGATGAGTTCACCCGATGGAGTCCCTGTTCGGGCGCCAACTGAAGGAAGTGACCCGAAAAGGGCCACCCGGGTCACTCACGGCCACCTTCTCTGCCTTCCTACAAATGAAGAGTCGGTCAGACAGTAGAGAATACAAACCAGATATTTATTGAGATTACACTGCAGTGGAGCCCAGTCTGACCAGCCTCTTGGGATGGCTGTCGAGGGACTGAAGCCCGTAAGCATACAATTACATTATGTACGTTTGCAAAGTCCACAAAGGCACCCCTACTATGGAAAAACACTAGCAGGTGTCGTAATACAATGGGGGTACAGAGCATAAGTTTCGATTCTGCAGCTGGGCACAGGCTATCTACTGCCCAAGGTCATCTGGCCTATCCTCCCTACCAGACGGGTGGGAGAAAGGCTCCATCTAACAAGAAAGGTATGTACTAACGAGGATACTTGCAATTATATAGAAAAAGCTCAATCTTGGGAAACAAAACTTACCAAGGACTGTTTCTCGAAAATAACTAAGCAGCAGTTTCGATTATCATACAAAATGGCGTCCAGATTGCACGATGGTGTCGCAAATGCTAAAATATACGGACAGAAGGGCTTTCCAATATTAACAAAGGGGGAGGGGTGCCCTGGGGACCCCTTCCAGTTTGCGACTGGCTTACCACCTATTTGAAGTAGGTGGTAGCTGCAAAACAATCGTATATACCAGTGCGACTCGCTATTAGGAAGGGATGCCCTTGGCACGGCCCTTCCTAATAGCGACTTGCAAACCCTATTTTGCCAGTCGGTAATAGGTTACCGACTCGCAAAATAGGGTCTGTACATTCTACAACCCTTTTTAGTGGCCTCAAACGGCCTTAATTTCCGTTTGTGACTGCTAAAAACGGTTGTACATCTGGCCCTTAATCTCCCCGTGCCTACCATAAATTAATGTGTTCAGGGGCGGCTCCACCATGTGAGCGGAGGAGTGTCGCCCCACTGCTTTCTCGCAGTGTGAGAAGCAGGAACATAAAATGGTATAAATACCATTTTATGTTCCTGCTTCTCACACTGCGAGAAGGCAGAAGTGTTTGGTTGGGGGCGGGTGAGTGGGCGGTCCTGCTCCAGGGCAGGGGAGGAGTGGCTTGCCCACTGTTGTGGGCGCTGACTGTCTGGTCGGCCCAGGGCTGACCAAACCAGTCATACGCATTCTCCGTTTTCTCCATGTAGGCTGCATGCAGCATACATGGAGAAAATGGTCTCCACATGGCCGCCGGTGTGGTCGGCATCCCAGCCAATCACAACGCTGCCATTGCAGCATTGTGATTGGCTTAGGGGAGGGGAGGGAGGCTGCCTGCTTCCTGGGACTCAGAGCAGAGACAACGCGACGCGGGAACGGAGGCGAAGGTAACTTTTAATTTTTTTTTACATTAAAAGTCCCCCGCACCAACTCCCCCCCGCCCTACCACCCACGAATCATGCCGACCGCGACTGAATGTGTCCTTAACTGGTGCTCATTAAAAAGCGCAGGTGTTGATGATTAAGTGCCGGTGTTGAGCACCGGAATCCACAGGTTTAAATTAAGCACTTGTGTCGAGTCAATTTGGGGGGACCTAAACTGGCTAAATAAACTCTCTTCAGTCCTCCAGGAGAACTTTCACAGTGTGTTGCTTACATCTGGAGCACCTTTACTTCACAACTTTGAAATGGTAAGTAGTTTTCTTTTCTCTCACACACACCCTGAGTTCAACAAGTATTTGTGTTTGGACTCACTCACAGTGCTATGAAGTCGCCTGGTGGTACCAGCTCACTATATACCAAGCATCTAATGTGACATAACGTGTATTTGTAAAGCGCACATTCACCCAAGGGTATCTTGGCGCTGAATAACAGATGTTTATTGTTACCTAACTCAATGGTACTCATTTTATCGACCTCAGAAGGATTAAAGGCTGAGCGGACTCACCAGGATTTGCACCTGTGGCCATGAGGTTGGACACAGGCTCCTACAGTGGACGCATTAGTCCACTAAGCCACCAGACCCAGATCTGCTAAGGTGGCATGACACAGAAACAATGGCATTGAACCCGAGCACAAAGTCAAGGATGGTGAAAGGATACATCATTTTCTCTTTCGCAGTAAGGAACAGATAGATCACCTAAAGCACCCCCCAATTTGCTATAGACGTGCCAGTCACCACAACTAATGTGCCAGTCTGCTGAAGTGTTAAGTTTACCCAGAGAAAATCATTATTTTCTAGTGGTATCAAGTGATGTTGACGGACAGATAATGTTTCTCCGGAGTCTGACAAGCACAGCAACTAAACATCTTACAAGCTGCAGACATAAAACATGATCACATTTAGCTGCAAATGGTTTTAGAAAATACAAGACTTCTTTTAGGTCAATGGAGATACCCCTGCATTCCCCACTGACTTGTATGTCATTCTAAGTGTGCAGAATCCACAAGGTAGGCTACGGGATTGAGAGGCCTCAGTCCTGATGTCAATAGTTATGTACTTAGATATATAACAGCTATGGTCGTAATAATACTAAAACTATAATATGCAGCGGTCAGCAGCAAATTATAACTTATTCCTCTTTAATTCACAAAAGACATATCTGCTATGAAGGATGTCCATCACCAGCATCGTACAGCCAAAAAACAAGACATCACCAAACTAACAGCCATGAAATAACTCAAGAGATCTTTCACGTATTGCTGGACAGTTTGGGGGACTTTAATACAGTCCACTACTGCAGGTTGCAAATATCTATACAATATGACAGCTTCTTTACATCTCACAAAGGCACTCAGATATGGGATGATAATAAAAACGCCAATCCCAACAGATCTCTCCAATTCCCTCTCGCTCCAATCCAGCCAGCTCAGGACCACAACTATAAACAAAATCTCAGATTAGGCAACCCAAATGCAGTAACCAGCTAAGCAGACTATATCATGAGAAATACCATAAAGGGACCTGCAAAACTGTTCAAAGCTACAAGCATACTGAAAACCACAAAACTACTCGCCTGCCTCTCACACTTCATCCTCCACCACACTGCTTTGTGCTGCATCCTATAACACAATAACTGCACCTCGGTGGTCATCAAGCATGACATGGACCACTTCCCACATATGATCACAACAAAGACAACATCCATAATCAATACCCCCTACACAGTATAACGTGCAACCCATGTAGGCAAGTGCTTCAGCGCCCCATATAGTGGAAATAAGATCTATACAAATGCTGCAATTTAATGCAATACAATAAAGAATTAATTCCCAGGCCACCTGGTCAGAAGGGCCACAGGTGTAAACCCAACGTTTCCATAAAGGTATCCCCCCACTCCTGGTACAGTAGCACGGCCAAACACAAAGATTACTTTTCAGAGATGTGCAAATGAGCTAGCAAAACATCAAACAGAACAACTAAGAGAGAAATGCCTCAAAAGACAATGCCAAGTTTTGGTAAAAGAGCAAATATGTTGGAACTAGAAAGCACAATAACTAAAGTATTGAAAGAACCATGAGCAGCTCCTCTATTAGGGAGTGTGTCGTGCCCCACAAGCCAAGGAGATGGGATGGAGAGAATGGCAGACAGGTCGGCTGCAGTCCTACTGATGAGCCAGTTAGTAGAAATTAAACAGAGCAACGTACAGATCCATACTAGGCATGCAAGGGTGGGCACTTTCAGTCTCCCACTAGTCTGGTATGTTCAGTGTGTGTCTGTGAGACAGTTTTGAGAGTGGACAGGTACTGACAAAAGCAACACCGTTGCTAGGGCTATAGGTAAGCGATTGGCTCACCCTGAGCACAAGCAGAGCTGAGCCCAGTCTCAAGTTCCCTACTCCTGCTCACATTGGCAGACTGTTAGACCTGGCATCCTTGGCGTAGTTTTCCCCCTAACTGTTTGGCTTTTACGTTCCTGTTTTTTGCCTGAGTTTGTTTTTGCTCCCCCCCCAATCCAACAAACCATGCCCCAAACCTCTGCATCATCCTGGATAGCAAGCTATCCATGAAGAAACAAGTCAAAGCAGTCTAATCCGCCTGCGTCTACACCCTACACATTCTCCACAAAATCTTCAGGTGGCTCCTGGTAAACACCAGAAGGGCCATCGTGCAGGCCCTCATCACCAGCAGACTGGACTACAGAAACATGCTCTACGTAGAATCACCATACGGCTCCTGAAGAGACTCCAGACAGTGCAGAACTCAGCGACAAGATTCATACTCGACCTCCCCAGAAGGACCCACATCACACCCCATCTCAAGAAACTACACTGGCTCCCAATTCAAAAGAGATGCCAGTTCAAGATGCTGACCCACGCCTACAAGACCCTGCACAAAGAAGGACCAGCCTACATCAACAAATGTCTGACCTTCCACCAACCAACCAGACACCTCCGATCAGCTTCCCTCTCCCTCGCACACACCCCACGTATCTGTCAAGCCAACAGCGGTGGACGCTTCTTCTCACACCTGGCAGCCAAGGCTTGGAACAACCTCCTGCAGCACCTCAGGACCTTATCGTCACTCCAGCAATTCAGAAGAGAACAAAAGATCTGGATGTTTGAATGATCAAACTTCCACGCAGCAGCAATCAGCTCCAGCACCTCGACGCCCTCACAGGTGATTTGCAGTGCTCTCTAAATGTTGATTAATTCATTGAGTTATACTTTACTGACCTAACTACAAGTTGGGCTCTCACTATGCACTGCTTATGACCTCACATATACCTAATTCATGACATGTTAAATTTCATCATTGATGACATCACTGACATCTCAAATGACATCATCATCTCAAATGACATCCTTAGCGAATGAGAAAAGATAGGACATCTTCTTACCATCCTGGCATTGACGGCAGAAAGACACAACTCGTAAGTATGCGGAAGCTCAGATGGGGGGTCGAACAAAGCGCATAAGAAATGCCAAAAGACCTTATGATACCAACCAGCAGTTGCATCTATTTGTTGAAAAGAATGTCGGGGCATGGAAGGTTCTGGTGGAACTCAGTGCATAACAGGCATTTGTCTATTGTGAAAAGGAGAATGCATATTTTAAAGGCAGCAAAAACATCTAAAAGTAAAAGGTCCCATGTTGCCCGACATCATGGCTCACCTTGAGATCATGTAACAGAGTTATCGAAGGAATTAACATCCCTGTTCCCTGATGGAATCCCATTTGCACAAAGCCAAGAAGGACCAAGGCTTCTAAATGGTTTGAGAGGTAAGCATGCTAGATGTTTTTCTCCAATTTCGGTAAAAGGGGGATAGGGCTACGAATGTGTTCAACTTTGATATCCAAACTGTTGGGCAATAGCTTGAATGCCCATGCTTCCAGCACTGTAATACCACCCTAGAGAAGAATGTGTCAGGCAAAAAGGTCAAGGCTGGTACCTTGCTTTCTTATAGAGACTCTCCATCAAGCTACCACAAGACAAATGTGTGCGCCAAGGCTCTCCTTGGATGCTGTGATGTATAGATTGGATATTCTCCAAAAAACAAGCAAGGCTGTCACAAAGCCCTTTGGAAGAAGTGATAAAAACTGGATAGAGTTAAGAAGGTCTCTGACCATACCACCACTGTGTCCTGGTAGAATTAGAAGCTTGAGGAACCTTTTTGATGAAGATCGTAACTTTTGCTCAGAAAGACCACTATTGATAGACTTTCAGATGAGAGTGATAGACGATTCAGACTTCCTCTGAATTATGAAGATGCCGTTTGTGTTCAGTCTTTTAAGCTCAAGGAGCCAACAGTGCAGGCTGACAGATGTATTGCCTATCTTATCCTGCCTCCAAAGAGGTAAGACCCGTTCAAAGGACAGTGTGGGGCAGCCATTGAAGGCCTGCAAAACTGGGAGCACAGATAGCTTTCCATGGGAGTAGAAATCCTATGTTGCCAAAGCAAGTTTGTAGCTATATGTAATTCTCATGAGAACCATGGGTGTGTATGATGCAAAATTGGCGTTCTGCAACGAAATCTGTACTTTTGCGATACTTTTCATCGTGACATTCAGATTTTCACCTTCCCTTCATGTGTATAACCCCAAATCATTCAGTCTGACAAATAAGACTTGAAGGTAAGAGTAATTGGCATGTCCATCCATCCGTCTTCTGCAGCTCACACAGTATACTTCAGGTTTCAACGTTTGAGCGAGGGAGCATTGCCGCAGATAAAACAGATAGCAGTAAGTTGCATTTGAAAACGAGAAATATAGTTGAAAACAAGATGGTCATTAGACGCGATCTATGTGAGGTTACGCTCACGTAATAAAAAGTAAAGCACAACCTTATCTGTAGCCCCCCTTAATGTCCAGTGTGTTCCGAGGATGGGATTATCCTTACCTGACCTGAAGACGTAAAGAGGGCAGACTGACTGGAGCAAAATATTAGCCTGGACCAAGAAATGCAGCAAAGCTGTAGTGGATAGCGTTCCAAGTCATAAGTGCTATGGAGGCCTGGCACCACCTGGCCTTGGAGGAACAACCTGGAGTTACCCAGCCAGGATCACCTCCTCATCCTGGGAGGCAAGCAGAGAGAAAGGGAAGAGGGCAGGAGTTGAATGTCAGTTAGTTTCTTCTCTGTGTGTTTGCATGTGTGATGGCAGAATGAGAGGCCCATACTTGACATTTTTTGGGCATTTTGTTGACAAGCTGGCATAACAGTTGTGGCCTCCAATCATGGCCTCAAATCCTAGCCACGCCAGACACCTATGTGTTTTGTGCTTTAGCGCCCTGCCCTTCCCATCTATACTTTAGCCTCTCCCATTCTGGCAGAATGATCTTTACACAGAGCTCAAGGGTAGAATAACTGTTGGGAGCTACTGTGTCAGTGACCCAGGCAGCACTAACACAAGAGTGGCCCGCTCTTACAGGCTTTTCTAGTACTGAGGGGTTTCAAGGAACTAGGGCTGAATTTATGTCCACTAATTTTTGCACCATGCATTATGGTTTTTTCTCCAGTTTGGCCTCTCTTCAGGACAGTTCACACTCCAGTCATGGTCATCTCAGCTGCCCACGTGTCCTGGGTCTTGCCCAATTCCTCCTCCTCTACTACCAAACATTTGGTGTTCTCACCTCTGGCAGCGCCATCTTTGGATGGCTGCAACCACCTGTCTTATCAACTCCTTCCAGAGCATCCAGCCCAGTAGTTCAGATGAAAGGTCAGGAGTTCAAAGTGTTTCCCTTTGCGTTTTCCCTGTTTGATCCTATTACAGTGTGTAAAGGGCCTAAGGTCAAAACCATTGTTGCCTGACTTTCCTCTCAGCCCTATCCACCGCTAAACCCTTTCTCTGTTTCAATGCAGTGCTCACTATTACCAACTGTGGGCCGCTCGCCTATCTCCAGGTAAGATATAGGTGCCATCTGTTATGACTTCATATGTCCTATGCATGCCTATAAATTATTTGTCCTTAGGCTCTATTGATTGCTTTCCTGGCCACGTGATGCCTCCTGTCACTTCAGAGTGGACTCTTCAGATGATTTATTACTGCTGTCTGTATTCAGTGCATGCTGGGGGGTTGCAATCTGTCGCTTCTTAGTGGACTACAAACATTTACCATGGCTGCCTGTAATTCAGTGCATTCCTGGATAGAGTAGTGTACAGGTGCAGAGGAGCATGCATGGTGAGTGCTTGTATTGGGTATATGTGTGCCTGAGAGGAGTACAGTACATGAAGGGTGAAGTGATGTGCAGAGCGCACATGGCGAGGTGAGCCTGCAAGTGGCACAATACAGAAAGGCTACAGTACTAAGCAATGTGTGCAGAGTGAATATGTGTGGTGAGTGTATGTGTGCCTGGAGTGGAACAATACATGAAGATAACAGTGCTGGGCAGTGTGTTTGCTGTATACATACACTAAGTGCCAGTGTGGCTGTAATGGTACTCTACATGGAGGGCCCTGGGTTCCATTTTGGAAGGCCCAGGCCTGCTTGGTGAAGACATGAGGGGATAGAGGTATCCCCCCAGACAGATTTGTGTATTGCTGCATTCCTGGTAGCTGGGTGGGACACACTGGAGGAAGTGAGAGCCAGGGTCCTCAGTACACTTCAAAGGGTGCTCTTTGATTCAGTGAGAGAGCACAAGAAAGGGGACTGGACATATCTCAGGAAGGAGATGGGGCTGACAAGGGAATCATGAAGAGTGGGGCTGGCAGTCCGAGATTACTTTTTGATGCTCATCTTCACTGTGGCCTACATCCAGGTGTGAACTCTAGTCAATCCCATGGCCTGCGTTGTGGGACTATCATCTATGAAGTTTCCCCTGCTGTGACAGATGGCTTTAAAGGAGGAAGACGAGAAGTATGTACTTCAAATGAAGCAGGACCCCAACACAAATCTTCAAAGACCCAGACCCTAAATCACATTTGGTGTCTAGAAATGGACTATAATAAGGTAAGTTTGAGATCCTAAAAATTGACAACTGCCAAGTAGCCATATGGACTGTGTGAGGAGGGGAAGCTCTGCATGACTTATGCCTGTGACCAGGACTAGGGGCCAAGGCCTGGATTTTTCCCTGCTGGTTGAGGTGACATCACTCAGGGAAACCAAGACCACGTGCTCTAGAACCTGGAGCACCAGCGCCTGCCTGCTTGCCAAGACCAGTGTGCTCTGTGAGGAAGAGGAGAGAGTTAGAGGAGTGAGTTCCAGTGGGGAGCCCTGTTGAGTGGACTCCCGGTGCAAGGTGTGAAGAGACGGCTGCTGCACTGATCTGGTCATTGACAAAGGAGGGTCGCCGTGAAGATAGCTGTGTGAATAGATTGCTGTGCGGTAAAGGCGTAAGCCTGTGCAGCACTGTTATGGCAACCCCGTGAGTCAAGAGGGGGCCGCTGTGTAAAAGACTTCCTTGGGGTCAGGGCCGTAACCTCTTCAACATCATAGCGGCAATACCGTATGCCAGGAGTGGCCGGCTTCGCCAGGACTGCCGTGTGGTAAGGGCCGAAGCTTTGCATGGCAGTGGTGGGGCAACCTCATATGCCAGGCGGGCTGCCAGGAATAATTGTGCCATGGTTGTGGATTGGAACGGAGCCCGTAAACTGCAAGCATCAGTGATCCATAGGTCACAAGGAGAAAAAAGAACTGTAACTGACCCAACCCCGTGAACCCAGTGAGGATACAGAGGGAGCATCGCCACCTCAGTGGGATCGAAATTAGGAGCATCGGAATCACACACACTCCATTTCGGGAGCTTGCTTATCCACAGTGAGAATTTTGTGCTGAAATGTCTGCATTTCCAAAAACAGGAAGTCTGATGTTTCAGACAAAATTACTTTAGTTCTGAAACATATACATAATGCTGATATTTGAGCAATAATTCATATTGACTTCAGCAGACTTATTGTGGATGTTTGATCTATGGTACAAGAGGGCATTTGCTGCTGGAATTTTCATTTCATGATTTGCATGGAGGGATTTGCTTATCCCTATTGCTGGAAAATATTGATATTATGACAACTGTTTTATGAACCTTGGGCATGTAAAATTGGTATAACAGGCCTGCTTTCCAATCCTATTATCAGTAGGTTATTGAGCAATAGCACTGCTATGGAAGCCTCTAAGATGTGCCTAGCTTTGCTTTCTATAGCATGTGATTGAGAGATTTGCATAACATTTGATTTGTTCCTCTTGCCCCTTCCACATAGGGTCTCAGCAATAGGATATGACTATAAATCGACTTGGAAGGGTCTGGGATGGAAACATGAAGTGAAGAAATATGCAAAAATATTTTAAAAGATGAAAGTCCAGTAATTTAGAATTAATGCTGGTGATAGGCAACCCATAGCGAACCTTTAGCATACATTATGTTGAAAATCTACAATTTTTGGTACCATTTTTTAAAGTATTTTGGGGGCACGTCGGTTCCAATATTACTGGAAGATGTAAAGTCTGCTTGGCACACTAAAACATATTGGAATATTGTATTTGTGCCCCTTCAAACCATATGAAATTTTCATGTATAAGTATCATGATCAGTTTGCACTAAAATGAATTAAGGAAGATTACCTTGCTTGCTTCACTTGTTCTCCCGGTCCTATTCTAGAAAGATATTTAATTCCCATTGTTTATGTATTTACGTACTTCTGTATTTATTAAATCGCTCTGTTACCAAAAACGCTTTCCTGGGACAGAAAAGGAGAACCAAAAAGAACAAAACCTCAAGGAAGGAAGTAGAAAACCAAAAGAGAATTTTTTAAAGTTAAACGGAATTGAAGGTAGCTTTCTGTCTTCGAGAGATTTTAATGCCGACTTTTCCATAGTTTGGGGGACAGGCAATTGAAAAAGCGCCTTGTAATGTGTTCTTTGTTTATTCGAGGCACCAAAGAGCAGATTGCGAGAAGGCATTGGAATACACCAGCCTAGACAGCTCTGACTTTTCTGTGCTTTGGTAAACCCCGTGGGCTATTAAAGTAAACACTTAGGGGCAGATTTACAAGCCCCTTGCGCCACTTTTGCGTCACTTTTAACATGGGAAAAGTGACGCAAAATTGGCGCATGGGGCTTGTAAATCTGCCCCTTACTGCAGACTGAGTTGAGTTTTCAAACAAAGTTTAATTCAAGGTTAAGAGCCCACTAGTGAGGAGCGGAATATCGCCGCCTCCAACCAGCATCTCAAAACATCATTATAACATGAACCAAGTACAACATTCCATATTACATCATAACACTATCCAAACATTCCACATTACCTAGCTACAGAACGGCATGAAGTTAAAGCGCACTACACAACAGCTATACATATGAATTTAAACTAGAAGCATTGTTTAATTGCCACCAGTGCAAACCTTTATGCTACTCCAAAACATGATTTGATTTTCAGAGGTTTCTGGCCACTCTTACATCAAAGTTATAAATCTTTTGGAGTACTGCCAAGGAGTAAATTGGATTAACGAGGCATAGACTATTACAGCAGTCAAACCTCGATTAACTTCAGAAGCCACCACCACTGCATGCTTCTCCAGAGGAGAAAAAGTAGGATATAGTGGGAGGAGGTCCCATATACTTATGCTAGGGAGGGTGTAACGACTTGATTTGGCCTTTTACTGGCAGGCGCTCGGTTGCCCCTCCTGGACACCGTCCACCTGCTGTCTTTGGACATTGTGATGCAACCAGCTGGCATTCTGGAATGCCAGCTGATCGTGTGTTAAAAAGTCCAGGAAACGCTCAGTAATTCTTCAGTAGTTTTATTCAGGAGTAGATACACAGACCACCAACCCAGGCAGCAGCTCAAATCCAACTGCCAAAGATGCAGCTGGGGATGATAGAGCATTGTGTTGTCATGGATGACACATGGAATGTAGAGGTGCTGCCCAGCAACAAGAATAGAAGGCAAAATAAATAAAGCATAGCTAGGTAGATAACTAGCCAGGAGATGAGTAATGAAAACACAGCTAGATTTGGCAAACTAAAGCCCACAGCATCGCGCTACAACGGCCATTCTGGGAAGACGGTGAACAGCACCTGTAGTCTTGTTTCCCCTGCGTGCCACTTTCTTGATGTGTTGGTGTACCATACAATAAAATCTACAACTTACGCTTCTGTGGTTGGCACGTCTTTTCAAATTTGGCGATGATCACCAACACATCTACGGACCCTACGCGTATTCCGGATTACCAGTATCGGACTCTTCCTGACGCAAGTACTCTTTACTTCTGGTCCGGATGTGCGAATTTTCCCTGTTCGTATGGATTACTTGCTTTCTTGGGTTCCTACACCGGTTCATGGATGGGCGTTTGCTAAATATGGCAAACTAAAACCCACATCACATCTTCCCCCCCACACAAAATGAACAAAAGAAAAACATTAAAAGATACAAAGTGAAAATGCAAAAGCAATAGAGAACCAGGGCAAAATCGGCCACTGACATCCCAGGACATCTAATAGTCTTGATGCCAAGTCGGTCTGAATCTCAACCTCCTAGAACTCCCCGAATCAGGCACACCAGAACCAGGAACGTCACAAGGACCAGACCGCTCAGACACATCAAAAGGACCATGACCACGTTCAGACATATTGGAACCACCACTCCACTTCACCAACCTGGACATGCTCCACACCTCACCAGAGTTCAACAGAACAACATTCTTCCTTACTTCCTTGATAACAAAAGGGCCCATGAACCTGGAATGACCTTTCTTCAAAAGCCCAGGATTCCTAATCAACACTTCATCACCAACACACCAAACCCTGCAAAGAGCAGAATTCTTTTGGTCAAACCTGTTCTTATACTTTTCCTGGTAGAGTCTCTGTTTAGACACAAACTGTTCATCCCTCTTCACATCATCCGCACACAATCTCAACCACGCAGGACTCAACTTATCATGAGGCTTCCTACCTCTCAAAATAGAAAAGGGGGAAACCGAGGTCAAACAGTTAGGTGTATTGCGGTGAGCCCACCACGTCTCTCTGAGCATCCTTTTAAGAGAGGACCTAGTCTGCAAAGCCCTCTGGGCACAACTTTTCACCAATTTATTCACACTCTCAGCCAAACCATTGGCTTGTGGTGAATACAAGGCCGTCTTGAAATGAGTAATGGACAACTCTTTAAGAAACAAACTCATCTCACGTGAAACAAATTGAACACCATTATCAGTGATGAGATGTTTAGGAATGCCTTCCCTTGAAAAATCCTCAGAAAGAAACCCAATAACAGCTCTGGTGTTGACAGTAGGCACACATTTGGTGACCACCCACTTAGAAGTGTCGTCCACCAACAGCAAAACATAACGCTCATCATGAGCAAAAAGTTCAAAGGGGCCAGCAATGTCCAATCCCAACTTGGACCAATGCTCAGCGGGAATCTCCACAGGCGACAGAGGTGCAGAGCGTGTCTTCTTGCTCTTATCACTCCCAACAATCCTTGACAACATCTTCAATCTGCCGATCCATAGTCGCCCACCAATACCATTCATGAACCCTAGCTTTAGTCAGGTTCCTCCCTAAATGCCCTTCATGGGCCAAGTTAATGAGCTTGCACCTAAGATCACTGGGAGGTATCACCCGATTACCCCTCAACAACTTCTCCTCCAATACACACAAATCATCCTTGACATTGAGAAAACATTTAAAAAACTCAGGCACATCCTTGTCCGCTGGCCAACCCTTCACAGTATACTCCTTAACCATCTCCAAATCCTTGTCACTCCGAGAAGCCAGAGACCACTCCTCCAAATTAACAGCAGATTCATGCACCCACGCCACAAGGGAATTCTCAACCTCCACACCAGACTGATCCAAAGGCATCCTAGACAGGCAATCAGCAACAGCATTCTTCGGGCCAGGCACATACTCAACCGTGAAATTGAACTCAGTCAATCCTTCCATCCAACGTTTGATTCTTGGAGAAAGATTATTGACCTCCTTGCAAGTAAAAATTTGACACAAAGGACGATGATCAGTCCTGACTTCTACAGGTAAACCACAAAGATAAAATTTGAAATGGCGAATGGCCCAGAAAACCGCCCATGCCTCCCGCTCAATCACGAGTATCGCTCCTCCGCACCGCTGAGTGAACAAGAAGCAAAAGCAACAATCCTTGATTCACCATCCACAACCTATGAGAGGACCGCACCCAAACCAAGCATGCTGGCATCAGTGGACAGTACAGTTTTTTTACAAGCATCAAAATGTCCCAAGGTAGGCACGCGACCAATGGCATCCTTGATAGTGTTGAAGGCAAGAATACAATCATCAGACCATGTAAATCTGGCACCCTTCTTGAGCAATAACCTCAATGGAGAAGACACACAAGCAAAATTGGGAACAAACTTGGAGCAAAATTCAGCTAATCCCAGGAAAGATCGAACTTGGTCTCTTTTTGCAGGTACAGGTTCCTTTACAATGCTCTCAGCAAGATCTAATTTGGGACTGATTCCTTCTCCAGAAATCGTGTGGCCCAAATAATTCACAGATGACACCCAAAATTTACATTTTTCTTGCTTGATAACAAGACCAGCATCCTGGAGTCGCTGCAAAACCTCCCACAACTGTTTGTCATGTTCATGTTGATCCTTCCCATAAACAAGAATGTCATCTTGAAAAATGAGAACTTTAGACAACCCATCCAGTACTTTGTTCATGACTCTCTGGAAGCAGGCGGCAGCAGTTGCCAGACCAAAAGCCATGCGGATGAATCCGAAAGCACCCACAGGAGTCATGAACAATGTCAAGCGTCTTGAATCAGGATGGAGCAATACTGGTGGTAAGCGGAAGACAAATCCATAACACTAAAACATTTAGCATCCTTGATAAGAGCAAGAGTCTCTGAGATGTTCGACAAGGGCTACCTGTCGATCCAAATATGCTTGTTCAGGCCGCGCAAGTGCACACATGCGGATCCCTTTGCCCCCATCCTTGGATGCTAAAACAATCGGGCCAACCACTCCAAACACTTAGGGGTCGATTCCGATCTCGGCCGGTAGGGCACCGAATCGGATTCGACTTAACCGGATCCGATTCGGAGCCCTCTTTCCCGACCGATTCGTACATGCGTCCGGCCGAGCGAGTACGATGCGAGCACACGCGAAATCGCCGACCGACTCGTACGCGGGTCCGAACCGCTCCGACCGACTCGCACGGACACGACTCGCACCGCGCAATGGAGACGTTCCCCGGCCGGGCAAGTACGATGCGCGCCGCGAGCAGTCCGACCGACACGCGCCGTCCGGCTCGAAAGAGCAGTCGGAGCTGGACTTTGGGGGTCCGTGTCGGACCCCCCTGTACGCGTAGCCGCGCGAGTCGCACACAGGGGGACCCATGGGTCCCCCCTACCTGTGCATGTACGGCGCGATTCGCATTGCCGCGTACCCGCTGTAGGGGGCGCCCTTGTTCGCCTCGCACCCATTGAGTCAATGGGAGCCCGCGTACGCGTTGTACGACCGGCTCCCATTGACTTCAATGGGAGTCCGACCGAATCGAGTCCGATAGCATGCGTACGCATCGTACTCGTTCGGTCGGGCTGCTAGAGTCTGATTCGGTCGGAAATCTCTCCGGGTCCGGCGCGGTCGGAGTGATTTCCGGCCTGAATCGGAATTGGCCCCTCTATCTCCTCGATAATGCCAGCAGCTAATAACCTTTTCAGCTCCTGACCTAAAGGATCCATCATCATATGAGGTACCTTCCTCACTTTGCTGACAAACGGCTGGACATTCTGCTTCAAAACAATCTTGTGCTCAAAATTCTTGAGAAAACCTAGACCATCACTGAAAACTTTAGGAAACTGAGATGAGAACTCACATCCTCAGACAATTGACCACATGACAGAAGCAAAATTTTTTCGGGTGAGTTGGGGTTTAAAGTGATCCCCATGTCTCTCTGGTGTCTCCATCCAAGAAGATTATTACCCATTTTAGCCACGTACACTTTCCCAATCGTTTCTCTGTCTCTGAACTGAATTCTTCTGACCACATAACCCAAAACATCAATTCTGACCCCACCATAGCCTACCGGATTGATATCCGGTGGAGACAGTTCAACCTTGTCTTGACCAAACACAACATCCCAATTGGCATCACCAACCATGGTATAAGGCGAACCAGAGTCAGCTAGAACAGAGAACTGTTTACCATCAATCAACACCTCACACTCAGGCATCTCTAACTTGTCTCCATCCACAACACCATCTTCTCTGACGCTCAACATATATTTTTTCTCTTCCTCAACACAATGCACTGATTAGTTCTTAGCACCATGACATACACGAGCGTAATGCCCCTTTTTGCCACACCTATTACAGGTGACAGACCTCGCAAAACAATTGGGGCTGTTGGACAAATGACTTTCACTCCCACACCTAAAACACTTAAAGTCAGACTTGCTGTACCTGGAACCTAACTGCTCAGAATCAGGCAATTTTGTATCCCCCTCACCATGAATATCCCTTTCAAACTCAATCCCCTTGGCACCATCTTTCTTGACCTCATGAACCACCTTGTCCTCCAGGGAAATATCACTGTTCTTATCAACTCTCATTTCTCGCACCCACATGTTGGTGCTCTCCATACTCTCCACAATAGCTAAAGTCTCTTTAAGATCTGGGTTTTTGGCAAGAAGTTTCTGTTGAACCTTCACATCATTAGTGCACCTGACAATTTGGTCTCTAACAAAAGAATCAGTAAGCTGTTCGAACTCACAAGTGCGAGCCAATGTTTTCAAGGTTGCCACATTACCAATTTTTTCTTGCTTGCCCTCAACTCTAGAAAAAAACTTGGGACGTTATAAAACTACATTAATTTTAGATCCAAAATGTTTCTTGAGCATCATGACAGACATGTCAAAAACATTGTCAGGTTCTCCCTCTCCACGCCCCAAAACAATTTCATCTAAACTATCATATACATGTCTACCCTCAACCCCCAGATTGTGTAACAACACAGCTTGTTTTCTTAAGGCAGAGGATTTCTCACCCCGAATAGCCAATAGATAAGAATCAACCTTTGTCTGAAAGAAACTGTGGAGGCTGAGACATGCTGGATGAGGCCATTGTGAAGAGGAAAAAAAATGAAAAACTGTATAGAAATAGTAAATCAAATAGTATAAATTAGTATAAAAAAGTAATAGCATTTAAAGTTATGCGTGTCACAACACTACAAAGGAATTAGCACAATACCTGGGATTGCAATTACAAAACCAAAAGGTAAAACACATCACAAACTATGATAACTTCAGAAACCAAAATGGTGTGCGCAAAATAGAAGTGTCCCAACATGTGAGAAAGGTGTGCGCATCACCGCGCACGTAATAAAATTCAAATTAAACCAGGAGAAGTGAGCGTGTCACTGACACGCTGCAAAAACACAGTACCTCAAGGAAATGGTGTGTGCCTCAGCGCGCATATTCCAAACTGAATAATAGTGAACTCAGCAACAGAAGAACACAATACGCATGCCTCAAACCTCTGAGAAGGTGTGCGCATCACCGCGCATGCTTGCAGCTCAGAGGGAGGTGTGCGCATCACCGCGCATGCTTGCAGCATTCTCCCTGAAGGACGAGAAACTCGTGAGTGCACACTGCGCATGCACCGCACACGTCAGGCAGTAGCGGCTGGAAAATCTTGCCACGGAAGCGGTGCGCTGAATCCAGTAGATCGATCGTGTGCCCAACAACCGGAATGATCCTCTGCGCACCACAAAGAAACTTTTCACAGGAACAGCAGCTCAGAGGCTTGTGACTAGCTCGCCGCCATCAAGAAATCCGTCATCAAAGACAATGGAGGAGCACGTGTGTCCACAGCGCGCGTGCCTTCCTTTACCGGGGAAACAGCACAGCACATGAAGAGGCCTCAGGTGAGAGACGTCAGAAGGCCTACTCTGCCAGATAGTTCGAATAGTAAATTACTGTTATTTCAGGCCTGCAATTTTTAAAGTTCAACCGCTAGGCCACGAAAAGGTAGAATGATTTCCCCAAAACCAGGCCAAACCAGGAAGTAGAAATAGTTCAAACCAAACATACAAGGTACCTGAATCTCCACTGTCTAAGTAGAGATCAAATTATGGCCAAATAAGAGCTGCAGTTCACAAATGGGTCCGATGGGGAAGCTGATGGTCTAGGGATGCCTGTCCCCACGCAGGCACAACTCGTCGCCAGTGTTAAAAAGTCCAGGAAACGCTCCGCAATTCTTCAGTAGTTTTATTCAGGAGTAGATACACAGACCACCAGCCCAGGCAGCAGCTCAAATCCAACTGCCAAAGATGCAGCTGGGGAAGATAGAGCATTGTGTTGTCATGATGACACATGGAATGTAGAGGTGATGCCCAGCAACAAGAATAGAAGGCAAAGGAAATAAAGCATAGCTAGGTAGATAACTAGCCAGGAGATGAGCAATGAAAACACAGCTAGATTTGGCAAACTAAAACACACAGCATTGCGCTACAACGGCCATTCTGGGAAGACGGTGAACAGCACCTGTAGTCTTGTTTCCCCTGCGTGCCACTTTCTTGATGTGTTGGTGTACCAGACAATAAAATCTACAACTTATGCTTCTGTGGTCGGCACGTCTTTTCAAATTTGGCGATGATCACCAACACATCTACGGACCCTACGCGTATTCCGGATTACCAGTATCGGACTCTTCCTGACGCAAGTACTCTTTACTTCTGGTCCGGTTGTGCGAATTTTCCCTGTTCGTATGGATTACTTGCTTTCTTGGGTTCCTACGCCGGTTCATGGATGGGCGTTGCTTGTTGTATGAAGCTGCCGGTGGGCCCCTCAACTGCCATAGGTAGCCATTCGGTTACTTTGTTACGTCGCTGAATGCTCTGAACGTCTCTGGAAGACAACGCCGAAACCTGTGTTCCTGCTCATGTTGCGTGCGGCTATTTTGGACTGCATCAGGCTGTAGATGTTGTGACAGAATCCGACGTCGTAAGCACTCTTTCGTGCCGCCATATTGCAAGCTTTTCTGCCATCTCCGTTGTGCTCAAGACTTCAGGCAGTGCAGTTTACGTGCGGTTACGCACGATTCATCTTTATTTGCCATGACTGTAATCAATGATTCTTCAGCAACGCCGTTTACCAGTTTATTGCTTGTTCGACATGTCTCTCAAGCTGGTGTTGTCCAGTGAGGCAGCGCTGCATCCGCACATGGTGCTTATAGTGCAAGGAAGGTATTCTTTTTTTTGTGGGTACTTTTTGTGCTTGTGTTTGCTTGCACTGGATTCTGGACTTGCTTTGACTCTTCCCTGGGATTCTCTGCTTCTCGTTCCTACAGTTACAATTTCATTGTTTTTAATATTTTTTTTATTTTTCGGGGTTCTCAGTTTCCAGCAATACTTTTGCCTCAGTGTTTGAAGTTTTTTGAGTTACGCCTATGATAGTACTATGACATTTTACTCTCTGGTCATCAAGGCTTCTGGGAATATTTACAATCTTTCTTCACCACAAGCTTTTTTGCCAGCTGCGGGTGAACCTGTTTTGAAGTGGGAAGAATGGCGTGAATATTTCACAAACTACATATCCACCTTTGATGACAAAGAGAAGGAGTTGCCGCCTGAAAAGAAGAAAAAAATATGATTGCATTGTCTAGGAGCTGGTGGTTTGAAAGTCTACAATAATATCAGTAAAAAGGTTGGTGCAGAGGGGCAAGGAGATGTATATGCTAAAGCGCTGGAAGATTTGGATAATTACTACAACTCTCTAGGAGGAGTTAGAGAGGGAGGAGTTAGAGAGAGAGATTTCCGGATGGAGGCGGAAATTTTGTAAGGGAGGGACCTGAACTCATCCCTGACGCAGCACCTCCGGCTTAAGCAACAAGAATTAAGAGACCTGGCGGAGCGAACGACTCACGCACAAGCAATAGCAATCCAGAGAAAGCTCTATGATGTAGGTGACAAGGCCGAAAAAATGATAGCCTGGTTGAGTGGAGGGACAGAGACAGAAGCTGGGTCCTGGAGATACGTTCTCCAGAGGGTGAAACTTACCGAACCAGCAGAGACATAGCAGAAGCATTCGCCTCATACTATGAATCTCTTTACGCTGTCTCCTCTGTACGTTCTGCAGCAGATTGCACCAACCTACTGCAGGATATTCCTACCTTATCAGCAGAAGACAGAACTGCCTGAGACCAATATTTCACAGTAGAGGAACTAGGGGAAGCTCTCACTGATCTGCAGTCAGGGAAAGCTCTAAAAGAGCGTAGTAAGTAAAATCGCCCACACCTACTTAACATGTTTCAAGAGTCTAAGAAAGAGGGCAAACTACCCCTGGACCAGTGACTGGCCACTATAGTCGTAATATCCAAAAAGGGTAAATCCTCTGACGAATGCGGTTCATACAGACCAATATCGTTGTTGAATATTGAAGCCAAAGTGCTGGCAAAGGCACTGGCAGCCCGACTCCGAACAGTGATCTCCAAACTGGTCCACCCAGACCAGTCGGGATTTATGCCATATCGGGGCACGTGGTTCAATCTAAGAAGACTATATGGAGTGCTACACATGATAGGAGCAGAGCAGACTGGGGAAGCAGTGTTATTGTCTCTCAACGTGCAAATGGCGTTCGATAGCATTGAATGGCCGTTCATGTTCGCAACATTATACAGACTGGGATTTGGACCGAGCTTTTGTGCATGGGTTAAACTCCTATACCAAGACCCACAGGCCTGGGTAAGAATGAATGGAGTGGTATCTCAATCATTTCCACTCAGAAAGGGTACAAGGCAGGGCTGCCCACTCCCGCCAATGATATTTACCCTAGCGCTAAAGCCCTTGGCAGCCTGGGTCCGCAATGACCCAATAATATTTGGTATACAAGGAAGGGGCGATTGGGAGGACCGAATGTCCCGAAATGCGGATGATTTACTTCTATATCTGGTTAACCCCTATAGGTCGGTGCACAGGGTGCTTCACATATTCCAACTATTTGGCAGTTACTCTGGATACACAATAAACTGTAACAAGTCTCTCCTCTTCCCCTTGATGGGAGGAGTTCCCCCGAGATTAGCTGGGACTACCCCACTAATAGTTAAGAACAATTTTACCTACCTGGGCATTCAGATATCCATGAAAGAGGAAGGCTTGCTACTACATAACTTATACCCGCTGATAGAGCGACTTAAAGCGTCGTGGCACACTGGAGGAAACTACCAGTGTCTTTGATGGGCAGGGCGGTCATATTCAAAATGATGTCCCTGCCTCTGCTACTATATGTGTTGCAAAACACCCCATACAGAATACCAATGACAGTATTTCAAACTATTGAGAGTGAATTGCAAAAACTCTTATGGGACGGAGGTAGTTCCAGAATTGCTCTGCGTAAACTCCAGAGGGGCATCTATGAGGGAGGGCTATCAGTCCCAGATATTAGAAAGTATGACTGGGCCTCACAATTGATCATAATTAATGATTGGATGTTCACTGATGGCAATGATCTGGTTTTCCAAGTAGATCATTTGGCGATGGGAGACAGGGGCTATCCAGCAGCAGCACTTTATCATAGGGGCCGAGAAAAACAGCTCCCATTCCACACGCAAACAGTGGTGCAAGCCTGGCGTGAAACAACCAAACATTTGGGTTGGGAAGGAAAGGTGACCGGAAAAACTCCGCTGTGGGATAGCGATCAGTTAGGGGAAGTGGGGAACTTAAAGGGATTCAAACAGGGGAATTGTTGGGCATTAAATGTCTGGGGGATATCTGGAGGGGACAGACACTGATAGCCTTCGATAATCTGATAATTGAATACAAAATGTCAGACACAGAAAGGTTTAAATATTTACAGCTGGGCCACACCCTTCGCAAACAGCTTATTGAAGGGGAATCGTTACCAGAATACTCACAACTGGAGAACAGATTGTTAATGGACCCAATGATAACAGGGGCCACCTCCCTAACATATAAGAAAATCTTGTACAACTCACTTAACCCGATGGGCTCTTTGAGGGAGGCATGGGAGACAGACCTAGGTCTCGTGGAAGAGGACGATTGGGAGGAGACGGTGCACAGTCCCCAGGAGGTAGCTATAAGGGCCTGTTTCCTACTTATTCAGCTACGAATCCTTCATTGATCCTACTCCTCAAGAAAACCTACTACATCTGTTGGGCCACTGTATATCCGGATATTGTGCGAGGGGGTGCGGTGAAATAGGCTCCTTCTTTCATATTATCTGGGATTGTAGCTACATATACAATTACTGGAGGGAGGTAACACAAGTTATGTCTGACATCACTGAATTGGAGATCCCAGTGGAGCCACGTTGGCTCCTACTTTGTTTGATGGGTGAGGCAAAATGGTCTAAATTTCAAATGATATGGCTTAAGGTGGCAGCAAAAGTTGCAAAATGAAGCATTGCTAAGGCATGGGGGCGAGCCGTCCACTGGAACTGTCAGACTGGGAGGATGACTTGGATTGGTGCTGTGGGGTCGAGAAGGTAGTATATAAGGCCAGAGGATGCCACGCAAATGGGATAAGATCTGGGGTAGGTGGAGGGCATACAGGGGCCACTGACATCGGCGGGGTGGGAGAGAATGGGAAGAGATTTAGACAATGTCGGAAAGTTTTTGCTACCAGCTGGTATAACAGAGATGGGCGATGTGCGGGGAGGGCGAGATTTGTGGTGTCTACCTACTAATATTGTGAATACAACACTTTTGCTCTGCTTGTGATCTTGGTTGTGTTCTGAGCTGATGTTAATAAAAAGATTTTTTTTTCTAAAAAAAAGAGTGAGTGGCGCCTTTAGTTGTAGCTAAAAAAGCTAATGGCAAGTTACGGTTATGCATTGACTTGCGTGACTCTAATCAAAACATTCTGGTGGACCAGTATCCCTTACCCAGAATGAATGAGATGTTAGCCCTCACAACAAATGTAAAGTGGTTTTCCACCAGAATGTATGACAGAATATCGACGGACAGAAAATCGACCTGCAAAAATATCGACACAGAAATATAGAAGTCAAAAATATCGAAGTCCAATCTACATAAAGGTAAGTACAGACATATCGGAAAAAATATATAGTTGTCAAAAATATCGAAGTTAAAAATATTGTTTTTTAAAATGTTTTAATAATGTAAAATTAAGTAAATAATACATATAATTAAAAGAAATATAGTTAAAAATATTAAAAGATATTTAAAAATGAGAACTAAGGGGCCCATTACGATACCCGGCGTAAAAAAATCCGCCAGGCATGGAAGCAGCAAAAATCCGCCCGCACACACCGTCTGAACACCGACCACGCCATTACGATTACACAAACCGAAAACCGCCATCGGCGAAAAATCACACAAAATACCGCCCGCCAACGTCCGAGTCGGAGTCAAACCGCCCGCCACGGACGGAAACACGCACGACAACACAAAACCGCCCGCCCTCACGGCCGACACACCGCACGTGAAATTACGATCGCACCGCCATGAGCGCGGGAAAACCACAAATATACCGCCCGCCAGCGCAAACAACGCCGATGAGAATCGACACGGCAGAAGCCATGGCGCCCACGTACCTGCACAGAAACCATCCGCTCACAAAACCAATAGCACACAACATGGCCAACAAGTCCACACAGCAAGGCACGCACAAATACACAAGCACAGTACACATCCCGAAAACACCCCCGGACAAACAAAAAATACAAAGGCCAGAACCCCAGACACAACACACCTGAAAACAACAGACCATGAGGACACACCCACATAGGTGAGTACAAAAGCAGCACTCCCACAGACCACAACCCCTTGCTACATTGCAAACCAGAGAGGAGAGGAGAGGACACAGTGACACAGCAAGGACAGCAGCACACCACAGAAACGCACACATCACAACCACCACCACCACCACCACCAAACACCTGCACCACAAACCCCCTGCACATTACACAACACACACCGCACCAGCACCACAAACACCATGGCACCACAAAGAATGCCCAAGTACACGCCCATTGAGCTGACGGTCATGGTCGACGAGATCATCAAGGTGTACCCACAAATCTATGGGAACATGGTCCAGCACACACCACTAGCCACCAGAAACAGAATGTGGAACCGGATCGTAGACCAGGTCAATGCAGTCGGGACCCTGCCCAGGAACAGAGGAGAAATAAACAAACGTTGGAATGACGTAAAGAGCCTGGTCAAGAAGAAGGAGGGCAAAAACAGAGAGCTGGCTGCCGTCACTGGCGGAGGAATCCCGCGCTCTTCAAGACCTTCAAAGCGTGGGAGGAGAAGGTGCGAGTCATAATACATCCGGAGATCCTCGCCGGATTAGCAGAGGAGTGGAGGCTGGTAAGTACAAACTAATGTATACCAGCACACCGCTATGTACTCACATGCACTACCACCATGCCACAGCTCCCAGGGACAAACACCCCCATGTCCAGCACACAATACACAACACATCACACACACATGCAACAGACACCACCACACACAGCCCAAACCGAACAACTGTAACATACGTGGGGACATGTGTACACTCAGCCAGCCACGTAACCACCAACAGGTCCCCAAATATGCCAGAAGCGCCACAACGAGCACCCACCACACCCATGTGTCCGCCACAGCTGCACTAACCGACAAGTAACAGGTAAGTGGCAGGAACACAAAGTGCAGTGGGTGGGACGGTGGACAGCCCAAGTACAACACACACCAGGCCCCTAGTCCCACAGCACAGCAAGGAGGAGCATCCCCCACACCCCACAGCCACGTGTCAGCCACCGCAGTGCACAACGACAGCCGAAAGGCAGACATCACGGTCCACAGCAATCGGTGTCAGTGGGTGTCCAGCCACCCCCACGACCCACAACACCCCCCACCCCCACAGACCTGCAACATGGAGCACCCCCGCTTAGAGCCATGTGGCATCCAGTACAGTGCACGCACGAACAACTTGCAGGTGGGAAACTGGACAGGGCTGGATTACTGGAGGCATGAGGACCATAACACGACCAACACATGGGACATGTCACGTAGCAGACGAACACGCAGCACCGCCCACCGTCACGAACAAGTGAACAATGTGCACACGGACATGAACAACAGACTCACACCCCACATGACCCATCACAGACATAGCAACACCCAAGGAGCCACGTCTGCATGCACAAGCCACACTGAATATAGTACCACACGGCAGCCACTGTGCAACTCATCACACACAACCGAAACACCATTGAAGTCCTGTCCATGTAGCCCCTACTGCCTGTCAACCACACACCCCACAACTACGCCTATGTAAGACAAACAACACTAGATGCAACAGAGCGGAACAACATAAATGCACACGAACACCACTGAACCCATCAAACACACAGACACACCATGCACATACAACATACCATCCATCCCATCCGTCAGCCCCAGTCTCATGAAAGGCATGTCATCCGCACAGCTGCCACACATACAGCAGTCACGCTAAGATACATGCCCATGACCAACCATGTGCCAGAAGTCAATGAAGCGCACAACACACTGTGAGCAACAACACACAACATGGGCCACACCCCCGAGCACTGCAGTGATGCACATGGCACAGGGCAGCACGCACACCAAGGAGATGGGACAACTGCAATACGTTGGCTGGCACACAACCATCACTCACTCATAACGATGCGTCCAATGCCATGTCCAGTAATCACAACAGACAGCAAATATGCAGGCCATGTCAAGCATGCACACACCTCAAACCATGCACTGTCATGCTGCCTCAACACATGTCACGTTCGGCACCCATGGCTCACAGCATGTACCCCAAAAGCATATCCCATCCCAAATGCAAATCTGGGGCATGGCCCCCATGTTGCCATATGCGTTCCTAAGCGTTCCATTTGAACCCCAAAAGCATATTCCCTCCCAAATGCGAATCTGGGGCATGGCCCCCATGTTGCCATATGCGTTCCTAAGCATTCCATTTGAACCCCAAAAGCATATCCCCTCCCAAATGCGAATCTGGGGCATGGCCCCCATGTTGCCATATGCGTTCCTAAGCGTTCCATTTGAACCCCAAAAGCATATCCCCTCCCAAATGCGAATCTGGGGCATGGCCCCCATGTTGCCATATGCGTTCCTAAGCGTTCCATTTGAACCCCAAAAGCATATCCCCTCCCAAATGCGAATCTGGGGCATGGCCCCCATGTTGCCATATGCGTTCCTAAGCGTTCCATTTGAACCCCAAAAGCATATCCCCTCCCAAATGCGAATCTGGGGCATGGCCCCCATGTTGCCATATGCGTTCCTAAGCGTTCCATTTGAACCCCAAAAGCATATTCCCTCCCAAATGCGAATCTGGGGCATGGCCCCCATGTTGCCATATGCGTTCCTAAAGCGTTCCATTTGAACCCCAAAAGCATATCCCCTCCCAAATGCGAATCTGGGGCATGGCCCCCATGTTGCCATATGCGTTCCTAAGCGTCCCATCTGAACACCAAAAGCAAAGTACAAACCAGACCCAGGATGGGCCAGGAGCCCGCATACACCAGAGTCACAATAAGTAGGGGCACAGCAACACACCCATCGGCATGGCCAATCCGTCCCATGCCACATGTGCACAGCACACAGTCCCATTGCCAAGCACACACAACAACAGATGCTACAGCCACACACACGCCTCCGGGAAACCCATGTACGAGATTGCACGAACTGTTAATGTCAGACGACAAATACATACTTCGCCAGGTGCAACACAATAACAAATCTCATTCTCTCCACAGGTGACGAACTGCTGGATGCTGGGGATGGAGCCAGCAGCCAGCACAGCCAGCCTACAAGCCCCCAACGAGGACACACGGATCTGGAGGATCTGTCCTCCTCTTCGGACACGGACCACCAAGCAGGCCCATCTGGTGTGGCAGGGCCCAGCCGCTCCCCAGGACCCCTCCTACCCACCAACCCATCATCCAGGGCTGCTGAACATTCCCAGCCCCCTGCTGCCACTGTCGTTGCGGCCACACCCACGGTCATTGTGGCCACTACCACTGCCGCAACCGCCACCATCGCCGCACCGACCACCACCGCCGCCACCACCACCACGTCTTCGCTGGCACCAGCCCCAGCGCAGGTGGTGGCCCGGCCGACTGGATCCACCCTGGGAGCCACAGCGAGGACCGTGGTGAGCAATGTGGCTAGTGGGCAGGCCGGTGGCAGCAGGACTGGTAGGAGGAGCAGGGTCAGGGAAACGCCAGCCTCCCCTGGGAGCCATGCTCTGCCTCAAATGGCCAGAGTCCTTGGGGCCTATGAAGAGGCCCAAGGACAATGGGTCCGGTCTGCTTCAGACACGCGTGAGGTGCTGGGGGTGCTGAGGTCCATGGACGCCCGTATGGGCCAAATCGTGGACCTCATGGGCCAGCTGGTGGTGGCGGTGAGGTCACAGCCAGGGACAGCAGCTCCCCCTCCGCCACCACCTGCCGGGGCGCAGGGTGGAGCAGCAGTGTCCAGTTCCCCTGCGTCCACAGCCAGTGAGCACACCTCAACCACCAGCATGTCGCAAGCAGGCACCCCCTCGCAAAGCGTGGAAGGGGCCGTCCGAAGTGGAAACAGATCTCCCGGGAGGACTTCGCACGCTCCAAACGCAAGTGAGGCAGCCAGCCAGCCTTCCGCCAGCCTTCCTTGACCAGCCACTGCATTGACTTGGACTACGATCCCACTCCACACAGCCATCTGGATGGCATGTGTGTGTTGGACTATGGACATAGAACCAGTGGGTACACCCTGAGCATCACGCAGCCATGACCGACAGCTCATTGTCACTGCACGCACCACTTTTGTCATCACCTTACACACAATCACATGTCACAGTTTGTAATAAATGCACCTTTTACACTAACTGCTGTTTGTGCCCTGTGTTTTATTTTTACGGAATACAACGGCCACCTTGGGCGGAAAGGCACCTGATGCGTGGCATGGCAATTGAATCCGGAGGGCCTGTAGGGACCTAGGGGTGGGAGACAGAACAGGAGCACATTCAATGAGTGTGTCACACACCCATCACACAGTACATGTCAACAACTACAAGCAATGTACACACATCGCACAGAGCAATAGGGCACAATGCCACAGCCACCAACAGTGGCATACTACCCTGGCCATGGAGCGTTGACACACAGCACGCAGTGAACAAACGGCCACCCTGACACAGCACACACACACCTGCACAGATACAGCCACATCAGCCGTCGTACATGGACACTCACCGTCAAGTGAAGTAGCGGGCGATGAGCTGCTGCCGCACATTACCAGCTTCCTCCTCTCCGCTGTCCTCCTCACTCGAGCTGTCCTGGTCTGCGGGCTGGGGCCCTGGTTGATCTCCGTCATCCACGATGAGGGGGATCTGCTTCCGAATGGCCAGATTGTGCAGCATGCAGCACGCCACCACTATCCGGCACACCTTCTGTGGGGAGTACGCCAGCGCACCCCCGGTGCGGTCCAGGCACCTGAACCTGGACTTGAGGAGGCCAAAGGTACGCTCGACCACACGTCTGGTCCTCCCATGTGCCTCATTGTAGCGATCGTCTGCTGGGGTGCGAGGATTCCTCAATGGACTGAGCAGCCATGCCCCATTCGGGTACGCAGAGTCACCTGGGTGTGAGGGACACAGAGAACCGTTGCAATTCCAACTGGACAGGGGACAGCATCGCACAACCAGCACGCTACACCACTCCACATACTCACCGACAATACAGGCACGATCCTGTTGCATATTGGACATCAGTCGTGGCAAGATGCTGTTGCGCATTATGTGTGCGTCATGGGCCGAGCCTGGGAACTTTGCACACACGTGGGTGATCACCATGTCCGCAAGGCACACCACTTGCACATTCAGGGAGTGCGTGTGCTTCCTGTTGCGGTACAGGTGCTCAGTGGCCTGTGGTGGAACAAGGCCGACATGTGTGCAGTCAATGGCTCCAACGACGTGTGGGATTCTGCCAAGGGCATAGAATGCACCCTTCACTGCCGCCAATTCACGAGCCCTGGGGAAGCGGATGTACCTGTTTCGGTACAGCATCATGGCTGCCAGTACATCCCTCAGCACCTTGCTGAACATGGGCTGGGACATCCCTCCTCCAATGCCCACTGTGTGCTGGAATGACCCAGTGGCGAAGAAATGCATGGCGGCCATCACCTTAGCCGTGGGGGTGACAGCAGTCGGATACACCCTGCGGGGACGGAGATGGGGTTCTAACATGGCACACAGTCGATGCAGGGTTGGCCTGTCCAGCCGAAACTTCCTAATAACCCCTGTATCGTCCATGTCCGCCAGCAATTGGTATGGGCGGTCAATGTTCGGTCTCCGCCTAGGGACAATGGCAGAGGACACATGTCAAAGCAACACGACACATAGCAATTTCGCATACACATCACTGACATGACTGAGCAAGCACATGAGCCACAGCCCAGCTGTCAAGCTGGGACGGCACGACCACAATACACTTACACAGGTCTCCCAACAATGGCAATGGCTAGTGATACAAACCACTGCCATGTGCATGCACATGGGGATCTAGGCCCCAATGACTTGCGGGGCGTGCTGATGGGGACTGACTGCATATCCGTCAAGCGGCAACGCCACGGCAACATGAATGTCTGCTGAGCATGGAACTGCTTCCGCGGCTGGATGAGTATGGCACACGACGACGACGATGTGGGCACAGGCTGAGCGGCCAAAACAAGTGGGACCTGTGGCACGAGGGGATATGAGACAGTAGTAGGTGTCAGCACTGCACCCTATGTACAGCACTGTATGGATCACACCTCCCGAAACATTGACAGGTGTCCACATTGACAGCCCCATGCCAAGACGGCTGTGTGCTTGCAGTCACACGTCACAGGTGAGAGGTTACATTGCACGTGCCAGGTGGCAGACGTACATAGTGGGAGCTGGCATGTGTGTGCATGTGTCTCCTGTTCAGGATCCACCAGATGGGCGCTGACTCTGTACTGACCATTGGACACAGCATGTTCCGTGGAAGGCTTGTGTGTGTGGGATGGTGGCACTGGATGTGCCTCCGTTGGGTGGGGGGCCATGCACAGGGCGGGTACGTCGATGATTGCGCATTGTTGGTCACGGTGGGTGCACCCACTCAGATGTGTTGCCCTGTGTTCAATTCCTATGTCCGCATGATGATGGACTGTAGATGTGGGCAGACTACACATTGGTCGATGTGCTGTCTATATGCATGTGCCTTCACACCAGGCACAGCTGCCCCTGCACATGTGACCCCTGCTGGACTCGCTGCTGGGTCTGTGGAGCTGATGCACCTTCTGTGCGTGGGGCGGACAGCTCTCCTCACTTCCCTCATTGCGCATGTCATGACTTTGCCGCAGGTGACATGGATCATGGAGGGCCCACATGTACGCGTGGGTAGGCTACACATGATTGTTCACTGGTCGCCACCCCCAGTCAGTGTTTCGAATGGGAAGGTTGTCGTGCTGGTGGTATATTCGATGTGGCGGATGGGCGGGCCTAGGTGCGGGCTTACATTCCGGACATGGGGGTAGTTGGATTGGCGACTAGTTGCAGTACACACGGGACACGTCTCTTCCTTTCCACATCTGGGTCATCCCTTGTACTAACTGACAGTGATACAGTCATCTTCGCCCCAGCCCTCATGTCCTCCCCTCGCTCCCCCAATATGCATGCTCACCTGCGAGGCTAGCGCTTGCACAGGCAGCCCCAAGCTCGCACCAGAGAGGGCAAGGAGTGTATGTGTGGGTCCAGTTGCACGAGTGGGCTGTCTCAGGGTATGATGTGTGGCGGGACGCCGTCCACCTGCGTGGTGCCCCAAATGGAGACCCGGCCTGCATGGACTATGCATCACAGTCTTCGCCTTCCGGATCCGCCACCTGCGACACCCAGTGGCTGTGGCTGCCCTTGCCGGCCAGGCCGCGTCCGTCTGTGGCTGATGGCCCACACATTCACTCTTTGGCCTCTCTGGGGAGGGCTCGGGGGTGGTGGCGCACGCGCTTGCACTTAGTCGCAATGGCATGTGGCGTGGTTGGTATGATGGGCAATGGATGGGATGGTGCGAGCCACCTCCCGTGACGTCAGTGCTGCTCGTGCTGTGGTGCGTCCCCCTACACTTCCATTTGACTTGTGCCATGCTAGACGTTGAGGTTCTATTGCCTGCGTGATATGACCAGGAGGAGCGCGAGGAGACCTCTCACACACCATGCTCCACTGCCATCCCGTGCCCTGTATCGCCTGTGCGGATTGACTATGTTGGGGTTACACCTGGTCGACTGGGGCTGTGTGTGCCTTGTCAAGGGGCATGGCGGGCGCACAACAGGATCCAGCTTGTCCACAGAGGGTGGGCTGAGGTGCGCCTGGTACCGCTTTGTACGTGTGCCCGGCTGCTGTGCACACACGTGTTCACTCCCCCCCGACAGGTGTCCTCTCACAATGCCCAGGGAAGCGGTGGTGTACTGTTCATGACCCCTCCCAACACGGCGTGCTCCAACTTGGCATGTGCGCATCTACCTGTCACACCCACCCACCTGAGCACTGCGTCCATACGACTTCACACGACACATGTGTGTCTTCCACAGTTGTGCTACTCATTTGCGTTGACATCCAATACCAGTGGACTACATGGTCATGTCACGACTGCCGTGTACTTCACATACTCTCATCCTCTCTCATTCGTACTTGTGAAATGAGTCAGCGGAGACAGTTTTGGTTTCAAACATTATATTGAGTCTTCTGTCCTCTGTGATGCAGTATAGTGGACACTACTGGCAGCGGAATACATGTTGAGGATATACTGAGCATGATTGCAAATGGGATAGGGTGTGGGGTTACATGTGATTGGCTGTTGCATGTGGGATGTGGGCTTCAGAGTGACATCTGCTTGGCCAAGGCTGTGCTAATGTACATTTACGTATAGCTGCGGAGCTGCGGACTTTGACACAGACGGTATACATGTAGCCTACCAGACCGCTTGGCATCATGGGCACAGTCCATTTCAGTTCCATGTGACAGGTTTGCTGCGGTTGTTCCTCATGCACGCGTGCATGTGAGATGACATCAGGGCATGTGCTTGCGTGCATGCAGCGGCGTGCCACTTGTTGTTGCACTGTGGTGGTTACTGGACATGTCACAGTCACTGGATTCGTGTTGTTGTTGTATGCACTTGTCGTCCATGCAAAGGTCCTGGTATGGGATTCCCGGGGCGGGGGTGGGAGGGGTGCAGCACCCACAGACTCCAGGCGACCTATTCATGTCCACTGAGCGGTGTGTGTGTCCATGGGCGCTGGATCCATGTCGTGTCCTGGTTGTTCGTGCAGTTCCGTCCATGTGGGTGCGATACACAGAGCCCATGCCACTGCCTCCCACGATGCATGCGGTGTTCCTGGATGTGATGGGGAACAGTGTGCATGTCCCGGTCATATCCGATGTCATGGCGATGTCGTTGATGGTGTGGTTACAGTTGCCGGTCGTTTGGTATGGCTGTTGTGGTGGTGACTGGCCAGTCCGTGCGGAAGCTAAGCATGGGTGCGGGGTTGGACATCATAGGTCAATCGGGGAACCTGCGTTGTGGTCCGACGAATTTACAGGTTGTCAGGTATGCGATGCCGTCCAGCAGGGCTTCCATGTCATTGGTGGTGTACATGTTTGCCAGCCAATGTAGCGGATGGTGGCTGTCAAGGTGTTGTTCGTAAGTTGTCCCTTGGAGGACCATGATGGGGCATGCTGGGTGACATTCGATGTAGCTGTTCTCGATGATCCGTCGTGTGGAGGCACAGTGGTCCCATTTCAGTGCGGGTGCGATGTTGGCCACATACGCCATGCCCCCATAGGCAGAGCAGGCCCTGTCGTGTGCGTCCAGAGGGAGGAGTAGTGGTAGCAGGTCCGCCTTCAGACATGCCGGGTTGGAGAGGCATATCTCCACGGGATGCTGGTAGGGACACCTCCGACAGTAGAAGACGGGCATGACGCAGCTGAACAATGTGATGCGGTAAGTCAGTCGGTAACTTACGTTCAGCAGGGACAGGAGATCGCATCCCAATGTTTGAAACAGGTTGGTTTTGTACAGCTTGAGCTGTTCGGCGTAGTTGGGTAGGTGTGTTGCGGTTGCCATTTCGCAGCGGTGTTCCGGCTGTGTGTGCAGTCTGCAATGTGCACGCTCCGAGGTTGCTGTGAGCTCTGTGTAGTCGTAGGGAGACAGGACTTGTGTTCTGTTGGCTTGTTTGGAGGACACGGGCCCTCTTCCCACATGCTTCTCAGACAGTTCAAGGTCAGTGATGTGTGACTCCTTCCAATTAACTTGCATGTGGCCGACATGGGGGAGTGTTTTCTTCTTTCTTCCCCGTCCGTTGTGTGCTTCTGTGATATGCGCTATCTGCCCTGTGGTCGGTCTCCTCGGCATGCCTGTGTTGGTCTATTCTTGGACAATGGCTGTATTCACCGGCTTCTGTCGTAGGGCTGTGGTTTCGGATTTGGAATGGAAGGTCATTCAGTGCTGTCTGCTCTCCCTTGTGTGGGCGGCAGGCTGCCTTTCCGCTCTGCGTTGGGCCTTGTGTGTGAATGTTATTCTTGGGCCACCTGTTGTCGGTCCCGGGCTCTTTGGTGTTCCGTTTTATGTCTTGTTCATATGTGCAGGGTGGTATGGGTGTTTCAGTGTGGTACTGGCGTTCCTCTTCCCGAAGGGAGCCCTGCTTCTCCTAGTTGGTGTTGCCGCCGCTGTGTGCTACGCCATGTTTGTTACACTGGGGTGTGTCCTGCTGTTGCGTGTCTTCACTGACATGTGTGCGTCGGTTGTGTGGCGTTGGGTGTTGTCCGTGAATTGGGCGTTGGGGACATGTCTGTGGCAGGCCTGTCACGTGTCATGTGCGTTCGGGGTGGGGCTGATGTGTGTGCTGCTTGGTTGTGTCCCTGTGTCTGTGTGCGACGCATGCATGGCGCTGCGGTTGGCCTCTGCGTTGTGCGCATGTGTGGCGGCGTCATCGGCGCTTTGGGGCCGTGACGGGGTGGTTGGTTCCTAGTCCCAGGTGGTGTGTACACATGTGTTACGCGATGTTACGATTTGGCCTGTGTGTCATATGTGGATGCAATGGTGGATGTGTAGTGTACACGCGCTGGTGGGGGTTGTCCGCTTTTTCCGCCCTTGCACTGTGTGCGCTGTTTGCGTGCACTTGTTGTGTGTGTGCCTACCTGCGTCTCCGCGGTACGTTGCGTCCTTGGTGGTGCATCAGCAGGAGCATGGGGAGGGCCTGCAGTGCTGGATTCATGCTCGGGGGAGCCGCTTCTTCGTTGTCCGTGCTCGGCGTCCGTGTTACTGCTTCGGTTTGTCGTACGGTATCTCTTGGCCGTGGGAGCCGTTTGTTTGCGGCATCGTAATTTATGCGCCGGGCGGGACGTGTTTCGTCGGACGGTGTGTGTCAGTTGTGCTGCGCCGCTACGTGTACGGGCGCACTTTGATGGCGGACGGTGTTGCTGGCTTGCCGGCGGTGTTTGGCCTACTTTTTGCATCGTAATTTTGCGGGCGTGTGGACTGCTGCGTGCCGGCGGTAACTGGTGGTTTTTGCATCCGCCAGCACGGCGGTTGTGCTTCCGCCCGCCATCGTAATGAGCCCCTAATACATTAAATGTTAAAATAAATTAAACATATACATATAAATTAATATATATACTTACTCCACATAGTGCAACAGTAGAGAAAGCGTTGGATAGCGTAGGGGTAAAAATTACTATTCCCACTCCAGAGAGTGCAACAGTAGGGAAAGCGCTGGATAGCGTATGGGTAAAAATTACTATTCCCACTCCAGTGAGTGCAACAGTAGGGAAAGCGTTGGATAGCGTAGGGGTAAAAATTACTATTCCCACTCCAGAGAGTGCAACAGTAGGGAAAGCGCTGGATAGCGTAGGGGTAAAATTACTATTCCCACTCAAGTGAGTGCAACAGTAGGGAAAGCGCTGGATAGTGTAGGGGTAAAAATTACTATTCCCACTCCAGAGAGTGCAACAGTAGGGAAAGCGCTGGATAGCGTAGGGGTAAAAATTACTATTCCCACTCCAGAGAGTGCAACAGTAGGGAAAGCGCTGGATAGCGTAGGGGTAAAAATTACTATTCCCACTCCAGTGAGTGCAACAGTAGGGAAAGGGTTGGATAGCATAGGGGTAAAAATTACTATTCCCACTCCAGAGAGTGCAACAGTAGGAAAGCGCTGGATAGCGTAGGGGTAAAATTACTATTCCCACTCCAGTGAGTGCAACAGTAGGGAAAGCGCTGGATAGCGTAGGGGTAAAATTACTATTCCCACTCCAGAGAGTGCAACAGTAGGGAAAGCGCTGGATAGCGTAGGGGTAAAAATTACTATTCCCACTCCAGTAAGTGCAACAGTAGGGAAAGCGCTGGATAGCGTAGGGGTAAAAATTACTATTCCCACTCCAGAGAGTGCAACAGTAGGGAAAGCGTTGGATAGCGTAGGGGTAAAAATTACTATTCCCACTCCAGTGAGTGCAACAGTAGAGAAAGCGTTGGACAACGTAGATGTTAAAAATGACATACTTATAAATGAAATAAATATTGTAATTAAATAATGATTTATTAATAAATTTAGAAAAAATAAATAAACTACAAATATATCAAAAATAATAATTACTTTAATAATATTAAATACTTTCCACCCTATTCCCCAATAAACACACAACACACTCCACATAAAATTTCACACAATTAAATTAATTTTCAATTAATCAATTAATAAAAATTAATTTGCAATTAATAATTAAATAAAAAAATTGTCAATAACAATAAATAATATGTAATAAAAATTAATAACCAATTAATAATTAATTAACAAAAAAATTAATTATCAATACCAATAAATAATATTTGATAGAAATTAAGAGTCAATTAATAATTAATTAACAAATAAATTATCAATACCAATAAATAATATTTAATAAACATTAATACGCAATTATTAATTAATTAACAAAAAAATCAATACCAATAAATAATATTTAATACAAATTAATAACCAATTAAAAATTAATTAACAAAAAAATTAATTATCAATCCTCAATTTTTCTTAATTAATTACTTAATTACAAATAATTTACTTACCACCCTATTCCCCTAAAAACACACAACCCACTCCAATAATAAATTAATACAAATAAAATAATCATCAATTAATAACAATTAATTACCAATTAATAATTAATTAACAATAAATTAATTATTAATAACAAGAATTAAAAAATAATAATTACTTAATTAAAATTAAATTACTTTCCACCCTATTCCCCTATAAACCCACAACCTGCTACAGAAATAAAACACAAAATTTAATTAAAATAAATTAATAATTCCTAAAAATTATTATTTTATTTACTATAATTAAATTACTTCCCACCCTATTCCCCTATAAACCCACAACCCGCTACGGTACTAAAACGCAAAATTTACTTTAAAAAAAATTACTAATTTCTAAAAAATGTATACATATATTTAAAAAAACAGTACAGTACTTAACAAAAAATATAGAACACATACATATTAAAAACATACTAAAATACATAACACTCATATAAATATTGATATTATTAACATCGATAATTTAACTATCGATATTACTAACATCGATATTTCTTACCTTAACTTCGATATTCTGGTTGTAGATATTCTTGACTTCGATATTTTGGCCCTACGATATTTAACTCGATATAACTGTGCTTCGATATTTAAAAATCGATATTTTGACTGTCCACCTTTCCACCATTGAGCTGAAGGCTGCTTGTCACCAGGTATTGAATCCAGATAGTAGGAGTCTCACCACTTTTGTAACGCTATTTAGATGCTTTAGGTTCAAGAGAGTACCTTTTGGCCTAGCCTCAGCTGCGGCCATGTTCCAGAGGTTAATGCACGTGGTTTTCAAAGGGGTCAAGAACATCCTCATCTTCCATGATGACAGTCTGGTAATGGGTAAGACCAAAATTGAGCATGACCAAATATTGCACCAGGTTCTTGGCATTTTAGAAAAGAAAGGTTTGACTGAAGAATTCAGCAAATGCAAATTTGCAAAGAAACAAGTTACATACCTCAGGCATGCAATAACTCGGGAAGTGATTTAACCTAAAAAAGAATTGTTGAACGCCATTAGAGAGTCTTCAGTTCCCAGAAACAAAGATGATTTGAGGGCGTTTTTGGGGTTGGTTGAATTTTATTCACAATTTGTGAAGGATTTTTCGACCAAAACATATGAAGTACGCCAGTTACTAAAAATGAGGAACAAATTTGTGGTGTCAAGAAACATTCATTGCCCTTAAGGAGGACATTTGTAATGCCCCTCCTTTACAAGGATTTGACCCGGATTCCGCTAACATTCTCACGACTGATACCAGCAGTAAGGACATTGGTGCTATGCTTACCCAAAGGAATAGTTCTGGCACAGAAGACACAATTACGTTTGCGTCCCAGTCACTCACACCCACTGAAGAGAAATACTCTGTGATTGAGCGGGAAGCACTCGCTTGTGTGTGGGGCGTAGAACACTTTCGCCATTTCATTTGGGGTAAAAAAGTAACTTTACGCAGTGACCATAAACCTCTTACCAAAGTTTTAACACCTAAGGGGTTGTATGCTGCATCACCCAGGCTGGCCCACATGTCTGTGAGACGTTTTGATTATAATTACGATGTACAGTATGTTCCAGGTTCTAAGAATGTGGTTGCTGATTTCCTAAGTCGCATGCTCCTACCTACGTGGGGAAACTCTGAGGTTGTGGGCGAAGAATTCTGTGTATCTAACATTTCTGATGAATTCCCTAGTATTTCAGCTGCTGAGTGGGAAGGAGCTCTAGAACAGGATGAAGTACTCAAATCTGTGAGTGAAATGGTGTTCGCTGGTTGGCCTGAAAAGAAAGCTGTTAGTAAAGAGGTACTTACGTTTTGGAAACTCAGACATGAATTGTCCTTGGATGGTGGTTTAATTTTGAGACTAGGGAAAGTAGTACCTCCCACTACTTTAAGGAGAAAAGTTTTGGAAAATTGCCATGAAGGGCATTTGGGGATTGGTAAAACGAAGAATAGGATAACAAATTGGTATTGGTGGCCTGGGTGTGACAAAGACATGGAGAGTATGATTAGATGTTGTATACAATACGAAAATTCAGATAAGACACAACTAACCCTAAGACCTCCATTACATCCCCTGTCTAGTCCATGTATACCTTGGGAGAAAGTGGGCAGTGACTTAATGGGATCCATTTGCGAGTGGGATGAAAAAGTGTATATCGTTGTTCTTATTGATCATTTTTCTAAGTGGCCTGAAGTTGAAATTCTTCACAGACCTGACTCGTGTAGCATCGTTAAATTTCTGGACAATGTATTCACCAGGGAGGGGTTACCCAAATGTATTCTCAGTGGCAGTGGACCCCAGTTCTTGTCAGAAACTTTCACTTTCAAAGATTTCATGAAAAGAAATGGGATTACACACAAGACTACGTCGGTGGACCATCCTGCAGGGAATGGTGCAGTCGAACGGTTTAACCGTGTAATAAAGGGCATTGTACAGCTTGCCACAAGTAACAGGTTGGTTTGGAGATGTGAGTTACACAAGATGGTGTGGGCATATAGGATTACCCCTAATGATACAACAGGGTCCAGTCCGTTTGAGTTAATGAGGGGAAGAACTCCTATGTCCAAAGATAACATAGGAATGTTGAAGACTGCAAAAAGGGCAGAATGGTCTGCTGAGGATGTGAAAGAGAATTTAGTACAAGCACAGAACAAGTGCAAGAAGTTGTATGATTTAAAGCATAAATGTAAAGAGGTGGCTTCATTGGCAAGGACCGAAGCCGTTATACACAACCGTTGATGGTTGAGAAAGTCTATTGCAATTCTGTACTGCTAAGCGATGGAAAGGTCTGGTATTTTTCCGAACTATCCGTGTGTAGGAATATGAAGGAAAATTAAGGCAGGAATATCCAATGTTATCCAAGCAAGAATGTGGTGCTTGGAAGTGAACAAAGGTTTGGATGGTTGCAAGATTATGGAGAAACCCAAAGTGTGGGAGGAAGCAATGGCTATGTAGGGAGGTTGAAAATAGGGCTGAGGGCTGCGAGGATGCAGTGGTGATCCCGAACCAGAGTAGTTCCATTGACCAGGTCTTAAACCAAAGTCCTAATGGTGTGATTGAGGGAAGTGATACTCTGAGCAATGTAGATGTGGGAGCTGCAGAACAGCTCTTAAACCAAAGCCCTAATGGTGTGATTGAGGGACGTCATACTCTGAGCAGAGTTGCCAGAAATATGGTCAGTCCTACACAACAGGGTGGAACAGTGGGATCACAAAGCAGTAGCAATAGCGACATTAATGGTGACAACTCTTTGGGCAGAGTAATTAGCAGGACTGGCCGCACCGTTGTAAAACTCTGTCGGTTTAGAGATTTTGTGTGTGAATAAGTGACCATTTCTGGCAAGTGTTTGGTTGTGTTTTTTTTAGAGTTTAGCTACCCCTGGGATTGTTTAAGCTTCACCTTACATTGTGCTTTTGCATCTTTGGTAACTTTCTTTTGGATACACTTTCCATTGTTAAATTATATCTCCCTTCTTACAGATACACTTTTAATTTAATGTGCGATTCATTATCCTGTAGTTTGGTTTACATGTATAGAGCTTTTTATTCACATATTTTTAAGCTATAAATGTATTATGGTAAGTTTTATAAGTTCTTCTTGTGATTCCACAAGGGGGAAGATGTGTCACTACTTGGTTTTGCCTTTTACTGGCACGTGCCCGCTTGCCCCTCCTGGACACCGTCCTCCTTCTGCCTTTGGACATTGTTGATGCAATCAGCTGGCATTCTGGAATGCCAGCTGATCATGCTACAACGGTCATTCTATGAAGACGGTAGACAGCACCTGTAGTCCTGTTTCCCCTGCGTGAAACTCTCCTGATGTGTTGGTGTACCATACAATAAAATCTAAAACTTACGATTCTGTGGTCAGAACGTCTTTACAGAGGGGCTCCCAGCGACAAACGGTTCACAGCACAAGGTGCTCGTGCTTATCAGCATTAATCTTGACATAGCTGGGACTCATTCACTGTAATGTAGTGCTCGAGTTTGACCATTAAGGAAAGGGAATCTAGTCTGATTATTCACTGAGTGTTATAAGCATAGGAAATAGCCCCACATCCAAACACTCTAACCAGGGCAGACAGGAGGTTAACACAAACATTAAACAGCATAGGAGATAGGGACATGTCTTGAAGGATGCCTCAAGTAACTGCAGACAGCTATAATTTGAATGGAGGAATAGAGAGCACTTGGTGACAATTTTGCCAGAAAAGAGATCAACCAGCGTTTCACTCTGCCTCGTAAGTCAATGCCTGTTAATCTATGGTGGGGAACAGTATAGTCAACCACGTCAAACGCCTCACAGAGGTTCTTAAAGGTTCACTCCTCCATCATAGATGGATCAAACCTCATCAACAGCAATCACCAGAGATCATTCTGTGTCCCGCCTCGGACAGAATCTATCGGCTGCATTTGATACCATCTCCCACTCAATTCTAATCCAGAGATTGGGGAACATTGGTGTCAGCGGCAAAGCTCTGAAATGGTTGGAAAACTTTTTATCAGAGCAAACTCATACAGTACAAATGGATCCTTATAATTCTAAAACTATGGTCTTGGATAGAGGGGTGCCGCAGGGATTGATTTTGAGCCCTACCCTTTTTAACATATATGTGGCCCCCCTGACCAAGCTTATCGAGTCATGTGGCTTTGATTCAATTTCATACCCTGATGACATGCAACTTGTCATCACTATGGATTCTAATCCGGAATTAACCAAAACCAAATTTAAAAATTGTATGCTCAAAATTGCATCTTGAATGTCGGCTAACTTCCTTCAGCTTAACACTAGCAAGACAGAAGTCTTACTCTTTGGAAAGGCTCAATCAGTCTTGTCTACCGACTGGTGGCTATATGAACTTGGATTGTCCCTGACATTAAAAAAACGGGTTAAAATGTGGGTGTCTTTCTGGACGATAATCTCTTCATGAACGAGTATGTTACATCTATCTCTGGAACTTGTTTCGGCCTGATGTGGGCCTGATACGGGCAGAGCCTAATTTGCTGCCCTTTCGTAAACGCCTAAAAACACTGGGGCATATTAGCAAGACCGGCGATAAAATTATCGCCGTTTTAGCGGCAGGAAACTGCCGCTAAAACGGCGATAATGGGCTTGCTAATATGCGTTATAGAATTCCAATAGAAGCCCAGGTTAGATGTCCTGCACATCTAACCTGGGCTTCTATTGGAATTCTATAACGCATATTAGCAAGCCCATTATCGCCGTTTTAGCGGCAGTTTCCTGCCGCTAAAACGGCGATAATTTTATCGCCGGTCTTGCTAATATGCCCCACTGCTCTTTAACAATTGCACTTAATTACTGGACCTTCTCTGTCTGTCCGCGTTCGTCTGCAGCGCTGGGATGCCTCAGGGTAGCTATCGCGCTATATAAATGTATTTTTCATTTCATGTGCATGTTTAGGAAAGCCTTTCACTGGGTTCCTTTATGGTCGCAATGAATGATTGCCTCTTTTCCAAACTTCAGGTGGTACAGAACACAGCAGTGTGCCTTGTCTGTAATCTTCCCCTGCGATCTCCCTCTGACCCTTTATTACGTTCCCATCATTGGCTTCCCATAAAAAAGCGTGGGGTGACGCCTGGTTTCTTCAAAATGGGATTAACTGTGCCGATTTTCCATTGAGTAGGCACCGTCTCAGAGGCTAAACTTGCAATATTAGTCCTGGCCACTCTGACACTCTGGGTGGTGTGAGAGCTTGCAGAACAACAACAGTGCATTGGCCTTCAGGTAATCCCCACTACAGTAGAGCGCTAATATCAGTTCCCGAGACAGGAAGGAATTGGTCCCAGCAATAATCTGTCTACTTTTCAGTGTGAGGAGAGAGTCGGGGCTCATCAGCAGTAATTCAATCTTTAATGATGAATATATTTTTTCCATTTTGTCCTGAAAGAACCTCGCCAGCTCGTCACAGAGCGTCTGGGTTCAGGGGAAGGGGCGAGTCATACACAGTAGCTTTAGAAATGATTTTAAGGGTGAAACAGACAATGTGATCATTTTAGGCACTTTTTATTATTTTACAACAGAACTGCAATTTTGCCCGCCTAAAGGCCTTCATATACTTGGCCAATTGGATGCAGTAGGCATCTTTCTTTTTACAAGATTAATTACTTCCTCAGGCTGTCTCACCAAGTCTCGTGGCTAGTCTGATTGCTTTCAGAGTTTCAGAGCACCATTTGCGTGGCCTCAAAGTGTTACAGGAAAATGATTTCCTGGGCACATTTTGTTCATATGCTTTAAATAAATGTGAGCGTCCATTGTAGAGCAAATTCCTGTGCCTTGCTATTGTAAACATTATCAGTGTGTAGAATGAAGTCTCCTAGTACTATTGCATTACTGTAGCGCCACAGCTCCAGAGGACTGTTGGACAGGTCTTTCCAAAAGAAAGGTGTGCCTCAAGACTATTCCTTTCTGGGGCATCAGTGTCAGACAGAATGTCTTTGAATAGCAGTGCCACCCCTTCCCGTGCACTCAGTCACTATTTCCGAAGAGAATGTTACATCCTTCGAGGATAAAAAAAATTAGCAACTGGTGAAGCACAGGAATTATGTGGCCAGGTTTCTGTAAGAAACAACAAGGCTACATGTTGTGCATTGTACCAGTCCCGGATTTCACAAGAGTGATTCACAACACAGTGACAGTTAACCAGTGCACAAGAAAGACTTATGGTTTTAGGAACTGCGGGGCATATCATCAAGGCGGCGTAAAACAATTATCGCCGCCTTTGCGTCCGTTTTCGGGCGAAAAGCGGCGATAATTGTAACGCCCTATCAGCATGGACACGCTAACGCGTGAATCCATGCCTTAGCGCCCATTTCCTTTGCGCCTCGCCTCGCATCGCTAATGAGATGCGAGGTAGGCGTTCCCGTCTGTAAGTCAGCGAAAATCTTCTCTAACACTGCTACCCCCTATTAACAAGTAAATCGTTAAGCTGCCTAGTGACATAAAAAGCAGCGCTAACCGGGTATATCGCCGGTTTTTTACGCCTGCTATTTTTCCTACTTAGCCATGACTATCATTGGAGGTGGACTGTCATACTGAGTCCACATCTCCCTATCTACAATGTTTTCCCTAACGGGGTTTTATATCGCTGGAATTCCTGCGATATTGTCTCTTTCCGCCGCTATTGCCGGGATTTCTATCGCCTCGGCGATGCGCGTTGGTGATAGTGCGCTAACCGGGCGATAGAATCCGGCGATAGACGGCGTTACTAATGTGCACGTTAGACGCGGTCAGCGATAATTATCGCTGCCGCTTGATGATATGCCCCTGCGTTTTTCATAGGTTTAGGGTATCTATGAGTTTTTCGGCAGGTGGGTATTTTGCCTTAAACGAAAGAGAATATTAATTGGAAGATCCCCAACGTTCGAGATGGTAAATGCTAGATATATTGTAAAGGCAGATCTGGCCACTGCTGTAGTAGCAGCTGGCTGAGTCTCCTATCAGATGTCCAGACGCAGTGCAAACAGGTGCCCATGGACTTGCTTTTGACGCACTGTAGGCGCCACGATATAGGCTAGCGCTGCCCAGTAGATAATGTTGACTGGGAACTAGGGTTTGGTGAAGAATTCTGCACCGCCGGCAGAGTTCACGGAGTTTTGCCCACTCCACGCTCCGTGCGGAGTTCAGCAAAAGTCTGCGAAGTGACGTGGAGCAGAGTATTGTAGCTTGAATGACTCGCCAGCGTTAAGTTGGCGAGCGATCACAAGAAAAAGTTGCACGCTAGACCTCCTCTGGGCGAGATTTCTCAACTCGAGCGGTCAAAGCAGGATGCGAGCTCGAGTTGAGGAAGCTGCCACTCGAGTAGAATATCTACTCGAGCGGCAGAAAGCAGCAACGCCCTCTGGTGCGACGCGTATTGCCGTTCACTCTGATTTTACAGCGTGGGACAAACTCCCAGCGCTAAAAATCAGTGCTAACAGCGCAACTTAACAGACTCCGCCGCTGACGGAACTCCGGTGAGTGTGGTGAAGTTTTTCAATCACTTCGCGGAGTTCCACGGAGTAAAACTCTGCGAACTCTGCCCAGGCCTACTGTGAACACAAACCACAACAGCCGTCATCCAAGCAGTCTGCCCAAGACAGTGCCTGCATCAGTGATGGAAAATAGAGTAGCATAGCACCACCTCTACCTGAGCTCTGCCAGCCAATTTAGCAAGCTCAGCCCACTACACTTACTTTTTAGAGTCCGGTATGAGAGAAGACTCAATGATAAAGCAGTCGCAGTGTGTGTGGTAAAAAAGAGTGTAGGTAAACAGGTTAGCAAATGCTGTCCAGGTGGAGGGGCTCGAACAAACACCACTTGCAAAGTTCACCAGCTGCCACTGGAAAGTATGATAAAAAAAGATTTAAAAAGTTCAAGAAATCCTGTAAGAAATAATGGAAAATTTTGTTTATATAGTAGTTAACGGAGAGGTAAAGACTGCAAAAAATTGCAAAAGCTAAGGACTTCAGTGTGACCCATGGCTCTGGTGCGACTGTTTCAGAAGGGCACATGGTTGGCTAAAGATTGTGTCTACTCTAGACCATTGGGAAGTTTTTGAGAAGGAAAAAAAAAAATGTAGTAAGAAGGCTAAACTGTGTCCAACTTGACTTCTACTTACATCCACGTCCGCTGAGGTGTAGCACTCAGAAAAAATCAGAAAACATGAAGACAAAAGCTCCAACTTGCAAAAGATTCTTTTCGTCTGCCGATACTGGGTGGAAAGTTGCTAGATGGTAGTAGTTCCTTCCTTGAGATGATGATCTGCATTTCTCTCTCTCTCGCTCTCTTTCTCTTTCTCTGTCTCTCACACACACACACATGTTGAACAGGGCTTGCTTACATGAGTGTTCTCCCACTGGGCACAGGCGATTTTAATCTGGGAATATCACACTTTTGCTTGGATAGGTGTTGATTCTTTTTAGCCCTTTGATTGTTCTCACCAAAAGTTAAAGGTTTACCCTAGCAGTAAAATTACTTTTTGACGATACTCACAATGCTACCAAGATGATTTTTTTTAACAGTTTATGACTCGGTTTAACACACTGAGTCATCCATTGTCCAGTCTCTGAAGGATTTCTACAGGTTGCAACTGGTCAAAAAGTCCTCTCTGACATCTGCAAGGTGTCCTCTATCTGTAGTAGGCCTGTCTGCCTGCAGCACAACACCACGTCCAACTGGGCACTTATGAGTGTGGAGCTCAGGGCTCTAAACATTAGGCTGTGGGCTGGCCTCTGAATCAGAAGGGTTGGCACTGTAGCAAAAAGAACAGAAGATGGACGGAAAATAACGATGGATTGAACCCAGATCTGTGACTGGGGTGAGTGCTTGAAAAGTTTCAACATTCCGTCCATCATTTTATTTTGGGATGTTGCTGGGTTGGCCCTATAGGTCTACTATAAAGTCGCAGGCGGAAACCAGGGCAGCCTTCCTGAAGAAGGAATCATTGTACTACTTCTCTTCCCAGTCTTGCACAAGGTGGGTAGCTTCAGCAAAGCATTTTAGATAGTGGAAATAGCAGTTCATTATGGATACTCCTAAACAAATCCCTAGTTTTGCCTAAGGTGAAGCACACCACCTTCCATCACAGTGTGATATCAGTATGTGTGAGGGGTGATTTCAGGTCTTGGAAGTCTCACTGGCTACTGCACTCTCCTCCAACATTGTAGAACAAATCTATCTTTGTGTCAACTTTCCCAATCCTGAAACTCTAAAAGCTTACTAACTGAAGAACTGGTGCACCCAGCAAAGCCCCAGAAACATAAACATAGAAGGAACATGCCACACATAACTCTTCACCTTGTCCTGCTAATGGTTGATGGTCTCCTCTCTGTTAAAAGCCCCTTGTGGTGAAATACCAATGAGAGCAGGAAGGCAGATGCCTCCCACAGAAATGCATCATCACCATTTCTTAATTAAGTTCTGTCTCCAGAAACTGTTCTGACATTTTCTGTATTAGTATTTACAGAATAGTAAAAGACTGTACATTTTGTGTTAGCATTTTGGGAACAAATTTGCTCCCAAATCTATAATGCTTCCAGAAATAGAATTGAAATTGTAGGTGCCACAGCTCCAACACTAAAAAGGCAAATAATCTTGGAGTCCAGCATGGGAAGAGAGGACTAATTAAAATGCTTGATGTCTGAAACACTTGGCATTCAGTTGATCCATTGCCCACATCTCTGGTGCCCAGGTAAGAGTAAATATTGGAACTTTTGTGCACCATCTCTTTGTGCAAGAATCAAGGAATATTGGCACAGATTGATGAATTAAGAAAAGATGCCCAGCCCACACAACATGACTGCCCACTGAACCCAGGGCCATCCTTAACTCCCTGGTCCCTTCAAATGATTACTTTGTGATCTAACAAAAATACCTAAACTGAGCGACTTCCATAAGGTGCTCCACCCGTTCACACTCCAATACCTCTCCCAAGGTAACAGGCGTCCACATATCGTTTAGGAGACATGGTTCAACATCCAGCATGCTACCGTGCAAGCCAGCAACAGCAAAAGTGCAGCCTGCCAATGTAACAGGTCATGCTGGTGGAATGCACCAGCATACGTAGGTAGGACTGAATCTATACTTGAACTGGTACAACATGTTTTACTCTCTGCAAATATTTTGTTTTAAACTTATCCTCAGCTCTTATTTATGCCGTCTGAACATCACTTATCCTTGCAATCACTGACAATAAATGCTGCAAGGCACTTAAATCTTTACCCTTCAAGAGGCACAACAGATATAGTCCAAAATAATTGAAATATTTTCACCAAGTCTTTTCTAATTTTTTTGGGGGAAACGTACGTTTTACTTAGAACTTGAAACATAAATTTCACATTTCATTTGTTTTTTGCTGCACTCTCAGTTATATATATATATATATATATATGTTTTATTCATCAACGCATGCGGGGCCAATTTGCTCCTTCGTCGGGATGATCTACTGTGCGTTATTGCGAGCAAGGAGAACAACACACCGTTAATCCTTAACTGCTCGCCTAGCAGGCATAATGGTGATAAGCTACCTCTAGTTTTTGTTGTTTCTTTTTGAATTTACTGTGCATTGGAAGGAATATTTTTACTTCACATATGCAATTCACTGCGTGTTAAACTTATGGCCCCCGGGAGAAAGAGTACTAAACCCTTGTTATTAAAAATATTATAATTAAGATACTCGATGTGTATTTAGTGGTTAGTGGGTCTAGACGGCCTGACATTCCTTATAAATAAATACAGTCAGTCCAGTACACTCTCGGCATATAAGTGGAATGATTATTTTTTCCTAGCTGGATTATTCCCTCCGAGTGGCCATGAGCTTGGCATCTTTGTAACATCTATAATGAGAACAACACAAATTTACATATGAATCACGTAAGTGGCTGAGGCTTTAGTCACTGGGCTATAAATGCCTACTATAATGTCTCGGTACATAACATTGATCATTGCATAGGTTCTCATACACCTTAAATTGCCATAATCCCCAGGGGAGCGTCAGTGATATCTTCATAAAATATAATGCCAGCAATATTTAGAGATCTCTGCATTGCTGAGATCTCTGTGCCTTCAGAGGAGCAGCAGCCATGGCGCCTCCTCTGAAGACATTGAGGGCCTCATTTATGAAAAGTAACGCATTGCTGCGTGAAAACAGCGATGCGTCACTTTTCATTGCGCCCTCCTTGCAACATCGCATCATGTCGCAAGGAGTTACAGATACATCAGTATTTCTGACGTATCTGTAGGCGCAAAAATGACGCATTGCTGGAGTGTGTCACAAAAGTGACGCAACTTCAGCAATGGGTCATTTCACATGGGCAAGTCCCATTTCAAATGTGCCTGCGTCAGTCTTACGCCTGCTGTCAGGCAGGCGTAAGATATTGACGCATTTGCGTCCTAAAAGTGGCGCAGTGAAATCTCATAGATTTCACTGTGTCACTTCTACGAGGCTTACTTGCGTCGGAACGCCCACCCTGCATACATTATACCTGGCGCAGGTATAATGTAGCGCAAGGGTTTACAAAGTGACGCATCTACCTAGATGCGTCACTTTGTAAATATGACGCAACATGGTGCATTTTTTACGCCGCTGGTGCGTCACAAAAAGTGACGCACCGGCGGCGCAAAAGTGACGCAAGGGCTCATAAATAAGCCCCTGAATTTTGTCTGAGCGTCCGCCATGTTTCATGCAGCTCCTCAGTAAACTTTTTTGTTTACATAAACAATCTCCCATGGTGGGAGTGTTTTTTTACGTAAAGCAAACAACTAATGACTCTGTCACCCTATGAGTTTTCTCCCAGTGTGGTGGTCATTTTAATGTTTTCTCTTCTGGGCTGCCAGGCTTTTCCTGGAAAAGTGTAAAATAGGATGCACGGTCTGATGTAGTCACACTGATGGCCCTAAGTTCATTGGACGTAAGTGCAAGGTTTCCATTAGCAGAGCCAACGGTGGCCCCACTGAAAGAAAGATGACAGGCTACCTCTAAATACAGTGGGCAGACCATCAGTTTGGAGCACAGGGTACTTCCTGTGAGCAAAACTCTAACTCATGCCCTTCGTCATTGTAAGGAATCAGTGCTTGGGCCACGGAGAGGTAAACTACACATACTTCAGTAGGTGAATCTTTTCATCACATTGCTCAGAGAGATTACAGGAACCAAGAAAAGCACTGTAATCTCTGTCAGCTCTGCCAGCCCTGGCCTGCTTATTCATTGGCTGTGAGAAGAGATTGAAGTGTACTGAGGGAGTGGATTGGGTCAACCATGAAAACTGCACTCACAAGCCAATAAGTGAACCAGGCAGGGACCCGACTATGTCCTCTGCCTACAAATGCACTCTATGGGCCTGATTACAAGTCTGGCGGTCTGCGGACCACCAAACTCGTGGTGGCGGATCCAGCCACCACTGCACCGGTGGTCCGACCGCCCCATTATGAGTTGGCCTCCAGGGATCAACCATTCCCTGGTGTTGGAGCAACAGTCAGAGGCCGCAATATGCCGCTGTGGTCCCACCAAGCATATTACGAGTTTCCTCTCCTCCAGGGTTTACATGGTTGTTCTTCCTCCATGTAAACCGTGGAGGAGAGTAAACAAAGGGGACCCTACAGGGCCCCCATGTGCCTCAACCGTATGCGGATGCACACAGGGGCACATAACATGTGCCCCTGTGTGCACGCGCATAGGTTCCTGCACAGCATGGACTTTCAAGTCCATGCTGTGTAGGAACCTTGTAGTGCAGTCCCATTGCGGTGCCGTTTTCAAAGGCACCGCAGCCTTTAAATGAGGCACCGCCATGGGACCACCACGCCACCTGCCTGCCAGACTACTAAAAAGTCGTTATCTGGCAGACGGGCGGGCAGCGGCGAGCTCTGGCGGAGCGATGGCATGGCAGTTTGCACTGCTGCGCCTCTGCTCCGCCAAAAAGTCGTAATCGAGGCCTATGTGTTGGCAAGCATACCTCTAAAGCAGTTGTCTTCAAACTTCTTTACGCTGGGCCCCCTGAAAAAAATGTTTTGGAGTCAGCCCCCCCCATGAACCTTAAAAAGAGTAGATTGAAACAGGGGTAAGGAAGCTAATAAACAGGGCTGGATTTAGAATTTGGGAAACCTTTCAAACTGGGGTTAGAGAATGGGGTAAGCACCCTTGCATGTGCAGATCCTGCAAGTAACTGGGCGGCACATTGTTTTCTATGAGGTTGATGGATTTCTTATGTTAGAACACTTACAAAGCACAAATGTGCTGTGAGTGTAGCATCCTGGCATTGAAGTCTATTAGAAGTTTACCATAAACCAGCAATGGGAAGCAGTATTTGAAAATAGCAGCACAGCTTTAAAATGGAAAAAGGCTATTTTCAAAACCTTTGTAAATCTGAAATTATCTTTGTTTAATTAAATAAATAAGAGCTTAAGATTGCACCCCCCCTTTTTTTGCACACAAGGTGGACTTTGGAAAGTATGCCAAATGTCTGAAAACACCCTTTCTCAGAATAACGCATACTTAACATATACCTTCTAGGTAGTTGCCTTAAGCACTGCTGGAGTGCTATACAGAAACTAGAGATAAAAATCATGTAAATAATCAATAATGCACAAAACAAGTTCAGACACTTCTGAAGTTAAATTCCAGAAAAAGGTGTTGCAGTATTATATGGTAGAAACAAACTTTAACACCTCAGAAACTTAATGAGCATGTAATAACTGGGAATTGAAAATGCAAGCAACCTATTATTTTTTATACAGAATTAAGGCTCCCACAGAAACGAAGGCCATAATTCTAAAATCAAGATGAAAAATAATGAGCTCAGTTTTAATAGGATAAAAGGTTTGGCCAATTATTATTTGGCGCTTTCAGGGAGCAGATTTGGCTATTGACAATGCATGGCACATCTAGGAGTATGCAAAGGAAATGACACAGAACATACAAGTTGACCAAATGAGGGCGGCAGACAGTCACGGAGAGCTGACTCCAACTTTACACATTTACTCATGTTTCTCCTCTTACTACAACTAATACTGAATCTGAAGAAATTATTGATTGATGAGACAGATTGGCGACTAGAATTGAACAAACACTTAATCAATCAATCAATCAGGGCACTACTCACCCGTGAGGGTCTCAAGGCGCTGGGGGGGGGGGTCAGCATTGCTGTTCAGCCGAAGAGCCAGGTCTTGAGAGTCTTCCTGAAGGTGTTCAGTGATGTCTGTCAGGAGCTCGTTCCAGGTCTTGGCCGTGATGTAGGAGAAGGATCTTCCTTCAGCTTTGGCTCTGTGGATGCGCGGGGTTTCGGCGAGGACAAGGTTGGCTGATCGTAGACTTCTTTTGGGTACGTGGAGGGTGACTCTGTCGCTGAGGTATTTGGGTCCGGTGTTGTGTAGGCATTTGTAGGCGTGGGTGAGGATCTTGAAAGTGACTCTTTTTTCCACAGGGCGCCAGTGGAGCTTTTGTAGGTGTTGGCTGATGTGCTCTTGTCGGGGGATGCTGAGGACGAGTCTGGCGGTGGTGTTCTGTATAGTCTGGAGTTTGCGGAGTAGGGACTTGTTTATGCCGGCGTAGAGTGCGTTTCCATAGTCCAGCCTGCTGGTGATGAGTGCGTGGGTGACCGTCTTCCTTGATTCGGGGGGGATCCATTTGAACATCTTACGGAGGATGCGGAGGGTGTTGAAGCAGCTGGATGCGACGGCGTTGACCTGTCGGTTCATGGAGAGAGATGAGTCGAGTACGGTGCCAAGGTTTCTGGCATGGTCCGTGGGGGTCAGTGGGCTGCCGAGAGCGGTGGGCCACCAGGTGTCGTCCCATGCTGAAGGGGAGGTTCTAAGAACGAGGACTTCTATCTTTTTGGTGTTGAGTTTGAGGCAGCTGTTGGTCATCCAGGCTGCGATGTCCTGCATTCCCTTCTGGAAGTTGAGTCTGGCGGTGGTGGGGTCCTTGGTGAGGGAGAGGATGAGCTGGGTGTCGTCGGCGTAAGATACAATGTTGAGGCCGTGTTGTCGGACGATGGCGGCAAGGGGGGCCATGTAGATGTTGAAGAGGGTCGGGCGGAGTGAATACACCTGTGGGACTCTGCAGGTGATTTCCGTGGGGTCGGAGAGGAAAGGCGTCAGTCTGATCCTTTGACATCTGCCGGTGAGGAAAGATCGGATCCAGTCGAGGGCGGTTCCTTGTATGCCAGCGTCGTGTAGTCTGGCTGCGAGTGTGCGATGTGAGACGGTGTCAAACGCTGCTGATAGGCCGAGTAGAATCAGGGCTGCGGTGTGGCCTTGGTCGAGGAGGGTGCGGATGTCGTCTGTGGCGGCGAGTAAGGCGGTCTCGGTGCTGTGGTTGCTTTGGAAACCGGATTGAGATGGGTTGAGGACAGCGTTGTCCTCGAGGAATCTCATCAGTTCCGCGTTTACTTTTTTCTACGCGACTTTGGCAGCAAAGGGGAGAAGCGAGATGGGCTGGTAGTTCTTTAGCTCTGTGGGATCAGCTGAGGGCTTCTTGAGCAGGGGCCTGACCTCTGCACGTTTCCAGTCGTCTGGAAAGGTGCTGGTTTCAAAGGTGGTGTTAATGGTGCACTGTAGTTGGGGGCGGTGGCGGCTCTGTGGTAGAGGTGTGGAGGGCAGGGGTCGGTGGGGCCCCTGAGTGGATGCCTTTCATGGTCGAGGCAGTCTCATCGGTCGTGATCGGTGTCCAGGAGGAGATGGTGGGCTGGCTGGTAAGGCTGGAGGGCGGGCCGGCTGCGGAGTCGGGCGTATGATCGACAAAATTGTCATAGAGGTTTTTGATCTTCAGGTGGAAGTAGGATCCGAGCTTGTCGCAGAGGCCTTGGGACGGGGTGATGTCCGTGGCTTTGCTGCGGGGGTTGGTGAATTCCCGGATGACACTGAAAAGTTCCTTGGAGTTGCGGGAGTTGGCGAGGATTTTGTTTTGGATGAAGGTCCTCTTGGTGGTTCTGATTCGTAGGTGGTAGTCCGTCATGGCGTCCTTGTAGGTGGTGTAGTTTCCAGGTGTCTTACTGTTTCTCCAGTTCTTCTCCAGGCGTCTGCAGGTGCGTCTGGCTTCTAGGAGCTCGGTGGTGAGCCAGGCAGCTTTGCTGGGGCGCTGACACTAAGTAAGCAGTACATTAAAACAAAGCCTGGTAAAAAATATTTTATTGCATACAATGTTGAATCATGGCAAACTTGAGGAACAGGCTCAATATTATTGGATTTTGCTGCAGGGGCAGCAAATATTGTGATAAAAAGCCAAAATGTATTGCGTCTTTACTAGCAAACAGTCTAAAATGTCTGCGCTGAGAAAAGAATGAGCACTGTGCGAGAAAGCATTTTGCAAGTCTCCCTACTCACCCTCACTTCCTTACCCAGCTTCCAGGTTCCTGCAATGTGCTCTAGTCGAAAAGGAGCATTTGAAGTAGAAGCCCAACTGAGTTTAAAAATAATGCCACAAAATACATAAGGACAGGAATACGCTACAAAATATTTCAATGAAAACTGCGAGTGTGTTTCTTTTGGGACTATGTACCACTGCGAGGGTGTGTGGAGCTGTGGCCCCAATCAGAAGCCTTTACCTACCCCCTCTGGCGGGTGCACCCACAGTTCAAAAGGAATCCCCCAAGCTGGAGTTATGTCCTGGCACATTCATATGCCGTCCTGTGTGAGAAGAATTGCCGCCTTGAAATAATGATACTGAAAAAGATACTATATATATTTTAGGCCCACCCACTGCACCTCCCAAAGGGGTGGGGTGGGATACCCACCTTGTGTGTCTTGGAGTGTTCCCTGATGGAAGGGAGGGGCAGGGGGCCTCCCAGTAAGAATATTACCACCCACTAAAGTATGGAGGATGTGGAGTAGAGTCATGGCCAGTGATTTACAGGCATGGCCAGAGTTTTTGTGTCCGTTCAAGTGAGGAAGTTAAGAGGAGTGAGGAGGCGCTGTATTTTTTCCCTTTCAAAGGGTAGATCAGACCAGCAATTGCATGAGGAAGTCCTTTGAAATGTGTTTGAGAGCTGTTTAAATTATGCCTTGATCATTGTGGAATTAAACAGAGCAATGGTCACCATTTTACATAGGACCAGCTCTTTACCCTTTCCAGATTTACACTGTGCTGGCAGATCGCTGTTGTTTTTTGGGGAAAAGTGACAATAAGGTTATAGGAAGCGGGGAGAGCGACTAGTGGACTTATAGATACACTTTAAGACTAACAGTCTGAAGGTTAAGGAATTTAGTGCTGCAATCTAAAGAAAGCATGAATCCTGGTCTTGTGGTTAAGGAGAGTGGCTTCCTGCCGTAAGGGTAAGAGTTCAATTCTGCTATCACTGTGGTCATATTTCTAATTGATCGTTTCTCCCTGGATAGATATGCCTCCGGTCAGGTATGCATACCCGTCAACCTCTGTGCAAAAATGTAGCTTTTGTCATGCGTTCAAGAGGGTGATCCTGGTAGATGATCACTTTGTGGCGGGTGCTATTGGTTTGTGTAAGAACTTGGATTACTGGTTTAGGGGGGTGAAACCCTACTTAAGCAGCAACCATAATCCTTGTCAGGGTGAAGTCAAAAGCAAACCCCACATTAACCTGAATGGGATGAAAGAACAGCAGTGTCCATGGTGACGCGCCTCAGAAAATGAGTCTGGGATGTGGAGTAAAGACAGAGCTGTATTAGTGATGGATGGTTGGCATGGGGTTACCTTGATGCTGAAAAGGAGTCATGGAGATGAATGGCAGTTTGCCTGAAAAAAGGTCCAGGGAGTGACATCCCTGGGGAAAAGTGGGTCAGCCACACAAGGTGTAAAGCAAAATAAACACTCTTCTTTACATTTATGTAGAAACAGGTGTTAATCAAAAGTTACTGTTTAAAGTTCTTCTATTAGCAAGGGCTCATGCGTATCATTACCTCACCCGACACCTCTAGTAGGTGCACAGTAAACATTGGATCACACTGCCACCTCCTGCGTTTGATCCAGCTCTACAGTGTAGGCTCATGAGAAGTCCCCCAGGAACTTTGTTATCTTGTGTGCAGGTGTAGTGGTCAGGCTTGTTAGGGGCCAACTGCACCCTATTTATGGCTGCATTTAACTATCAAACAGGAGGGCCGGAGGCCATTTCTTTTGCTGGTATTAGGTCCCATAGAATTGTCCACTTTATAACTAGGGCTCCCTGTTTTCCGTTTTTACTGATTTTTACAGATAAATACAGACAGAAAACCATTTATTTTCCTGTCTGTATTTATTTATAAATGTGGATAAAAACGGAAATTGGGTTGTTTTTTGAGCGATTCTAAATGCTGTCAATCATGACTACCAGGCCAATAGCTCTGTTGATCGAAAGGTAAGGGGGCTAAAAAAATAAAGGAATTTTAATAAAGAGCCTCAAACAGCAATAGATATGCACAACCTTGATATTAAAATGTGCATTTTTTTTTATAAGAGCATATTTTATCATCCGAGTGTGTTTATATCCCTGAAACCTGTCGTTCAGGCATGAGTGCATTTTATCAGTCAAATAAATGTAGAAATATACTCATTTCAGATTCATTTTTTCACAAAACCCAAAATAAATATGGATAAATACAGATAAAATTAGCAAAAAATAAATATGGATAAATACAGACCGAAATGTCAAAAAAATAAATACCATAAAACCGGGAGCCCTATTTATAACTAATAGAGAACTTCGCCTCTGCAGGCTTAGAAGCCCCACACCCCTTCCTCCGAGACGCCTGCTGCAGATACCAGCCAACACTGCTTTAGGATATAGGCGGCTGCTTCTTCTGCATCACTATAGGCTACAGATTTCTTCAAATCATTGTGCTACTTTGGGTACTTGTGATTTAAAACTGTCCAAAGATCAAAGCTACTCCAGAGAAGAAGAATATCAACAATTCTCTCAAAGCGTCAAATTAGCTTGAAACGCATGCCTTGCGCAATCTACAGGTGTTTCTCATTTTATCCTGCAGGACATGCAAAAGACGGTTGTTTACGCTCTTGTGCTTTCCAAACTGGATTATTGTAATGCCTTATACACTAAATTGCAGCAAAGACTTTGAAACAAATTGCAAAGCTTGCAAAACGCTGCAGCTCGCATGCTGCTTGGGATCCCTAAGCATCGGTCTGCATCACAGGCCATAATCCAGTTACACTGGCTACCAATTCGTAAGCACATTGACTTTAAGGCTTAGTGTATCACCTTTAAAGCTCTTCATAATTCAGGTCCTGATTATCATACACAGGTTTTTACATGGTATACTCCTTCTAGGACTCTTCGTTCCTCTTTAGCCTATAATGTAGTTACTCCCAAATTCAGAGGAGCTCATTGGGGCAGGAGAAGCTTTGTTGTCTGCACGGCTAAGCTGTGGAATTCTCTTCCACTTCATTTAAAGACATGCACAGGCCTTCTTCCTTTTAGGAAGACTTTAAAAACATAGCTTTTTAATCAATAGTTTTTTTCAATCAGCCTGGATTCTGTTTAAGTCTCTGTTTTTACTCTTCTGTCCTTTCTGTTGCTGGCAGCGCCAAGATGTCTCCGGGCAAAAGTTTGCTTTATAAAATAAATGTTCATTTTATTTCATTTTCAGGTGTTAACTCTGCACTGTACTGGTAAGTTTGCTGAAGACACAATGGGGCCGATTCCGATTCGGGCCGGAAATCTCCCCGACCGAGCCGGACCCGGAGAGATTTCCGACCGAATCGGACCCGTGCAGTCCGACCGAACGAGTACGATGCGCACGTATGCCATCGGACTCGAGTCGGTCGGACTCCCATTGAAGTCAATGGGAGCCGGCCGTACAACGCGTACGCGGGCTCCCATTGACTCAATGGGTGCGATGCGGACAAGTGCGCCCCCTACAGCGTGTACGCGGCGAAGCGATTCGCGCCGTACACGCACAGGTAGGGGGGACCCATGGGTCCCCCCTGTGTGTGACTCGCGCGGCTACACGTACAGGGGGGTCCGACACGGACCCCCAAAGTACGGCTCCGACAGCTCTTTCGAGCCGGAGTGCGCGGCTCAGTCGGACTGCTCGCGGCGCGCATCGTACTTACCCGGCCGGGGAACGTCTCCATTGCGCGGTGCGAGTCGTGTCCGTGCGAGTCGGTCGGTGCGGTTCGACCCGGGATCGAGTCGGTCGGAGCGGTCGGGACGCCCGGACGAGTCGGTCGGCGAATACGCATCGTACTCGCTCGCCCGGACGCGCGTACGGATCGGTCGGGAAATAGGGCTCCGAATCGGATCCGGTTAAGCCGAATCCGATTCGGAGCCCTACCGGCCGAGATCGGAATCGGCCCCAATATGTTTTAGAGGTTAAAGTTGCACAGAGTGCTCAAAAGACCCTAATTTTGATCTCTTGGTGTCTTTTGGGTCTGAACCTACACTGTTGTTCTCTCCTGTCTGATATGTCATGGAATGTGATTTCTTGTCACGTAATTATCAGGCTAAAGGTTATGTGATGTAATTTTGGTGATATTGGCAAGTATGCACAGAGGCGGCTCCTCCGCTAAGGCAGAGGAACGTCGCCCCACTAGGTGTAAAAAGAAAAAGAAAAGGATAATAACGGAGAGTTAATAATGTTACAGTATAATTTTCTTTTTCTGGAAGGAGCGAGCCAGGTTGGGGCGGGTCTGGGCTCCTCAAAGGCAGAGGGACTGAGGGAGGCGGAGTGGCTGATGCTGCACCATAAGTGCGCATGACAGTTTGGTCGGCCGTGTCAGGCCTGCCAAACCATCATGTGCACTTTGCATGTTCTCCATAGGCTGTATTGTATAGCCGGGATGGAGAACATGCACAGCCTCCCAGTCCCTGTCTGAGCGCCGAACCACATCGCTCAGACCAATCACCAAGCTACTGTCATGGTGACAGCAGCGTTGTGATTGGCTTAGGGGAACCTGGGAGCCTGGTTGCTATCGGGAGCCAGAACAGTGAGGACGGAGAAGAGGCTGCTGGCCACGACAAGGTAAGTCTTCTTTTTTTTTCTAAACAGCCCCCCTCCCCAACCCCACCCTGCCACTGTACCCTACCAGCCACCACTGAGTATGCGTTATTGATTCTGCTCTCTGTTTGAATTCTGCTTAGTTCCAAAGGAGCAACAAGACTGGAATCTTTACATTTCTCCTGTCACCAGAACCACGCTAGAATTTTAGGACTATGCAGGAAAGTTTGTCCGCCTATCCATTCCCATCCATCTTGATTTTTGGTAATGCAGCATTTGCCCATTGATACGGCTAGAGAATGGTTTGGGGGCCTAGGTGCAGGGGGAGGCGTTTTTGGATGTGAAATCTTTTCCACAGAGGAGTAGGCGTCTCATTTGAAGAGGTGAAAAGGGAGTTTGTGATCCCTGGGATAGAACGCTTCAGTACCTACAGTTGAAACATTGGATGCTAGAACCCGAGAGGTACAAGGAGAGAGCTCACTATCTTTAGGAAGCTCCTGTATTCACTGGGCTCCTTAAACCAACTGCTATCTAAAACTTGCCAGATCCTGAACTCACAATCACCAAGTAACAAATTCCCATTGGAATTAAAATGGGAAAGGGAGTTGGGCAAAAGAATGAAATCTTCCAGACCTTGAAAAGTTTCACCAGACATGCACCAGGGAGAGTAGTGGGTTATAGAATTTAATATAGGCAGCATTACACACTTGCTAAGTTACACATAATGGATCAGAGTAAACTAGAGTATTGTTAGAGAGAGTGCGGAGAGCCAGGCATTATTACGCACATCCTACGAAGATGCTGAGCTCGACTAGTTATTGGCTGACATTTTAGAGAGAATTAAGCAGTTCACAAGGGCAAAAGTGGAGCACTGTCCAGAGACAATAATTTTGGGATACCCACAGCATGAGTTTCTATCCACTACCCTTCATTAGGGGAAAGACTATATCTCACCCGCAGTTAGCTGCTAAGCAAGTCATTATGACATCGCGTGGCAAAGATCTGATCCTGATGACAGACCTTTAGCTACAGAAAATGAGGATGTCATAGGGTAATGAGAAATTAGCTTATAGTGTTTTGATTGAGACCACATGCTTTGGAAACTATGGGGCCTAGTGCTTTCTTATCTCAAAGAACTTGTCCCAAGAACTTGAGAGCACTAGGCCTCCTTGATCGAGAAGAATACATGATGGTTGGATCAGAGAGAGACAGGATTTGTTGAGCATATCTGTAGGAGGGTGTCTGTTGGTTAAACAAAATGTCTCAATGCCAAAGCCACCAGGACAGAAGTCTAGATGAAAGCCTCTGTTTGAGACACCCTGTCTCTTGGTGAAGAAAGCACATTTTTCCAGGGGCCGCTGACCTCAATCTGCTATCTCCATAGTACTTTAATGTCGCAACACACCCCAACACTCGGTCAGGTAGGATCACTCTAGCATAGCTTAATCTACTAGCCACATCTCAGATGACAGCTTCCATTCAAAAGCTATCCCAGTTCAACCCAAAACGTTTGGAGCCAGAACCTGCCATGGAGGGCCTGTTGCTTTAGCTGATCCAACAATCAAACATCTTCTCAACTGATGAGTGGGACGTGGAAATGGCTCAACTGGTCAAGCACAAAAAACCTCCTTCTGAGAAAGGACCAGTAGCCCTGCACTTGCAGATAAGGAGCAATCTCAAGAGTTAAATAATAGGACCATTTCAGAACGGTACATGATGCTTCAATTCGATGATGCTCTCAACAGTCTGACCGGTAGCTGCTAGTTCCCAATACTGGATGTGAAAGGTAGCTACTATCATGGGCTATGGGTAATAAGGACATGAAGATGAGAGCGATTAGATGACCCCTGAATTTCTACAAGTTCAGATGGATGCCCCAAGATGCAGGAGCCTCAACAACACAAGATGTGGCAGGTATTGACTGTGGGATATTGATGTGCCAGAATTGCTCCGATCTCTCTCATGCAGATCCCACTCTTTGTCTGTATTACATATTTTCCCCAAAAGATGTTCTGAGCCCAAAGGTGTGGCCCTCACACATCCAAAAATGATAGCAGAAAACCGTGTCAAGGTCCACTGGAGGCTCCTGTTTCACCCCGTTTTCCAGCTTATTCCCAACTCGGGTCACAACCTACCTTGCTAGATCAGTCACTTCAGGCGAGAAGTTGGGGAGAAAGAACTCCTACTCACTCACGTTCTTTCCTGTCAATGCTCTAAACATTGCTGCACCTGCATGGAGTTGCTCTCTGCCTCTGAGGTATATCATCAGTCAATGCATTCAGTGAGGGCCCCATGCCCACCTCTCACGCAGTGCTCGCTTGACTGAAAACGTTGGCATGTCTTTAAGGGGATCGCCTAAGTAAAATTTGAGGCCCCCCTCAAACAAGGACGCACCATCATTCTGCATTACAGCACTGTTCAGCCTGTGCCAAACTGGTACCTCATGAGTCTTCTTTTTACAATCTGGGCCTGCCTGCAAGCAGTTCCTATATGCCTCAACGGGTGCCTGGTCCCTCCACCTCAGTCAGGATTCTGCCACTCTCTGTCTGCCTGCATGGAGTTCCTGCTTTCCACAGCCTGTCATTGATTTATTTCCCCCGTATCAGTTTTGCGTCGTCTCTCTGATTACCTGGACGGAGTTTCTGTTTACCTGTGCCCGGATCCCATTGTCACAGCCTGGGCTCTACAGCTTCCTTACTGCCTGCATGGAGTTCCAGTCTCCTTAGCGCGAGCCTGGGTCCCCCGTGTTAGGGTTCTAATTTCTAAAGCTCTCTGGCTGAATGGAATTCCTTTCTACTTCTGCCTGGCCGGCGCGTGCTGCCTGCACGGAGTTTCTGTCTGGCTCGTCTGATGCTTGTTACAATAACTGGTGCCAGGCGGGCTTTCGCTGTAGTAAAATACCAGGCCTGTGTGTTCTAAACAGCAGATTGTGTATCTGCGACGCTCGACGTCCCCTCCTCTGCCGCTCGCGCCGGTTACACTTGCCAACTCGCCCACGTAATGTACATGGGTGCCAGGGGGAAGAGAACAGAGAAGTACTTCTTTCTCCCCCGCAGCAGCTGCGCACTGAATGGTACAGCAAATCCCAATAGTGTAGAGTGGATGAAGGAACAGAGAGTGGCACTGACTGACAAGTGAGAACTCAGAGTAAATATTGGACAGGGAGAGCAGCTACCAAACTCCCCTGTCAAAATGTGTTATAGGAGACAGGGCGAAATTACACTGGCATAGAAACAATTTCACCCTTGCGCCCCAGAAAGATATTATCTGGCCTGGTGGGCTTCTAAACACTTCCACTACGTCACGTAGATCACGCATGTGCAGTTGTCTCAGCTGTCATTGGCTCCGGTTTCGCTTTCTTCCCTCCAGCTAACCCTCACTTCTCTCTGCTACACACAGATGGTCACAGCTGAGCAAAGAATGGGGGAGTAAATAAGCATGTGGAGAATACTCATGAGCCTTGAGTGCTGGAGTTACATGTAAGTCATAGGGGGCATATTATCAAGGGCAGCATCGCCACTTTAGCAGCACTTTTTGCTGATAAAGCGGCGATATTTTTATCGCCCTATTAGCAAGCTGTCGCTAACAGCTGTTAGCGACAGCTTAATGGCGATAGCGGCCGTTTTGTTGCCGCTTTGCTTGTCAGCGATAATTATCGCTAATAACATGCAAAGTAGCCGTTCCCAACTAAAAGCAACTGCAAACAGTCGCAAACACAACTTCCCCCTATTATCAATGCCCGCGAAGCGATAAAAAAAGTCGCGCTAACCGCGATTATCGCTGGAATTTAACATCTGATAAAAACTTGACTTAACCATCTTGTCAATGGGAGGTGGATTGTAAGGTTAAGTCCTCACCTGCCTATTAGCAAGCTTTTCATTAGCGCAGTGAATTTATCGCTGGATTTCTCGCGCTATTGCTGGGTTTCACCGCTATCGCTGGATTTTTTATCGCCTTGGAGATAAGCATTGATAATAACGCGTTATCTCCGCGATGAAATCCAGCGATAGCCGGTGATAAAAAAAACAGTGCTAAGCGCGCTTTGCGATAATTATCGCAAATCCTTGGTAATATGCCCCATAGTTCCTTACTTGGCGACCCATTGACAAGCTACTCGTAGCTTTTTGACACCAATTACCTACTTGCAGAGTTGACCTTTGTTCAGAGAGCACCCTAGGCGAAACCAAATTTGGCATGTATTCCCAATCGTCCTCTTTAATTGTCTATGGATTGAAAATCTGGGAGGAGTAGCGGGAAGGTGAGGGGGCAAGATTAAGGAGCGCTATGAAAACAAGCATTTTCAATGCAATAGGTCTAGCAATTGCGAGATTTTAAGCTATTGGCGTTGTAAATGATAATGCTTTTTATTTATATGTTTTTCAAAGCAACACATATAAAATGCATTGTAATTTCTAATGCTAGTAGCTCAGACACTTGCATATGCGAGACCACTTTAATGGTGGCCACGCCCCTTTCTTTAGATGCTGCTTGCCATATTCGGGTTACAGTGAGCAGTGTCTAAAGAAAGGGGTGCAGCCAACATAAAAGTGAAAGCGTGTATGGGGCGCTTTTACACAAGGTGTAAAAATAAATAAATAAAGTTTTTTAGCGTGGCCGCTAAAGTGAAAGCGCCTGCGCTGTAAATGAAATAAATAAATAAGCGTAGCTGCTAAAGTGAAAGTGTACTGCGCCGTAAATTAAATCATTCAAAAAGCGCGCCCGCTATAGTTAAGCGGACCGCGCTGGAAATTAAAAAATACATGACTAATAACAATATAAAAGGTGGCAGCATGCTGCGATGTCGTGGGTGGAACAGGGAAGATTATTAAAGAAAATAGTGCTCACCGACTAGATTAAGCAGACCGTGTAACAACACAAGTAAAAAGTCCAGTCGTTATGGAAGGTTACAAATGCAGACAAGGCGGTACCAAGGAGGGACTCCTAAGCCTATTCACGAATGAAAATCAACAATTTCAAGAAGGACTGTAACAGGAGCCAATTGAAAAGATGGGCGGGAAATGAGCAGAGCTTCTATGCCATACCTCAATACAGCATGCCTCGCAGAGAGTGCATGAGCTGCCCAGGCGCGACCTAAAAACAAAACAAAGAAAAAGCAGACAAGGGCGACGGCAGCTTTCTGAAAAAGTGTTTAAATACACTTATCTTTGGAATTAAGTCACAGGGATACTGCTTCAGTGAGTGCAGCGCCCCTCTGGAGCCCAGTGCCCTGGACGTGCACTCAACAAGCACATGCTAAAAGCCGCCCTGCCTACCAGGATGGTAAGATTGTCAGTGTACAGACTGAGTCCAGATTTAAGTGAAAAGGTGACAAATTAAAGCACTGCCATGCAGTGCAAGCGCCCGTGACTGATATCTAGAGCAGATCTGCCAACTCACATGGTGCCACTGTGTGTCACATGATATGGCTCCCTTCACACGGTCACTCGATGAAAAGTCAATATCATACAGTTGATCAAAAGGTGGACTGGAAACCCCTGAAAAGAGTAGCTTTCCAGCTATTGTTTGGATCTTCTGCACAGCCGATGCTCATTAAGGGGTGTGAAAACAACCCAGGACATTGGTGACAACCTCAGCAAGCTTTTATTTTTTATTTTTGGACAGGGTTGAGGCCAGTAAGGCGGGAGAGGGAAGATAAGCTTTGAGTCAGACCTCGGCCTGAAAACCCACCCTTCTTCATACAGTCATCTTCAGGTTTCGCCTGCATAGTGCTTGCGCTGTGCTTGCGAAATCTCTTGTAAACGAAAAAAAAACTTAAAATCTGCTTAGAACCCCTCATTACATACCATTGGTTGGCTTCCCCATCACTCATGTTTCCTTGCATCTTATTGGTCAGCACCTCCTTCCTGCCTTTTGCTTCCTCCTGGTGCTTTTTAGGTCGAGCATTCGAGACCTCTTGTATATACTTTAGTATATACTTATTATATACTTAGATGTGTATGTACTTTGTGGGCTCTGGAGATCAGCCCTAGGACTTGTCTGCTTCCGCTTAGGGACTTTTATTTTTTCAACTGCCTCTATTTAACTGTCTTGATAGAAAATGACCAGCAGAGGTCAGTAAAATACCAGAATTGCTTTCTGCTGAGAGACTTTCTTTTTTAATTTTTTCTGGCAAATGCCTCTATTTAACTTTCTTGATAGAAAACGACCAGCAGAGGTCAGTAAAATACCAGAATCACTTTAGCATTCTCTAGATTCCAGTCCATAGAAATTGTCTTCCATGAGCACCTGTAGACAGTAATATTGTTTTCAAATCTTGTATTTTCAGTGACATGACCACCGAAGGCCCTGATTTTATATTAAAAACAGAGCTTTGGACTATACCATTCCCCGCTGAAAGGCAATATTTCTCTCCATGTGTTCCCATACCTGGCGTGTCACGCAGTTTGGTGCTTACTTTCCCTCCATTTTAAAGAACAGTAGATGTTTCAGCATCCAAGCTAATGTGCTGCATAGCTAATCAATCAATCAATCATGTCACTTATAAAGCGCACTACATACCCGCGAGGGTCTCAAGGCGCTGGGGGAAGAGGGGGTGGTGCTGCTACTGATCGAAGAGCCAGGTCTTGAGGAGTCTTCTGAAGGCCAGTAGGTCTTGGGTCTGTCGGAGGTTGGTGGGGAGGGTGTTCCAGGTCTTGGCGGCGAGGTGGGAGAAGGATCTGCCGCCGGCGGTCGTTTTCCGGATGCGGGGGACTGTGGCGAGGGCGAGGCTGGTCGAGCGGAGCTGGCGGGTGGGGGTGTAGAAGCTGAGTCGTCTGTTGAGGTAGGCTGGTCCGGAGTTGTGGAGTGCTTTGTGTGCGTGGGTGAGGAGCTTGAAGGTTATCCTCTTGTTGACAGGGAGCCAGTGCAGGTCTCTCAGGTGGGGTGTGATGTGGCTGCGTCGGGGGATGTCGAGGATAAGACGTGCAGAGGTGTTCTGGATGCGTTGCAGCCGTCTCAGGAGCTTAGCCGTCGTTCCTGCGTAGAGGGCGTTTCCGTAGTCCAGCCTGCTGGTGACGAGGGCCTGGGTGACTGTTTTTCTTGTTTCGGTGGGGATCCACTTGAAGATCCTGCGGAGCATTCGGAGGATGTTGAAGCAGGATGAGGAAACGGCGTTGACCTGCTTAGTCATGGAGAGGGTGGGGTCGAGGATGACCCCTAGGTTGCGTACGTGGTCGGTGGGTGGCGGGGCTGTTCCCAGTGATGTTGGCCACCAGGAGTCGTCCCAGGCTGAAGGGTTGGAACCAAGGATGAGGACCTCCGTCTTGTCCGAGTTCAGCTTCAGGCGGCTGGTCCTCATCCATTCGGCGACGGCCTTCATTCCTTCGTGGAGGTGGGCTTTGGCGGTGTGAGGGTCTTTGGTGAGGGAGAGGATCAGCTGGGTGTCGTATAGCTAAATACATATAAGGTCCCAAAGGCGAGACCGATTGCATTGCAAATGCTTGTTGTGTGTGCCCCTGCCATGGAGCCTGGATCAAGTACAGTTTTCTGTCTGCAGCCAGTGTCCTTCCACTGGCTGCAGACTTCTCCAGGTACTCTTTTTCACTTTTTAACATGCACTCTTATAGAGCGCATGTCTCTGCAGTTCATCTCCCTCCCCCTATCCTCCTCCCGCTGTTGCTGCTGCATCCCCTCGTGTTGCTTTCACCTCGCCCTCCTTCTGCCGTCATTGTTTCTTCCCACACACCCTGGTGTCTTTTTTTTGTAAAACTCCCACTGTCTGTTGTTTGTAACCCATCCCCCGCCCTCCCCTCACTGTCCGTTGCTGAAAACCTACATCCCACCCGCTGTCTGTTGTTGGGAAATACACGCTACCACCCTCCTCCAGCTGTCCTAGTTTGGAAATCCACCCGATCTCCAAACACCATCCGTTGTTTGTAACCCACTCCCCACCCTCCTCCCTCGTGTTGCTTGCCACCACCCCCCTCCCCCCGAGACCCTCCTCCCCACTGTTTTACACATATGGCACAGTAGCGCAGGTTGTGGTGCAACATGGCTTAAAGGGAAAAAAGTGCTATGAAGCAGTAAACACTGGCCGCGTTATAGTGCTTTTTCCCCATTAAGCCATGTGCAGCATGTCTATAAAAAACATTGACAAAAAAGTCAATAGATCTCGCATAGGCAAAACCTATTGGCTTTGCCACTGCTAGTTTTTTAAGGTGACTTGAGAGTTATGCTTACACATTGCAATTGGTGTAACAAATACGGCCGACTTAAAGCTCTCTTTGGGACATTTATGTCAAGCCATACTGCTTCCTTCTCTGTATTTGCTGCGGATCCGATCTGGAAGCGGCAGCATATCTGGAGAGATACAAGAAACGGTCTCACCACAAATAAAGACACCCGCTTCACTGTCTATTAGCCCATGGGCAGCTGGTATGCCTATTGGATGAGGCAGCCTTCACCCGCTGAACTGGGACATGCCATAAAGGGGCGGCTCTATTAATGAAAATAGAAAGATTTGTTTCTGGCCATTCTCGGTGTGGTTCATTGATGTCGGTATGCGCCTGGAACTACATCGAAAAATGATGGGAACTCCTATAGCCCCACCTTACAACGAATGGCGGCACACGGACTCACATGGCGGCATTTTGGAATATACGGCCTATGTTGCAGTATGCTCCCATACACTTATGACATATTTTACCACTGCCATTAATAGAACACATGCCAGACAAAAGCAGCTTCGCCTGGAGTCATGTCTGCTGAGACAGCTGCTGTTATACGCACGCACACATATGCAGATGCACATGTACATGCAGAACGTCCACATACATTCAAGTGTAGCTAAGCAGAAGCTAACTGCCATGCACATGTGGTAGCGGCAAGACAGCCATGCAAGTACTGCCAGCAATCCTGCACAGAGTATGCAAGGTTATTATTACGTTATGTTGGTGTTTTAACATAATGTAAACCCGAGTCCACCTCAATGCACTGAGGAGACAAAAGCCACAAGTAGTCAGGCAGAAACAACCATCCACACAACCTGAGCTACAGCCAAGCACATGAACACGTCATGCACTGAAAAGTGAAGTCAAACGCCCACTTGTGTATAAACATTCTTCAATGTATAATCATGTCATTAAACACTCCCACAGCAGCCATGAACAGGCAGCTACAGTCAAACACCTGATTCATGTATGGGCTTTATAGTCAGACACATGAAAATATTTATTGCATAAACAGCTGCAATTACCTGCCCGTGTGTAGGTGTTTACAGGCGTGTGCTTGGAAATACAATTTCACAGACAGCTGCAGCCAAGCAGCCTTCAATTTGCAGGACTATGTGAGCCAGGAGCAAATAGCCAGATACTAGTTCAAGTGTAAGCACGGTCTGCCAGGTTAATGAAAACAATCAAACATCCATCCATGTGTTGATACATGCGTGCTCAATTAAAAGAGCACAGACAGCCAGGAACCCATGCGCATAGTAGCATCCATACAGAAGGCGTCTGGAAGCACCGTGCACGCGCATTCAGGCCATATAAAGCGCCTTAACAGATAGAACGTATAGCCAGACACTCCCCCACAAGCAGGCACACCAGACACATACATAAAGGCGGCCACAGACAGCTGAGGCCAGGCACCCTCCTTGATGGCTGCATGGAGCCATGCCCATGTAAACAGCCATTTATATACAGGCGCACCAGTCACCCGTTCTTGTGTGGTTACATGAAAACAACCTTGCAAAAAGGCGCAAATCTTAGCACGTTTAAGCAGCCCGCAACAGACTTCTGGAGCCAGACACCTACCCATATAACAGCACATGCATGCAGCCAGGCCCACAAAGCATTAATGTACAGATCACGTATGTGTATCCCCATACCACTTGCAGCAGCTAGAAGCTTCCAGAAGCTCATTCATGTGCTAGCGAGACACGCAGCTGCCTAAGCACAGAAACAGTTACACGTTTTTCTTTCACTAACAGTCGTTTTCTAATTTTCGCTCCAGAGAACCAATTACCATACACAAACCGCAACCAGCATCTAAAAACAAGAGGCAGTTCATAATCATAAATCAGTCAGCCACTTTGAAAATAAATACGATTAATATGAATTAACATATGCATCTGTTAAAATACTTTCTAACCATTCATCATCTCAAAAGTGTATCTAGTATTTGCTCATTCTCTCCAATTATGTTTAATTAGCTCGTCGCTCAAGCCTTCTCCCACTGTGTAATCCAGCAATAAGTGGGACTTCCATAAAAGCTAGACCCTGGACCACTGAGCCTCAGAAAGCTTACTTTCACAGGATATGGAATTGGAACATAATCATTCTAAAAGACCTCCAAGTGGGACAGTGAAAACCTGCCTGGCTATGTAAACCCAAGTGCCTCTTATTACTATTTCACATCCAGAACTAGAGGAGAAATTGTGTTACCAAGCCATCACATGGCAGACATACATTTACCTGTTTTGGTTCAGTTTTTGATGCTATGTGAGCAGTGGCGACTCCTCCTTTAGGCAGAGGGGCGTCGCCCCACTGCTATTTCAGCAGTGCAAAAAATAAAAATAAAATGATAATAACAAGACGATTTTATCATTTTATTTTTGCAATGTGGGACTCGGAGCCAGGTCGGGGCTGGGCTCTGTGACACCAGAGCAGAGTGAGGAGTGGTTTGCACTCCTTTAAATGCGCATGACGGTTTGGCCAGCCCTCTTGGGCCGGCCAAACCGTCATGCGCAGGGCTACCCCGTGGAGAACAAGGCCAGGCTCCCAGGCACTGCCTGAGCAGCCAAACAGGCCACTCAGACCAATCATGACGCTGCTCATGATTGGCTGGGACAGTACGGGAGCCTGGGTGCTTCCGGTGCTTTCCAGCAGATGGAAAGAGGCGTGCGGCAGCGAAGGCGAAGGAAATATATATTTTTTTAATCCACTTCCACCCCCTGACCGCCCACCTCACCCGTTCCGAGGCAGCCGCCACTGTATGTGAGCAATTGGTTGCTACTTGAGGGCCAGTGCCAATATAATAAGCCATAACAGAGTCCATGACTCAGCACCATTAATATGACTCATGGCATTGTAAGTAAATGCTATTGACTGGCGAAACATATAACAAAAAAATTCCTATGGGCACCCATGATACAGCTCAGTGACTGAAACCGTACTGATCCAAAACACGTCCCCCATTGGGTAAATTAAGACTCTTATTTAGGTTTAAATCTATTTTTATTATTTCTGAGAGATAACACATACACTCACCTACATCCAGTGGCCAGTGAGATTTACTTGGGAGAGTAAGAGAGAAGTAAGAAAGAAGAGAAAGACTAGGAGAGCAGGGGGTAGAGGGTTAAACGTGCAAGACAGAAACAGGTAGTGTCCAAACAGAAAGGATAGGCCACTCCACGTCTGCAGGTGTTTGGTCGGGCAGGGTTCAGCATTAGAAGATGGGTTCATGTGGGTTCTCCAAAAGTGTTACTGTGTGCTGTCTCCGAAAGACGCGCTTGTGCTCCTTACGTGAGCTGGAGAATTTAGAGATATATCGGACAAGAGAGTTTACGAAATTTGTGTGCCAGGAAGCATATACATGTACCTTAAATCTTATCAAATTGCGACAACCTGGCTTCCAGTGAGGCAGTGTTTTTTCTCCATTCCAACAACCTCCCATTGTTTGTGCAGCCAGTCCATGTGGGTGGGAGTATAGCCAGTGCCCCATTTGGAGGTGATGGCTTGTTTAGCTATGCAGAGAGCCATCGTGATTGCCTTTCCTTTACTGGAGCTCAGAAAGTAGATTAGCGCATTTGACAGTCCTAGTACCATGTAGCTAGGCAGGGGTCGTATGTCCATGTCAAACATTTGAGTACCTCTTCCCAGTACAATTTGAGTTTGAGGCAGCGCCACAGCAAATGTGTCAAGGTGCCTGTTTGACTGCAGTTGCGCCAACAGGTGACCGAACTGCCAGTTTTCCATTTTGCTACCCGCACTGGACTATATTACCAATAGTGGGTGACTTTAAGTAGGGCTTCCTGTCCTGTGGCACTGCGGGAGGAGATACGTGATCTGTGTAGGATATCTTTCCATTCCTTAGGTGCGTATGAACATTCCAGCTCTGCATTCCATCTCTTTTGAGCTGAAGACTTTGTTGCACGGGATGTTTTGTTTAGGAAGGCGTAAGTGGCTGAAAGGAGGCCCTTGTCCAATCATTTCTCAAATGGGTTTAGGCATCTGCTTGCATGGGGTTTAGTCTTGGATTGGGTGATCCAGTGCTTGATGGCTCTGTAGCACCAGGTCTCTGCAGATGGAAAGTCACATTCGTCCCCTACCCTTTTGTAATTTGTTGTTTGCCAGGCCTGGAAAGCCTGTCCTGTGCCTGCAGGAGGGAATTCAGGGTTCCCTATAATGGGTGTGAGGAGGGTCACAGTAAACCCTTGAGTGCCATGACTCTGTTACACGCTCCCTATGTCACTTGTGTAACTGGGATGATGTACACTCCAGGAGGTCGGTGTTCTTCCAGAAGCCAGGGGACCTTCAAAATGTGGATTCCTGGGTTGTGTCTGTGCGAAAACGAGGGCCCAGGCCCATTTCCTCAAGTACCCGCCACAAGGATGACCAGTGTACTCAGTCAAATGCCTTTTCGACGTCAAGTGACACAAGTAGTTCCAGAGTCTGGGAACAGTGAGCTTTGTCAATGAGGTGTAGGAGGCGCTTCCTGTTGTCACTGCAGCCTCTTTCTGGTATGAATGACACCTGGTCTGGGTCAATCAGAACCTGCATAACCGGATGTAGGCGAGATGCTAGAATACCTGTGAATAACTTGGCATCTAAATTCAAGAGGGAGATGGGGTGGTAGGAGGAGCACCATGTAGGTGTCCTTCCTGAGTTTGGGGACCACAGTAATTAATACCTCTCTCATGGTGTCAGTGATGGACCGCGTGTTGGCAAAGGAATTATAGAGGTAGCAAATGCTTTATAAAAGTTGGGGAAAAAGCCATCCAGACCTGGGGCTTTTCCAGAGTGGAGGCGGGCAATAGACAAAAGGATCTCATCAAGGTGGAAATCTGCCTCTAGGGATTCTGCTTCTGTCTCTGGGAGATGTGTTGCATGAGTATCAGCAAGGCAATTATCTATGTCTTTGGGATCTACCATTTCAGCAGTGTAAAGATCGGCACAGAAGCCCTTAAAAGCCTGTGCAATCTCTGCATCTCTATGTAGGACCCACCCCAATGATGTGTGGATCTCTGTGACTCTAGTCTTGTGAGTGCAGGTTTAAAGCGTATAAGCAAGGAGCCATCCTGCCCTATTCCCACCTATGTAGTCTGCTTGTTTTAGTCAGAGGAGGGCATATTCTGCTCTGTCTGTATCCAGAGCCTTGAGCTGCTTGCGAGCCAATGTCAGTTGGCTCCGCACTCTGCAGGATCCGGACTGTTTATTTGCATTTTCAAGAGTTCTCATCCATTCCTGTAATGTGGAGCATTTGTCCCTTCTAATCTTATTAAGCGTGGCAGAGATTGCTCTAAATGTCCCTCTAATTACTGTCTTCTGAGTTTCCCACCGGAGGAAGATGGGGGTAGTCGGCGTGTCATAGGTCTAAAGGAACCGATGCATGGTATCTCCGACCTCCCAGATTGTGGATTCATGTGATAAGATGGTGCTGTTAAGCCGCCAATTGCCATGGGGGCGATTGACGTGGGTGAACGAAGGGAGAGCGACATCAAGAATGATCGAAGAGTGCCATCACACCTATTTCAGAGTGTGTAGTGGTGGCTAAAACGCGAGGAATAACGAGGAAGTAATCTATACAGGCATATGTTTGATGGGGGGCGGAGAAGAATATGTAGTCTCGTGACGCAGGGTGGTAGGCTCTCCACACGTCGGTGAAGCCCATATCTCACAGCCATTGCAGACCCTCTTGAGTTGAACTGTCTAGGACAGTGTCAAGGACAATGTTGAAGTCTCCCCCTACAATGATATCAGCTTTGGCAGAGGTTGTGACAAGGCTTAGGGCATTCTGATGAATTTGTCCTGCCTGTCGTTAGGTGCATAAAGTGTGGCAGGTGTGAAGGTGCACGAATTGAGGGTGATTCGCAGGTAGATAAGGAGTCTCCCAGCGAGCTCTGCTTGAGTTTGTGTGACTTGCCCCTGGAATTTCGTGGCTAGTAGTATTGTTGCTCCTGCATGTTTACTAGGCCCAGATGAAAAATATTGTCTATCCAACCAGTGAGACCTCAGTCTCTGCCAGTCTTTCCTTAAAAGGTGTGTCTCTTGTAGAAGGCACACGTCACACCCTGAGTCTCTAAGCATGGACAGCAATGCTAAGCATTTCGGGGGCACATTCAGGCCTCAGACATTGAGACTAAGTATTTTAACCATAGGCAGAGCAAGAGGGTGGTCACAGTAAGGTACAGAGTGGAAAGGAAGGGGGTTGCCTAAATGAGGGCTTTGCAACCTTGGGGTAGAGGGTATGATGCTGAACTAGGTATGTGGCCTGAAGTGGGAGGGGGGCAAACTAGAGAGGTAACGTGTGAGGAAACTGCTACCTCCATGGGATCCCAGAACATGGTGTAAGTGGGGTTCGTGGAGACATGAATCCCAGTAAGACAGGTACTTGGTGAGTACTGTGCCTCCGCCGGCCCGATGCTAAGATAGGTATAGTGAAACTGCAGTCCCTGTCCCTCATAGTTGCAAGCGTTGGTGGCAGCAGACCGGCAAACCCACGGACGCACCAGGTTAGGTTGAGTCGTCCTTCTCAATGAGTTGAAACAGTCCCAAGCGTTCTTTGTGGCTTTCATCTCCAGTTGGTTTGTGTACATTTCTTTTGGAGGCTTGACATTCCCTTCTGTTGCCTTTACTCCGCAATGTGGGGACTCGGGTCTGGGTGAGCTGCCCCACCTCATCGTGTGGGTCTTCCAACCACAGGAATGTCTGGGATTCTTCCATAGTGCGGGCCACCCGTGTTTCATTGTTCCACACGAAAACAAGGCAGAATGGGTGGTCCCATTTGTACGCAACTCCACTTTCACGCAAGGAAGTAGTGGCTGCTTTGAGCGACCGCCATCTCTGGAGAGTGAGCGGTAACAAGTCTTGGTAGAGACACCACTTCACCCCTTCAAAGCGTTTTGGACCCTGGTCACGTACTGCCACCATGATTGAATTGCCTATTTCTAAAGCACACAGCTACTCACAAAGAGTGTCCCAGTGCTACTAGGTATTCCCAAAGGGAAGAGATCCATGGATGGAGGCCATAATTCACTCCTAACCTCTAAACAAAAATGTCTTCAATTCCCTTTTAAATTTAGCTTCTTCGGGTATCTGTCTGAAGTAATCAGGGAGTTCATTCCACAGATTCGCTAAGCCCCTCCCCTCCGATGATGGCCTGTCTATGCTTGTAATGGTGGATGCAAGTGAGTACGTCTTGCGTGGTCCTGGTCGCTCTGAATGGATGGCCGGCTCTGTGGATGCGGTCCATCACAATTTCTTTGTCCTTGAGTTCTTGGAGAATGTGGAGGAAGAGGCTAGTGATAAGACCGTTATTTTGAGATTGCCAGATGGGATATTCTGCCAAAATGTGGGAGATATCCTATCCTATCTGCCATATTACAAGTGCCATAGTCTGTAACACACCCATAACACTGCGGACAGGATATCCGCCATGTTTTGAAGGAGTATCCCATTTGCAAAATTTTAAATAAGGCCCTAAGTAGTGAAACCATTCAAACTTAGCTGCTTAAAAGGATACATTGGTTAGAGGTTTGCTGGAATTTAATAAGTACATTGTGGGCATTTGAAAAAGATGTTGATAGATATTTTATTATAGGAAAAGTCATGTATACTTTCAAGGGCATCTAGAAATAAAGAGTCCTTGATTTCATTTAAAACGTGAAGGAAAGTGAACCCCAAACACTAGAAATACAAGGACTGGTGAAATGTGGCACCAAACATACACTTGTGATGAGAAACCGACTGAGGCGTGAGGACGGCCCAGCCATGAAATTAGCTGAGGACTTGCATCTGCTGTATTTCATTCAACGATTGGCCTCTTCTGTGGTATTCCTGCTCCCGAGGGAGGCACAAGCAGCAGGAAGAAGGAGAACCTCAGCTCAAGAAGATGCTCTGGCAGGATGGCAAAAACGTGATAGCAATGTTCAGACATCTATAGCTTAAATGGAACCATTAACTAGATAAGATGCTGATGACTACACACATCTGGGAAAAATGGTTGCAATTTAGTGCTAAGGTAAATATGGTCAAGAAGAATGTTTTTCATATACGAAGTCCTTCATGATGGATTCAGCAAGGGTAAGCAGTTGTCATCATTACCAAAAAGTTATGCTCCAAGACTGCACTTCTAAGTGATCTGTTCACTTTTCTCTGTGTTTTATTGAACTCTTTTTGCAGATTGTCATACCCTTAGCGGGGAAGATTTCAGTAATCTTCTGGGTGCGTCAAGGAAGTGTCCTGTCACAAGGCATTTGCAACATTCAATCAACTGGATCTGTTTTACACTCCAGAGATTGTTGTGCAATACCTTGCACCTGTCTCAAAGTATTTTATATAAAAAAATCACTCTGTATCAAGTATGCCATTTTTGTGAAACTTCCGTGCATCATTTGAATCGTAATGGAATACTTAAGGCATTCAAATGTTGCTCTTCAGACTTTTATTGAATTAATTTCCATTTTAAATTGCCTTACTGTTACTTTTAAAAAAAAGTTCAACTAATTTAATTTCAGTCGTACAAACAGTATTTCTCTATGCATTTTGCACTTACACCAGCACTTCATCAGAAATCAATGTATAGGGAAATTCTTCATGTCAAGAACGAGAGGATGACAATAGCTTGCCTCTAGGCTCGTATGATCTTGAACAGGTCTGCGTTTCAATCTATAGCTTTTATTTCTACTCATGCTCGCGCCTATTCCGGTTACCAGAGGTACCAAACGCAGAAGGGTACGACTGGCTGTCAATGCAAAGTCTAAATTTATGATGGTGCATAGTGCATTGTCAATTGTTAAGGGCATTGCAAATCACAATACAAAGCATTTTGATCCCATAAGAACACAAGGGAAATGGGGCCGTTCCTTCTATTTTTGGTTCCCAAGTGAGTTAACAAATTATTTGTAATTGTTTTGTGTCACAAAGTTTAGATTAGTTAGCTCCTGCTTGTGGTGGGGGCCGCTCCAGTGATGACGGGGCCCGCTGGATACGTACAGTGGCCTGGTTCGACACTTAGATAAATCAGTTTCACACAGACACCGGATAATGGTGTGGGTCGGAAGACCACAAGCGGTCTCCGCCCGATTATTATATAGCCTCTGGCCACACTTGGCCAGAGGATGTACAGGGTGCGTTTCCGTGGCAAAGTCCCCGTGGGGGAGGGGTTAGTTGGTTGTTACATTCCCTCCCAACTTGGCGATGAACTCAACATACAAAGTTTCTGGCTCAGTGGTGGGTTAGGCCGAAGGTGATACTGGTGTTGCTGAACATGTCCTCTCATCCCCTCCTTGAACATTTTAATCTTAGAGCAATCAATGGTAGATCTGCCGGCGATAACCCTCCTGCAGTCACTCATTACTCATTAACAATAAACTCTATATTAGACTATATGTTATATTATGTTAGTTGGTATTTATAAAGCGCGCGGCTGCTCCTAGGAGTGTCCCGGCGCTACATTTGTCTACATTTGTCTCCTTATCTCTATTCCACCAAATTTTTTCATTTAATCTGGGCGTTAAGGCTGACAGCGATTATCGCCCTCAAGAACTTATGATTCAAACAAACAAGCCCACTTTTGATAGGACTCGGACCCCTCAAGGTTCAGAATTTACAACAAACTACAGAAGAATCAAATTTGCACAAGCAGCAGATGGGTGCATGTTGCAAAACGCAACACTCCACTTTGAGTTACGGGTTGGATCTAGCGAAACTGAGAAGTGGGAGAACTTCACCACAACAATGGCAACCTATGCCGTCACAATCAAATCAAGGGCACCACAGAGTTATAGTAGCATGTTGCACATATCAAAATCACACAAAAATGGAATTAAACTTATTAAAAACTCAATCTGTCGCACAATGAAACTTCTTCGATATAATCCAAATAACAAATTGAACTTAGCACTGCTATGACAGCAAAAGATACAGTTAAAGAGACAAAAATGGGAAGCTAAAAGATCCACAGAGGACGAAATCTGGGTGAAACTACACGCCGATACCAAACAGAATGATAGTGCAAGATTCTGGGGAACGATCAACCGCTTCATCTGTCCCTCACATGAGGGGATATCATCGAATATCTCGGAGGAAGACTGGGCAAGTCACCTTAGGGCCCATTTCCATCAGGAAATCAAATCCCTGGCTACAAAACAAGAAACCACATTTCCCCCAGAAGATGTGCCCCAGGAGATCTATAGGGCGGAAGGCAGAACATCAGTACCTGAAATATTGTGGGGGAACCTGCCAGTAGTTGTATCCTCAAGAAATAAAATCAGAACAATCAAGCGGCAAATAGGAAAGGGAAGGAGAGGGGGCCCCGGGCCCCAATGGAATCCCACCGGTTCTGTATAAACAGGACATAGACCTCTGGGCCAAGGCCCTCAAACCACTCTTTAGCGAAATAAGGCTTTTGGGCATACTTCCACGTTCCTGGAGAGGCTGGATAATCTCCCCAATATTTAAGTCAGGAGATAAGTCCTTGCAAAAAAACTATAGATTAGTGGCACTTCTTGATAAAGAGGCAAAAGTTTTTGCGGGAACTCTACTAGAAGAGCTTCAGGCTTGGGCAGACGAGAAATCACTTATTCCCCTAAATCAGACCGGCTTTGCAAAATCTGTCAGAACAACAACAAATATTTTAACAATGGCGATGTTAATTGACAAGGCTGAGTCAACAAAAATGCCATTACACCTATGTTTCATTGACTATAGGGCCGCTTTCGACCATGTAAATCGTAACAATCTTTGGGTTAAGTTGGCAAGCTGGGGTATACCACGGACGTTGTTAAACCTGATAATTAATCTGCATACTGATACATGGGTCCAGATGAAGCTGGTAGATGGATCCTTCCTGTCAAGGCGTATACCGACCGAGAAGGCGCTCAAACAAGGATGCGTTTTAGCCCCTACCCTGTTCAATCTGTTTCTAGCAGATCTTGTTCTGGCACTAAACGCCTGCAACTCGCATGCACCAAGGTTGGGTGGCTTAGTATTACCATGCCTCCCCTATGCGGATGACATAGCCTTGATCAGTAATACACAGGTAGGTCTACAACATCTTCTTACCACCACGCGGAAATATTCCAAAGCAAATGGCCTAACTATCAACCTGGAAAAAACAAGGACTATGACGATCAAGAAAAACTTAAAGAAACCCCCAACCTGGTTCTGGGGCAGCACACATATTGAATCAACACTGGATATAAATATCTAGTCGTAATTGTTGATAAAGGAGGCCAGTTTACTGCTCAGAAAAATTGCATCAGACGTAAGGGCCTCGCAATGGCAGTATCATTAAAGGACCTTAGTTCCAAACTGAGTGGCCCGTCGATAATGCCATTGGTTCAGGTGATACGTGCCAAACTCATTCCAACAATTACCTACGGCTGTGAAGCCGGGTAGGGATTCGAAAGCATTAGACAACACGATTACAACAGTTTACAGGATTACTCTCGGCCTACCCAAATACACCTCACCTGCACAGATCAGGCTAGAATTTGGCATACAGAAACAGACCCTGGCAAGACAGGGGGCATATATCATTGCCTGGGATAAAATCCAGAAAGCCGCATCAGGAACTCTCAATGAATACCTGTGGAAAGAGCTACAACTACAGGCAGCATCACCCGCTTCAAAGTATCTCAACAATAGCCTGATCAACACAGGGTTAACTCAGCTCTGGGAAACACCTACCAATAATACCACTTTTAAAAAACTGGTATGGAAAACTGTGAAGCATCTCTCGTGGATCGAGGACAAGGCTTCTCTCCCCAAAAGGGCTCATGGTTGGATGACTCTAAGTACTTACACAGCCCCGGCTACTCAGAATTATTTTGATTTGGGGTACGCTAAAGAAACTAAAATTAAGTTTTTAAATTATCGATTAGGACTTTTACCTTGTATGCAGCACCTCCCTCACTGGCTCAGGGAAAAAACGGGCTCCAACTGCCGCTTATGTTGCACAGCACAAGAAGATCTGGTGCATCTCCTATGCTCATGTAAAAAACTCTCGGAAGAAAGGAAAAAACTATTAAAACCTCATTTTAACCGAAGAGGGATACGCACTAGGAGACAAGCAGTGTTGGCCCTGTTTGCACCCGGAGATCGACAGTTGAACTGTTGTCTGGTGAAGTTTCTGAGAAAGGTGGAAAAAAAATGCCAGAGTAAGGGAGGGGTGGAATAGACTATGTAGCCGCCTCTAACTGTTTTGAAGTATCAATAGAATGTTTTATGAAGAGGTAATTCTTAGCACCTGGAACCCGTAATGGACCCATTTTTATCAGATATGAACGTGCAGTGTAATTTTATCACTAGGTGTATTAATGATTTTATGAATTGATTTTTTGTATTGCAATGGTTTTTGGTAACTATGCAAATAAATTAAACCTAACCTAACATAACATAACCTAACCTCTCGTCTCCTCTGGTCTCTGGTTGCTGCAGGAGTCAACCTCAGCATTGGTCTTGTCCCGGGCCAGGCTGGAAGTTTCATCACCAGGGGTAGCTTCTTCCTTCACAAGGCCTTCCAGTCTTGGGGGGGCTCTTCCACAGTGTATCATTCTCTCTTTCTTTTGGATCAGGCGACCGGGTGAAGTCCACCACCCTGAACCATGATATGTTCCTCATGATCAGTTTATTACCCTTACCGGCGGTGATCATGGTCCCGTTTGTTCGGGTGACAGTCCACACACCCGGCTCAAAGGGTGTTCGGAACTTCCATCCTGGTCGGCGGTCTTTAAGCAGCACTTTATCACCTGGTGAGATTGTTCTTGAGGCGTCGCGCTGCCTGAGGCTTGCACGTGCATTGGTCTGAGTGCGCCGGTCTTGAGTGTTCATTGGGTCATATTGTGGTGGAGACCACTTGGAATGGACTGGGATCGTGTCCCGGCGGTGGCCATTAAGCATTGGAGACCATGGAGAGCGCTGGGTGGTGCAATGCGGGGTTTCGCGGTATTCCCTCAGGAATTTCTGGAGTGTGATTTCAGGGTTAGTTCCTTCTACCACAGCGATTCTAAGGGTCTTGTTCAGTGTCCACATGAACCGCTCTGCTTCTCCATTCGCTTGTGGCCATTGAGGCGTGATTCGACGATGTTGGATCTTTAGGCGCTCTAGTAGGTCCTGGAATTCTGAGCCTTGAAAAGGCAATCAATTGTCCTTCTTTATCTCTTCTGGTAGGCCAAAGAGTGTAAAAGCTTTTTTCAAGCGCTGGGGCTACGTTATTGAAGGCCGTAGAGTCAACAATTTTGACAAGGGCATATTTGGAGTAACATTCGACTATGACTACAGTTGTTCTCCCATCCGGGAAACTTCCTAGGTCAAGACTCACTTTGGACCATAGTGTAGGACATGGTTTTTCGGTTAGGATGGATGCAGACACTTCTTTAGAACTGCTATGCTGGCATGAGGGGCGTTGTCTTACCATTTCGTCGACTGCGACCTTGAGCCCTGGGAACCAGACTTTCTCTCTCATGGAAGACTTCATCTTTGCTGTCTCCTGATGTCCTCCGAGAGCCAGTTCTGTCACTTGGTGCTGCAGTCTCTCAGGAATTACTAGACGCTGCCCTCTATAGATGAGCCCATCCGTTGTGGCAATTAACTCATTGCGCACTCACCACATTTTTGTGAGTCGTTCTCTTTCTAAACCTTGCCACCCATTGGCATTGCGTAGGAAGATGTGCCATGAGCCATTTTGCAAAGCACCGGGTCTGTCGTGGTAGCTTCTCTGATTTCCTGTAAGCTGAGTGCTTGGGGGCAAGCCCTTTAGGAGCCCATGTTGATATAGGCTTCGACGCCATCCATGTTCTCATCGTTTCCACTGGCCGGTGAGTGTGGATGGCATGAGAGGAAATCCACTGGGTTTTTGGACCCTTGCCGGTAGGAGACTTCCATGTAGTAGTGCTGCAGTTGGATGGCCTAGCGTTCAATCCATGGCGAAGGGAATGGAGCGGAGCCATGAACAAGAGGGACGAGAGGTTGGTGGTCAGTGATGACTCTGAACAGCCTCCCACAGAGGAACAGGTGGAAATGTCCACAGGTCCATTTAATGGCTAGGGCCTCTCTCTCGATTTGTGAGTAACATGACTCTGTTGGTGCCAGTACTATGCTGGTGAAGACTAGTGGAGCCCACCTTCCTGGCTCTACTTCCTGGGTGAGCACGGCACCTAATTCCACTTGGCTGGCATCGACCAGTAGTTCGATTTGTTTCTTTGGATGGAAGTAGACCACAGTGGTCTTTCTGAGCAAGGCTGTCTTCACCTCTTGGAACGCTCTCCCTTCAGTGGTGCCTGAATTCAGGGGCCGCTCTCAGGGTTTCGGCAATGGTGGCCAGATTGGGCATAAACTTACCACAGTAGGTGGCCATCCCCAGAAACCTTCGCACTTCTGAGACAGTCATTGGGGCAGGGGCATGTTGTAGGCCTGTGATTTACAGAGTTTTGGAAAAAGGAACATTTTTCCTAGTGTAAGGTGTGCTGTGCTCAGATAGACGTCTTACTGTGGCTCGCAAATGTCACTGGTGTTCTTCTGCTGTGGCGGAATATATTAGGATGTCATCACTCACAAGCATGACACCCTGAAGACCAGACAGTGTCTCCCGGATGGCATCCTGGAAGACCTCTGCTGCTGAGGAATTGTCAAAGTTCAGTCGTTTATATCGGCGCAGCCCCAGGTGCGTCAAAAATGTGGTGATATACCTGCTTTCTTCAGAGAGAAGCAGTTGGTGGTATCCTGCATTGAGGTCTAATTTGGAGAACCACTTTGATCCATTAAGGTCTGCAATGATGTCGTCCATTGTGGGCGTTATGTGTCTTTTTTGTTTGATGGCCTGATTGGGAAGGAGCATTTCATTGCAGAGGCGTATCTTCCCTGGCTGTTTCTTTTTTCTGCGATGATCATAGTGGAGACCCATGGTGTTAGTCTGGGCATCTTTTCGATGACGCCTTGGCTCTCCAGCTTGTCTAGTTCTTTCTGAACCAGTGGGCGCAGATGGAACAGTTCCCATCAGTGGCAAAGTGCGACTGGCTTCACAGACTTGTCGATGTGTAATTTGATCGGCGGGGCTTTTAGGCATCCTTATCCTTTGAAGAGTCACAGGGATTGGTTCATGAGTTTGTCAACTTGGCAGGGTGTCACGTTTCATGCGAAGTCGACTAATCATAGATCCTCCGCCATGTGGCTTCCAATGAGGGTGTCGGCTTCCTCATCTACCAAGTGGAATGTGGATGTGATTTCTTGGCTTACTGAGTATACCTGGACTGTCATTCACCCTTTTAGAGGCAGTGGGGACTGGCTTCCGTAGGTGAAGATCTTGGTACTTGTCGGAGACAGAGGTGGTCTTGACCAAAGGCGGTTGGTATTGTTGGACCCCCATTACGTTCACTGAGGCACTGGTGTCAATGGAGGCCTTGACATTGGAACTTGCAATTTGGACCACACAAGTGGGCTGTTGTTGCCTATGGCATTTCAGGTCATTGGTGAAGGAGATGAGGAGTGCTTCCTCCTCGTCATCATTTGTTGACAAATCCTCCAGTTGCTGCCGGTGCCTTTGCGACGGCTTGATGGCGTTCTGTTGCACAAGGTCATTCAGCATCAGCTGTCGTAGGGCTTTGGTGGGGGTTTGCCTGCCTCTTGTGCCTCTTCCTCTGAGCCCTCCTCTGCAGACATTCACAAAGTGGTTCAGCATGCCACAGTTTGAACATGTGCGGTCTTGTGCCAGGCAGTCGTCGAGAGGGTCTCTTCGCGCCCACAGTATCTGCAGTGAGGCCCTTGTTGGGGGAAGCTGTGGGTCTTGGGCTTATTCAACTTCCTTTCATGTGGATAGCGTTGGTGCATTTGGTTTTCACTGCAGGAGTCTTTTCGGGTTGTTGTGTGATGGCGACGTTCATTTTGGCTGCTCGTGCTGAGGACAGATCATGCGACCTGGCCATCATGAGGATGTTATTGAGGTTGATTTCGGGCTATCGGAGGATGAGGTCTCTGAGGGTCTTGTTCCTACAGCCCTGTATAATTTGTACTCTGATTTCTTTCGGTTGGTTATCCGCCATGCACGGGCTCGCAAGAGCGCGTAAGTGGATGTAGAAGGCGTCTATGGACTCTCCTTCTCACTGCCGGGCTTGGCAAAGTTTGAAACATTCAAAGCCTGGGTTTAGTTGTGGATCAAAGTGTTTGTTGAGTGCTCGCACCTAACCTGCTGCTGCCACTTGCTTTGCTGCCCGAGGGGGCCCCGGAACTGCAAGCCCCAGCCTGCTTTGCGGCGCGCACGCCGCCGGCGAGTTTTCTTTGCGCCAGGAGGCGTTTAAAAATCGGTCACAGCTCCCGCAGCGCGGGAGACCTAACCTGCTGCTGCCACTTGCTTTGCTGCCCGAGGGGGCCCCGGAACTGCAAGCCCCAGCCTGCTTTGCGGCGCGCACGCCGCCGATGAGTTTTCTTTGCGCCAGGAGGCGTTTAAAAATCGGTCACAGCTCCAGCAGGCGGGAGACCTAACCTGCTGCTGCCACTTGCTTTGCTGCCCGAGGGGGCCCCAGAACTGCAAGCCCCAGCCTGCTTTGTGGCGCGCACGCCGCCGACGAGTTTTCTTTGCGCCAGGAGGCGTTTAAAAATCGGTCACAGCTCCCGCAGCGCGGGACGCGCGCGGGCAAAGCCCGGGCCAAGGGCGGGCCCGTCTGAGCCCGTCAGAGGCAGGAAGAGGCTGGGCTGGGCCACCCCCCTGAGAAGCTCGGATTTTGTATCTTCCCATTTTTGAAAGCCTTTGGAAACCTTTGATCCCACCGAAGAAGTAAGGTACTGTGCAAGAATCTAGAGACCACTTGGGTTGTTAGATTTATAAATTTGTTTTAAAAATGGAAAAACGTAAGGGGGTTGCTGGTACGTTAGATGCTTTTATAGTGAGGGCAGAGTCACTCCTAACTCATGAAATCCAACTGACTGAGCGACGTCTTTCCCTGGAACCCTCTATACTACATAGACATTTAACAACTGGTACTTCTTCACCTGCACTGGGGGATATTGCTCAAGCGGCCTTGCCTAACACTGCTACTAGCGTCCTGCTTACCCCTTCCCCACTTCCCTCCGAAGTGACCTTAATCTCCCCAGTAGTTCAAAGTAGAGCTACTAGGACCAGGGCCTCAAAAAATGTGGATACTGGCAAGATTGAGGCCCTGTCAGATAAAAGAAAGCGGGGGATTGGGACAAGAAAAACTAAGGGTAAGGGTAGTAATGGCACTTCTTCCCCCCTGAAAACCCTGAAAACCCTGGAAACCACTTCAGTTGGCACGCAAACCGAGATAACCCCACCCTTATCAGCGTTGAACGTTGTTAACACCAAGGAAGTTATGACCGAGCTCTCTGTAGGATTGAATGACCCTGGGTTGGGAGCGGCTCTAACTTGTGTTCGTGAACTGGTTGAAATTTTTTTTCTGTATTGTGGGATAAAATCAGCCTTTTTGAGTCTGCAATAAAAACCCTAAGCTGTAATAATGTGGGTCTGCAATCAACCAGAGTGGAAAGGGATGATATAAGGTCAATGGTGGGTAGTTGGTTACCAGATGTTCATGAAGGGAAAATCGCTAAAACAAATGAGAACAAATCCATTCCTAGCAACGAGGGGAAAAATAGCTTGGAGGTATTGTCAGTAGGGCCGAATATGATAGACTCTCAGGGCCCACAAAGGGGACATGTAACATCTTTAGTTGGGAGAGATGGTGTGAGTGCCCCTATTGGGAGCCTGAGAGACAAGGAATCTAATGACTCTTCGGTCCCTAATATGGAGATTCTGCATCTTCCCCCGGCATCATGTCCTTATGTTTTGATTCTGGTTGGGGTCCCTGCACTAAGGGTTGGGCAGAAAGAAAATTGGAATGACCTAAGGAACAAAACTGTAGATTGGTTGATGAAACATAAGAACTTCCATCCTTCTGATACCAATGAAATTTTAATGGTTCGCAGAGTAGGGTGGATAGGGCAATCTACTAAGAGTATAATGGGTGATTGTATTGTGGTTAACTTTCGTAGGCCAAAGGTGGTTCATTATCTTTTAAAACACTGTGATGCAACTTTTGTTCCTAATACCGGGATCAGCGCACTCCCTTTAGGATATTTTTATAAGCCGGAAGGTGGGAACAAAGTCATTAGATTTCCACCTGTTATGCAATCTAACAGATTTCAAGCGTTGTCAGACTTGGATTCCCAAGACTGACAACTACATAAAGTCCGGCACGGAAGCACACTGATAACTGTTTCTAAAGATCTGAAACCAACAGTTACCGATAATGTAGCTGTAGGGATACCTATTAGTATTTTAACTGCGTGTTAGAAATGGGATCTCTAGTTGACAAGGGCTTGCACCTTTGTCCAAGTAGGGACCCTTCTTCCTAGTCAGGGTAAGGGTGTTACACTCGTGAAGTAACCCCTGCTCACCCTCGTGGTAGCTTGGCACGAGCAGTCAGGCTTAATTCAGAAGCTGTGTGTAAAGCATTTGCACATAACCAACAGTAATACAGTGTAAGCACTACAAACGGACACCACACCAGTTTAGAAAAATAACCAATATTTTATATACTCAAGACAAGACCAATTACGACAAAAATCCACAATACTATACTTTAAAAACGAATACTTGATAAGGTAACTTCTTCTTTGCAGGAATAGTCCAAAAACAAAGTTCGTACGAGTCGGTAGCTCCGTCCGAGCCTACCGCGATGCTGAAAACCACAGAGTCTAACAGTTCCAGCCGACCGCGTCGATACGGGCCAGCAGAGTCATGAACAGACTCGGTTACAGTACCTTTCTCGTTGTGGCTGGTACGGAGTGTACGAGCCGGTCGGCGTTCGTCGCGGTTGCGGTGCAAGACGGAGCGATGCAAGGTGCGGTGTCCCTCGATGCGGTGCAGGCAGCGGCTCGATGAGCGTCGTGCAGACGGAATCGGTGAGTCCAAGGCGTGCGATGCAGGGTGAGACGATGCTCGATGCGGTGCTGACAGGTTGCGATGCAGGCGACCAAGCCGGAGTGCGGGAGCTGGCGTCGGACAGCGGGGCGAGTCGGAGCGGTGCGTCGCAGACGTGCGAGCGGTGCCCCAAGTGCGGTGCGGTCACGACTCTTGAGCAAGTTGCAGCGACCGCGTCGGTCGGGTCCGGCTGGTTCAGTGAAGCGATGCGATGCGAACTGCGGTGCCCACAGGTCACGGTGCAAGCAGCGGCTCGGTGTTGGCGGCGTCGGACGTCGCCCACGGTGAGACCAGGGTTGCGATGCGAAGCGGGGCGATGCGGTCTGCGGTGCAAACAGGTCACCGGCCAGGGATGGATTCGGTTGACGGAGTAGGTTGCAGTTCCCTTCCTCTGTGGCAACTGAAACAGCGTTCCAGAAGCGGTACCCAGAGGCTTGTGAAGTCTTTGTAGTCCCTGAGACTTCTTAACAGGAGGCCAGCTCGGTTCCAGGCCCTTGGAGATACTCAGCACAAGTTTGTAGAAAGTTCAGTCCAGTCCTTTCACTGCCCAAGGCAGAAGCAGCAGCTGCAGGCCAACCCAACAAAGCAACAACACAGCAAAGGGGCAGTACTCCTCCTGGCAGCTCTTCCAGCTCTTCGTCTTGGCAGGTTCCTTGATTCCAGCGAGATCTAAATTCATGGGGTCAGGGCCCCAATATTTATATCCCAAATTCCTTTGTTCTCTGAAGGCAGAGAGGCCTTTGCATAGTCCAAACCAGTTCTGGAGCACTTTGTTGACAAGTCTCCGTCCCTTCTTTCAGTGAGTAGGCCAGGGACATCAGACGCACCACAGGAGGTGGAGCCAGCATTGTGGAGGGAAGGCACTGTCCTATTCAGGGCCCAGGTGCGACCCCTCCCACCCATCTACATGTAGATCTTGCTATTCAGCCCTGTGCTGACTCACCCTGTCTTCTGGCATCCCCCAGCCCCTGTCACTCACATTCCAGACAAGGAATACACAACCTCGCAGAGGCAGGCTTGGATGGTTAGACAAGAAAATACCCACTTTCTAAAAGTGGTATTTTCAAACACAGAATGTTAAAACCAACTTCACTAAAAGCTGCATTTTATCATTCTGAGTCCAGGCATACTAAACTCGAATTTCTACCATGTTCCCGGGTCAGTTAAGATTATAAGCTGTAATAATCAAAACTGCCCGTTCTGGCCTAGGGGAACAGGTAGCCTTGCAATAGTGAAAAACGAACTAGGCTGTAATTCACTATCAGGACATGCCGCACACACCCGGGCATGTCCTACCTTTCGCATACAACGCACCCTGCCCACAGGGGTACCTTGGGCCTACCTTAGGGGTGACTAACATGTAGCAAAGGGAAGGTTTAGGGACTTGCAAGTGTGTGCACTTGCCAAGTCGACATGGCAGCCCCAGGCTGTGCACAGGCTCTGCGGTGGCAGGCCCGAGTTACACTTTACGGGCTGTTTGCGTGGGTGGCACAATCCAGTGCTGCAGCCCACCAACAGCATTTGGTCTATAGGCCCTGGCACTCGCAGTGCACTTTATAAGGGACTGACACATAAACCAAATAGGCCAATCATGGAAACACCAATCCATAACACATTTTATACAGGAGCACTTGCACTTTCCCACTGGACAGCAGTGAGGAAAGTGCGCAGAATCATTACACCAGCAAAAACAGAGTCAAAACCGGGAGGTCAGAAAGCAAAAAGTCAGGGGAAACACGCCAAAAGATGCCAAGTCTAACACATGTCCCCTCCAGCTGAAAGTAGGGAGAACTACCCAACCCCATTGGAGTTCTCTTCACTAAGGCGGAAGAACCTGGACAGACCATCTGCGTTGGCGTGTTCTGTACCAGGACGGTGTTCCACCGTAAAGTCCATTCCCTGTAGGGAGATGGACCACCTCAGCAGTTTTGGATTCTCACCCCTCATTTGCATCAACCATCTGAGGGGCCTGTGGTCTGTCTGAACCCGGAAGTGAGTCCCAAACAGGTATGGTCTCAACTTCTTCAGTGCCCAGACCACAGCAAAAGCTTCCCTTTCTATGGCACTCCACCTCTGTTCCCTGGGAAGTAGTCTCCTGCTAAGGAAGACTACAGGCTGATCCAAGCCCTCTTCGTTCAGTTGTGAGAGCACCGCTCCCACACCATGCTCTGAAGCGTCAGTCTGCACGACAAATTCTTTGGAGAAGTCAGGTGCCTTGAGCACGGGCGCCGTGCACATGGCTGCCTTCAGGGCATCAAAAGCTTTCTGGCAGGACTCAGTCCAGATCACTTTCCTGGGCTGCCTCTTAGAGGTCAGATCTGTTAAGGGGGCAACGATGGTGCCATAGCCCTTAACAAATCTCCTATAGTAACCGGTGAGACCTAAGAAGGCTCTCACCTCTGTCTGGGTCTTGGGGGTTCCCAAGCCAGAATGGTGTCAATCTTGGGTTGTAGGGGCGCCACCTGGCCGCTTCCTACCTGGTGTCCCAAGTACACCACAGAACCCTGCCCGATCTGGCACTTACTGGCCTTGATCGTGAGGCCTGCACCTTGCAGAGCCCTCAACACTTTCTCAAGGTGCTGTAAATGTTCTTCCCAGCTGGAACTGAACACAGCAATGTCATCCAGGTAGGCGGCACTGAAATCCTCCAGCCCAGCCAACACCTGATTGACCAACCTCTGAAAGGTGGCAGGGGCATTCTTCAACCCAAAGGGCATCACCCGGAATTGGTAATGACCTTCTGGGGTTGAGAATGCGGATCTCTCCTTGGCCCCATCGGTTAAGGCAATCTTCCAGTACCCAGACGTCAAATCAAACGTGCTGAGGAACCGGGCAGCTCCCAACCGATCAATGAGCTCATCAGCTCTGGGGATGGGGTGCGCGTCAGTCCTGGTGACGGCATTGAGCCCACGGTAGTCCACACAAAACCGGAGTTCTGGAGTGGCACCGGGCGCCGCAGCCTTTGGGACCAAGACCACTGGGCTGGCCCAAGGACTGTGGGAGGGCTCAATCACCCCTAACGCCAACATCTTAGAGACCTCCTCCTTGATGCTGGCTCTGACCCGGTCAGTCAACCTGTAAATCTTGTGCTTCACAGGAGGGCTGTCACCGGTGTCCACGTCATGGGTACACCAGTGAGTAACACCGGGGGTCAGAGAGAACAGTGGGGCGAACTGTCCCAACAACTGGCGACAGTCCCCCTGCTGCTCCTGAGTCAGAGTAGGGGAGAGGATCACACCCTCTACTGACCCATCATGCTCCTTGGTAGACAGGAGGTCAGGGAGAGGCTCACTCTCCTCTTCCACCCCATCATCTGTCGCCAAGAGCATACTCACTTCGGACCTCTCGAAGTGGGGCTTGAGGCGGTTCACGTGAAGGACCCTCAAAGGGTTCCTTGGAGCCTGCAAATCCACCAGGTAGGTGACGTCACTTTTGCACTCCTTTACCTCATATGGCCCAGTCCACTTGTCCTGCAAGGCACAAGGTGCCACTGGGGCCATGACCCACACTTTTTGCCCAGGTTGAAATTCGACCAGAGTGGCATTCTGGTCATACCATCTCTTCATTTCTTCCTGGATTGCTTCTAGGTTCGCCTGAGCGAGTTTCCTGAAGCGGGCAGTTTGGTTTCTAAAGGCCAGCATGTAGCTAAATACATCCTGGGGAGTTTTCCTGGGAGCTGCCTCCCAGCCTTCCTTTACCAAACTCAGAGGTCCTCTGACAGGGTGGCCATACAGGAGCTCAAAGGGGCTGTACCCAAGAGACTTCTGAGGCACCTCCCTGTATGCAAAGAGTAGGCATGGCAAGAGGACGTCCCACTTACGCCTCATGGGTTCTGTTAGACCCTTGATCATGCCTTTCAAGGTCTGGTTGAATCTCTCCACCAGACCGTTTCCTTGTGGGTGGTAAGGAGTGGTGAACTTGTAGGTTACACCACACTCCTTCCACAGGGATGTCATATACTTGGATATGAAATTGGTCCCCCTATCAGAAACCACCTCTCTGGGGAATCCCACACGGGAAAAGATCCCCATTAACGCCCGGCCCACCACCGGCGCCGTCGTTGTCCTGAGAGGGATTGCCTCCGGGTACCGGGTGGCATGGTCCACCAAGACCAGGATGTACCTGTTGCCCATGGCTGTCTTGGGATCCAGTGGCCCCACAATATCCATCCCTACCCTTTCAAAGGGTGTTCCAACAACAGGAAAAGGTTGGAGAGGAGCTTTGACCTTCCTCCCACTCTTACCACTTGCCTGGCAAGTTTGGCAAGACCTACAGTGTGCATCTGACTGCCTTCGCATTTGGGGCCAAAAGAAGTGGGTGACAAGCCTGTCAAAGGTCTTGTCCTGCCCCAAATGTCCTGCCAAAGGCACGTCATGAGCCAGACCCAGTAGGAAGGTCCTGAAGCGCTGGGGTACCACCAGCACACGGGCTGACCCAGGCTCAGCAACCTTAGGCTCACTGTATAGGAGACCACTCTCCCAGTAGATCAGATGTGACCCGGACTGATTACCAGCTGCCTGGTCTGCAGCCTGCCGCCGCAGACCCTCCAGAGTAGGGCACTCGTTCTGCTCCCTGCAGAACTACTCCCTGGTGGGACCCCCTTCTTGCTGCCAATGGGTCAGCTCAGAGATGTCTCCCAGTTCGGCTACCTGCTCCCCTGTAGGCACCGGGGCGTCCCCCTCGAGGTCCGCCTCCTCCCGGTCCGTGGGAACTTCGGGGCCGGTTTTCCGTGCCCCCTGCCCTTTCTCTTGGCAGGGACTTGGGCCACTGTTTCAGGCTCCAAGTCCTCTTGATCACCCTTTCTGGCTGCCATTGACCGAGTAGACACGCATGCCCACTCTGGCAACCCAAGCATCTCCAAGTGAGACCTGAGCTCAACCTCCTTCCATAAGGACTGCTCCAGGTCGTTTCCTAGCAGACAATATACAGGCATGGTAGGGCTCACAACCACCCTCAAGGGACCTGTGACCCCCCCCATTCAAAGGGAACCTGCGCCACCATACATTGGCGCTCTGAGTTGTCTACCGCAACTACTTGGTGGAATGCCCCGGGGACTACTTGCTTCTCAGACACCAGGTGACACCGGACTGAGGTCACACTGGCTCCAGTATCTCTGAGAGCCTCTACCCTGTTCCCATTAATGGTCACCCAGGTGCTATATTTCTTTGTGTTAGGGGGCACCTGGTTTCCTGGGACCATCTCACTGTCCCCTAGTGAGACAAGGGTCATTTCTGCGGGATCCCCACCCTCCTGTGGGCACCCCTCCTCCCCAAGCGCTACACTAGCCAACACTTTGGACTGTCCACCGGTGGGTGACTGTGTCCCCTTCGGGCACTTGGGGTCCCCCTTAAAGTGACCTACCTGGTCACATGCATAACACTTGCGGGGGCCGGTCTCAACAGGCTTCCTGTAGAGACCCCTTTCTTCTTATCACCGGGGGGCTGGGAACCTTTACCCTGGGTACTAGTTTGGGGCCCTTTAGAGAACTCCTGTGCTTTACCCTTGTCCCCCCCACCTTTCTGCTGGGGACTCTGCCCACCTTTGGCTGAGTCTCCCCCAAACGCTTTCTTGTGGACCCTGGTACTCACCCAGCGGTCCGCTTCCATAGCAAGCTTCCTGGGGTCAGTTAGCTTACTAACAACTAGGTGCTGGCGCAGATCTGCAAAACATAGACTAGACAAGTGCTCCCATGCAATCAAGTTGTAGAGCCCCTGAAAATCTGTTACACTACTGCCCTTTACCCAGCCATCCAGAGACCTGCAGAACACATCCACACATTCCAACCAAGTGTTGGCATCAGACTTCTTACTGGACCTGAACTGATCCCTGTACTTTTCAGGAGTAAGACCATACTTCGTGAGAAGGGCATCCTTCATGTCAGCATAGGTGAGGTGATACCCCTTACCCAAAGCTATCAGAGCATCCCTTGCTTCTTCAGGGAAAAGTGGCCACAATCCTGCTCCCCAATTCTCCTCAGGGACCCCATTCATGTGTATGGCTGCCTCATAACCCTGAAACCACCTTTGTATGTCATCCCCCTTCTCGAACTCCTTGCCTACGTTCTTGGGAATGTGCACAATCCTGTCTGCCTTTCTGGACGAATTGCTGCCACCATCTGAGCCTGACTTATTCCTAAGTTCTAGCTCCTTCAGTTCTCTCTCATGCTCTAAGAGCATCTTCTTCTCCTCTATGGCCAATCTCTTCTCCTCCCGCTCACTCTCCAGCCTGAGCTTCTGCAGCTCAAACTGCCTTGCCTCCCGCCTGTCCTCCAGCTCCTCTGGGGACAGACTGCTGCTGCCTGACCTGGCGGGTTCCCCCTACCCAAAAGCACATCCACCCTGGAAATAGGCTCCTCCACCTCCTCACTGAGATTACCAGGCTGCCCATTGGCATGTCTGGCTGCTACCCAGGCCCTCAGCGCCTTCTGTAGCTCCTCCTTCCTTGTGAGGCCTTTAATTTGGACTTTCAGGTTTTTACAAATCGCTCGTAGCTCCTTTACGGCGTAGGATTCCAACCTATCCTCCTCAAAGATAACTTCCAGAGATGCAACGGATGATGCAATTGATTCAGGCATGACAAAAGTAGTGAGTTGAAAACTGGCAAGATCAAAAATAGGCCAAAAGAAAAAGAACCAGTATGTGGTACGTAATGGTCTGCGATATGGTAGTAGTGCACACCAATCACTGTAAGTCAAGTGCAAACACAAGTCCTATCCTCACCGCTGACAACCAATGTTAGAAATGGGATCTCTAGTTGGCAAGGGCTTGCACCTTTGTCCAAGTAGGGACCCTTCTTCCTAGTCAGGGTAAGGGTGTTACACTCGTGAAGTAACCCCTGCTCACCCTCGTGGTAGCTTGGCACGAGCAGTCAGGCTTAATTCAGAGGCAGTGTGTAAAGCATTTGCACATGACCAACAGTAATACAGTGTAAGCACTACAAACGGACACCACACCAGTTTAGAAAAATAACCAATATTTTATATACTCAAGACAAGACCAATTACGACAAAAATCCACAATACTATACTTTAAAAACGAATACTTGATAAGGTAACTTCTTCTTTGCAGGAATAGTCCAAAAACAAAGTTCGTACGAGTCGGTAGCTCCGTCCGAGCCTACCGCGATGCTGAAAACCACAGAGTCTAACAGTTCCAGCCGACCGCGTCGATACGGGCCAGCAGAGTCATGGACAGACTCGGTTACAGTACCTTTCTCGTTGTGGCTGGTACGGAGTGTACGAGCCGGTCGGCGTTCGTCGCGGTTGCGGTGCAAGACGGAGCGATGCAAGGTGCGGTGTCCCTCGATGCGGTGCAGGCAGCGGCTCGATGAGCGTCGTGCAGACGGAGTCGGTGAGTCCAAGGCGTGCGATGCAGGGTGAGACGATGCTCGATGCGGTGCTGACAGGTTGCGATGCAGGCGACCAAGCCGGAGTGCGGGAGCTGGCGTCGGACAGCGGGGCGAGTCGGAGCGGTGCGTCACAGACGTGCGAGCGGTGCCCCAAGTGCGGTGCGGTCACGACTCTTGAGCCAGTTGCAGCGACCGCGTCGGTCGGGTCCGGCTGGTTCAGTGAAGCGATGCAATGCGAACTGCGGTGCCCACAGGTCACGGTGCAAGCAGCGGCTCGGTGTTGGCGGCGTCGGACGTCGCCCACGGTGAGACCAGGGTTGCGATGCGAAGCGGGGCGATGCGGTCTGCGGTGCAAACAGGTCACCGGCCAGGGATGGATTCGGTTGACGGAGTAGGTTGCAGTTCCCTTCCTCTGTGGCAACTGAAACAGCGTTCCAGAAGCGGTACCCAGAGGCTTGTGAAGTCTTTGTAGTCCCTGAGACTTCTTAACAGGAGGCCAGCTCGGTTCCAGGCCCTTGGAGATACTCAGCACAAGTTTGTAGAAAGTTCAGTCCAGTCCTTTCACTGCCCAAGGCAGAAGCAGCAGCTGCAGGCCAACCCAACAAAGCAACAACACAGCAAAGGGGCAGTACTCCTCCTGGCAGCTCTTCCAGCTCTTCGTCTTGGCAGGTTCCTTGATTCCAGCGAGATCTAAATTCATGGGGTCAGGGCCCCAATATTTATATCCCAAATTCCTTTGTTCTCTGAAGGCAGAGAGGCCTTTGCCTAGTCCAAACCAGTTCTGGAGCACTTTGTTGACAAGTCTCCGTCCCTTCTTTCAGTGAGTAGGCCAGGGACATCAGACGCACCACAGGAGGTGGAGCCAGCATTGTGGAGGGAAGGCACTGTCCTATTCAGGGCCCAGGTGCGACCCCTCCCACCCATCTACATGTAGATCTTGCTATTCAGCCCTGTGCTGACTCACCCTGTCTTCTGGCATCCCCCAGCCCCTGTCACTCACATTCCAGACAAGGAATACACAACCTCGCAGAGGCAGGCTTGGATGGTTAGACAAGAAAATACCCACTTTCTAAAAGTGGTATTTTCAAACACAGAATGTTAAAACCAACTTCACTAAAAGCTGCATTTTATCATTCTGAGTCCAGGCATACTAAACTCGAATTTCTACCATGTTCCCGGGGTCAGTTAGGATTATAAGCTGTAATAATCAAAACTGCCCGTTCTGGCCTAGGGGGAACAGGTAGCCTTGCAATAGTGAAAAACGAACTAGGCTGTAATTCACTATCAGGACATGCCGCACACACCCGGGCATGTCCTACCTTTCGCATACAACGCACCCTGCCCACAGGGGTACCTTGGGCCTACCTTAGGGGTGACTAACATGTAGCAAAGGGAAGGTTTAGGGACTTGCAAGTGTGTGCACTTGCCAAGTCGACATGGCAGCCCCAGGCTGCGCACAGGCTCTGCGGTGGCAGGCCCGAGTTACATTTTACGGGCTGTTTGCGTGGGTGGCACAATCCAGTGCTGCAGCCCACCAACAGCATTTGGTCTATAGGCCCTGGCACTCGCAGTGCACTTTACAAGGGACTGACACATAAACCAAATAGGCCAATCATGGAAACACCAATCCATAACACATTTTATACAGGAGCACTTGCACTTTCCCACTGGACAGCAGTGAGGAAAGTGCGCAGAATCATTACACCAGCAAAAACAGAGTCAAAACCGGGAGGTCAGAAAGCAAAAAGTCAGGGGAAACACGCCAAAAGATGCCAATTCTAACACTGCGCCTAATGAATTGGGACCTATAACTATTGATAATATTGTTCCAGGGACGCTCCCGAGTACCGGCCAAAGGGAACAGTCATGTAACTTTAATAGCAGCCAGAATGATAATGTATGTAGGAATTCTGGAGGACCTTCAAAATGCATAGTAGATTCAAATAGGGTGCATGTCGAGGAAGACCCATTAGTTCAGCAGGGTGAGGAGGATATAACAAATGGCAACTTTATCAGCAATTTTGGTAATGAGTGTGAGGAAACCCCAAGATTTGCAAATGTAGGTGAGGGGATAATCTGTGAACAGAGTATGGAAGGACGTAAAACGAAGATAAAATTGACCTCATGGAATATTGCAGGGATTAGGAGAAACCAGAGGGATGTAATATGGCAGGAATATATTGGACAAAGTGAAATAGTCCTATTCCAAGAAACTTGGGCCTTGGAAAGCCCTCATAAGATAGGGTTTAAAACCTTTAGTTCTCCTGCTACTCCTTCAGTTAGAGGAAGGCCTTCGGGAGGTTTAGCTATTTGGATAAAAATTACCCTAGGTGTTGACATTAAGCAAATTGATTGCCCTTGTCAAGACATCTTGGGAATAAAATGTTTAGCACCTGATAAAAGGGAAGTCTACATTTTTAATATATATAGCAGACCGAATGCAGCAAGTAGAGAACTGGAAGTTATCGAGCATCTGGATCATATCTTAACCACGATTAACCAGAGTGCTTTGATAATTATCGGGGGTGATTTCAACCGCAAATTTGAACCTGTGGTTGGATTTGAAAATATTTTTGAAGATGAGGACTTGGCCAATAACATTCCACTTTTGGATAGTAGCCCAGTAGTATTGTGTACATGCGCAGTTGCGCAGCTGTTAAGACTGGTTTCAGCCCATGGCTTACGCGCCTGTAATGGACGATTACCTTCCGATAGCCCAAACTTACCAACATTTATTCGGGGCAACTCTAAAAGTTGTATAGATTATATATTGGTATCTGTTCCCCTTTGGTCCATGTTATATGATCTAGTAATTGAGGATAGAACAGAGAGTGATCATCATCCTTTATGCTTGACGCTCTCATCCTCTCTTTTTCAGTTAAGTCCCCTAAGGAGATGCGACCTTAGTCATAGTCCAATTGAGCCACTACTATCGAACAACCGAAGAGCACTTAGATGGCCCTTGGTTTTGGGAAACGAAATGACTATTAAAAAGATTTATGATATTTATGTAGAAATAGTCGCCCCGCATGTAAACCTACCAACAACGGAGATTCCAATTATGGAAATGCATGACAAAATGGTAGAAGAATTAGCACCAATACTGAGTAAGGTTTCAAAGGTATCTAAAAAGGGAATATCTGAGACAGCTACACTAGAGAACCCATGGTATAACAAAGATTGCCGTAACGCAAAAAAAGATTTGATTCAGGCAACAAAGGTTAAGGACATGGTAACATTAAGAGAAAAAAGGATCTATTACAAGAGGGTACTGGCCCAGGCTAAGAAAAACTGGGAAGACAATATTTGGGGTGAGTTGATAAAAGCAGGTAAATTAAATGACCAAGCTACCTTTTGGCGTTTGATATCTAAGGGTAACAAAAAGGGAAATGTAACAAGGACCTTTTCCTTGATGCAAACACCTGGGTAACTCATTTTTCACAACTTTACTCATTCTCTAACAATGATATTGATTATAATCATGAAGATTATGAAACTCACCCAAGTGATGCCCCATTACATTTTAGTATGGCGGAAACAACAGTAGCGATAAACGCAGTAAAAGCAGGGAAGGCACCTGGACCAGACAAGATACCAGGTGACTTATGGAGACACGAGAAAGAGGTCTGGGCTCCTTATATTAATCTCCTATGTAATGCAGTTGCATCAGGTGCACCGATTCCTGAAATGTGGAGGGGTGCAGAGATTGCAACTATTTTTAAAAAGGGTAACCGCTATGACCCGTCGCATTATCGACCGATTAGCTTAATTGATGTTTTACAAAAGATATATGCACGTCAAATTTTAAATAAACTGAGCAATTGGATTGGGGAGTACAGTATTTAATCTAAGTATCAAGCAGGCTTTAGAGCCAAAATTAGCACGATTGATCAGGTTTTTAGATTTCTCTGCATAATTTGGAAGTATATTACAGTTAAGAAAGCTCATCTGTATATTGCCTTTGTAGACCTTAAGTCAGCCTTTGACCTCATACCCAGAAACCTCCTGTGGAAATCACTAAGAGACCAGGGCGTCCCAGGGGAAATCCTTGTCCAGATTATTAGACTACACTAGGACAACTTTGCAAGGGTTAGATGGGGGCCAAATGGCAAACTTACAGACCGTATACAAGTAAAAAGGTGGGTAAGGCAGGGTTGCGTTTTGGCCCCTACCGTATTTTCGTTGTACGTTAATGACATCCCTGAATATCTCTTGGGCTGCGAACATGATTCCCCCAAGTTAGGGGGGGTGCCAGTACCGGCACTTTTATTTGCCGATGATACAATTTTAATATCACAAACCCCCAAAGGTCTGCAAAGCTTATTAAATACTTTCGAAATTTACTGTGAAACAAAGGGCTTGGAAATAAATTCTACCAAAACAAAATATATGGCAGTCAATCCACACAAATCTTTTAAAAAAACTTAACTGTCAAAAATGAGAAGATAGAATATGTGCTAAATTTTAACTATTTAGGCATTACTTTAGATTCTAAAATGAATTGGAGACCACAGTTGGAAAAAAGTAAAACAACATTAATCCAAAACTCAGTCCCAATAGCAAGGAAGCATGAGAGCAGTTTGTCTAAAGCTGTTTCTCCTGCACTTGAGTTATATAAATATAGGGTGCAATCTGCATGCCTTTACGGGGCTGAACTGTGGGGTCATGTAATAGCGAATACTTTTATGGTGCACGAGAACAAATTCTTTAGGAAACTGTTAAGTTTACCAATGCGTACGCCACTAATGCCAGTAGTGATGGACTTAAACATCCGTCGCACTGATCAGCAGGCAACTTTGCGACCATTATTGTTTTGGGTCCGTCTGTGGTCAACAGATGAACTTATTCATTATAGAGAAGGCCTAGAGGAAATTTTTAGAATTAAAAACGGCACAAGGTTGCCATGGTTGAATCATATTCACGATTGGTTTTATAAATTAGGATTAAAACAGTTTTGGGAGGCCCCTCGGGGACTGACTACGGGGTCAAAAAAACTGCTGAAACAGACATTTTGGGCTTTTATTCAAGATTCTTTGTCCCATAGTTCAAAACTAGGCACTTTATCCACAAGGGTCCTTTCAATAAAACCAAAACGTAAATTTGAGTCCTTTTTGGATAAAATACAACCGCAGCTTGCTAAATCCCTCTACCTTAAATTCCGCTACGGTATTTTACAGATTAATGCAAATACAGTGAAATGGATCCGCAGCGCTGGGGGTACAAACGATGGTTGTTGTGATATCTGCCACACTGGTGCAAAAGAGAATGAATTGCACGTGTTATTCTTCTGCCCAGCTTATACACATTCGAGGAAGAAATGGATTAAACCCATTTGCCAGCTCTTGGGTATTAGGTCATGTTGTGAGGCGGCAAGAATACTGAGAACAGATACGACACAAGCAATAGTATTTAGTGTAAGCAGATATCTCTTTGGTGTTGATTTAATAAGAAAGAGAATAGGACTGAAATTTTAGATACCTATAGGTACTTGTGAGTTTTAATGAATTTAAAACTAGATTTGTACTTTGTTGGCTTTGTACTAGAGGGACTATGTCCCACTATGTATTATTTTAGCTGGTCGCCATGGAACCTTGTATATTTTTGAAAGTCCCATTAATTGTTTACAATATAAAATGTACTTCCCATACAAATGTGTGATTTTAAATATTGTTAAAATGCTATTCTATTGTAAAATGTATTTATTGACGGGATTTTATATATATTTATTGTCTTTTAAAAATCTAAGAAAGGTCTTATATTGGGACACTGACTCCCAATAATTGCGCATCGTCGGGCGGGATACCCCTTGAAATGTTGCTGTATGATGTTCTTATATTGAATGCAATCTTTTATGGTTTTTTAAATCGAAATAAAGATTATTGAATTGAATTGAGTGCTCGCACAGCGGCATCATAGTCATTAGTGGCACCTATATTTGGTAGGTGTTCGAACAATTTGTAGATTTCTTTGCCTGCGTAATGAAGCAGGAGGGAGCGTTCGATAGTTCCATCAGTTTCGCCAGTTGTAACGAAGCAGTTTTCTAATCTTCCAACCAATGTCTTCCAGCGTGGTGACACAGTAGCTGGATCAGTGAGCTCACTGAAAGGATGTAACACTCCGTGTTCTGTGGTCGGTTGCCCTCCTTGTGGGACTTGCTGGGGGCGCTGAATTGACATTGTCCACCATGGTGAGCTGGCTTTGTGTCTGTGGTTCTGGGTGTAGAGGTTCACGGTGAGGATGGCGCGCGTGTGATGCTGCCTGCCGATGTGTACGAGCAAGCAGGGTCTCTTTGCTTTCAGGGCGCAACTTCTTTTATGGCGTACTGTCACCCCACTGTATAGAGGCTTATTGTGTGAGCCTTGTTTTTGCCAATGCTTTTTGACTTTCACCCTTCTAACCAAATATCTTTTTTTCCCTTCTCTCCATGGCTAGGTCCTGGCTGACACGCCCCTCCCCCTCCAGAACTGGGATGCCTTGCAGGATTCCTCAGATCCCTAGAGGACGGCAGCTCACCAATGCAGGCACAGAGCGGGGCCACCTGCAACCAGGGGTGGCTGGCACAGGTAAACACGGTGGGGCGGGGCAGGTGCGGCGCGAGGAGGGGCGGGGAAGTCAACAGATGACGGAATAGGCATAATTAAATAAATAAATAACACCTATTACGTCGTCTGTCGGCTTCCCCCCTCCCCTGCCGCGCCCTGTCCCACCGCCTAACCGTCGCTTACCTGTGCCGGCCACCGCTGCCTGCAAGGTCACAGCAGGGCAGAGACTCGATGCGTCGGTGGGAACTCGGGCTGCTGGACGGGGCACGCAAGGCCAGCCAGAGGTGTAGCGCATCATACTCGCGCTTGCAAGGCCAGACTTAGAAGCAGGCCGGTAAGTGAGGCATGCAGTGATCACGTACTGGCAGGGGCAGGTAGCATAGCCAGTCGTTGGTGAGGTGGCAGCAGGGAGCTCTTCCAACGCTCAGCAGGTGAAGTCACAATTTGGAGGGCACGCGTAGTGGACCCTCGTTACCAGTGTGTCGGGTGCCGCCCCATGATGATGAGGCTCGCCGGATGCATTCAGAGGACTGGTATGACACTTAGATACATAGGGTGCCTTTCCAGGGCAGAGTCCCAGCGGGGGAGGGGTTAGTTGCCTGTTACACTGCTGTGGGCAGATAGTTACCGCTCACAATGTGTGTGACGTTATCATTTGACAGCGTAGACTCTGTTGGTGATGCTGGTGACCGTCAGGAGGGACAGACAGCAGTCCCAGGGACAGATGCATGCACTGCCAAGGTCAGAATCACGGTGTGCTACTTGTAACATTGTGGCTTCTGTCACTCTGACTCCTGTCACAATACCACAGCAGGGATCACAATGCCAACACATTCCTATTTCAAATGCTGGGGAGGAGGTGTGCTGTCCCTTGCTGGTCACCTTGTCAGCACTGACAATCAGTGGCATAATGCAAAATGACAAGCACCCCTGCAGATTGTGATTAGGGGCTCCTGAGTCTCCCATACCTCACAGAGATTCATTGGCTTTGAGCTTAGAGAGGGACCCCCCTGAAGGTTTGCCCCCTGTAAATTGTTGGAGTCCCCCTTCACCTCAGGGGTTGCAGGTGCCTGTGTTATGCCCCTGATCACAATAGGTCACAATGAGGAGCACACTAATTACCACTACAAAATTATTAATGAGGTGGGAGGTTTGTAACTTTTTGTTACAAACTCCCACTTCATTAATAATGTGGATGCAATACAAGAATTGTGCTGTAACCTGCCTCTTTCCTGCATCACACCTTGTGTTTCATTCTTTAAAAATTAGCACCACTCAGTAAACACCTGATGATAGCTCTGCTGTTGTTAAATGGTGGTTTGTGCTCACTACACTGGTTCATAAAGTTAGGAACAGAATGGTGGACATGCTCATTGGCCCTCCCAAGATGAGCAAAGTTCACTGAAGAAGGAAAGGCCTTTAGCCCACATCTTGTAAAGTGAAATAAACGCAACAATGTGCTGAAGCATAGAATCACGTTCACTGACAAGTTTATCAACTTAGACCCCAAAGTCAAATTTTGAAAAAATAACCCACTCATTTATGCAATCTAATCTTGGCAGATGGGCGAATAGAAGCAATTCAATGAGTAAGGAAGGGCTGGGATGGGTAGCTGAAGGTATAAGGCTCTTCCAGAGGCAACTAATACTTAATGTATTGGTCCAGGTTTGTTTTTGGAATCACGGCTATTTTTATCTGGTGAAATACTTCCAAAGGATATTTGCATGTATTTGATCTGCATAACAAAATTCTTCATGTTAAAAGGAACAGAACGTTTTCTGTATTCCATAAACGTGCCGTTGTTCTAATTTTTAGGTTGAGCCTAGCGGCAGCGCGCATGCGCTGCACGCGCAAGACTACTGTAGTATAGTATGGGAGAGAAGCAGCGCCCATTCTCCTCCCATATTTTTCATTGGCTTGTGTCATTGTCTTTCGTAAATGCTGCCTTCGGATTTGTTAATAGGCCTGTTAGTCCCTCCTTAGTACGGCCTTGTCTTCATTTGTACCCTCCCATGGCGACTGGCCCCTTTACTTCGGTTGTTTCACAGGACCTGTTATTTAGTTTGTAAGCACTATTTACTTTATTGAGTTTCTCTTACTGCAGGCCGGACATGCGCTGCTTCAGCTGAAACCGCTTGTGTTTTTTTTAAGCAGCACGGGCGCCTGCTTTCAAACACTTTAACCCGGCATTATCTTTTGTCTGTTTCAACCCCTCCCCCCAAGTAAAATGGATTTAGAAACGATTAGCGAATTAACTCATGTGAATTCCAGGTAGCACATAATCCTGTGCTAATGGGCTGAAGCTGACAACAGCACATCTGTGTTACATGTCATCTGTACTAAAGCCACCTGATGGGTTGTTTTCAAAAGCCTGTTTTATTAAAAACAACACTACCACCAATACCACCACCACCAATACCACCACCACCACCAATACCACCACCATCAGTACCACCACCTCCACCGATACCACCAATACCACCAGCACCAATACCACCACCAATACCACCACCACCGCCAATACCACCACCAATACCACCACTACCAATACCACCAATACCGCCACCACCAATACCACCACCACCAATACCACCACCACCAATACCACCACCACCACCAAAACCACCACCACCACCAATACCACCACCATCAATACCACCGCCAACAATACCACCACCAATACCACCACCACCAGTACCACCACACCCAACACCACCACCAATACCACCACCACCAATACCACCACCAATACCACCACCACCAACACCAATACCACCACCAATACCACCACCACCACCAATACCACCACCAATACCACCACCAATACCACAAACACCACCACCAATACCACCACCAATAATACACCACCAATACCAACACCACCAATACCAATCCCACCACCAATGTCAATACCACCACCACCACCACCACCAATACCACCACCACCAATACCACCACCATCACTATTACCACCACCACCAATACCACCACCAATACCACCAACACCAATACCACCACCACCCATACTAATACCACCACCACCAATACCACCAGTACCACCACCACCAATACCACCACCAATACCACCACCAATACCACCACAAACACCACCACTAATACCACCAATACCACCACCAATACCACCACCAATATCACCACCACCAATACAACCACCAATATCACCACCGCCAATACCACCACCAATACCACCACCACCACCAATACCACCACCACCACTACCACTACCACCACCAATACCACCACCAACAATACCACCACCACCAATGCCACCACTAATATTACCACCACCACCAATACCACCACCAGCAATACCACCACCAATACCACCACCACCACCAATACCACCACCACCAATACCACCACCACCATCAATACCACCACCTTCACCACCACCAATACCACCACCAATACCACCACCACAAATACCACCATTACCACCACCACCAATACCACCACCAATATCAACAGCACCAATACCACCACCACCAATTCCACCACCACCACCAATCCCACCACCACCAATACCACCACCTCCAATCCAATACCAACACCACCAATACCACCACCACCGCCAATACCACCACCAATACCACCACTACCAATACCACCAATACTGCCACCACCAATACCACCACCACCACCAACACCACCACCACCAATACCACCACCACCGCCAATACCACCACCAATACCACCACTACAAATACCACCAATGCCGCCACCACCAATACCACCACGACCACCAAAACCCCCACCACCAATACCACCACCACCAATACCACCACCACCAATACCACCACCCCCACCAATACCACCACTAAAACAACCACCAATACCACCACCATCAATACCACCGCCAACAATACCACCACCAATACCACCACCAATACCACCACCACCAATACCACCACAACCAGCACCACCACCAATACCAACACCACCAATACCACCACCAATACCAATACCACCACCACCACTACCACCAATACCACCACCACCAATACCACCACCACCAATACCACCACCACCACCAACACCACCACCACCAATACCACCACCACCGCCAATACCACCACCAATACCACCACTACAAATACCACCAATGCCGCCACCACCAATACCACCACAACCACCAAAACCCCCACCACCAATACCACCACCATCAATACCACCACCACCAATACCACCACCCCCACCAATACCACCACTAAAACAACCACCAATACCACCACCATCAATACCACCGCCAACAATACCACCGCCAATACCACCACCAATACCACCACTACAAATACCACCAATGCCGCCACCACCAATACCACCACGACCACCAAAACCCCCACCACCAATACCACCACCACCAATACCACCACCACCAATACCACCACCCCCACCAATACCACCACTAAAACAACCACCAATACCACCACCATCAATACCACCACCAACAATACCACCACCAATACCACCACCAATACCACCACCACCAATACCACCACAACCAGCACCACCACCAATACCAACACCACCAATACCACCACCAAAACCAATACCACCACCACCACTACCACCAATACCACCACCACCAATACCACCACCACCAATACCACCACCACCAATACCACCACCAATACCACCACCAATACCACCACAAACACCACCACTAATACCACCAATACCACCACCAATACCACCACCAATATCACCACCACCAATACAACCACCAATATCACCACCGCCAATACCACCACCAATACCACCACCACCACCAATACCACCACCACCACTACCACTACCACCACCAATACCACCACCAACAATACCACCACCACCAATGCCACCACTAATATTACCACCACCACCAATACCACCACCACCAATACCACCACAACCAGCACCACCACCAATACCAACACCACCAATACCACCACCAAAACCAATACCACCACCACCACTACCACCAATACCACCACCACCAATACCACCACCACCAATACCACCACCAATACCACCACCAATACCACCACAAACACCACCACTAATACCACCAATACCACCACCAATACCACCACCAATATCACCACCACCAATACAACCACCAATATCACCACCGCCAATACCACCACCAATACCACCACCACCACCAATACCACCACCACCAATACCACCACCACCACCAATACCACCACCACCAATACCACCACCACCATCAATACCACCACCTTCACCACCACCAATACCACCACCAATACCACCACCACAAATACCACCATTACCACCACCACCAATACCACCACCAATATCAACAGCACCAATACCACCACCACCAATTCCACCACCACCACCAATCCCACCACCACCAATACCACCACCTCCAATCCAATACCAACACCACCAATACCACCACCACCGCCAATACCACCACCAATACCACCACTACCAATACCACCAATACTGCCACCACCAATACCACCACCACCACCAACACCACCACCACCAATACCACCACCACCGCCAATACCACCACCAATACCACCACTACAAATACCACCAATGCCGCCACCACCAATACCACCACGACCACCAAAACCCCCACCACCAATACCACCACCACCAATACCACCACCCCCACCAATACCACCACTAAAACAACCACCAATACCACCACCATCAATACCACCGCCAACAATACCACCACCAATACCACCACCAATACCACCACCACCAATACCACCACAACCAGCACCACCACCAATACCAACACCACCAATACCACCACCAATACCAATACCACCACCACCACTACCACCAATACCACCACCACCAATACCACCACCACCAATACCACCACCATCACTATTACCACCACCACCAATACTACCACCAATACCACCACCACCACTAATACCACCAACACCAATACCACCACCACCCATACTAATACCACCACCACCAATACCACCAGTACCACCACCACCACCACCAATACCACCACCAATACTACCACCAATACCACCACCAATACCACTACTAATACCACCACTACCAATACCACCAGCAATACCACCACCAATATCACCACCACCAATACAACCACCAATATCACCACCGCCAATACCACCACCAATACAACCACCAATATCACCACCGCCAATACCACCACCACCAATACCACCACTACCACCACCAATACCACCACCAACAATACCACCACCAACAATACAACCACCATCAATACCACCACTAATACTACCACCACCACCAATATCACCACCAGCAATACCACCACCAATACCACCAACAATACCACCACCACCAATACCACCACCACCAATACCACCACCACCATCAATACCACCACCTTCACCACCACCAATAACACCACCAATACCACCACCACAAATACCACCATTACCACCACCACCAATACCACCACCACCAATACCACCACCAATATCAACACCACCAATACCACCACCACCAATTCCACTACCAATCCCACCACCACCAATACCACCGCCACCAATCCAATACCAACACCACCAATACCAATACCACCACCAATACCACCACCACCAATACCACCACCACCAATACCACCACCACCAATACCACCATGAATACCACCACCAATACCACCACCACCAATAGCACCACCACCACCAATACCACCAACAATACCACCACCACCAATACCAATACCACTACCACTAATACCACCACTAATACCACCACCACCAATACACCACCACCACCACTACCACCACCAATACCACCACCACCAATACCACCACCACCACTACCAATACCACCAATACCACCACCACCAATACCACCACCACCCCCAATACACCACCACCAATTCCACCACGAATACCACCACCACCACCAATACCACCACCAACACCACCACCAATACCACCAATACCACCAGCAATACCACCACCACCACCACCAATACCACCACCATCAATACCACCACAAATACCCCACCACCAATACCACCACCACCACCAATACCACCACCACCACCAATACCACCACCAATACCCCACCACTGATTCCACCACCAATACCACCACCAATACCAATACCACCACCAATACCAATACCACCACCAATACCAATACCACCACCAATACCAATACCACCACCACCAATACCACCACCACCAATACCACCAGCAATACCACCACCATCAATACCACCACCATCACCAATACCACCACCAATACCCCACCACCACCAATACCACCACCACCACCAATACCCCACCACCAATACCACCACCACCAATACCACCACCACCAATACCACCACCAATACCACCACCAACTTCACCACCACCAATACCGCCACCACCAATATCAGTACCACCACCACCAATACCACCACCTCCACCAATACCACCACCACAAATACCACCAATGCCGCCACCACCACCAATACCACCACCACCACCACCACCACCACTAATATCACCAATACCAGCACCACCAATACCTCCACCACCAATATCACCACCACCAATACCACCAATACCAATGCCACCACCACCAATACTACAACCACCAATACCACCACTACCACCACCAATACCAATACCACCACCTCAGCGCCTCTTGCTCACTAGTAATAGCAGGGGCAGTTTACGAGGCCGGAGCTGCAGCCGAGACCATCCCTCCCTCCCTCCATGCCTGCCATAAAGCACAGCCCACCCTGCACCAAGAGGTGAAGCCAGGGCTCTAATACAGCTGGAGTGTTTTTTATTAGGCCAAAGATAGCAATGACTTTACGCAATGCCACACTGCACACTCAAATCACGGAGAGGGCAGGAAATAGCCCCCCCTCCTGCTCTTCCTCCTGAGCCGCGACAGTGTAATCACAGAGCGAAAGGTGTTGGAGCGCTTTGTTGGTGTTTATAGCTCGGACCATATGTAACTCTCACTTCACACTTTGTGCCTGTGTAATTTACAACACTTACACATCTTCTTCACTTCACTATTTATCACTACTTTGAAGACGTCGCAGGCTCGTCTCTTCCTCTGATATTTACAATCTAACAAGCGGTCGAGAAGGCCCTTTATTGCAATGCAATAGGTCTCACATTTGTGAGAGTTTAAGCTATTAGTATTGTAAATGACAATGCCTTTTATTTATGTTTTAAAACCCAAAACATAAATTAAAAGCATTGTCATTTACAATGCCAATAGCTCAAACTCGCGCAAATGGGATACCTATTGCATTGCAAATGTTTGTTTTCTATGTATTGGAAAACAAACGTGGGGAACCCTCAGTTAAAAAATTGCAATTCCATTTCTGGTGATTATGCCTTTATTCTTTAGTGAAAATTATAACTACAGAATCATATGGCTTGTGTGTACGTGACCATAGACATTTTTCTGCTGCTTATTACAGAGGATGCATGTCCTTTTTGGGACAGACCTATTGAAATTTTTTTTTAAATTACTAAACTGAGGAAAATGTAAAGCATATACAGAAAATACAATCGGCAGTGAATACTGTCTAAAAAGCATGCAAAAGCATGCGACTAGACCCAATAATGATAAGAGTATATTGACCAGCATTTGCCTTATTCTTTTCTTTACAAATGTTCTGTGTAGAAACCACTACTTAACAAATCTAACTCGGCATGCACCATTACACATACTGAATGGGACAACCATTTGAATTTCTCCACAGAGAGCTGTTTTTAATGCTGCGTTTACTTCCTAATATGAAAACATCCCTGCTGTGTTGTTAGTACAGTGTGAACACTCTCTATTTCGCCACTACACCAATCTGAAAAAATGCGTCTACAGGCCTACAAATTGGAAAATGTGCAGCAGACACAAAAAGATTAAAAGCAACTGAATACCTGCAATTTACAGAAGCAAATATACCATAACCAGACTCAGGAATAAGGGACAGCCTCTTCTTCTCATAGATAAAACAAGCATATACAATGCAATCGGTCTCGCAATTTGTGAAAATTAGAGCTGGTGGTGATAAAAATGACAATGTTTTTTACTTTTGTTTTTTTGTATGCAGTGGAGTGATGATATTTGAATAGCGATATTGCCATTGGTATGACCTTGCGGTGCTGGAGAACCATAAACTGGGAAAGAGATTATGAGGGAGGGGAGACAGGAGTAATATGCTGGCTGAAAAAAATAAAGTAACAACATCCTGAAAAAAGCACACAGTCATAGGGAATGGAAGATTAATTAAAGCATGTGAAATGTAAGTGGGAACAACATGGTTACCTTAACGCTTTTGCATTTATTATTCAGAAATTAATGAGTGTTTTTGCCTGAAATGTTAAGGACATGACTACAAGGCTCAGAAGGGACCCGTTTTAATGTCCATTGTTTATATCCTTAAAAAAAGTAAGCAGTATAGTTAAACAAGCATTTGCAATCCAATAGGTCTCGCATTAACGAGAGTTTAAGCTATTGGCAATGCAATACCTTAAACTCTCGCAAATGCGAGACCTATTGCATTGCAAATATTTGTTTTACTAGCGCCCAGGCCGAGCTTTCACATTTATGGAGGCCGCGCACCTTTCTTTAGAGAAGCCGAATCTAAAGAAAGGGGTGTGTTCTACATTAAAGTGAAACAATGGCATTGGGGCTTTGACCAAAAAAAAGCATCTGTTTTGTCAAGTTGACAAACAGATGTTTTTTGTTGGTAAAAGCACCCATGACGCGCTTTCACTTTAATGTCAGCCTCGTACCTTTCTTTAGACGCAGTTTGTGTAAAGAAAGCGGCGCGTGCTTGATAAATGAGAAAACGCCGCATGGGTGCTAGTAAACAAAATAAATAAGCACGGCCCCTAAATGCGGAATGCGCTGCTAAAATAAAAAATAAGAAAACAGGGCTGTTATAGTTAAAGCAGAATGCCATTAGTAAGAATGTAAATAAAAGCACGCAGCTGCTGCGAGGTAGTGGGTGAAATAGGGGAAGAACATTAAATAAAATAGTGCTCACCGACCTTTAAAGCAGAAGATGTAACAACACCAGTAAAAGGTCCAGTCGTTATGGGAGGTAACAAATGCAGACAAGGCGGTACCAAGGAGGGACTAACAAGCCTAATAACCACTCAGAAGCCAGCGTTTACGAAGGACAATGACACAAGCCAATTAAAAATATGGGCGGGGAGTGGGCGGGGCTTCAAAGACATCCTCCAATACTGCATGCCTTGCAGCAGCTCATGCGCTGCCCAGGCTCGACCAAAAAAGACCACATCCCTGAACACAGAGCTGCTGTGAATGGGGTACAACTAGCACACAAGTGTGGTTACCTCAGAAATTAAGGCAGCTCAGCAGCAACTGGTGATGTTGTGCGAGAATTAGGTTTCTGAAAAGGAGAAAGAGTTTGTGTGGAGGGATTTAGGGACTTCGGCAACATAGAGGGCTAGGAGAGGGTGAGAGGCAGGGTTATAGCCCTAGGCTTTAGCATGGAAATTACCACAAGAAGTAGTTTTTTGCCTGAACGCCCTGAAAGGAAAGGTTAAGAGAGGTGAGCTGACTGTAAAAATGGTGGCCTAGAGGGCGAGAGATAAAGGGGTAAGGCAGGATGAGGACCAAAGTGCAAGGTAAGGTGTGATAGTCAGAGTGACCCCATTATTTGGGAGTGCACAGAAGAAATCAAACAACTTGTGCAGGGGGAAACTTTATGAGCCACCCATAAACAAAGCCTATAGTTATAGAGCAAGATTTATTTTCCATTTAATGGAGTAATCTGCTTACTATGTATGTGAGCTTTTTAAACAACAAGAAGCTCCTTATATTCAGGTGCTTTGGAAAAATATATTTCCAGCCCCTTAGCAGATAGAAAATGAAAACCTTATTAAAGAAACAGTCAGGCTGAAAGTTTCTTAACGTTGTGCGAATGAAAGGCCAGACGTCTTCCAGGTTAATGTGAAAACTATAATCTTGGTAAGCAATTACTGCAAATACGCGTATATTACAACCTGCCGAAAAAGAAGACTAAACAGCATGCACAAAGAAGGATCAGTGGACCGAAAATCGACTGCTACCAAACCACAGCAGTTATTATGTCCCAACAAGAGAATCTCTTGAATGACAGGCTGGGCAAACGGAGAAAGGTGAAGACCACGACTAAAATAACCCTGAAAGCAACCACGCAACAAGTTACAATAAAACACTTTGAATGTCCACTGAGGTGAATGGGGTCACACTTTTGAACTTAAAGGAAACAGAGAATCAACAGGTGGTCTGCAGGTAGACAAGTGTAAAGCATTTGTGCTTTTGGTGTATTTTTATCCCCAATTTAGATTTTTACAAATTTCAAACCCAGAAAAGAATACCCCATTTACCTGTTGATGTTGCCTCTGTAACTTTAAAGCAGCTTGAGCAAGTTTCTCCTTTCTGCTAAGTGTCCTTCCACGAGACTTTGTACACACTTGTACGTGTGCAAGAGAACGACCTTGGACGATGTGGCAGAGCAGAGGCAAAACACACATGATTAAGTTCTTCTGAACAGCCTCAGCCCTACCGGGTTGCCTGGTGCCCTCCCCCCTTGCCTGTCCCATTCCCAGTAGTATTGAGAGCCCACAAGTACTTTGAAGATAAACCGCTGCATGCCTCATTTGTTTAAACAACATATAATATTGACTAGACGAGCACATATTCCAGCCTCTTGAGTTGCAGGGGGTATAGTGTGGTGCTATTGGTGCGTCACACTACAGTGAAGTCACTGCACCAGCTAGAACTCCCTATGAGTTGCTTCAGGAAGCTGTCCGGTGGGGGGACGGCACTAATGGGCATCAAAGCTGACCAGGAACAGCCTTTTTAAGATTGGAGGAAGCGGGGCGCGCCTTTCTTTTATGAACACAGCGCCCGCTTCATGGCTACCATCGCTGCTTGCTGCAACGGGGGAGATCTGCTTTGTGTCACTAGTGCATGTGTTTTCTTTTATCAGCACAGCCGGGCTCTTCCCGGCCACATCGCTTTATGTTTCATGAAGCCATTTCATGAAGCCGTGAAGCAGGAGCTGTGTTCATAAAATAAAAGTGCAAGCCCACTTCCTCCAACCTTAAAAAGGCTGTTCCTGGTCAGCTTCCATGCCCATCAATGCTGTCTCCCCCACCCGACAGCTTCCTGGTCGCTGCGCTTTATGTTGGAAAGTAAAATAAAAACAGCGACAGATGAAGAGGGCAGGGGGAATGGGAGGGGTGTAGAAGAAATAGCACCTGCATCACAGCGGACAGCCACTAATCAAGGGGAATTAATCTGTAGTTGAGCGGTGCTGTAGAGCAAGAAAACGGATGTGATGTATCGGATCCCGAACCAATTAGGAGGCAGTAAAGAAGAGCAACGCTGGATTCAAGCTATGGTAAGCAGCAGGCGGGACTACAGTCCTTTTAGTGAATACAGCATGTCTTGCAGACAGCCCAGGCTCGACCTAAAAAAGTGTGCACAAACGTAAAAGGAGCAAAGATAATCATCAAGATGTGTAAATTAACAAACTAACATTGTAATTGGGTCAATTGTTAACCCCCTCGCCCCCCATTCTTACAGAGAGTTCTTCATCATGCTATCATCACGTCAAAAGCATTCCAAGATCCTTTTGAAAATACTTGTCCACCTAATAGTGCACTTCAGACAATGTAAATCACGGTTCCCACAGAAATGCAGCATAGAAGCTGCCTAGACAGGCCCGGGACTTTAAAAAAATATATAATCGTATACAAATACTGATTATTGCGTTTCACATATGTTGGGATGGAAATGTTTTCGTGCATAGCTCGAGAAATCTGCAACCCGTCTTAAGTTCCTCATGTAGAAACTCTCTGGTCAGTTTTTAGTGATAGGCCTCAACTTTGATGACAATCATGCTTGAGGTGTGAGTCCTCAGACCTTGGTCCTAGGAGCACACTCTCCCCGGCAGCTCCGCTGTGATCTGCGTTCGCCTCAGGGAAACCAGCCCACCGTTGCAGTGTTCGAGACCACCCTGAACCCGGTCTTTTCCTGCGCGCCGTGACCTGTAACATAATTGCTTAATTTGTTTATTTTGTGCCTGCTGCTGTTTTTTTATTCCAGTTTCCCTTATTGCCTTCACTGTGTCCTTTTGTCCCCCCTCGTCTCCCTGCCGTCCCCCGCCGCCGCTGACCTCTTAACCCCTCCCCCTACCGCCCCGCTCCCGCCTCCCAGCTGCACGTCCCTCCCCTACATTATGGCGACCGCTGGCGCGCCAAAGGCGCGCCTAAGGCAAGCCCGTCTGCACCCGTCCGCGACCCGACCGCGACCAGCGCCAGGACCCCTGGTTCTCCTATACCCCTCCGCTACGACTCAACCACCCTCCATGCACTGAACCCTGGAAGACACGCCGCCGACTGCGCAATATCCTCGCCGAACACCACCCACGGGCAGTTCTCGTGCAGACCCTGCCGCAGATCCATCGACATAGCTCCCACGGCTGCCGAAAACACGCCTGAGGCACGCACCACCGAAACCCTGACCTGCATCCTTCTCAACGTGCGCTCCCTGCACTGACACACCGTAGAGATCTGGGACCTGATCGACACCCTCTCGCCCGACGTCGCCTTCTTCACGGAAACATGGACGAACACCACCTCCGGCCCGACATTGCCACTGCCATCCCCGACGGCTACAAAATCCAGAGAAAGGACCAGCCTCACCGCCCAGGAGGAGGACTCGCCATCGTACACAAGACACCCCTCCGACTCTCCACTTCCAGCACGAGTGACCCCCACTCCAACACAGAACATCTCCATTTCCAGATCCAGACAAACCCCAGGACCACGCTACGCGGTACCCTCATCTACAGACCGCCAGGACCTCGCACCCACCCCGCAACTACCATAACCGAGCTCGCCGCACCCCACGCCATCACTTCCACGGACTACATTCTACTCGGGGACCTGCACTTCCACCTCGACAACGGAAACGACCCCGACTCCACCACTCTCCTCGACAACCTTGCCAACCTAGGTCTGAAGCAGCTCGTCAACACACCCACCCACAGAGCGGGTCACACCCTCGACCCCATCTTCGTGGGAGGAACAAACATCCGCTTCAGCCACACCTCCCAGCCCCTCTGGACTGACCACCACTGCGTCCACTTCACCTTCAACACCACCACCGCACCCAAACCTGCCCATCGCCCACCTCGGTGTAACTGGAGCAAGGTCACAGAGGAGCTCCTCAACAGCACCCTCCGTCAATACCCCCCCATCGCCACGACTGACACCAACTCCGCAGCCAGGGAATTTCACCACTGGGTCTCCTGCTGCGCCGACAAGCTCGCACCCCTCCGCCCCGCCAAACAACGCCCTCTGAAAGCCGCCTGGTTCACCACAGAACTTCAAGAAGCAAGACGCTCCTGCAGACGCCTAGAGAAAACCTGGCGAAACCTGAAAACCACTGAAGCACGGAACAACCACAAGAACGCCCAAAAGGAATACCACCAGCGCATAAGAGACCCCAAACGGACATTCATAAGAGACAAGGTCCAGAACAACGTGACCAACACCAAGGAACTGTTCAAAGTCATACAGCAGTTCGCAAAACCCACCTGCGAAGCCACGGACGTCACACCCTCCCAGGAACTCTGCGAGAAGCTCAGCTCCTACTTCCATCTGAAGATCAAGGCCCTCTATGACAACTTCAGCGAACCAACAACTAACACCACCCCCCTACCCACCGCCGCAGATGAGCCGACCATCACGTCCTGGGATCCCGCTACCGTGGAACTCATCACCGCAACCATGAAGAAAACTCACTCAGGAGCCCCTACGGACCCCTGCCCTCCTCACATATTCCACAGGGCCGCCTCCGTCATCGCACCCGAACTTGGACACATCATCAACGCCTCCCTCGGAGCAGGCATCTGCCCAGATGACTGGAAACGGGCGGAGGTAAAACCCCTCCTCAAGAAACCAACTGCCGACCCAACGGACCTGAAAAACTACCGGCCCATCTCTCACCTCCCGTTTGCAGCCAAAGTCACTGAGAGACTCGTAAACGCCCAGCTGACCCCCTTCATCGAAGAGAACTCCATCCTGGACGCCTCCCAGTCTGGATTCCACAGCAACCACAGCACCGAGACCGCCCTCCTCGCCGCCACTGACGACATCCGCATGCTACTGTACCAGGGACACACTGCGGCCCTCATCCTCCTAGACCTCTCCGCAGCCTTCGACACTGTCTCACATCGCATGCTCGCAGCCAGACTGCACGACGCGGGACTACAAGGAGCCGCCCTCGACTGGATCCAGTCCTTCCTCTCCGGCAGAACACAAAGGATTCGACTCCCTCCCTTCCTCTCCAAACCCACGGAGATCAGCTGCGGAGTACCCCAGGGATCATCACTGAGCCCCACGCTCTTCAACATCTACATGGCCCCCCTCACCGCCATCGTCAGACAGCATGGGCTCAGCATCGTATCCTACGCCGATGACACCCAGCTCATCCTCTCATTCACGAAGAACCCCGTAGACACCAGACTCTTACTTCCATGAAGGAATGAAGAATGTGGCAGCCTGGATGAAGGACAGCTGCCTGAAGCTAAACTCAGAAGAGACCGAGGTCCTCATCCTCGGACCCTGCACCTCCGCCTGGGACAACACATGGTGGCCCTCTGCCCTCGGGAGCCCACCCACCCCTACGGACCCCGCTGGGAACCTCGGCATCATCCTAGACTCCTCCCTCTCCATGAACCGCCAGATCAACGCCGTCGCCTCCACCAGTTTCAACTGCCTTTGCATCCTCCGTAAGACCTTCAATTGGATCCCCCCCGACTGCAGAAGGACCGTCACCCACGCACTCATAACCAGCAGACTGGACTATGGCAACGCCCTCTACGCCGGAATCAACAAAACTCTTCTACACAAACTCCAAACCATCCAGAACGCCGCAGCCAGACTCGTCCTCGGGACACCGCGCCACAAGCACATGACCCAACACCTACGAGGCCTCCACTGGCTCCCCGTCGAGAAGAGGGTCACCTTCAAACTCCTCACACACGCCTAAAAATCCCTCAACAACATCGGACCCAAATACCTCAACGAGATAGTATCCTTCCACGTACCCAAGAGGAGCCTCCGCTCCGCCGACCTTGCCCTGGCAGAAGTCCCCCGCATCTGCAGATACAGAACCGGCAGGAGAGCTTTCTCCTACATCGCAGCCAAAACCTGGAATGAACTCCCTGTGAACATCAGATGCTCCCCGACCCTGCACACGTTCAGGAAGGACCTCAGGACCTGGCTCTTCGACTGATTCAGAGCCGCCCCCCCGCGCCTTGAGACCCTCACGGGTGAGTAGCGCGCTTTATAAACCCCTGATTGATTGATGCTTGTATGTTATGGGTATACTGTGATTTGGAATGCTACAAAGACCTGGCTTCTGTAGCCTGTAGTGGAGGAGGACATCATGTACATCCCCCTTTTTATGGTCTGGCTTGACATAGCATCTGTCGCCAGACAATTAAGGGTGTTTGGACAAAATATTGGATTAAAATATTGAGTTGGAGAAATATCAGAAAAGAATATTGTGATACAAAAATATCGTGATGCAGTAATATCATTGTCAAAAATATTGAATTTTCAGATAAACAATATCACTTTCAATAATATCTTTGTTGTTATATTGTTTTCATTAATATAGTTGGAAAAAATATAATTTTTAAATTATCTTTATGTGCCTGATTATAAGTTTGGCGGTCTTCCTGAGGACCTCCATGCCAGCGCCCCGCAGGAAGACCGCCAAACCCATAGTCAGACCGCCCACCGGATTACAAGATTAATCCTGGCGGGCAATCAGTGCTGCGGCGGTCCCACGAGGGTGCCTTTCTAAAGGCACAACCGTGGGAGTGCCGCAGCACGTTGCGGCACAGGAAGAAATGCACCATGACATGCATTTCTTACAAGGCAGGAACAGTGGTTGCAGAAATACAAGGGGGCACACTATGTGGCCCCCTGCATGCAACCCATGCACAGAGGCTACTGGGGGCCCTGTAAGGGCCTCCTGAGTTGCCTCACTGCCATTCTTTCCATTATGGGCTCACCGCCATGGAAATGATGGCGGTGAGGCAACTTGTAATATGCTTGGTGGTGCCGCAGCAGCACTTCCAGTATATTGCAGCATCTGACCGCTGTGCCACTGCTGCGGTATCAAGGATCTCTGGCAGTTGCAGCGGGCCTGTGGCAGTCCAACCGCCAAAGTTGTAATACAGTGGGTGGACCGCTATTCTGGCGGTCCATGGACCGCCACCACGACTATGGTGTTCCAATGGACCGCCGTAGTCATAACCAGGCCCCAAGTGTTAGTTCATATATTAATTTTATGTTATTTTTTTGGGTATAATTATTAATAATATTGTGACATATAGTATGCATTATTAAGTGATTTATAAGTTTTTAATTTAATTGCTAATATAAATTTATATTGCCAGAGCGGGTTGCTAGGTTTGTAGAGGTTTAAGTTGCGAAGATAATTAATAATAATCAATTAATATTTAATTATGAATTTATTATTAATTAATTATTTGATTAATGAATAAGTAAATAGTGTAATAATTATCTTTTTAAAGTTATATATTCTGTGCAGGCTGCTGAGTTTGTAGGGGCATTGGGTGGGAAGTTAATTAAGTTATAATTAGTTAACAATTAATTAACAATTTATTGTTAATTATTTAATTAATAGATAAATATGTAAATTGTGTAATAATTGAATTTTTGAAGTCATATCTTAGGTGTGGGATGTTGGGTTTGTGGAGGTATAGGGTGGGAAGTTAATTACTAATTAACATAATTGATTATTCAATTATTAACTGATGATTAATTGTGTTACATTTATTTATTTTAGTTATATTTGAAGTGTGGGATGGTATGTTTGTGGGAGTATAGTGTGGTAAGTTAATTAAGCAATAAATAAATGATAATTTTTAAAATTGCTAATTAACTATTTCTTTACTAATCATGTTAATTTTTAAAATTATTTATATATATATGCTTTTTTCTGGTTAATTAATAAAGAGTTTTATATTTGTTATAAATTAATAGGGTTTTGTTTCATATATATTTTATGTGTTTGAAGTGAAGTACTTTCCCTACTGTTGCATAGACTGGGGAGGGAATAGTAATTGGTATCTCTCCGAAGTCCAACACTTGGATGAAATGTTTACTTGAAACGCAAGACAGACTGAAAAGTTCTTTCTTTATGTTCACTTTAGGGAATCACATGGTGTATTGATACGCCAGTTAGGTGAATGCTCTGGGACCCGTGATCAAGGAGCCGAGAGCTCCAAAACGCGTTGGGCTGTTTGCTGCCAATTGAAAATACATTAAACTGAAGGTTGTAAAAAGCATTGAGTGTCTGCAAGTTTTTTTCCTCCCTCGGATGGGTGTGCATGGAGCTGAGACTTAGGGTCCGATTTCGATGTCAGGCGGAATTCCTTCTGCCCGACACCGACTCAGTCCTGGGACCGACCGACACCCGGTCGGCGGTCCCACTTGCCTAATTGCCTAATTAGGAGACGACCGAACACTGTTCCTACATTTCACCATGGGAGCATGCATTACGCCGTAAGCTGACCATAATGCATGTTCCCATAGGAAAATGGGAGGTGTGGTTCATCACTGCAGGGATCAGCAGGGGGCACCATAGGTACCCTCTCAGCCCCCAACAGGAGACCACGCACCCAAGGAGGCCCTGCTGTGGGCCCCCAAACACACTTTCCGTCATGGTTTCCATGTTCGACAGGCCGGCATGGAAACCATGCTTGAAACCATGCATTGTAATCTCAAGGACGGAAAGGCCCGCCCTTGAGATTTGTTTACTTTCCGACCGCCTAGATCATAATTAGGCCGTCGGAAAGTAAACCGAGCGGCCCATTACGATGCGGCCCCATCGTAATCGGTCCCTTAGTGGTGTATATATATGGTGTACATATATATAATATAGATATTTTTTGCATTATTTTTATTTATATATTTTCAGTAAATGTCTTTTTAATATGTATGTAATTTGGTAATTTATTTAACATTTTGTATATGATTTATTTGTATTTTTTTAATGATATATATATATATATATATATATATGTATATATATATATATATATATATATATATGTCCACCCGATGCTGCAGTTAGCGGTTCCCTGCCTGCGGCGTCGGTGCCTGCCAGCGGCAGCAGCGGCCACTTCAATATCCACAATAAGTCCCAGTAGACGCCCCAATCGGCGCGAACAAAGAAGGCGGCACACCAGGAGAAAGCACAATAATTTATTGTGCACTACGTGAAGGACGACGCGTTTCGGCGTTAGCCTTTGTCAAGTGTTTTTTCCTCACACCGACTTCCTCTAGAAATACATCCAATAGTTCATAGACATAGAGGAGTTATCCCAAACATTTTAGCGTTTTTTTCGACATCACCAAAAATAAACATAATATATATTAATACATGTCTGGTTATGTCACATCAATGATAAAGTGCATAGTTGATATCATATAAATAAATAAACTTGTGAATTCATTTTAACAGATTTCGTGTCTATACTGAATACTGTCAATAAAGTTTTAGAATTTCAATTTCACAAATGGGATATAAACAAAATAATGTCTTACTACTCATACTGTTCTTACTAATCCCACACTTGGTTTGGCTATACAGAGGATAATAGTAGAGCCGCATTTACAATTCTACAAGAGTGTATACTATATTCGCTCGTAAGTCATCTTGGTCTCTCTACCCATTGTGCAACAATTCTTGCTAGCAACATTGCCGTAAATTGAATCATGTGCAATTCATTATTCAAATCATACGACAAAAAAATATATATATACATTTATAAGTAACGGTCACAGAATGATACTTGAGGGAGATAGAGTATGTAATGAGGGCATACCTTAAAACCTTATTAGTTCATATTGATCACATTGTGCATTCCCTCTCTCCAATATGTCTGGCATACATTTTTGGTGCCATTATGTATACGGGTCGAGATGTAATTCCTAGATGCTACGAATGCGGCCAGAATTAATGGCAAATGCCATACAATTCCAATCTATACTTATTATCCCTTGAAAGGGAGATAGTGATTATCCAGTGAATGCCTAGTACCAATATAATTCTAGTAAGTACAACAGTGTCAATGTGTCTATTGTATTTCTGAAAGGTGTGAGTGAAGAGCCTTTTCACGCATCTTTTTTAAATCATTTGTCACCAATGAACTGTATGCCTCGATATTATCATATGGTACATTTGGATTGAATCTCGATTTGGTTTTCAGACCACTGTGACTGGATTGATTACTATTGATGCCCCAGTATTCCAGAATGTGATTCATGCTGGCTTGATGATCATCTGTGGCTAACTCGTACATGTCCCTCAGAAGACCAGTATCTTGCACTCGTAATTCGGTATTATCCATCATGTTGTTTACACCAATCCCAGATTTCTTGGGTTTTGCAGTCATTTCATACATCTTCATTAACTTTAGTTTCCGAATAAATAGAAAAAGATCAATTCGAGTATTTGTATAGTTCAAATTGCTAGTGGGGCAAAAAGAGAGGCCCAATTCTAGAACAGAGGTCTCTTCTGCAGTTAATGTTCTTGATGATAGATTAATTACTGAATGATTTTCTACTGAGTTGTCCACAGTGATGGCAATACCCCTAGATCTTCCACCTCTTCTGTAGTTCATTCTACGCCGGGCTTTGTCCCTCGTCCTTTTGCTTTTTTTGGAGCCTTGCCTCTTCCCCTGCCCCTTGTGTTGGGTTTGTCCGATTGATTCTGTTCCTTCTTTTGCTTCAAAATTTGGAATTCGTGCAGGAATGTCAATGGTCGCCCTAAAGGGACACTCGTATTTTGTTCCTCCGAGTCAGTACTGAGATCTGAACTGGACCCAGTTGACATAGACACATTGACACTGTTGTACTTACTAGAATTATATTGGTACTAGGCATTCACTGGATAATCACTATCTTCCCTTTCAAGGGATAATAAGTATAGATTGGAATTGTATGGCATTTGCCATTAATTCTGGCCGTAGTTGTAGCATCTAGGAATTACATCTCGACCCGTATACATAATGGCACCAAAAATGTATGCCAGACAGATTGGAGAGAGGGAATGCACAATGTGATCAATATGAACTAATAAGGTTTTAAGGTATGCCCTTATTACATACTCTATCTCCCTCAAGTATCATTCTGTGACCGTTACTTATAAATGTATATATATATTTTTTTGTCGTATGATTTGAATAATGAATTGCACATGATTCAATTTACGGCAATGTTGCCAGCAAGAATTGTTGCACAATGGGTAGAGAGACCAAGATGACTTACTAGCGAATATAGTATACACTCTTGTAGAATTGTAAATGCGGCTCTACTATTATCCTCTGTATAGCCAAACCAAGTGTGGGATTAGTAAGAACAGTATGAGTAGTAAGACATTATTTTGTTTATATCCCATTTGTGAAATTGAAATTCTAAAACTTTATTGACAGTATTCAGTATAGACACGAAATCTGTTAAAATGAATTCACAAGTTTATTTATTTATATGATATCAACTATGCACTTTATCATTGATGTGACATAACCAGACATGTATTAATATATATTATGTTTATTTTTGGTGATGTCGAAAAAAACGCTAAAATGTTTGGGATAACTCCTCTATGTCTATGAACTATTGGATGTATTTCTAGAGGAAGTCGGTGTGAGGAAAAAACACTTGACAAAGGCTAACGCCGAAACGCGTCGTCCTTCACGTAGTGCACAATAAATTATTGTGCTTTCTCCTGGTGTGCCCCCTTCTTTGTTCGCGCCGATTGGGGCGTCTACTGGGACTTATTGTGGATATTGAAGTGGCCGCTGCTGCCGCTGGCAGGCACCGATGCCGCAGGCAGGGAACCGCTAACTGCAGCATCGGGTGGAAGTTGTTTGAATGCAGTGGTTCCCGCCGTTCCCGTGACGAATTGGTCGATTGATGAACATTACGGTGAGCGGGGGTGAAAGAGGAGAGGGGGTGAATGTGGAGGCTGGGGATCTGTGTCGGAGGACGGGGATCATCTGCTGTTCACATTTCCCAGCGCGCTCGGTTGCCCTCGTAATCGCCCATACATGCAGAGAAACGGCAATTGGGAACAGGCGTAACAGTCACGGCTTATATACAAACCGTAGGCGTCAGGAGATTGTTTGAATATGTCCAAATGGGAGAATGAAAGGAAAGCGGTTGCAGGGTCTTTATTCAATGAAGAACAAGACATAACTCAGAATATACCTGCAGGTGATATAGCAGCTAGCGGAATCGAACCTTCAATTAAACAAAAACTCGCGTTGCTTGAGAAGCTGTGCAAACGCGAAATCAACAAGTGGTGGGAAGTCGCCTCACTGACGAACTATGTAGAGGTAGGACGCGTACCCCGCGGCCTCAGAATAACGATTGTACCAACGTACGAAAATCCTAACCAGGATCTGCTAACAGAATGGGCAGTATTCATGGCCAAGACCTGTAAAGGAATGTTGGAGATGCTGATAAAGTATGCGCAAATTGACCTGGCATCTACAAGAAAAGAGTTGGAAACTCTGAGAGCAGAGTTGGATAAATCCAAATCAGACAGAATAGTAGTGGAATTTTTGAAATCATTACCAAACAAACTTAAGGAATACGAGGACACTATAAAAGTTAAAAAACAGCGTAAGTTCCTAAGGGACAAAAGGGACTACGCCGAGGGTCGGATACTCACGTATGCTAAACGTTTGGATTGGGCGCAAAGAAATTTCAGAACATCATATAGTGAAAGACAGGGAGAGGCACTGTCAACTGGGTCCAGTTCAGATCTCAGTACTGACTCGGAGGAACAAAATACGAGTGTCCCTTTAGGGCGACCATTGACATTCCTGCACGAATTCCAAATTTTGAAGCAAAAGAAGGAACAGAATCAATCGGACAAACCCAACACAAGGGGCAGGGGAAGAGGCAAGGCTCCAAAAAAAGCAAAAGGACGAGGGACAAAGCCCGGCGTAGAATGAACTACAGAAGAGGTGGAAGATCTAGGGGTATTGCCATCACTGTGGACAACTCAGTAGAAAATCATTCAGTAATTAATCTATCATCAAGAACATTAACTGCAGAAGAGACCTCTGTTCTAGAATTGGGCCTCTCTTTTTGCCCCACTAGCAATTTGAACTATACAAATACTCGAATTGATCTTTTTCTATTTATTCGGAAACTAAAGTTAATGAAGATGTATGAAATGACTGCAAAACCCAAGAAATCTGGGATTGGTGTAAACAACATGATGGATAGTACCGAATTACGAGTGCAAGATACTGGTCTTCTGAGGGACATGTACGAGTTAGCCACAGATGATCATCAAGCCAGCATGAATCACATTCTGGAATACTGGGGCGTCAATAGTAATCAATCCAGTCACAGTGGTCTGAAAACCAAATCGAGATTCAATCCAAATGTACCATATGATAATATCGAGGCATACAGTTCATTGGTGAGAAATGATTTAAAAAGATGCGTGAAAATGCAACAAAATCCAAATATGACAATCTAACGAGAAGCCAGAGATCGGCCATTAATGATTTGGAAAGAGATGTTAATATTGTGATCAAGCCCTCCGATAAGGGGGCAATGTTGTCATTATGGATGTTACCAACTATAGAGCGGAGGCAACCAGACAGTTGTCAGATGAAACTCATTATGAACTAATACATTGGGCCTCATATCGTCGATCCATACAAGTCTATCATGGTCGTTTAACAGATTGGTACCACGAGGGTTTATTGGATATTGAGGAGTATAGATTCTTGAAAACTGATAACCCGCGTATACCTTGTATATATTTTTTGCCCAAAATCCATAAGAACGCCACTACACCACCAGGGCGTCCAATAGTCTCGTCCAATGGGGGGCTATTGGAGAATACTTCTATCTTTTTGGACCTTTTTTTATCACAGTATGTCCTCAATCTAAGATCTTATTGTAAGGACAGCTCTGATTTTTTACGTAGATTGCATGATGTTGAATGGAGTGAGGGTTATCGGATGATATCCCTTGATGTGTGTTCGCTCTACACATGTATAGAACAGACAAAGGGAGTAGCAGCTTGTATGTACTTCCTTAGAAGTAGACACATTGATCATTGGTGTCATAATAAGATGTTGGAGGAAATGATGTTGTTCTGTCTTCAGGAAAACATCTTTTTGTTTGAGAAAACTGTGTATCGACAGCGGTCTGGGACCGCGATGGGCACTTGTTTTGCCCCCAGCCTAGCTAATTTATTCCTGGGCTGGTGGGAGGAACAAATTGTCTGGACTGAGAAATTTGAACAGTATACTGATCACATACTCGTATGGATCAGATATATTGATGATTTGTTTTTAATATGGGATGGACCAGAACCCCTAGCCAAAGAATTCATTGATAGATTAGGGGAAAATGATTTGAATTTAAAGTTTACCCACTCCATGAGTCCTAGTTATTGTGAGTTCCTAGACATAGCAGTGGAAATCCAACAAGAAAAAATAACAACTCGTCTGTTCCGTAAGAAAACAGCCGGTAATACGGTATTACATGCGGCTAGTCACCATCCAATTCCCCTGATTCAGAGCATCCATTATGGGGAATTGTTGCGGGCACGCCGCAATTGCAGCACCGAAGATAACTTTGAGACAGAGCAAGGCCGCATTCTAACCCGGTTTAAAAACAGGGGGTACACAGAGAAGACACTAATGGGCGCAAAAAAGAAATTGGAAGGCAAAACTCAGAATGAACTACTGTTTAATTCTCTCCCCAAAATCTCCAATCACCCGCAGGCAGGCAAAGAAACACCTAGGATGATAACTAATTTCAGTAGGGGGCCCTAAGGAAAGTGATGAAAGCACATTGGAACCTTCTCGTAGCAGATCCCGTAATAGGTAAATATGTAGGAGGGGGTCCACAGATAACCTATAGACGTGCCAAATCGTTGAAAGATCGTCTGGTACATAGTTATGATCAGGAAAACACAGGATGACAGTGGTTGAAAGCACCCAATGGGTTCACCACTTGTGGGTCATGCAAGGCATGTAGAAATGGAAAAAACTGTAAGGAGTTCTTGGGGGGAGCAGGGGAACAGAAAAAGATAAATCAACTTATCACCTGCAATAGTGATTTTGCTGTCTACGTGTTGGAATGTCCATGTGGCCTCCGATACGTAGGCAGCACCAAACTCCCACTGAAAATGAGAATCCTACAGCATCTCCGTGCCATAGCTAACCTTGATTTCAATTATCTGGTTGCCATACACTATGCTGATAAACATAAAAGCAATAATAGTAGTCTTAGATTCTATGGAATATACCTAATTCCAAGACATATAAGAGGAGGCGACAGGGAAAGAAATCTCAGAATTCTTGAATCTAAATACATCATTGAGCTAGACTGTAAGACACCTAAAGGTCTTAATGGAGGTGAGGAGTTAGCTACGCATATAGGTCTTTAATATTATCAGACACTGTAAATGTTTAATTCGTGATCATTCATTTAATCAATAATTCTTATTGATTAAATTTTATATTTCTTATTTGAAATTTGTCCTTAACACTTCACGATTTTAAGGTGGATATGAAGTAGGAGTCAGTATTACACTAGTGACTTCTGGTGGGTTGTCACTAGAGTGGATAATTGCATCATTTTATTCATCATTCAGACGTTGGAAAAAGATGTCGGTATCAGTCTAGTAGTAATTACACTCCTACATACTTCCACATTTTATTATCACTTATGGGGACATTCACTTTTCACAGTCCCATTTCACTATTGCACTAGAAAAAGGCTCTTCACTCACACCTTTCAGAAATACAATAGACACATTGACACTGTTGTACTTACTAGAATTATATTGGTACTAGGCATTCACTGGATAATCACTATCTCCCTTTCAAGGGATAATAAGTATAGATTGGAATTGTATGGCATTTGCCATTAATTCTGGCCGTATTCGTAGCATCTAGGAATTACATCTCGACCCGTATACATAATGGCACCAAAAATGTATGCCAGACAGATTGGAGAGAGGGAATGCACAATGTGATCAATATGAACTAATAAGGTTTTAAGGTATGTCCTCATTACATACTCTATCTCCCTCAAGTATCATTCTGTGACCGTTACTTATAAATGTATATATACATTTTTTTGTCGTATGATTTGAATAATGAATTGCACATGATTCAATTTACGGCAATGTTGCCAGCAAGAATTGTTGCACAATGGGTAGAGAGACCAAGATGACTTACGAGCGAATATAGTATACACTCTTGTAGAATTGTAAATGCGGCTCTACTATTATCCTCTGTATAGCCAAACCAAGTGTGGGATTAGTAAGAACAGTATGAGTAGTAAGACATTATTTTGTTTATATCCCATTTGTGAAATTGAAATTCTAAAACTTTATTGACAGTATTCAGTATAGACACGAAATCTGTTAAAATGAATTCACAAGTTTATTTATTTATATGATATCAACTATGCACTTTATCATTGATGTGACATAACCAGACATGTATTAATATATATTATGTTTATTTTTGGTGATGTCGAAAAAACGCTAAAATGTTTGGGATAACTCCTCTATGTCTATGAACTATTGGATGTATTTCTAGAGGAAGTCGGTGTGAGGAAAAAACACTTGAGAAAGGCTAACGCCGAAACGCCTCATCCTTCACGTAGTGCACAATAAATTATTGTGCTTTCTCCTGGTGTGCCGCCTTCTTTGTTCGCGCCGATTGGGGCGTCTACTGGGACTTATTGTGGATATATATATATGTGTATATATATATAATCCAACAAACTGTCCATCAACGGAAGGCGCACTTATCAGCTGGTGCATGCGGCAAGGTAGGACAAACCTTGAGAATATGTTTCTCACCAAAACAAAAATATCGCAGCACTCTCCTGGGGATGTTGTAATTCATGCTGCGATATTTTTGTTTTGGTGAGAAATATATATATATATTGAAAGAAAAATGTTGCCCTCGACGAGGTTGCACACACAAACAGGATTTTGCCTCTTTATTCACCACAACAAAACCAGCAATAGGCATTGAATAAAAGAATCAGGTCTTACGCGTTTCGAACTTCACAGTTCTTGTTCACAGGCCAAATGCAGAACGAGGCAGCAAAACATTTTCAGACACTTAACTACCTTAAATACTGTTCCGCCCCCAGTGGGCCCAGGTGAGTTCAGCAAGTGCATTTTGGTAACAGTAGTTTTTAGTCAGAGTCCTTTTCCCCAAGTGGGTTTGCTTCGCTCGACATCCACATAAAATAAAATCAAAAAACCCTTCAGTGGGCTCATTCAATTACACATTCCTGGGCTTGCTGGTAATTATCAGAGTCTGTTGTTCCAAAGGTGACTGCAGGTCAAAGTCAAAGTCAAAGTTTGTGTGTGCGCTTCCGTTCGAGGGCAACCTTTTCTGTGAAATATTACGGCCAGTCTAGCCGTGGACACAGCGCCATTGCGCAAAGGAGCAGGTCTGCTGTGACTGTTATTTTTAGTCATGGATGGAACAACAGGTTGGATATTTGCAACAGAAACAGCAAGGTATCATAGAATTCGCCCACTGTTGGGTTAAAGACATTGTTATTATTTCTGTTTGGCTAAAACGAACCCACTTGGGAAAAATGTACATTGTAGAACTTCAACTACCGACATGCACTGGCTTGTAACTCACTTGGGAGGCCCACTTAAGTGCAGAATGTTAACAGGTGCTTGCAATGTTCTTTTCTGAATAGCCACGCATTTGGCCTGTGATCAAGGAAAGGGATGTCTGAAACTCGTAAGGCCTCCAAAAATGAATTCCCTGCAAGTTGTTTGTCTCTGTTGCAGCCTGGAATAAAAAGACAAACCTGGTTTGTGTGTGCGCTTCTGTTCGAGGGCAACCTTTTCTGTGAAATATTACGGCCAGTCCAGCCGTGGACACAGCGCCATTGCACAAAGGAGCAGGTCTGCTGTGAATGTTATTTTTAGTCATGGATGGAACAACAGGTTGGATATTTGCAACAGAAACAGCAAGGTAACATTGAATTCGCCCACTGTTGGGTTAAAGACATTGTTATTATTTCTGTTTGGCTAAAACGAACCCACTTGGGAAAAATGTACATTGCAGAACTTCAACTCCCGACATGCACTGGCTTTTAACTCACTTGGGAGGCCCACTTAAGGGCAGAATGTTAACAGGTGCTTGCAATGTTCTTTTCTGAATAGCCACGCATTTGGCCTGTGATCAAGGACAGGCATGTCTGAAACGCGTAAGGCCTCCAAAAATAAATTCCCTGCAAGTTGTTTGTCTCTGTTGCAGCCCGGAATAAAAAGACAAACCTGGTTTGTGTGTGCGCTTCTGTTCGAGGGCAACCTTTTCTGTGATATATAAAAACAGTCAACAGACAATGTTGCGCACTCCTGGGCTTTTAGATTCAATGATTATTTTATTTCATTTCATGACGTGCAACCAATATCAAACTGACAAACGTGTTCCGGCCTCATGGCCTTTGTCAATGTCAGTTCCCCCATGCAAAAAGACACCTTACAACAAAACCATAGTTCATTCAGCAAACAATTCAATCCTCAGAGACATTGAAAAGGGACTAAGAAAATGCATCCAACAATTCATGATGACCTTGGTGGCCATCTTAAAACGTGCAATATAATAAAGCAGAAAATTGTCGGAATTCAATATCAATGCATGTGCCACATGAGGAATGCTACATAAAAGAAAAATCCTCAACCTGTACACTTTTCAGAAATGCAAATCTGTAGATTTCGATGAACATTACCGATTTCATACTGCTGATTCAGAACATACAATGGGAAGGAGATCTCCTATTAATTACATTGGACAGTACAAGCCTATACACCTGTATTATGCATTTCAAGGGTTTAATAGCTTTGAAGTTCTTCTTGAAAACTAGGCAATTGAAATTTCAAGAACATAACAGGATTCTGTTACAAATTGCTTCTTTTTGTCTTAACAACAACATCTTGTATTTACAGATGCAGGGGACTGCCATGGGCACGTGCTTTGCCCCCAGTTACGCAAACCTTTTCGTGAGCTGGTGGGAGAATGGCGTGGCCTGGGCAGAGGGCAATGAACAGTGGGTGGACAAAATAGCCTTGTGGGCCTGTAGGGTAGGCTTTTTGTATGTTGACTGCACAGGGAAACTTTGCTCAATCCAGGTGGGGCTTGTATGTCATATGCATGTTTAATATATGTATGTGCAGTAGAATTAGCCTAGAGCATATGCGCCCTGTTTGACTCTTTCATGGTTGGAATCCATTTTGGATTTCCTGCTTCTGAGTGTTAAAAGAAATTGAAGCTGGAGGGAACATGTGAGACAGCATGTGAATTACAAGGCTCATTTCTTAGGTTCTTTAAACTAAATCAATCAATCAGGATTTATAAAGTGCAGCTAATCACCCTATAGGGTATCCAGATGCTTGCAGACCCCGGAGGCTTATTCGAACAGCTGGGTCTTAAGGGCCATTCAGAATTCTGGAAGTGAGGTGATGGTCTGAAGTTGCATGTGGAGACTGTTCAAGGTCTTTGCTGTGATGTGGGAGAAGGAGCTTCGTCCACTTCTGATTCGGTAGATGCGGGGAGTATGGGCAAGTGAAAGGGAGGTGGAGTGGATTCTTCTCAACGGTAGGTTGCAGTTCAGGCAGAGGTTAATGTAGGCATGTCCCTGGTTGTGTAGAGCCTTGTGTGAATAAGTCAGCTGCTTGAATTGGCATCTCTTCTTTACGAGGAGCTAGTGGAGTTGCCTGAGGTGGTGTGTTATGTGGGTTTGTCAGGGAAGGCAGAAGATAAGTCTGGCTGCGTCGTTCTGTATGGTGTGAAGTCTCTGTAGGAGGTATGCAGCAATTCCCACTTAGAGGACATTGCCGTAGCCCAGTCGGCTGGTGATGAGGGCCTGTGTCATGGTGCATCTCGTGTGTAGGGGTTGCCATTTGAAAATCTTACGTAGCATGTGCAGAGTGAGGAAGCAGACGGAGGAGATAGCTTTGATCTGTAATTTCATGGTGAGCTTGTTGTCAATACTGATTCAGAGGTTTCTGGCGTGGTCGGAGGGAGTGGGTGTGGGTCCTAGTTCTGATGGCCACCAGGAGTCTTTCCATGTGTTGCTGCTGTTGCCGAAGATCAGTACTTCTGTCTTGCCTGTGTTTAGCTGCAGGCAGTTGTTCTTCATCCAGTCTGCAACACTTTTCATGTATCTGTGGAAGTTGGGTCTGGTGCTTGTGGAGTCGGTGAGTGAGAGGATGAGTCGGGTGTCGCCTGCATAGGAAGTTATCTTAAGACCGTAGGATTTGACGATGTTGGCCAGCGGGGTAATATATGTGTTAGGGGGCATGGGGCTGAGGGATGAGCCCTGGCAGACACTGCAGGTAATCTACTTGGGTTCAGAAGTGAAAGGTGGGAGTTGAATCCTCTGGGTTCTTCTGGTGAGGAAGGAGGTGATTCATCTGAGCACATCCCCTTGAATGCCGATGTGATGGAGTCTTTTGATTAGCATGTGGTGAAATACAGTGTTGAAGACTGCCGGTAGATCCAAGTAGGATCAGAGCTGCTGTTTGTCCTTGGTCAAGGGGGGTTCAGATGTCATCAGTGACTGCGTTCAGGGTGGTTTCGATGCCATGACTGCTGCGGAAGCCGGATTGGGAGGCATCAAGTAGCTTGTTCTGTTCCAGGTGTGTCATGAGTTGCTTGTTGATGATCTTTTCCAGTACCTTTGCTGGGAATCGGAGCAGAGAGATTGGACAGTAGTGTTTGAGTTCGCTGGGGTCGGCGGAGGGTTTTTTGAGTAGTGGTCTGACTTCGGCGTGTTTCCAGGCATCTGGAAATGTTGCAGTGGTGATATCAGTGTTGAGCAGGGTGATGACTTCCTGGCCAATCCTTTGGTTTCTGATGTTGAAGACGTGATGCGGGCATGGGTCTGAAGGAGCTCCCGAGGGGATGGATTTCATGGTGGATGTGGTGTCCTAGGTGGAAAGAAGGTTCCAGGTGGTCCGTCTGTGGTTTGTGCCAGTTGCGGTGGTGGAGTGTCTGTTGAGATCCGTAGGTGTGGGTTGGGGTTCAAAGTTTCTGTATATGATTGTAATCTTGAAGTGGAAGAAGTCAGCGATGTTGTCATACAGCTCCTGTGAGGGTGTGATGGTGCTTTCACTGGCAGGCGGGTTGGAGAATTCCTTAACGATGTTAAAAAGTTCCTCGTTGTTTTTGGCGCTCATTTCGATGCATGCAGCTAGGGCTGTGTTTTTGTTGAGCTTAGCAGGTGGTGGTATACGTTGAGTGGGGTCTTGAAGGCTGCCCTGTCAGAGGAGCTCTTGCTGGTGCGTCATCTCCTCTCCAGCTGTTTCTTGTCTCCTTTCGCTGTTGTGAGTTATTGGGTATTCCAGCTGGCCTTTTTGGAGGATTTTCTCTGAATGTTGCTCTTAAAGGGGAAGATACTGTTGGCACAATTGGTGATCCAGGAATTGAAGTTCTTCACTCCCTGTTCGAGGTTGGTGGCGGTAGCGGGGTTGAAGGTAGTGAGGGCATCCATCAAGCTGGTCTCGGAGATTTTGTTCCACCTCTGGTGGGGGGCACTGGTCGTCTTAGTGTTGGCAGTGTGGGGCTGGAGATCCTGAAGTGGACGATGGAGTGATCAGACCATGTGAGTTCTGTGACGTGGCTGTATTTGATGTGGTTGCTGGAGGTGAAAATGGAGTCCAGCATGTGTCCTGCATTGTGTGTAGGGTCGTGGATGATCTGGGACAATCCAAGGATGGTCATAATGTCGAGGAGGTATGCGGTGTTGTTGTCGTTGGGGTCATCAATGTGGAAATTTAGGTCTCAGAGGAAGATGTAGTCCTTGAAGTCTAAGGCTAGGGGCGCAATGAAGTCTGCGATGGGTTTGCAGATGCCGGAGCGCGGGCCTCGGGTTTGGTATGCAAGGGGGCCTCTTACGGTTGTCTTGTCGTCCGTGTGGAGCTTGAAGTTGAGATGTTCCATGGGGGTGGTGGTTCTGTCGGTGGTGGTGGTGCACTGTATGGTCTCTTTGTGGATGATGGCTGTTCCTCCACCCGGCTTTTTGGTGCGGTCCTGGTGAGGGATCGTTGTGGCAATGTCGGTGGCAGATGTGGGGTTGAGCCAGGACTCGGTGAGAAAAATGATGTCGGGTGCGAGGGTGGCGTTGAGGTCCAATAATTCGGTGCTTGCATAGTGAGCGTATGTTGAGAAGGGTGCATATGAGGTTGTGTTTTTGTTCGAGTGGTGTCTGTGGTGTGTTCAGGTTTGGCTGATCAGTGGGCTGGTGTGTATGCTGTGGCAGGTAAAGTGGCAGTGGGTGCAAGTGAAAGGTCCTATAATAGAGCATGGGTCAGCATGGTGGCAGTCATTGTTGTAGTGTCCATAGTCGAGGGTGCAGAGCTCAGCAATGGTGTATCTTCGGGGGGGTGGAAGGGCCAGGGGTTGTGGTGCTGGATGCGGTCCAGGCACAGACATGTGCAGACAGGCTTGCCTTTGGTGTACCTTTGGCTTGCCAGACACGTGCCCCCTGCATGCGTCCGCTGTGCAGTTGTGCTTCAGCCTCCATTAAGTAGGACCTGGGGTGGGTGGGGCTTCTGTTGGCGGGAAGAATGGTGAGTGGGAAAACCCCAGCCGGGAAACCCAGGCAGCGGTTTTGTCACTGGGTTAGTCTGGAACAAGGAGGGACTGGAGGCTACAGGCAAGTGGCAGGCTAGTCATTCAGGTGCCTACTGATGTGTTCGTGCTGTGGCCTGCATTGAGTAGGTCCTGTGGTGGGTGGGGCTTTGGTTGGCAGGAGGAACAGTGAGTAGGAAAACCCAGAGAGGAAAACCAAGGCGAGAAAACCCGGCAGCACAGTGTCACTGAATCAGTCTGGAGCAAGCAGGAATTGGAGGCCACAGGCAAGTTGTAGGCTAGGTGTCCAGGTGCCTACTCAAACTGGACCATACTCTATGGTGTGAAGGATAAAGAAATAGGACCCCTTTGAAGTGTTGGGACAGGGTATGACCACCTCCTTCTCTATTCTTCCATAGAGTTGTTATCTTCAAAACGTTGAGAGTAGTTGAGTGAGAGAGATACCCAATCATTTGTGCCTGTTTTGGGTTCCCCTAATAGGGAACTCTCAACTCCTGAACACTATAGGACTATAGGACAAACACTGTAGCTTTACCAGAGTCACAGCCATTGGAATTATGCAGCATGGGAGGGCCAAATCATGCGGCAGGGTTGAGTAAATTATGCAGGAAGAAAAGCCAAATCAGCGTTATAATGCGGCACATTCGGTGATGGTATTCCTTCATTATTTTGTCATTTTTACACTTGTTAGCAGTGCCTGGTTGCACCTCATTAGTCCCAGTTTAACATTCAAATATAGCAATAAGCAATAAAAAGGTGACCAGTTAATGTTTGCAAAAGGCCCTTTCACTGCACAGCAGCATGTGTCATTGCGTTTTTAGTAACTTTTGAACTGTTATAGCTAGAAACATGTTTCTTTCATTAAAATCTACAGATTAAGCAGCATCTACAGGTTAAGGAGCAGATGATGGATTGTGTGGCATATGTGGCAAATCTATAATTAATCAAAAAATGCAGCAGTTGTCCAATCGCAGACTTCCAGGTTCCCCGACAAAAGTGAGAGGAATATGCAAAAAAAGTCCAAAACTGCATGAAACTGTTCCCAGATCTTGACCAAACATACCCCCTCTCAGGAACAGAAGTCCAAGTTATAGGAAAAGGCAATAAACAGATTACCAATCAGGCTTCAGCAAATGTTTCCGTTAAAATAGGATCCATGGAAAATGATCACCAATTTGTGCTATGTGATTTGAGTCCTGTTAATTTACTTGGCAGAAACTTGCTTTGCGAAATGAATTGTGTGATTTATTGCATACCGGATGGGGTGCAATTGAAACCCAGGATGAAAATTCAGCATTTAAACCAAAATCAGAAGAATCAAGAGTTCCCAGTACTTACAAAAGAAGACCTGCCTCTTGAATTAAGTCACAAAGGGAAAGAAGAGATATGGGATTTCACAGGTAAAAAAATAAGATTGATAAAAGTGCAGAACCAGGCGCTGTTAACTCCAGAAGTCGACAATGTAAACTTTCACAAGAAGCAGAAGAGGGAATGAAGCGTGTCATAGAAAACATATTAAAGCAGGGTATTTTATGAGAGGTACTTGGTAGTTCTTGCAACTCACAATGGGCATTAAAAAAAACTAGTGGAAAGTGGAGGTTAATCCAAGACCTTAGAAAAATAAACAGAATTGTAATTTCATGCTGTCCAGTAGTACTGAACCCTGCTGTAACATTGTTCCAAATTCTTTCGGATGCAGAATGGTATACAGTCATTGACTTATGCCAAGTGATCTTTTCTCTTCATTAAGATAGCCAATATCTTTTCGCAATTCGGTTCCTCAAGAAGGCCCTCATTTGGTGTTGAATCCCACAGCGGTATATAGAAAGACCGTCAATCTTTAGTCAGATTTCAAAGAAAGTTTTGAAAAGTTTGCAGCTATCCTGTTACTCTGTGCTGATATAATATGATGCCTTCTTGGCAGCCTCAAAGACAAAAGAGGATTGCAAGTTGGATACAGTTGTGCTCTTGTACTATCTTGCTGACAATGCTGATAAGGTCTCACGTACAAAGATGCAGTACTGTACGAAAGAAGTGTTATCTTGGCCACCTTGTTGAGGAAGGGGCAAGGAAAGTGTCCAAAGAATGCATTTCTGCTATTCTGAATATGAATCCTCCAACTACCCAGAGGGAGGTGAGGATGTTTTTAGGAATGGTTGGCTGCTGTCGTCCGTAGATTTCAAATGTTTCCTTTATTATGAAACCTTTAATGAAGCTTACCTGTAGAGATGTTGAGAATTCTGTCCCATTTGATGGCAAATGCATGAAAGCCTTCCAAGAACTCAGTGAAAATCTTTGTAGCGCATGCTCTCGGAATGCCGGGTTACGATAAGGAGTTCTACGTGAAAAAGAAGTGTGTGGTTTGTCTGTATTAGTTCAAAAGCATGATGAGGTAAAACGACCTGTCGCTTACTTCTCTGCTCCCTTAGATCCAGTAGCCATAGCCCTTTCTGTTTTTTTTTTTGTTATGTTATCAGTGTCTTTATAGCGAGCTCATCATCTGTGAGGGTATCCAGGTGCTCTGTAGCAGGTGTGCATGGACAGCCCTGGAGGGTGAACCATAAGCCAGGTCTTCAGAATCCTGTGAAAGTCAAGAAGAGAGGAGGAAGCTCTGATGTGTTGTGGGAGGTAGTTCCAGGCTTTAAGGGCAAGGTACAAGAAGGCACACTGAGTTCCTCTGCTTTTGTGTATGTGTGGGGTGTGTGGTAATGAGAGATGAGCAGAGGTGTCTGGAAGGTTGGTGGAATGTTGCTGTTCAGTTAGACAGGGCCAGTTTTGTGGAGAGCTTTGTAGCTGTGGGTGAGGAGTTTAAAGTATGTACGATTGTGTATCGGCAGCCAGTGGAGTTCCCTAAGATGTAGTGCGATGTGGGCTTGGTGTGGGAGGTTCAGGACTAGACTGGCTGCTGTGTTTTGGATGGTCAGCAGTCTTCTTGTGAGCTGGCTGGTTATCCTTGCATACAGGGTATTTCCATAGTCGATTCTGCTGATGATAAGGGCTTGGGTGATCCTTCTTCTGGTGTTGTCTAGTAGCCAGTTGAAGATTTTCTTCAGCATTCTTAGTGTGTTGAATGAGACCACTGATTTGACTTGGGCAGTCATGTCCAGTTTGTTGTCTATCATGATTCTGAGGTTTCTTGCTTGAAAGCCGGTTGTGGGGGAGGGTTCAAGGTCTGTGGGCCACAGGTGGAGTCCGATGGTGAGGCGTTCTTCCCAAAGACTTCCACCTCTGTCTTGTCCAATTTGAGGCAATTTGATTTCATCCAGGATGTTACGTCTGTCATACATGTGGTGAACTTGCTCCTGGTGTTGGGTGTTTTGGCCAAGGACAGTATCAGTTGGTTTCGTTGGCGTAAGTGAGGATCTTTATATTGTGAGCTTGTATGACATCGGCCAGCTGTGTTGAAGAGCATTGGGCTGATTGAGGAGCTCTGCAGGACTTTGCAAATAAGATTTCGTGCTTCAGAGGTGTAGTGGGGCATGCCAATGGTTTGGGTTCGTCCGGTGAGGAGATCCATTCAAGGGCAATTCCCTGGATGCCTACGCCTTGAAGCCAATAGATTAGGATGGGTAGGTCCTTCAAAGTCCAAAGCATCTGTGTGCCTAGCAATAGAACCAAGTGAGGTCATAGGTCATAGACTCATATATCAGTTCCTCATTCATTTGAAATTTTTCTGAAAATCAGCTGCCTTACAAAGTATGAGCAAACAATATTGGCAATATTGGCAGCTAAGAATATTTTGAGAAGAAGCTGTAATATCTTGAATACTGTAAAGCTACTGCTGATTCTAAACAGTGACAAAGGCAATGATGATGATCCCAACCATGACTGTATCAATATGATAGAGTTTTGCACCAAACCAAGACCAAATATCAGAGGTGTTCCCCTCGAAATGGCTGATCTGACTCTGTTTGTGTATGGTTCTTGTCTGTGTTCTATTTCTGAAATTGTAAAGTTTCATACTTGTCTGATGTAATTTCAGCACAAGTGGTAGAATTGATTGCTCTAACAAGAGCTTGCTGCTTAGCCAATAAACTGAGTGCAACAATTTACAGAGATAGCCAATATGGATTTGAAGTGATACACAACAGTGGACAGTTGTGGTCACAAAGGGGCTTCATGAGATCATCTGGTACTGCTATCTGAAATAATTCATACATATTAGATTTACTTGAAGAAATACAACAACATAAAAAAGATCAGTTGTGAAATGTGTTGCCCATATGTCTGGTGATGACATGATTACTGTGGGCAATAACTACACATACCAGGTTGAAAAATACTGTGCTCTTGAAAATGTAACTGTTAAATCAAACAAGCAAGAACAAATACAAGAATCTGAAGAATGTGAAACTAATCTGAAAACTGATAATGCAAATAATGTGAATTGTTTTCTATTGAATCCAATACAGGCAACATAGAGTGAACTCAGAGAATTGCCAGAGGATGAAAAGAGAAGTTGGGAAAATCAAGCTGTAGGATGGATCATAATGACATTTGTGTTACTTCAGATCACCATTATGTTTTTCCAGACTCCGAGCATGGCAAGGTTCCTCCATAGGCAAACTTAAGTGGGAAGAGATAGTTTGGCCAGAACATTTAAAACGTAATGTAGCAGAAGATCTATGTCAGAGATGAATACTTGCCAGAAAATTAAACAGGCTAAGCATACATTAGTAACCTTGAGTCATGTATGCAAATTAGAAGGACCATTTCCTAGACTGCAAGCAGACTTCATAGAGATGCCCATTTACAATGGGTTTAGATATGTTCTCGTGATTGTCTGGTTGTTTTCTCAATGGGTGGTGGCCTATACAACCAGGAGAATTGACAGCACGACTGTGGCCAAACTCTATTTGAGGGAGTTATGTTATGTTATATGTTATGTTATATGTTTTATAGAGCGCACAGCTGCCCCAGCAAAGGGACGTCCCAGCGCTGAAATGCAACTGTCGAAGGCAGACTGGGAGACACGCAGAGCAACCAGTTATGCTGAAAAGAGATAGGTTTTTATGGCTTTGCGGACTAGCGCGTGGTTTTGGATGTTTCTAATACTCATAGGGAGGGAGCTCCAAAGCTTCGGAGCGAGCGCACGGAAGGAGCCCCCTCCAGCCCTTGCTCTCTTAACCCAGGGAACAGTCCCCAGATGCTGTCCCATGGAGCGCAGCTCGCGGGTGGGTATGAAGGGCGAAAGGAGATTGGCTAAAATATTGGGGGATTGAAGATTCATGATTCTATGGGTGATACAGAGAGTTTTGAACTGGATACGTTTCTCCACCGGCAGCCAATGTAGTCTACGGATAGGGTCGGTGGTGGAACAAAGTCTCAGCAAGCCGAGAAGTGCCCGAACCGCGGCATTTTGTGCCCTTTGAAGGCGAAGTATCTTTGCTCTATTCGCCCCTAGGTATAGGGAACTAGCATAGTCCAGCCTGGAGAGAATTGTGGCCTGGATGATCACCTGACGGGTGATGGGATCGAAGAAGCCCAACAAAGGTTTAAGCCCACGTAGGAGCCCAAAACAGACCCCGGCTACCACCTTTGTTTGAGCCTGAAAAGTCAGAGCGGAGTCCACCCATACTCCCAGGTTTTTAACTGCCTGCTTAGGGGCAGGCGGAAGACCCAAAGTGGATGGCTACCAATGCTCGTTAATATCATGGTTTGGCATGCCTCCTTCTATTGAAAGAAACTGAGGAATTCATTTTAAAAATTAGGTTTTAAAAGTGTGCACTGCTTCGCAGATTTAACAAAAGTTCCACTATAGTTACAGACCAGAAGCATCTGGTGTTGTTCAGAAGATGAAAGGCACTATTAAATCTAAGCTTGCCAAAGGGTATATTTTAACAAATTTGAAATGGCCGATGCCCTTCCTCTTATTCTCTGCGAATCTGCCCCTTTGCGACCGCAATTTGCAATGATGTATGTGCCCCTTAGTCTCTACCCAATGCATTTCGGGATAATTCCCTTCCTCAGGGGTAACTAAAACACAATTTTTTTTAAAAAGAACCCATCAGATTTTATTAATGAAGCATACACTCGACTGAAAAATACATCCTAACAATTTGACTAGTGCAATATAACTAATCCTTACTTCATGCTAAAGGCAGCGGGTCCTGATGGGGTCCCACTGGACAGTTTTCTTGCACAAAAGATCTTGTGGACCCCTCTCCTGACCAAAGTTTTTAATGCTGTTGTCAAAATGGGTCCCCCTGCATCCTGGAAACAATCATTGATTATTCCTATATACAAGAAGGGAGACCCATCGATCCCAGCAAATTATCGTCCAATCTCCCTATTGGATAGCACTGTGAAGTTAATGGGGAATTTGCTTTAAATTGATTAGAGGATTGGGCATACAAAAATAATGCATTTGCTGAGATTCAATATGGTTTTAGAAAGGGGAGGGGTACGGTTGACCAAGGCCTAAATTTAGCCTTGATTGTGGCTAAATATGTACATGCTAAAAAGGGTCAGCTCGATACGGCCTTTATGGACTTGTCCGCGGCCTTCAACTGCATGAACCACACCAAATTGTGGGCCCTCATGGAGTCTATGGGCGTGGACAAGTCCATAATTCTTTTTATCAGAGAACTGTATAGAGAAGCAGGGGCTGCCGTTAGGTTTCATACACAGGGGGAATGCATGAAATCGTTTCGTATTGAAAAGGGGGTCCGACAGAGGTGCGTCCTAACAGGCTTCCTTTTTTCACTGTACACCAATAGCCTTAATGAAGTATTGACCACAGAATGTAGGGCTGTTCCATCTGTAGGTGGTTTATGCCTGCCAGTTCTGCTCTACGCAGATGATGCGGTCCTGATGGCCACAACACCAGTGGCATTACAGCGCCTGATCGATTCATACACAAACTATATGGCAGATCTGGGATTGTCTGTCAATAAATCGAAAACATTTGTTATGGCAGCTGGGTCAGGTAGAAAAAAAACTACATTTCCTCAAGCAGACGGGGGTTCCCCAGAGTGCGAACAGAGTTTTATGTACCTGGGTATCCTTTTTGACTCCAAATTAAATTGGAATGCTATGGTAGAAAACAGAACAAACATGCTGAAAAGAAGCCTAGCAGCTCTGTGAAAATTCGCCTTCAATTTGAGCAAAAAGCCAAGCAGGGAAATGGTAGAAATCTACATGGCAAAATCTGTTTCCCTAGCCAGTTATGGCACTGAAATTTGGGGCACAGCCCAAGTGGCTGCTTTGCAGACTGGTGAGGACAATTTTGTTAAAAAACTGCTGTCAATACCAACTGCTTGCTCAAATCTGGTTGCCCACAAAGAACTTGGTCTTCCTTTTCTAACCAACGCTATTAAACTGGCTCCGCTTCTTCTGTGGCTCAGAATCTGGAAAAGGGATTCGGTCATAGTAAATCAAGTAGTGATTAAAGATATAATTAATCTTGACCGAGCTAAGAGTATTCCATAGATAGCTTATGTTAAGCAGTCATTTTCAGATCTGGGCCTAGCATTTTTTAATGAATCACCCTCTAACTGCTTGTCTTTCCCTAAATCCAAGCTAAGAGAAGCTTTCTTCACTAAGTGTGATCTTGAAAGATGGCAACATAACCAATGTAAGATTATAGTTTTAACCTACCAGACCTTGCCCAGTGTGACCATGGGTCATGCTTCTTATCTCTCCTTTGTCTCCAACAATATGCACCGCTACTTATTGACTAGGATGAGACTGAATTTCCCCCCCAACCCTTCTGTGCTGAAGGTCCAGCACTGAAGGGGTGGGAGGCTGTGGTCCATTCTTGCACAGCCTAGCTGCCTTCTAGGCATGCCCACAGCCCTTCTAATGATGCCTGATTTCTGCATCCCTCTTAGCAAGTAATGTGAACGGAAAAGTAAAAAGAGAGTGTGTTTTGTCCTGCCTCATAATAGATGCAGCCTTCTGTTAAGTGGAAGGGCCGCCTCATTAAAAAAGATTGTATTTTGCGCTATTTAATTGCATTTTGCATAGCGCTTTCAGGCCTGACGAGGCACAGACTCTCGTGCGGTCCTCTTGAGTAGTGGCAGGGCCCTGTTAATGTCTGACGCTTAATTGACTTTTCTAGAATCAATATCCGAAGAGGAAGAAGAATCAGATGTGTAAACCTACAATATGACAAACTGTTGCCAATTCACCTTTGAAGATGAACCAGAAGAAGAAAGACCACCTTCAATCTCGCTCATGAGTTTTCTGAAATTGAATTTTGAACTTTATCTGCATTTACATGAACTAAATTCAAAATTTTGAACTAGAAAAATTAAAGATCCTGAAATGAATTTTTGATTCCTGTTTTTTTTTTTACTTTTTAAACATTTTGTTTTCCTAAGTAGAAGATGGCATTTAGCAGGTGCTGTAAAAAAATTGTGTATGGTTTCACTGATAGAGATTGTATACTTTTAATTGGCCTTATGTTGTGTCTAATTTATCCAGTCAGGTATGCCCCTCCTTCACAAGCTGAACCAATTACAATACAGAAAAAAGTAAGTAATTTATTTATTATGCTCGATTAATTAAAACCATTGCATACATTGAAACATATAAAAATGGAAATTCTTTGCTCATATACAATAAATTAAAACACTATTAAAAGACCCACGTTTTGCCGCCAGTAAAACAATTTAAAAATAGTCGTTAAATGATGGGCTCAAAGTTATTAATTCCTTCAACACCATGTTCTTATAAGTGTAGACAAACTGATTCAGATAGTGCCCAAAGCTGTTGTAATAGGTTGATTCGTAGCCAGCATGGGCGAGTTTATCAATATCTTTGCAGTTATATCAAAAACATTTGTAAGACGGCAGTTTAGCTGCACTATCTCAGGATTGAAGCACAGCATTGCTGCCTGTCTGCAGGTCCTATCTCTGTGCTGTCTGAATATTGGTTTTAGTAAGGTATTCCTTATATCCCTTAGGTTGTTACAGATGCAAATGAAATGAGTGAGGTCCTCCACACCACGGCCACACAAGCGACAGAGCTGGTCGCCTCCTCTTCTCTCCCAAGGAGGTAGAAACGGGTTGATCGGGCCGACTCCCAAGCGGAGTTTTAAGAATTTTTCCTTGGTGGTGGTTTTTATTCCTGTTTTCAAATAAGGTTGGGGTGTAAGGACTTTGTAGGTGTTAAGTACTACCCAGCCGTGAGCTTGTTTGGCTAATGCTTTTTTGTCCTCTAAGACAGATATTAGTCGAGTTGCCTTTGTAACAGCTTTTTTGAATGAGGAATGATTCATTGAGATGTTCCAAAGATCTGTCAGACCTAGAAGTTTGATGGATTCCTGCAGATACTCTCTGGCTGGTGATTTCCCAGGGCAAAACAACTCAGTCCAGAGATAGTTATTCAAGGATACTTCCTCAACTCCTAATTTTATGCCAGCATTTTACGTATGCTCCCCTTCTTTCAATTGACTGTTTTTGGAGCCCAAACTCCAGCCGTATTTGGGCCGGGGAAACAAATTTGGGGAGTTGAAAGATCGCTCGATATGAGTTGATTATTGTGTTATCTAGGACTGTTGCGTCTTTTCCTTTCAGTGATTCACTCTCGTATGTTATTGTGGGCTGTAGTTTAGCTCGCAAGACCCTTAGCAGAGGGTCAAGCGTTAGGTCCGGCAACAACTTCTTCAAGGGTTTTATGGCTAAGTAAGTCATTACCCCCTTTCTCCGCAGAGATTCCATCTGCGGTTGAAAGGAGTTGTTATGGTCTAGAATTAATCCCAGATATTTGTCACTTGCTGCTTGGTCTAAGCGATAACCATCCAGGAACCAATTAAGATTCTTCTTCTTGTGATAGTTTACTACTATAATTTTTGTTTTGTTAAAATTTATTTTTAAGGCATTCCGTTGTGAGAAACTGTGTGTCACATCCAGAAGGTGTTGGAGTCCGATAGGAGTTCGACTTATCAGGACTAAATCATCGGCGTATAGCAAATTTGACAATGTCATATTACCTAGCTTCGGGGCATGGGCTGTGCATCTATCCAGTTCCCCCGGAAAATCTGCTAGGAAAAGGTTAAAAAGCAACGGGGCTAGGACGCACCCTTGTTTTAGCCCTTTTGACGTTGGAATTGTTTTCGATATGTGTGTCCCAGCACCTAGCTTTATCCTGATCCAAGTATTAGTATGCAGGTTCGTGAGTTGGTCTAAGAGAGGAGAGGGTATACCCCAGCCGTCCAGTTTTTGCCAGAGTTTTATTCGGTCTACGTGGTCGAAGGCTGCTGTAAAGTCTATAAAACAGAGGAAATGGGGATATTTTCCCTGCTTCACAGCATCCATAAGCAAGGTTAAAGCCATAATGTTGGTTGTTGTGCCTTGTCCTTGCCTGAACCCTGTTTGTGTTATTGGAATTATATGATTCTCGGAAGCCCAAGTGGCTAGATCGATTGAAATGAGCCCCGCATAATATTTGGCCTCGGTATCAATGAGGGCAATCAGGTGGTAGTTGTTCGGAGCGGACCTCTCGCCTTGTTTGTAAATTGGGCTTATGATTGAGCCTCTCCATGACTCTGGGATTATGGACGTTCTAAGCACGTGTTTAAAAACTGGTACTAATGCATTACTCCAAAATTCCGGGTCGTATTTGTACAGCATTGGTGGAATTCCGTTGGGGCCAGGAGCTCCTGCCAATCTACCCCTTGCTATTTGTTTCCTTATCTGCAGTGCTGCGGGGCTATTGTGCTCCTCTATTGTACTAAGTGAGCAGTTTAGGCCTAATCTTAGTTCCGTCTCCTGTTGCTGTTGTATTGGCACCAGGTAACCACTTTCCTCTGTAAGAGCAAGGTTTTGAGTTGTTGCTTCCTTTGCAGGGCTGCAGGTGCTTTCATTCCCCATATGAGCAGAGGGAGCTGTTTTTTGCTCTGCAACGTTAAAGTGGTTAGAAAGATAATCAACCCAGGCCGCTTCAGTAATATTAGAGTTTATGCTAGGATGGTTAGGCCGCTGTAGTAACTGATTGCCAAAACTTGGCACTATTATTCTGGTTTGCGTCGTGGAAAAGTTTCGCCCATAATTCATTGTTCTTAGTTCTTTTGTTATCCCATCTTCTTCGCTTTAATAATGCCTTCGATTCGCGGAGGGAACGCTGCAAACTCTGGTTATGCAGTGATTTACGGAGTTGCCTTAGGTTATGATTTATGGTTTGCTTTAGTTTTTTAGAGACTGGGCTCCTTGCCGTCTTTATTGGGGTGACTACTCTGTTCCTCTGTTTCGGGCCTATCTTAGTTGTAAATTTATCGCCAAGGGACGTAACAAATTTATCCCAACTTTCCAGTGGCTGGGTTAAGTTGTCCTTTCCTTGATAAAATAAATATTTTGCAGTAGTTGATATTACTTCTATATTTATTGAATTGCATCTTATTCGCTTGAGGTTTATTGTTTCAACGGAAACAATGGTTTTACTGGCCTGCGGTGATAAGATTGGATTTGCTTAAAGTTTCAGTTCTTGTGGTATATGGTCTCTAAATTCGTTATTACCTATATTAAAAAAAGCTATTTTATTGAACAGGGTTAGAGTTGTAAAAGTAAAGTCTAAGTGGGAGGACACTTTGGCTGAATGATATGTGGGTGCCGGTGGATTATCCCCCTTGAAACGACCATTTAATGCTCTCAGGTTTAGGTGCTCTAGTTCCTGGAGGAGGTACTTCAAGCATCTTGCTGGTTTGGCTGTTTTTGAAGGATCTTGTGCCGGAATTCCCCATGCTCCTGTTAGATCTTGCGTAGAGTCCTCGTCCTGGTCACGCCCTAGGAGGTGCATATTAAAATCACCAGCCAAGATGATGTAGCCTGTGTCCTCTTCTTCCATTACTCTTTTTAGTTCCATAACCAGCTCCTTCGCTGCTTTTAATTTTTGTTTTGGATGCACGTAGGTATTTATTATTATTACCTTATGAACAATCTGATTGAACTTGAGCATTACTGTTGAGGCCTGGATGCAACTTGGAGGTGCAATGAGGATCTTTAAAGGAAAAAAGTAGAATATGACACTAGCACGTAGCGACCGATTAGTGAATGGTTGCAAAGGTAATATTGATGCTAATGTATGCTAATTTGTTAAATTAACATTAGGGAATTGTTTTCTCTGTACTTTTCTTCCTTCCTCTGCAGGTAGAGGCACAACTTCTTTCAACTGCCATTGATTTATAATTTATCTTGTAATGTTTTTGTTAGTGTATTTTATATGCAAGAGTTTTTGTCACTAAATCTTTCAGATTTCAATGTTTCAGTGGAAGACATTTTTGTTTCTGAAGATTTTGGAAATCACGTGACTGATTCTAAATATTTAAAGATTGCACAAATTAATTTGAAGACTAAGAAAACGAAAAACCGGCACGTATATAGAAAGCAACATAAGTTTGTTAAGGAATATGAAATTCTCACTCTCCTCTGATTGAGAATTTTGAGAGATTGGAAAGATACAAGTGATATTAAGGGACAAATTAATGCTACAGAGGATTCTAAGAATTTGAATTTGCATCCAAGGTTGAAAATGTATAATGAAAGGAAGGGTGAATTGTATATAGTGTATCAGAAGTCACAAACAACTAGATGAGTGGAATTTGTTAGAGAACGTGAGCGTGAATGGAATTATGTTGTTGAAGGTGAGATTTGATTGGCGAGGAGCAAATATTTAGAGGAATTTATTATGTCTGCAGTAAGACTGCTTACTTTAACCACCCCGTAATGTGAGTGTGGAGCTGCTATCTTGCTTTGGTATTCGTTCTTGTTTACCAAGTAAATGAGATGAATGATGCCGTTAGTTTAAAGAGAGTGAAACAAGGATTTGGACAGGCTGTGTTAGAGGTATTAGCTATGAATCCATCTACTGGTATAGCTATGAATAATGCGAAAATTAGAAGATTATCTACCCTTGTAGATCGCCTTGATTCTAATACACCCGGAGCATTAACCCAGATAAATAATGAGCTAATTGCAATGTGTGCCATGATAAAATAAGTATTTTGCAGTAGTTGATATTACTTCTTTATTTATTGAATTGCATCTTATTCGCTTGAGGTTTATTGTTTCAACGGAAACAATGGTTTTACTGGCCTGCGGTGATAAGATTGGATTTGCTTAAAGTTTCAGTTCTTGTGGTATATGGTCACTAAATTCGTTATTACCTATATTAAAAAGGCTATTTTATTGAACAGGGTTAGAGTTGTAAAAGTAAAGTCTAAGTGGGAGGACACTTTGGCTGAATGATATGTGGGTGCCGGTGGATTATCCCCCTTGAAACGACCATTTAATGCTCTCAGGTTTAGGTGCTCTAGTTCCTGGAGGAGGTACTTCAAGCATCTTGCTGGTTTGGCTGTTTTTGAAGGATCTTGTGCCGGAATTCCCCATGCTCCTGTTAGATCTTGCGTAGAGTCCTCGTCCTGGTCACGCCCTAGGAGGTGCATATTAAAATCACCAGCCAAGATGATGTAGCCTGTGTCCTCTTCTTCCATTACTCTTTTTAGTTCCATAACCAGCTCCTTCGCTGCTTTTAATTTTTGTTTTGGATGCACGTATTATTATTACCTTATGAACAATCTGATTGAACTTGAGCATTACTGTTGAGGCCTGGATGCAACTTGGAGGTGCAATGAGGATCTTTAAAGGAAAAAAGTAGAATATGACACTAGCACGTAGCGACCGATTAGTGAATGGTTGCAAAGGTAATATTGATGCTAATGTATGCTAATTTGTTAAATTAACATTAGGGAATTGTTTTCTCTGTACTTTTCTTCCTTCCTCTGCAGGTAGAGGCACAACTTCTTTCAACTGCCATTGATTTATAATTTATCTTGTAATGTTTTTGTTAGTGTATTTTATATGCAAGAGTTTTTGTCACTAAATCTTTCAGATTTCAATGTTTCAGTGGAAGAAATTTTTGTTTCTGAAGATTTTGGAAATCACGTGACTGATTCTAAATATTTAAAGATTGCACAAATTAATTTGAAGACTAAGAAAACGAAAAACCGGCACGTATGTAGAAAGCAACATAAGTTTGTTAAGGAATATGAAATTCTCACTCTCCTCTGATTGAGAATTTTGAGAGATTGGAAAGATACAAGTGATATTAAGGGACAAATTAATGCTACAGAGGATTCTAAGAATTTGAATTTGCATCCAAGGTTGAAAATGTATAATGAAAGGAAGGGTGAATTGTATATAGTGTATCAGAAGTCACAAACAACTAGATCAGTGGAATTTGTTAGAGAACGTGAGCGTGAATGGAATTATGTTGTTGAAGGTGAGATTTGATTGGCGAGGAGCAAATATTTAGAGGAATTTATTATGTCTGCAGTAAGACTGCTTACTTTAACCACCCCGTAATGTGAGTGTGGAGCTGCTATCTTGCTTTGGTATTCATTCTTGTTTACCAAGTAAATGAGATGAATGATGCCGTTAGTTTAAAGAGAGTGAAACAAGGATTTGGACAGGCTGTGTTAGAGGTATTAGCTATGAATCCGTCTACTGGTATAGCTATGAATAATGCGAAAATTAGAAGATTATCTACCCTTGTAGATCGCCTTGATTCTAATACACCCGGAGCATTAACCCAGATAAATAATGAGCTAATTGCAATGTGTGCCATGATAAAATAAGTATTTTGCAGTAGTTGATATTACTTCTATATTTATTGAATTGCATCTTATTCGCTTGAGGTTTATTGTTTCAACGGAAACAATGGTTTTACTGGCCTGCGGTGATAAGATTGGATTTGCTTAAAGTTTCAGTTCTTGTGGTATATGGTCACTAAATTCGTTATTACCTATATTAAAAAAGGCTATTTTATTGAACAGGGTTAGAGTTGTAAAAGTAAAGTCTAAGTGGGAGGACACTTTGGCTGAATGATATGTGGGTGCCGGTGGATTATCCCCCTTGAAACGACCATTTAATGCTCTCAGGTTTAGGTGCTCTAGTTCCTGGAGGAGGTACTTCAAGCATCTTGCTGGTTTGGCTGTTTTTGAAGGATCTTGTGCCGGAATTCCCCATGCTCCTGTTAGATCTTGCGTAGAGTCCTCGTCCTGGTCACGCCCTAGGAGGTGCATATTAAAATCACCAGCCAAGATGATGTAGCCTGTGTCCTCTTCTTCCATTACTCTTTTAGTTCCATAACCAGCTCCTTCGCTGCTTTTAATTTTTGTTTTGGATGCACGTGGGTATTTATTATTATTACCTTATGAACAATCTGATTGAACTTGAGCATTACTGTTGAGGCCTGGATGCAACTTGGAGGTGCAATGAGGATCTTTAAAGGAAAAAAGTAGAATATGACACTAGCACGTAGCGACCGATTAGTGAATGGTTGCAAAGGTAATATTGATGCTAATGTATGCTAATTTGTTAAATTAACATTAGGGAATTGTTTTCTCTGTACTTTTCTTCCTTCCTCTGCAGGTAGAGGCACAACTTCTTTCAACTGCCATTGATTTATAATTTATCTTGTAATGTTTTTGTTAGTGTATTTTATATGCAAGAGTTTTTGTCACTAAATCTTTCAGATTTCAATGTTTCAGTGGAAGAAATTTTTGTTTCTGAAGATTTTGGAAATCACGTGACTGATTCTAAATATTTAAAGATTGCACAAATTAATTTGAAGACTAAGAAAACGAAAAACCGGCACGTATGTAGAAAGCAACATAAGTTTGTTAAGGAATATGAAATTCTCACTCTCCTCTGATTGAGAATTTTGAGAGATTGGAAAGATACAAGTGATATTAAGGGACAAATTAATGCTACAGAGGATTCTAAGAATTTGAATTTGCATCCAAGGTTGAAAATGTATAATGAAAGGAAGGGTGAATTGTATATAGTGTATCAGAAGTCACAAACAACTAGATCAGTGGAATTTGTTAGAGAACGTGAGCGTGAATGGAATTATGTTGTTGAAGGTGAGATTTGATTGGCGAGGAGCAAATATTTAGAGGAATTTATTATGTCTGCAGTAAGACTGCTTACTTTAACCACCCCGTAATGTGAGTGTGGAGCTGCTATCTTGCTTTGGTATTCGTTCTTGTTTACCAAGTAAATGAGATGAATGATGCCGTTAGTTTAAAGAGAGTGAAACAAGGATTTGGACAGGCTGTGTTAGAGGTATTAGCTATGAATCCGTCTACTGGTATAGCTATGAATAATGCGAAAATTAGAAGATTATCTACCCTTGTAGATCGCCTTGATTCTAATACACCCGGAGCATTAACCCAGATAAATAATGAGCTAATTGCAATGTGTGCCATGATTATGCAAAACCATCTTGCATTAGATAACTTTCTCTTGACGGTGGGTGGAGTTTGCAGGGTTTTGAAGTTAAGAGAGTGCAGTACCTTCAACGCAGATAGCAGTAAGCTTATTAATGCCTATGTTAATAATATTACTAATATTTCTTGTGAAGTCAAAGCTTTCGAAGAGCGTGGTTTGTGGAAACGAGATGGCCCTTGGTTTGGTGAGATTGGAAAGATCTTTAGAATGGGTAGTGAGGGGTTTGATAGTTTGGGTGGGGGCACGCTGTAGGTTATTCTAGCTCCTGTAATTATTGTTAATTTGTGCAGTCGCCCTATTCCTTTTGTTCACATTTTCTGAAATAATTATTTCAAAGATGGGGTTAAATTGTAGATGCACAGAGAAGAAGACGACAAAGTTAAAAACAAAGCACAGCGAAGATGCAAAATGCCAACGAGTGAGCATATGAAGAACTTAAGATGTTGGAGGAATTGAAACAAAACCTACAGAAAGTGATACATACTATATTGTAAATAGTTTGGAGTTTTGTGTGATATAATCATCAGAGGGGGGATTTTGTTAACATTTTTCATGATCTAACTCAAATGTGCAAATAACATTAGTTGTTCTGCATCTGATTTCACACATGTACATCAATATAGAGCTATTGTAATTGAAACAAAATCATTATGACATGTTTTAAAGTGTTTTTCCTGACTTAGACTAACTAGGCCTCTGGATGCCGCATCATGATGCTCATTCTCTGTTTATATGTGCTGTTTGACACTGCATGCAGCAAATTAAGGGGCATATTACCAAGGATTAGCAATATTTATCGCTAACCGCGCTTAGCGCGTTATTTGGTAACGCCACCTATCGCTGGAAATTATCGCTGAGATAACACCCTATTAGTAAGGTTTATCTCCATAGCGATAATATTTCCAGCGATAGCGGCTAAAATGCGAGAATATCGCTGGAAAACCAGCGATATTCTTGCATTAACGCTTAAGGTGGATTCAGCATTAGAATCCACCTCCTATACTTCAAACAGGTAAGTCATCCTCACTAGCAGGTGTTAAAATCTAGCGATAAACGCGCTTAGCGCGATTATTATATCGCTTCGCCTGCCTTGCTAATAGGGGGTAGTGGTGTTAGCGACTGTTTTCAGTCGCTTTTAGTAGGGAACGCCTTCCTTGCATGTCATTAGCGATAATTATCGCTGACATGCAAGGCGATGGAAAACGCGGCCTCTAACGCCTGAAAGCTGTTGCTAACGCCTGTTAGCGACAGCTTGCTAATAGGGCGATAAAGCCCTTGATAATATGCCCCTAAGGTTATTTTGTATGACATACTGTTCTTAATAAACTTGCTTAAGAAAGCCTTTTGTAACATTTCCAAAGCTCTTCCTGCTGGCATAATGTAGTGGATTCATTCATAATTGTTTCTGTTGTTTGGTAACTAGTTTTGTTCTAGTACCTCAGGACGGCATTAAGTCAGAAGGGGGCAAATCTATATTCATGTAGGGGACTAGTGCTAGTGTGATAGGGGTATGTGTTGTTTTAAAATGAGAAAATATGATTTGTTAGAGCATTGACCATACCATGTCTATGCTGAAAATGGTTTTAAACGTCTGGATTTGGGGGAGAGCCTGATCTTTTTGGTCCCTTGTAGGGATTCTGCCTTATTTTCTATTGATTTACTGAACATTTGACAGTTAGCCTTTTCTTGATTTTGCATTATTCTGTATTTGAAAGCTTTTATGGCAAATTACTTAAATGCAATTCAATGAGATTACTGCTGCTTCTGAATTTTACTAATTTCTGAATTGTACCTTTGATTATTTTCTAAATTTCTGATCTCTTCCTCCCTTTTTGAGTGAGTCCTTTCGTATTGAAAACCTTTTGAAATACCTTTTTGAATCTTATCTCTGGGACACACTACCTCGTAGACTTTGACTCTAACACATCCCTAAAAGCCCAAAATTTGGACGCCCTATTCTTATGCACTCTTTCTAGGGGACTGTAAGCCCACACACATCAGGAAAATGTTCTGTGATTCAAGATAGTCAGTTTTAATTCATTGCCAACAGAAGACCTTCAAAACAGTGAAGTCTCTGATTGGGTTTGAGAGATAAATTAAGGAAAACAATCACATTTTGTATGCCAGCGATGCACATAAACAAGATGCGAACAACTCATTCTAAATCTGAGGTGAGGTGGCAAAATTGAAGCAAGCATTAGAGTGTTTTGGAGGTATAAGGATTTAGAGAAGTTTATAGAGAAGTGCAGTTGAAAAAGAAGGTAATGCAGTCATTTGGGCTAATGCATGAACAGAAGAGAACATTACTAAATATGTGTTGTGAAGTAAAGATCCAAATACATTAATAGATTTCAGTAATAGAGGAAGGTGGAGGATTGCATGGCTGAAGTGAAAAACAGAATGGGACAAATAGGTAGACTATAGCAATTGAGAAAAATTTGATTTTTGAACCAATACATTTGCTTAGCAGCCACAACAGAAAAGTTTAATGAGAGTAAACAGAAGAGTGGGGGTTTGTAATTGGAAGACCATCGCGAAAGTGTACAAGACCAGATAGAATACATGAAATAGTATTCAAGAAGTATAGAAAAGTGGTGGCAGACCCTCCTCTCATTACTTATTGTATCCATGCCTCTCATTACTTATTGTATCCATGCTCCTGTATTCGCTTGAGTCTATATAGAGCCCATGGTTCTGAGTCGAATCACTAAACAGAAGAGAGTATTTATTTGAAAGTCAATGCAGATTAGCACTTGTTTTATTCTAATACGCTTTCAATGCTGGAGCTGTTACATGACTGTGTCTCTTGTCATACATTGTAAATCAATATTTGTATTCCACAGATTCAGAGCATAACAGTAAGTCCGAGTACTTGCCTGTGACTTTAGCACACAAATACTCTTTCAGCAACCATAGGTATTGTGAAGACTTAATTGTCAACACCACCGTAAAATATTTTAAAACTTGTATGTAATATATGTACCTCTGAAGCCTATATTGTCTACAAAGATATTGATGTAAATATTTTAAAACTTGCATATCAAAAATTTGAGAGACGTTTCCTATAATGATAATGAATCCATGTCAATTAGGGTTCTTTCACTAGGCCTTTGTGCTAATCAAGGATGTCCTTTCCTACTAGAATTGACTTGCGCGATCTCTCCAGAATTTGGTAGAATCACACTGGTCACCACCACCATAGATTCTCACAATATGTGCAAGCCACACAATACTTTGTGAGCATTCAGCATTCAACGCTGATGGATGCAGCTGTATATTGTTGTCGCCTATTGTTCCTATTAGGGTCTCTAGGTATGCTACATCTTTTGTGACCCACCATCCTCATCCATTCACATAATGAGATTTATACAGTGTACGTTCTATCCAGTTCTGATCTTATTAGACGAAAGAACTTATTATTTTATATCGGCTTTGAGGTCCATCATTATCCCAGAAGCCATCTCTTCTGTGGTACTCCATGAGGTTTTCATTGACAAAATACATGGCTTCCTGATGAAGGCGTACAGCCGAAACGCGCGTAGGACACAGAATTCCAATAGAGCCATGCCAATATTGAATGTCCTCTGTACACAATGAATTGATTATCTATTAATTTTGTATGTTTTGAAAAAAGGAAAAAAATCCAAACATCGTGAATATCTTAATTTCAATAACATGTATTATTGATACTTTGCAAAATATATTTGATATTGGGTCAATATAACAACTGATTTTTTGAACTTTTTGTGCCTGGTCACAGTATAAGACTGAATACAGAGGTCCGTATGTTTTCTCTTTTAATGTACATAGCTAGTAAAAATCATGTGTAACAATAAAAATAATAAAAAATATTTTTGATACCAGTAAACAGAACTTGCATATTTATGGTTTGACATGTAATATCAAGGTCTACGATTATTTAATATTCCTAAACTGTGATATTCACATTCGAGTTACCTTCCCTGAGTTAGGAATTTGCGTCAGGGGTACCCTTGTTTTTACATACGTAGGGTAAATTCTAATCAACTCATTACATCGCAGACCTGATTTCTCGTCAGTTTGATATTTGTCTAATCCACCCCACCCACATTACCACTTAAGAAACATATTGATCCGCTTACTCCTTCTTTTCAGATTTTGCCACAGAATGGAATCAATGGGACGACTGCACGTTTCTTCAAATAATTAAGTTAGTTATCACATCGAATTCGTCCTTTATGCTTGCTATAGCAATGCAGTGGAGGCTGGCATGAATCGGGGGTGGCGTGTCGGAAGGGGGTGGGGGTAAAGAAAAAGAAAACTTACCTTCTTGCCTCTCCTCTGTGGTCTCTCCTTGTCGTCCCTCCGCTCGACCGGAACAGGAAGCACCCAGGCTCCCCTGATCAGCGTTGTGATTGGTCTGAGCGCCGTCGTTTGGGGCTCAGCCAGGGAATGGGAGCCTGGGCATGTTCTTCACCCAGGCTGTAATGCAGCCTGGATGGAGAACATGCAAAGTGCACATGACTGTTTGGCCGGCCCGACAAGGCCGGCTAAACAGTCATTGCGCACTTACAGAGTGCCCACCACTCCTCCTCTCTGCTCTGAGAGCAGAGCAGCCCGCCCTGCCCCGCTAAGACGCCACAGCAGGAAAAAATAAAATGATAATAACAACAATTATTATCATTTTATTTTTCCTTTATTTACAGTGGGGCGACGCTCCTCCGACTTAGTGGAGGAGCTGCCACTGTAGCAATGAGTAGCATGTACTCATGTTTTTTAAATGTAACCCTCCACAGATTCTAAGTAATAATTCAGTCTCAGAATCTATTGTGATTTCACAGTCGGGTATTTGAATAAGCCCACTCCCTGCTTTTATTCAATATACATTTTAGACAGAACTGTCCCTTCATTCATATATACATATTGCGCAACGTATATACACTCCTTCAATCTTCAATCCGTAGATGCTCCCGTTTCACCCAGTCCTGATGATGACCAACAGATTCTTTCACCGGAGTCAAAATGTCATCAATACTTAAACAAATGGACCATTAAGTCTTTAAAACTATTATTTGATTTCACATCATTATTTATTGTGTTTTGATCCCATATATGTGTGTGTGTGTGTGTGTGTGTGTGTGTGTATATATATATATATATATATATATATGAGGTAAACTCGTATTCACTTCTGCATAGCCACCAGAAATAACGAGCGTGGACCCAGCGATAAGTGCAAATTTCTTCTTACTTTATTCCACCAATTTGTCCGCCATGACGCGTTTCGGCCGAAAAACGGCCTTGATCACATGACAATATGTATATATATATATATGTGTGTGTATATATATATATATATATATATATATATATATATATATATATATATATATATTACAATCACCGCTTTTAAATATCTCTATGTGCTGAGCCACTTTATTATTTAGCTTTACAAACTCCTTTGGAGTACTGCATTGTTATTCACTACAATCCTTTGAAAATGGAGTGGAGAGGTGGATGCACACTGGCCTAATTTAATTTAGCTTTAGCCCCACTTTCCCTCTAGGGAGCTGGAGGGGGAATTCCCCCCCAAAAATTTTCTTTTAAACTTATCATATCTATTTAACCTCTTTTCAAACTTTTACAAAATGAGTCTGCGATGTTTGATATTTTTACTCTAACATTACCACCTAGTACAAGAGAGGGCTGTGCTAAATGAGGTGTCCTATTGTGAGAGTCCTGGAAGAGTATAGGAATAGGAAACATAAAGGCACAGGAATGGTTAATGGATGCAGAGAGAGAGTTGTGAGTGAACTCTTCTAGAGAACAGTTTTGAAAGTGGAAGAGATGGAATAAATAGCACGAAGACCACAATCCACTATCAATTCCAGAAGGAGGATGAGGCTATGGAAGTGATCAGCAATTGGATAGTCCAAGTCAATGGAGCGCTTTACACAGACAAAGACAAGCAGAAAGTCAATGAGTGATAGTACAGATAGCTGGTTTGTGGGCTGTTATTGCATGGTGATGTAATGTTCTTTAAAGAGGTGTGTCTTTGACTCTTTCCTAAACTGGAGCTGCATTGTGGAGGTCATGATGGATACAGGGATGTTGTTCCAGATCCTGAATGTGTAGATTTTTTTTACACTTCTTAGTCTGCAATCTGATGATGTCCTGGCTGTAGGTGTGCCGAGAACTACTAGAGATGGTGAGCTTGTCTGCAAGATAAGCGGGGGCGCTGGTCATGATGGCTTTGTAAAGGATGCAGCTGGCTCAGAATATAGTGCGGGTATGAAGTATTAGCTTTTTTGAGTCTAGGGTTTAGCTCAGCTGGGTATGTTGGTGTCTGAATGCTAGTGTTGTTAGAGCACGATACAAGTGGGAAATTGGAGGCGGAGCTGGGGCCAGTAGGAGTGCATCCAAGGTCCTTTTAATGTTTGCGGGCTTGAAGAGAAGTAAAAAGCAAAGTCAGAAGTTGCGAGGGAGGAATGAGCAATTGATAGGCAAATTGAGGCAAGAAGATTATTGATTGTTGGTATATGTTTTTGGGTGAGACTAAACTGAGTTGCTGAGGTCTGGGATGTAGTTGGATTTGGCTGCATGCACTGTGCTTGTGAACTGATTTGCTGAAGGTTTGTAGTTATCTACCGTCCATCATTTGTTGATATTTTCTGTTTGTGAAGCATTACTTACATGTTAATTTTCATAGCCTGACTGATGGAAGAGATCCAGGTATTGTGGGAAGGGATGCTTGGAGTAGGTGCTTAAAGGAATTTGATCTCAGTGTGCCGTTAAATTGGTTACACAAGGACGAATGAAGGAGAGGCTTTAGTTAATTGTGTAGTGGATCTACAAAATGGTAGATTTCTAGAGGGCTGTTTTGCTCAGCCTTTAGGGTGTATGTTTGCAGGAATGGAGGGCGTGGTGTCTGAGATGTGCAAAATGTTGTGATATGAGAGAGTTGGATTGATATTAGGAGAGGGTTGAGAGATCTCTTAGCGAGAATTAGATCAAGTATTTTCCCAGGAGTCTGAGTCAATAGGTAAAGGGAGTTTTTTCTGCGTGACCTCAGATAAATTGAGTAAAGAAGGTTAGGTGTATGAGATTTCCAAAGCTCAGGGTGAAGTCACCCAGAATGATCAGAGGGATATTGCCAGAAAATGGCTGTAAGTGTGAATCTTGGCCTTCATAAAACAGCCTAATAATTTTGAGTTAGTGATAAACACCCACAGTATGAACTTCAGAGGAAATGGTATATGTTACTCAGTGGTGATCAAATTAGTATGGGGAAGGACCAGGTAAAGTGGTGGGAATGTTTTTGCTTGACCTATTAAGTATTGTTATTTGCTGATATAAATATAATTTATGCTCACACTTACAATGAATACCTTTCCAGTGACATGCACCTCCCAGTGATAAACAAAACAGTAAAAGCTATTCAAAAACGTGCTCAAAAGTGCTACACAGAGCTCCACATTTCCCACTTAAGCACTTCTGAACCATGATTCTAAATGCAACACCACTGCATTAATTGGTTACAAACACCCTGATCAGAAGCAGGTATTCCAATCCAAACCCCATGGAGGGTCCAGGACCAACAGGTGGCTTCAGAAATCCAAGAGGAGAGCCAAGGGGTGGTATGTTATGTTATGATGATTTGTATAGCGCCTACTCACCCCACAAGGGATATCCTGGCACTGGGAACATATTTCGGTTTTGAAGCTGGAGCAGGAAAATGTACATTAGGAAGACCAAGAAGAGGAAATGAGAAAAGCCAAGTTTTCAATTTCTTTTTGAAGGTGTGAAAATGTACAGTCAATCAAAGACGAAGGTGAAGGTGGTTCCAGTTGTATGCCTCCAAGAAGGAACAAGAATTTGCAAAGCCAATAGGTCTCGCCTACCTGTTAGCCATGCTGTAGAGCATCCCCAATGGTTAAATAAGTAAAAAAGGTCGATTGCTTCATTTTGCAGGGTGGGGGATAAAAGTTAGCAGCCGAGAGAGAGACAAAGCAAAGTGGAACTAGAAGGGAATAAGTACACAGGCGACAAATCAATAAAGACGGGAGAGCATGCAAGGAAAAGCGCATCACAAAGGGGGTGGGAGACAGCCACACAGCCAAGAGAGAGCAGCACAGAGAGGGGATGAGGAGCACATTTGGTAGACAGTTGAAAAACACATACAATCGTGTGGAGTGTTTAAACTAAAAGAAAAAAGTAATGCATGAAAAAGCAACCCGTGTAAGGACACAGTAATGCGTCCTGTTAGACTTGGACCTGGCATCTTTTGGCGTGGTCTCCCCTGACCTTTTTTCTGCCAACTTCATATTTTGACCATGTTTTTCTGGCTTAAGACTTTGAGCGTGTTTGACACTGCCATTCAGTGCCAAGCGCTGTGCTCATCATATACATACTGGTGATTGGTGTATACATGATTTACTGATTCGAGTTAGCTGTAAGTCCCTTGTCAAGAGGTAAGACATATACCCGGGGCATGTATTTTGAATGCTCCTCCATGGGCCTGCAGCACTGATTGGGCCATCCACGGAGGTAGCTCATCGAATGTGCTACAGGTTTGCCCTGGTGGGGCCTGTGTGCGCAGGTTACTGTTACTCGACTTGGTATTTAAAAAGCTACGTGCCAGGGTTCTGCATGTCTCTTGCCATATCGGAGTACTCCCTGCTGATAGGGTGCAGTGTTGGGAAGAGGTAGGGCGTGTGCGCATGTGCGTTACATGCAAGGGTCATGAATTGCACCGGATAGTGTGTTTGGTACGACAAGCTTGCTTCTCACATTGGATTAGCATGGGGAAATGTAGGGAAAAGCTATTGAGAAGTATTTCCTACGGGCAGAATAGTAGCAGTATAGTATTTGATATTGATGAGTTCATAATGGTGAATCCTCTCCGGTAGTGTGAGTGGATTCGACATTACCTGTGCGGAAATGTCCCTTTTGGGCAAGTGGGCATTTCAATGCTCCTGGCTCTGTGTGCCTGTCGGCCTGTCCCCAATTCACATCTGGGCGGATAGCTACATGTTTGCATTCCTGACTGTAGGCTGTAAGCTAGGGGCTCACGGGAAACTGCAGGCCTCTGACTCTGAGGGGCCTTTCTAGGTCGGTTACGTGGGGGTAGAATTGGGAGTTGCATTCCAAGGGGCAGGGTCTTGGCCCCACAAAAAAAGGTGATTACACCTCCCGGATTAGGATGGCATACAGGACAAAATTTAGAGGGCTGTGTATTTTAAAGGTGGCCTTTTGAACTGATTGTATCTTCAAAGCCATTGTAGGTATAACTACTGGGGCTCAGGCCTCCAAAAGTAGAGACGCTTTTAGATTTGCAACCATACAAGGCTGGTTCGACGCTGGGACATCGACATGAGGAATCATTAGGGCAGGAGGGACTGCAACTGGATTATCCACAAACTTGCGGTGGCCTGGAGCTTGTCGCGCTTCAGGAAGGGGACTATCACTTGGTGGATTTTGCCTGGATGTTGCTGGCCTGCACCTAAGTGTCAACTGTCATGGCCTGGGTCCCTAAGTACTCTCCAAGGGCTAGGTGGCTGTCCTTCTGTCTATGGGGTCCCAGGGACACAAAGGATCTCATTGTTTCCACAAGATCATAAGGACCGCACAAGGTGCAGCAGAAACGGGTGGCAGTGATCATCGGTTGGGACAAGGACCGTCCTGACATACACCGTCATCACACTGTGCAAGAGGAGTGTGCTCGTAAAGATCAGCAGCCACCTGAGATGCTGAGACGTGAGGACTTCGAGGAGTGCGGGAGAAGCTTGCAGAGTCAGAGCGACCCATTCTTGCAACCTGGGGACCTGTGCTATATTGCACTCCAGAGCGTGTGGTGTCCGAGGGGTGTTGGGGGATCTGAGCTGGGAGCTGAGACTATCTTCGAGCTGCAGATTAGGAGAACAAAAGTGCCTGACATCACAACCTACATTGGAGGTGCTGGCTCCCTATCCCTGGACCCACACCACAAGGTACTCTGTTGTGGAGACATCGTGATGTGGTCTGAGGGGTTTTGTTGTGGGCAGCTACGGGTGGCTGTTGGTAGCTATGGCAGCTCGCACCTCCACCTGAGGAGAAACATTTCTCTAGACTTGGAAGCGCGCCAGGTTCCTGGGTCACAAACGTTTGTCTACAGGGAATAGCGATCCTGCACTCGTGTAGATGCCACCGGGTGCCTGGAGGTCTAATCCGGATGGACGAAACTAAGTAACTGTTTATTTCCATTTTAGGTGGTTCCGACTGTCTAGTCAATAGGGCGCCAGCAAGGGCAACATGTATTGTTGGCTGGTGTAGTTGAGTGACTGAGGGTCTGGGTCACGAAATGTAGTCAAAGACCTGTGACCGCTTGACCTTTCTGCTAATGGGATAGCTCGTCAATTGCATATAACTGTAAAGTGTATATACAATGTGTGTCTCATTTTGATTTCAATGGGGAAGTTTGACAATTGCATATAACTGTAAAGTGTATATACAATGTGTATCTTGATTTGATTTCAGTGTGTGTGCAACACAAAGACAAGTGTTTTATACATACGGTGTGGAGCCTTTTTTTGGCGTACGCAGTGTGTTGTGAGGGTGGTGTTGTGCCAACACTTTACACTTGGGCCCGGGGATAAGCCTCACTGCTCATTGCTGAGCTTTCCAAAGGGTGAGCACAGGTTATCGGACATGTATATTGTACTCATCCTATCTGGAACGGCGGATTCTGACTGCCTTCACTGCGTCCCAGCCAGCTGGAAACCACTGGATCTAAAATGTCCATGCTCCAGCGGAGGGACAAACACAAGAAGAGTAATTAAAGCCCATACATGCTAACAAAAAAATAGGACGCACAGGTGAGTGACAATGAAGCCAACAAATAGTAAGCAACAGACAGGATCTAAGCCCACTGTAATCTTACAATATGCCTCGCAACAGTTAGAAGATGCTCTGTCTTGTAGGTGAGATTTAAAAAAGAGCATTCTCCAGTTCTAACATAGCGGATGCATGGAACCAATGGTAGCTGCGGAACACACAGGTTGGTTTGCTGATGGATGTTCCTCTACATTTGTGTAGGGAGTTGTTGTTGTAAAGTCTCTTGTACATGTGACAAAGTAGTTGAAAGAGAACATATGTATATGTTATGTTATTTGGTATTTATAAAGCCTGTGGCTACTCCCAAGAGTGTCCCGGAAGCTATTATTATTATTAATGCATTTTATAGAGCGCTCGGCTACCTCCAACGGAAGTGTCCCGGCGCTAGCGGTAAGTACAGAATACGTGCAGGGGCTGAAGAATTATGCAGTGTTCTAGGTTAGGCTGAAGAGCCAGGTTTTTAAGGCCTTTCTAAACAGGGGCTCTGAATTCGCCTTTCGAAGGTGGACTGGCATAGAGTTCCACAGAGAGGCGGTTTTCACAGCAAAAGCGCGACCCCCCATCCTGGCCTTTTTGAAGCGTGGGGTCACCATTAGGTCCTGATGGTTTGACCTCAGAGATCTTGATTGGTGATATCTCCGGAGTCTGTGCTTCAGATATTGAGGGCCAGCATCTCTGATGGATCTGAAAGCCAGTATCAGTGCCTTAAACTCGATCCGTCTCTTGACCGGGAGCCAATGAAGGCTTCGCAGGTGGGGAGAGATGTGGTGGCGAAGAGGCACGTTTCTGATCAGCCTGGCTGCAGCATTTTGTATAATCTGCAGTTTTCTCAGCAGGTAATCTGGGAGCCCCAGGTAGAGACTGTTTGCGTAGTCCAGTTGGGAGGTGACAAGCACATGGACCACATTTTTCCTGCAGTTCATTGGCAATAAATGCAGGAATTTTCGTAAACTTTTTAATTTCCAGAAACATGCAGAAGAGACTTTGCAAATTTGGGCACTACCCGATAAACTGGAATCAAACCTAAAGCCTAAGTTCCTAGCAGAGTGCACCGGGCTAGGAGGGGGGTTAAGCTCAGCCGGCCACCAGAGTTCAGACGAGGGAGGAGACGATTGGTTAAAAAACAGTACCTCTGTTTTATCAGTATTCAGCTTCATGCAATTATTTGTCATCCACGCCAAGATTATTCGTAGACATAGTTTGAAATTCATGAAGGCTACCTCCGTGTGTTCTTTAAAAGAGAACACAAGCTGAGTGTCGTCAGCGTACGAGACCACCTTCACTCCACACTGTTCAATCAGTGCGGAGAGAGGGGCCAGGTACACATTGAAAAGGGTGGGGCTCAACGCCGAACCCTGTGGGACCCCACAGCTGATAGATCTGGAGGCCGAAATAAATGGACGCAGGAACACATTTTGAGACCGGCCTTCTAAGAAGGTGCGGAACCAGTTTAGAACAGTGCCCTTCACACCTAGGGACTCAAGTCTCTCTAATAGGATCTGGTGTGACACAGTGTCAAAGGCTGCGGACAAGTCCAGCAGCACTAACATTGCGCATCTGCCTTGGTCTACCGTTTCCCGTATGGTTTCTGCCACTTCCAGAAGGGCCGTCTCTGTGCTATATCCCTTCCTGAAACCCGACTGGGAGTCGTGGAGAAGATGGTTAGTCTCCAGGAACTCCGATAGTTGCATTTGGACTACCTTTTCCAGCACTTTGGCCGGTGCCGGGAGGAGAGAGATCGGTCTAAAGTTTTTTAGATCTAAAGGGTCCGCGTCTTCTTTCTTTAGGATAGGTTGGACATAAGCCGTTTTCCATGGCGCGGGCAAAATGCCCCGGCTCAGGGAGGCGTTCCATAAGGCATATAAGACGGGATTGAGCCGTGGAGCCAGTAGTTTAAAAAAGCTGGCTGGACAGGGGTCGGTCGGAGCGCCGGATTTGATTTTACTTAGTTCCACCAGAGAGGTGGCTGTGCATAATGGCTGAAATTCCGACCAGGTGTTAGAAGGATTAGGATTGTGGGCTAATGTAGCTGACAATGGAGAGATCCCAGCTAAGGGGAAGGAGGAGTAGATTTTCTGAATCTTGTCATGGAAGAAGCTGGATAGATCTTCACAGAGGGAGGCTGAGGGGGTGATAGTACTCTTCAAGGCTAGTGGCTTCAAAAAGCCCTGAACAATCTTGAACACTTCTTTAGTAGAATTATCTGAGGTTTTAATCTGGTTGGCTACATAATCCCTGATTGTGTTGCGTTTTAAAATATGAAATTTCTTTAATGCCATTTTATATCTGCATTTGGCGTCGGAGTTATAGTATTTCCTCCATGTACGCTCCAATTGCTTACATAAACTTTTCTCCAGCCGGAGTTCGGTAGTGAACCAGGGGGCAGAGGGATATTTTCTGGACAATTTCATAATTTTGAGTGGAGCAACTTTGTCCAGGGCAGATGTGATCCAGTTATTGAAAAGAGAGGCGTCTTGACTGGGCTCTCCCGTCAGTACTGGGACTGTGTCATATAGCACATGGTCAATGACCTCCGGTGTAACCTTCCTCCAATTTCTTCTTGTTTCGGGTGTAGAGCTGACCTGATTATTGTTGGAAGGAATAGTCAAATAAAAAGGGACTAAAAAATGGTCTGACCAGGTCAATGGGAGAGGGGTGTCTACTCTTAAGGAGGGGATGTTGGTAAAAATAAGATCCAACATGTGGCCAGCCACGTGTGTCGGGGCAGACACTTTTTGAGTCAAGTTCAACCCTTTGAGGGTGTGTAATAATTGAGCGGCTAGTGGGCATATATCATTGTCCATATGGACATTGAAATCTCCGAGGATGGTGCAATTTGCATATTTTAGAGAGAGATCAGCAATAATGTTATGTAGTTCAGACCACTGAGCAGCCGGTGAGTCTGGGGGTCTGTAGACCAGCAATCCAGCGAATGGAAAAGTGGGGGAGATTTTGACGCAAAACGACAGTGCAGGGGAGGGGCTTATTGTGGGGGGGCAGGGAAATGCATGCCAGGAGATTTAAGACCAGTCGAGCTGCTGCGTTTTGAATGGTTTGCAACCTCCTCATTAGATAGTCATGAATGCCTACATACCAGGTATTGCTGTAACCTTATTTGCTAGTAAACAAGGCCTGTTTGACTATTTTGTGGGTGCTAATGGGAAGTCATTTAAACACCTTAATGCGCATTCTAAGAATGCCAAAACAGCATGTAGATACAGAGATGACTCAGTCTGAAGTTGAAAGGGTTTTATCTAGGATAATACTGCGGTTCCTTTTTGAGTTGGTAGGAAAGGGTAGATTATCTAGCTACTTGGGGCACTAGTTTTCAGACCAGTAGGAGTTGGGTTTCCCCAAAGAGGATTACCTTTGTTTTGTCTCTGCTTAACTTGAGACAGTTGACCTTCATCCAACCGGAAATTTGGGACATGCAAGCAGTTAAATTAGCCTTGATTTCATATATATTCTCAGGAATAGAGATGGTCTACTGGGTGTCATCTGCAAAGAAGACTATTTCAAAGCCATAGGATCTAATTAGCCAAGCCAGGGGCTATATATATATGTTAAAAAGAGTTGAGCTTGAAGAGGAACTTTGAGGGACTCTGCACATTATCCTATTGATGTCAGAAAGATAATGTGGAAGTCTGACAGTGAGCAAACAAGCAACAAAATATTGTGAAGGTTAAGAAGAGATGCCACAGTTTGCTGACAAAAACCCAGACGCAATTATCAAATGCAAAAGGAACTTAATAATCACCAGTGTGGACAAACCCCTTTCAAGAGAACAAAGAGATGCCCTACAATATATGAGCATGGGTACAAAAAAAGGATCCTTGAATTCTAAAACCATAAGGTCATAGAACAGGATGCAGATCAAGGAGTGGTGTACCATTAAGGACTGTTTCGTTATTGGCCTTACGAAGGGGAAGTTGTCATACTTCCTTTTACCAATAAAAATCTAGCATAGAAATGCTCCAAGTTGATAATCAAATTGGGCAGTTTCAACTGTAATCACTGTAGAACCCACATAGCTCTTTATTAAAAATGTATCGTTTAATTTAATGGCACTTTTGAAAATATAAATATGTTTTGTCCAAATGAACGAATTTACAGCCCTAAAAGAAATGTGACCCTTCAGTGGCGTAGTAATAGTGCCATGGCCCTCAGTGCCATCAAGGAAAAAGGGCCCTCATCCCAAGCATTTGTATTAAAATAAGCCCATAGTTGGAGTTCAGAGTTGGTGCACTATTTATAGGTATACCCCTGCATGCCTTCCCGCTGTAAATTACCCCACTTCCCTAACTTTGTGATGGCTGCAGGATAAGATATCTTTGACGGTGGGTGGACAAAATATCGAAAACACAAATATCGTCGGACACAATATCGTGTCAAAAATATCGAGGACAAGAATATCGTGATGGTCATTTTCTATGGGTAAGTAAAGTTTTACTATATATAACTCCACATATATGTACTTTGACGATATATATATCTTCAAGGTACGTAGATCTGGAGTTAAGAATAGTAAATTGATACCCATCTATTTGCACTTACCTACTCGATATTCTTGTCCTCGATATTTTGGACACGATATTCTGTCCACACGATATTTTGTTTTCGATATTCTGTCAGTGAACCATCTTTGACTAGGGTTGGGGATCCTATGACCGTACACCAATTTTGGTATTGGTGAATATTCTGGTTGGGATGATTGTATCCCGGGCATGTGGTGGCTACGGGGGAGTGGGCATTGGACTATTGCAATGTAGGCAACCCATTGATAGTTTTATTGGGTGTTGTGTGTTCAAGCAGATGGGGAGCACTTCCCCTGCTGGTGATGATTGGTGACTGAGGTATCATGCAAAGCTTACGTTTAGGTTCCTATTTTTGCAGCAAAAGCTTGGAGGAGGATGGTTGAAGAATCCACTGATGTGAAAGTTGGACTAGGTGTGTAAACTGTGATGTGGTAGTTCATTGTGCGTGGTGTATTCTACGTGTGTGTGACAAATGCAGTCAGATGAATTCATTGGTGGGTAGTGCGTGATCGCGGGAAACATCCTTTACCACGCAACCATTACATCGTGGTATGGTTACATCGTGGTTTTGACAACGCAAGTCGTTACATCGACTTGCACTGAGGGCGCTCTAGACTAAGGAATTGTGTGAATTACTATTCCAACACCTTCCCTACTGTACGTAGACTGGAGTTGGAATAGTAATTCACACTATTCCTAAGTCCAGCGCCCTGCAACGCAAGTCGATGTAACGACTTGCGTTGTCAATACCGCGATGTAACATACCGCGTTGTGATGGTACGCGTTGTACCATCATACATTCGTGATCGCTGCTGTGTGCTTTGCATGTTCTTTCTGAGGGAAGAGAGGTGTATGACACTTGAGTGCGCAGCCATATCCTACACTATGGGAACTAGAAAGGGTTTCATAGTATTGGGAAATACTAACTGAATTGGACAAACACCATCAGTGTGAGGAGCGCAGCCCTATATGTGCAGGTCCCTTTAGAGATTGTTGAAACAGTCAGATGGTGAAGAGCTCAGCAGGAGACCTGCTGGCTCCTGTTGGGTTTGCCATGTTTTCATAAAGAACTTATTAAGCTGTAACCTTTACATGTGCATAGTTACTAGAAAGTATAGTGTGAGAACTTACATTTCTGCAGCAATTCACTGCTTCAATAGGTACACTTCACCACCCCATGGCTTCTAGGTAGGGTATGGAGCCTTCCTTTCAATGTTCCGAAGTCAAGGTCGTATCCGGAGTCTGTAGGAGCACCTTTGACGGTGAAAGGGTTTGCACAGTAATTGCAATAATTAACAATAGCAATAACAATAAAAATATTTGAATATGTTAGGGGGGTGCAAAACTGCATTATAGTTTTCGTGGAATTTCGTGAACTTTGGTGAACTTTGGTGAAATTCCACTTTCAGAGGTGAACCTTTTTTGCAAAATGTGCGACTGCTGAAAAAGGTTATTTGAGATTGCCTGATGCAAATTGTTCCAGGATGAGTTAAATTTCCCACAGATCGACTTACGACACTAAACACTGCTAAGTTCAGTACCTAGGACACGGCCATAAAGTTAGCATGGAAAATGGGCCACCATGCCTAATTGGCGTGCACTTGGCTCCTTACACTGCTGGAATCTGGTGCCACTGTATATCCATAGCTAAGCCCTTGTGTTACAAATGTACATCTTTTTTGTGGTATTCCCCAGATATTTACTTCTGTAGCTGGACATGTTTTTGTTGGCATTAAGACTCGTTGCACTTTACCCCTGCCAACCGTGTGCTCTTTCCTTTAAACATGGTAAAATTGGCATCCACCTGATTGACACATTTAATTGACATAGAAGGCCCTAGTACATTGTACTACCTGTAACAAGGGCCTGTAAATTAAATCCTACTAGTGGACAGTAGCACTCATTGAGCCACTCCCCCAAGTATGTCCTTAGGCATGTCCCAGGCCTGGTATTGCAGCCTGAAGAGCACTTTTAAACTGTCATTTCGACTTGGCAAAATAACCCCGTTTCCAAGCATAACATTTCCTTTTTAATACTCATAAGTCACCACTAAGGTAGGCCCTAAAGGATCATAGGGCAGGGTGCAGGGTATTTAAAAAGTAGAACATTGTGTATTTAATCTTTTGCATGTCCTGGCAGTGAAAAATGTCCAAAGTCGCTTTTCAATGTGGCAAGGGTAGCCTCCCATAGAATAACATTGGTTTACCTTGTTACATTTAATAAGTGCTAAATTCAGGTTGGGAACAGCTAGAGAAATCCTTCACCCACTCATTTTAATTGTAATTTAAAATCCTCTTTAAAGTGGGATTTTAGATTATTATTTTGGAAATACTACTTTTAAAAAGTTGGCATTTTCCTGACTAAAGTTTTTAGGGCCTTTTTGTGAGCAGCCAGTTGCTCTTGGCTGGTGATGGCTCCCCACTGAGAAATGTGTATTGGGGCTAGACACTGGACAAATGGGCCTGGGTGTAAAGTGGGATGGGGAGCTGTGTCCTTCCCTGATTACACTACAAAGCAACCTGTCCCAACACACAGAAAGGAACCTGACACCAGTTCTGCCCCTGCATTTTGTCCCACCAGTCAAGCTGGAGCCACACCCAGGAAAAAGGGAAGAGAATAGAACTGGCCAGACCTAGTTTGACAGTAGACAAGGGATTGTGCCCCACCCACAGGCTGACATTCAGAATAACGACTGCCCTGCTGTCTGAAGAAGGAAGATTGGACCTGCTTGCCTTGAACCTAGGACCCCAGAAGTGACATCAAGGGCCAGTTGGTTAACCTCATGTTTGAGCTACAGGGACACAACAAGCTTCCAGGGGCTTTTTCTGCTTTCCAGCTGACCAGACCCAACTGGACCTACCAGGTCCCTTCTGCTGGCCTCTGTGGGAAGGAGTCTGGGCCCTAAGTGCTGTCCTCAAGGTCCTGGACCATAGGCTGAAGTCAGAGTGTTCTTCTACCTGCATAACTAAAAGTTTCACCGGATCCAATTCAGAGCGGCGCTGAGAGACACAGGGCCTCACACCAAAGCACCATGCAGATCCTGATCAGCAGGTACACCAGATCTGATGGGGAGCGATGCATATCTCTTACAGCCCGGCACTGCGAAGTTCCTGATTGCCAGCTTCATCGAACCCGATGCAGAGCCTAGCACTGCTGCACCAAGGTCAGAAGGTACAACTCCCTGCAGGACAGACCTGATCCTGAACCTGGTATGCTAGCCATTGTGGTAGGCCTGTACAATCTCAAATAACCTTTTTCAGTCTGGCATGACCAGATAACCTCAGTTGACGCTTCACACCTTTTGACACTATTTTTAATCTTAAACTTTAAAAATTCATAAGTTGGATTCTACTGATTGGATTTTATCATTTTTGTGTATTTTCCTTTATTAAATTATCTTCTGCATATCTCCACTTGGTGCTGTAGGTGACCTCCCCAGCACTGTGACCACTCATTGGTGCAGTTGGTGGGCCTCACACATCTTCTCCTAACTTCACTTGGTGTGGTAGGGCCCCTCTCCCAGCACCGTGACCTCTCCATGGTGCAGTAGGCAGACCCACACATCATCTGCACATCTCCACTTGGAGTGGTAGGTGTCCTCCCGCAGCAACGTGACCTCTCCTTGGTGCAGTAGGTAGGCCCCACAAAATGTCTGCTAACTTCACTTGGTGTGGTAGGTCCCCTCTCCCAGCACCGTGCCCTCTCCTTGGTGCAGTAGCGGACTGCAGACATTGTCTGCGCATCTCCACTTGCTGCGGAAGGTCCCCTCCCGCAGCACAGTGACCTCTGCTTGGTTTGGTAGGTGAGCTGCACACATCGTCTGGGTATCTCCACTTGGTGTGTAGGTGTCCTCTCCAAGCAACGTAACCACTCCTTGGTGTAGTAGGTGGACCCCAAACATTTGCTGATAACTTCACTTGGTGTGGTAGGGCCCCTCCTCGAGTACTGTGACCTCTCCTTGGTGAGGTAGATGAACCGCACACATCACCTGCATGGCTCCACTTGTTGTGATAGGTCTCCTGGTCTCCTCCCCCAGCACTGTGACCTCTTCCTGGTGCAGTTGGTGAATGCCTTGGTGCGGTAGATGAACCCACACATCATCTGCGTATCTCCGCTTGGTGTGATAGGTCTCCTCCTCCGGCACCGTGACCTCTCCTTGGCGCAGTAGATGAAAGCCATGCATCATCTGCTAACTTCACTTGGTGTGCCTGTTCTCCTTCCCCAGCACTGTGACCTTTTCTTGGTGTAGTAGGTGAACCCAGCAGATCGTCTGCTAACTGTACTTGGTGTTGTAGTGCCCCTCCCCCAGCACCATGACCTCTCCTTGGTGCAATAGATGAACCCACACATCATCTGTGTATCTCCACTTGATGTGATAGGTCTCCTCCCGCAGCACTGTGACCTCTCCTTGGCGCAGTAGATGAAAGTCATACATCATCTGCTAACTTCACTTGGTGTGGCCGGTCTCCTTCCCCAGCACTGTGACCTTTTCTTGGTGTAGTAGGTGAACCCAGCAGATCGCCTGTTAACTGTACTTGGTGTTGAAGAGCCCCTCCCCCAGCACCGTGACCTCTCCTTGGCTCAGTAGGTGGACACCGTACATCATCTGCTAACTTCACTTGGTGTGGTAGGTTACCCTTCCCTAGCACTGTGTCCTCTCCATGGTGCAGTAGGCAGACCTCACACATCATGTGCGTATCTCCACTTGATGTGGTAGGTGTCCTCTCCCAGCACCATGACCTTTTCTTGGTGCAGTAGGTGAAGCCAGCACATCGTCTGCTAACTTTACTTGGTGTGGTAGGGCCCCTCCCCCAGCACCATGACCTCTCCTTGGTGTGGTTGGCGGACTGCACACATCATCTGCGTATCTCCACTTGGTGTGGTAGGTGTCCTCTCCCAGCACCTTGACCTCTCCTTGGTGCAGTAGGTGGAATGCTCACATTGTCTGTGCATCTCGACTTGGTGTGGTAGGCCTCCTTTCCCTAGCACTGTGTCCTCTCCTTGGTGTAGTAGGCAGACTGCACACATTGTCTGTGTATCTCCACTTGGTGTGGTAGGTGTCCTCTCCTATTACCATGACCTTTTATTGGTGCAGTAGGTGAACCCAGCAGATTGTCTGCTAACTTTACTTGGTGTAGTAGGGGCTCTCCCCCCAGCACCTTGACCTATCCTTGGTGCAGTAGGCATCCCACACACATCATTTGTGTATCTCCACTTGGTGTGGTGAGTGTCCTCCCTCAGCAGCGGGCCTCTCCTTGGTGCAGTAGGAGGACCCTACACATCATCTACTAGCTTCACTTGATGTGGTAGGTCTCCCTCCCCAGCACTATGCCCTCTCCTTGGTGCAGTAGGTGGAATGCACACATTTTCTGTGTATCTCCACTTTGTGTGGCATGTCTCTTACGAGCACAATGCCCTCTCCTTGATGCAGTAGGCTGACCCCACACATTGTCTGTGTATCTCCATTTGGTGCTGTAGGTATCCTCCCCCAGCACTGTGAACTCTCCTTGGTTTGGTATGCAAACTGCACACATCGTCTGGGTATCTCCACTTGGTGTGGTAAGTGTCCTCTCCAAGCAACGTGACCCCTCCTTGGTGTAGTAGGTGGACCCCACACATTTGCTGCTAGCTTCACTTGGTGTGGTAGAGCCCCTCCTCCAGCACTGTGACCTCTCCTTGGTACGGTAGATGAACCGCACACATCGTCTGCATAGCTCCACTTGTTGTGATAGTTCTCCTGGTCTCCTCCCCCAGCACCGTGACCTCTCCTTGATGCACTAGGTGAATGTCACACATCATCTGATAACTTCACTTGGTGTGGTAGATCCTCTCCCCTAGCACTGTGAAGTAGGTGGACCACCCACATCATCTGTGGATCTCCACTTGTTGTGGTAGGTGTCCTTCCTAGGGGTGGGTGGAGCTCGAGGAGTTGCACTACAAGGGATTCCGCAGAGTTGCATAGAAACTCTGTGGAATCCCGCGGAGTTCTGCTCCGCCCTAGTCCACAGTCCACACCTGCTTGTTGAGAGTGGGGTGGGCCTAATAGAGGTTCATATAGTTGTTGCCATGCCTACCTAATTAAAGTCATCAAGTAAGGGGCAAGAATGGTCGCATTTGCAACACTACAAGGGGACTGAAAGAGAAAATGAAAGGTGTGCCTGCAACTGTTATTATAACAGCCCAATGGCTCGGCACAGAGCATAGGGTAGGGGAAGGGAATAGTAAACGTGCACACTTCGTTTAACTGAGAAATCTTCCTGCCTCAGAAAAAAAAACATAGGATCACATATCCATTCCAGACCCTCCCCTCTTACCTTGTTGTTAATGTGCTGCTCACGAGTCACGAGTTCTGCGACCCGACCCAATACACAAGCGATGCGCAGTCAGAGCAGGGCAAAGCAGAGTAGGGCACGGGTGACAGCCGGCCGGGATTGTTCCTCCTGACCTTCACATGGTGCGGGCTACGGTCCGAAGTGACTCAGGAACTCTCTCGTCAAGGCCGTGCCCACGAGGAGGAGCAGGAAGTGAGCGAAACACAGAGCAAAGGGCGAAGGAAGCCAATAGCCAAATACAGCCCGGAAGAGTAGCCAGCGCCTCCATGGCGGCCACCACATGTCAGCCAACCCTTCTGTCTCCCCTGTCATTCTTGTGCACTGCTCTCCGGTAAGCGGTAAACCCCGCTCTGCCGGTGGTGGGCGGAGTTTTGCTGAATTCCACGCTCCAAGCAGACCACGGAATGGACAAAACTCTGTGAACTGTGCCGTTGGAGCAGAGCTGAGCTCACTGCCCAGCCATAGTCCTTTTCTTGGTGCAGTAGGTGACCCCAGCAGATCGTCTGCTAACTGTCCTTGGTGTGGTTGGCCCCTCCCCCAGCCCGTGACCTCTCCTAGGCGCAGTAGGTGAATGCCACACACCATCTGCTAACTTCACTTGGTGTGGTAGGTCCCCTCCCCCAGCACCTTGACCTCTCCTTGGTGCAGTAGGTGCAATTCTCACATTGTCTGCGCATCTCCACTTGGTGTAGTAGGTCTCCTCCCCCATCAGAGTGACCTCTGTTTGGTGCACTAGGTGGACCCCACACGTCGTCTGCTAACTCCCCTTTGTGTGTGAGGGCCCCTCCCCCAGCACTTTAATACCTCTGTGGTGTGGTAGGGATGCCGCCATGTTCTCTGGTTACACACACTGACTCCACTGTTGCTTAACTTCCCATCACGGAGAATAGCGCACTGGCCGCCGGCTCCAGCAGCATCCTGTCAGATGATTAAGGGTCGCGGGAAGAGGTCCAACATGTCTGCATCTCCCTGATGCACGACTTCCCCTAGGACGCCACTTAATTGCTTTTTGAAGGATCTGGAGCTCTCGTCTGGAGGAGCCGCCGTTCCCGGCCCTGCTTGAACACGCCTAACCCTTACTCAGCAAATGCACAACAAGTCAATTTGTCGTCGTTTAATTCCTATCACTGCCCTGCATCATCGATCAACATCTGCATTACGGCCTATATGGAGTCCTGCGCTGCCCTTTTCTATCTCGACATCTGCATCCTTCCCCATCCCTCTAACATATCCTCTAGCTCCACATCTGCATCCAGTTTGCATCCTCCTATCACATCCACCCTCTATCTCCTCATTTGCATCCTTTCTCCTTCCTGTATCACACTTTCCATTGCTTCAAAGGCATCTGTTTCTTTTTATTCCATCCTCTCTTAAACCCTCCTCTGGATCCTGTTTCCATCCCTCTAGCACAGCCCTCATCTCTTCACCTGGATCCTGTCTCCATCAGTCTATCACATTCTTTAGCTTTTCATCTCTCTCAGTCCCTCTATCAGACCCTTTACTTCTTCACCTTTTTTCGTCGGCATCATGCCCCTATCCCTCTCACATCCGTCATCCTTTCAACTGTCCCCTGCCTCATCCCTCTCTCAAGTGCTCTCTCGCTTGTTCTGCATCCTGCCTCCGTTCTTCTTTCACATTCTCCATCTGTTCCTCTGCACCTGTCGCCTTCTTTCTGACACACCCTCCATCACCCCGTCCCCATCTTGTATCCGTCCCTCTGTCACATTCTCCATCTCTTCTTTTGCATTCTCGTTCCCTCCATCAGAACCGACATCCCTTGGTCCTCATCCTGACTCTTCCGTTAGCACGCTCTCCATCTCGTTCTCTGCATTCTATCTTCTTTCCTCTATCACGCCTCGTACTGTCTCTTAAGCGACATTGCTATCCATCCAATCTCCTCCAGGTTAGCACACGTCTCCCTCCATCTGCAGTCTTTCTCCACCCCCTTGCCCCACTCTGTGCTTCTGTCGGAGTCTGCCTTCGCTTCTCTAGTACAGATCCTTCGTATCTCTTCTAAAGTCTATCTCCGCCCTCTCTTTCTCTATCCCTCTATTGTGCCCTCTGTCTCTTCATGTGCTTGCTCCCTGGTTCTTCATCGTTCTCCAATGCTCTATCAATGTACCCGTCGCGTATCCTTCCCTCATCTTTAATTAGCACCCCCAAACCTTTCATCTGATGCTTTTTAGCTCCCTTTATCCCCTCATTGGTCTCTTCCGCTGCATTCTCTCTCTCTCACCACATCTCTCTCCATCCCTTTATCTGCCTATGTCTACATCCATGAAGTCTCCCCCTAGTCACTCTATTCCTCGTGGTCCTTCTCACACCGTTCTTCTTCACCCTTCTCTTTCACGCTTTTCCCTGCCCTTCTCCGCCTCCCACAGGCCTCACCCTTCTCTTTCCTGTCTGTTTCTCTATAGATGTTCCCCTTGTCTATCCTGTCTGGTTCTCCCGCCCCTCACCCTGCTTATGTCACAGTCCGTCAGCCTCCTCCAACACTCTTCTTTTTATTTCTATCCTCTTCAGTGCTCGTCCTGCAGTTCTGTCTGCCATCTCCAAACCTTGCCTTCTCTCTTCCTGTCCCTCTTCCCCACTGCCTCACCCCCTCTCCTGCATTCCTTACCCTACTCACTTCTGTCCCTCATGCAGAATTCTCCTTTCTATCCAGCTCTGCTAACTTGCTGCTATGCTTCCTTTTCTCTAAACATGCTTCTGTCTGTTCAGCATCACCCTGTCTCTCTTAGTCCTCGCCCGAATTGTTTGTCCAGATCCCTGTGTGCTTACCATGTTTATGTCTGTCCACAACCTCTCCCTCCGTGCTTACCATGCTAATTCTGTGAGCCCACCTCTCCCTCCGTGCGTACCATGTTTATTTCTGTCCACATCCTATCCCTCCATGCTTACCATGTGCATGTATGTCCACCTCTCCCTCCATGCTTACCATGTGTATGTATGTCCACCTCTCCCTCTTTGCGTACCATGTGTATGTATGTCCACCTCTCCCTCCATGCTTACCATGTGTATGTATGTCCACCTCTCCCTCCATGCTTACCATGTGTATGTATATCCACATCACACTCCATGCTTACCATGTGTATGTATGTCCACCTCTCCCTCCATGCTTACCATGTGTATGTATGTCCACCTCTCCACCATGCTTACCATGCATATGTATGTCCACCTCTCCCTCCATGCTTCCCATGCATATGTATGTCCACCTCTCCCTCCAAGCTTACCACGCGTATGTATGCCCACTTCTCCCTCCATGCTTACTACCCGTATGTATGTCCACCTCTCCCTCCATGGTTACCATGTTTATGTCTGTTCACATCCTCTCCCTCTGTGCTTACCATGCTAATTGTGTGAGTCCACCTCTCCCTCCGTGCTTACCATGTTTATGTCTGTCCACATCCTCTCCCTCCATGCTTACCATGTATATGTATGTCCACCTCTCCCTCCATGCTTACCATGTGTGTGCATGCCCACCTCTCCCTCCATGCTTACCATGTGTATGCATGTCCACGTCTCCCTCCATGCTTACCATGTTTATGTCTGCCTGTCTGTCTCCCGCTCCTCACCATTCTTTTTTCTGTCCATCTTGCTCAGTCTTCACATGCTTCTATTGACCCTCTCTCTTAATCTGCTTCTGTCTGTCCATCACTGATACACCTCACCCTTATTAGGGTGTCCATCTCTCTCTCCTCCATACTTTGTGTCCGTCCATCTCTCTCAATCCTCGTCCTTCTTCTTTCTGGCCCCTCTCTCTCTCACTCCACATCATGCTTCTATCTGTCAGTCCCTCTGTGTGTCTCCCTCTCTCTATCAGTCCTCACCCTCTCTCTTAATTCCTTAGTCCATCCATCCACCCCTCCCTCCCTCGCTTCCTTCCTTCCTTTCTACCTTCCTTCCCCTTTCCCCATCCCTCTCTAACGTCCTCTCTCCTCGCTCTTGCCCTTTCATTCTCATTTCTTCCCTCTCTCTGTCTCTTCTGCCCCCTCACTAGTTCACTTATCTCTGTCTTGCAATGCTGGCTATTATCGGGCTTGTACACAGGGAGGAGTGGGAATGAATAGCCGGGCCTGTGTAGGTATTACCCTCACAGAGCCCATCATTCTTCTGTCAGTCCCCTGGGGTGAGCGAGCACGTAGAGGGCCATTCATCAGTCAAATAACGAACTGGGGGCTATGCAGTCACTGGACCAATTTCGAAAAGCACAGCGAAGGATTATGTCTGCGAACGCCTCGGCCTGTACTGCCCACCCTTCCCCCACACACGTGGACGTAGAGTAGCAGCCGAAAGATTCTCATTCCAAAGCTCAGAACAGCAACTTCACACACTATAGAATTTGGGCAACTCGTCTCATGCTCCTGCACCTCAATTAATTACTCACCATCAAAATGGGAACCAACCGTTCATAAGCATCTAAGGGGCATATTCTCAAGGATCTATCGCCGAGTTATCGGCACCTTATCACAGCCAAAGTCGCGATAAATTTACCGCCCCATTCACAAGCTGGTGCAAACAGCCGACACCACCATTTCACCTCCGATAGTAGCCGCTAAAATCATCGCCACGGATGACACGGCAACTATCGCTAATGAGGTGCAGAGTAGGCGTTCCCGTGCAAAAACCTGCGACAACACCACACCTCAACATTCTCAAAAACTAGCCAGAACGGCGATGAGAAAACAAAACATGCGATAAGGCGCGCTAGCTGCAGGAAATTAACACCTGCTCTGACCTTGTGCAAAGTCGGACTACAACCTGCACCATCAAAGGGAGCACAGCCCAGAGCCACACCTGAAGAACAACAGATGCCATGGAGCCAACGATCATGCAGCTCAGACACCCAAGAGGGCCACAACACCCACCGCCACCCACCCCCGTACCACCCCCCCCGTGGCCCCACCCCGGGCACCCCCCACCTCCCCCGAACCAAGAGATTGCACATCAACGTCATGAAATCATGAACAAAACCATTCGCCTGATGCCGCAGAATCACAACAACTAACAGTCATGTGAGTACAGAAAAAGCAGAATGAATCATTCACCATTGAGAGTCCAAACAAAATATCACAATCAAATTTCACACCAAACAACTATTTGGAAGAGTCATGGCGGGTCATCCCTGGACAATCCGTAAGTGACAGCCTGCAAGACAATATCCCAGATAAGAAGGTGTGTCAGGCACTCATCAAAGTACAGAGAGCGAGAGACAGACTGAACAAGGAGCGCAAGGACAATCGGGCCCTTGGCACATACATGCCAACTGTTGTGTTCGTCTCGCAATTGGTGCACCCAAAATCCAAGGCCTGGCAACAATTTCAGCGCGAAGGGCACATCACATTTCAGAAATGCAAGCAGTAGTCAGACTAAAATCAGGCATGAAGGCTCCTTTGTCCCGATACACAAGGCGGAAGGACATCCGAACCTCCGACCTTGGTCTCCAATGCACCCGGCACCCCCTAAGTGAGATACCATGCCAGGCTCTGGCGACTCCCACACCACGAACTGCGCTAATGAAAGAGCAACGTGTCCACACCCCACACACACTTGTCCCTGCTCCAGCTACACCTGCATGGCATGCCCCCAACACATCGGTAAAAAAGACAACCCATACGTCCAAACGTTGAACACACATACAACTCATTACTCCGAGCTGTGGCATATCGTCCACAGAACTGCCGCCGGTCTGAGGAGTGCCGGTGGTACGAGACCAACAAACGCAATGGCAGGCAATCCCGGGCACATGCACAACCCCAGTCACGTGGAACTGTACCGTGCACGAATGCTGCATTTGTTGGGAGCTCTGCCAATGGCAGTTTTGCGAATCAGTTACCGTCTGAGTTTCCGGCTTGCGAACGTCACATGCATCCAGCCATGGTTCCACTGTCGATCAGACACATTCGAGTGGCCCATGGAGGTCTGCCTATCCAACACAACGGTAGCTGAACTGGATTACGACTTGTGTGTGCGCCCCCTGTTGGCCCACGAACAGGAGTGCAACTGGGATACCCGGGCATGGGATGCCTTGATATTTGGTGTCTGTGCCGGCAGCAGTGGATGGGAGATTGCACAAGTCATTGTGTGCAGTGACCACATCGAGGCGCTCCCCTATTGAGCTGTGTTGCGGATTGGTGAAACTGCGTGGTCGGAGCACATCTGTCCGGACCAGTTAATGGATTGGCTCTCCCTCGTGTTCCTTGAATTCGAGAACGACGAACTTCTGGAACTGATTGCCTATGAAGCAGCGCTCGCATTCATGGACGAGTAACTACCTTCCTGCAGCCACAACTGATTGAAACCCGGAGCACAGGTCCCAACACCGTGTTGCATCGTGGAGGAATGGTCCCATAAGCCAGTACAACAGTGGACATGTCTGCATTCGCTCGGACTCAGAATGCATGTGCGTGCACCTATGCGTGTTGTCACACACCTGTGCAAGGTGCTGCAGCCCCATGGGCGGAGCTGCACAGCGTCGCTTGGCAAAGTTCCTAAATCTTACATTCTGCTGGAGGGAGACTACACACATGGCAATGTAGCATGACATGTGACCTTGTTGGTCCCTTTCACCTGCTCACTGTCAGCAGAGCACACAGCCGGCGCAGTCCGGTTGTACAGCTCCATGCAGATTCCATGGGCTGTGAGTCGTGTTACCTGACACGGGGCAATGAGCAGACGCCAGACATCACATGACTCGACCAGCAAGGCAAGGTGGGCTGAGACCGTTGCCAACCGTAAGGATATGTGTTCATTTTTGCCACCCCATTCCTTGCACCTCGACACGTTCCCATTCTGCCTGTAAGTGTCTTAAGCATTTGTCTGCCTGTTGTGGCCCATCACTTGCCCGTACTGACACGCACTTGCTAATAAAGTCTACGCAACTTCACCAGTGTACAACTGTGATGAGCGTTGATTAGTATGACAAATCGTGTGCCTCAATGAGCATTGTCCATACACAGGGAGGCACAGACTGCCTCTGGTACATAGGTGTTGGATCCCTATTGGCAGCTCCACCTCTGTGAGCCAGACATTGTGTTTGGGATAGTTGCTGGTAGACCTGTGCTCTTACGTGTCTTCAGCAATGTGAGTATGGTCCAACTTCTTGCCGTGTGGATCAATATGATCATTTCAAACAGTCTGTGTCCACACTGATGTGTGTGAGTACGCCCTGCAAAGAGATGTTCTGTAGCCACATGCGATGGGGGACACTACTTCAGGCGGGCTACCGATTCTGACATTTGCACACACAGCCCTATATAATACATGGACGTGGGGCTACGTTGGGGGATGCGAGATTGTTGTTCATGTGCAATGAGGCCACAGCTAGTTCACACCTTCACATTCAACTAATTGGCCATGTAGGTCAGGCTCAAACATGCGCATTGATGACATTTACCAGGGTGTACCTTTTAGTGCAATCAACGTCCCTATATTCCTCCGTACTTGTACACGTGAGTGAACATAGACATGACACATCTGTGTGATTTGGAATGTTTATTCACATTCTGGGGAGTCTCGGAGCTGGAGGGTTACATGGCCAGTTCAAGCCCACATTGAGTGGTTGCCCATTGGTGGGCCAACCAATGTCCTTGGGGGAATGCAAAGTTAATCTGAAGAGGAAGAGTACAGTCCTCAGCCGGATTGCTGTGTCATTGGTACAAGAGCAGATATGGCAGTCCATGTCAGGGTCCAGGTGAATGTCGCAGAGTGTTTCGGGGGACAGTGGGAGGTGTTGTTCCAGGGCATGATGCATAGGGCTGAACCATGCAGGGACAGGACATGTGGCGGGTATGGATGCTACTGCCTCCTTCCTCACACAGTCATTACCCTCCACATCTTACTCCTCTGAGACGTCTTCTGTGTCCGGTGTGTCAGGTGTGTGTGGTGGTGTAATGGCCGCATCACTGTGTGCCAATGACACATCAGGGGGTGGAGATGTGTGTGTCGAAGTTCCTGCAGCAGTCATCTGGTACAGGCTCTGTGGCAGCAATGGCAAGATGAGGATCTGCAAGGCCTGGAAGATCCCAGATACATGTCGCTGGTGTTCAGCCGTGGCAGCCCTACTTCCAGCCTGCATCCGCTCCATGGTCTCCATTGTCCTCCGCATCTGTGCCAACTCTGTGCTGTCATCGCTGGAGCCTGTCTGACTAGACAGTTCTTGTATCCGAGTAATGGCCCCAGCGAGGTCAGCCAGGGATTGTCGGTGAGCATGGTGCGGACAGGGGGTGTCCGTTAGGGACTGTACGTGGTCCCTGATGGGACTCAGACACCCATGTATGGCATCGAGTTTGGCTGCCACGAGGTCGAAACCCACCCGCAGCAGATCAGCCAACTCCTCCTGGCACGCTAACACACAGCGTTGGTATTCCATGTGTTGGTCGTGTGGGTCCTGTGGGCCAGCCGTGGTGGTGTGTGCTTCCTGGTGTGTGGTCTGTGCAGGGTGTGGGCTCACCTGCAAAGCAGCTGGGCTGCCCTGCTCCTGGGGATGGGGTGCAGAGGCTGTCCACGAGCCATTGGGGGGTGTCTGGGCAGATGTGCATGGTGTCCTCTTCATCATCACTGTAGAGATGTGTGGTCTGCTCTGCAGGAGGTGTTGATTGTCCCTCTGCAATGTAACAGGGAGATGCAGGTTAACAGTGTGTTCCATGTATGTTCACGCATTGTACATGTTTACATACAGACTGCATGACAATGTACATTGTGACTGTTTTGGATGAACTGGCTATTTGAAGGGTGACAGCGGACATTTCGACTACATGACGGATGTGAGGTTGTACTCGTACATTATCATCTCACAGTGTCATGCAATGCCAGATGTGATTGGCCATCTTCTACGCACGAGCGGCACCAGTTGTGTCCTCTGTCCTGTTGTGTAAATGTTGTACTTTGTACCACATTGTCGTCAATGTTGATGTGCTGTGATTGCTATGTGTGTGTGCTGCATTGTTGACTAGTCGGCCCTGCAGCTCTGATTTGGTGGCCCCTCATCCCTTTGAGTCGGTGTGCCTTTGACTTGTGTGCTTTTCAGGTGCTGTGATGTTTGCGACTTGGGTCATTTGTGCTCTTGGACATATTTTGTACTCTTGTGCATTGTATGTCTGCAGATGTGTTTTTGACGTCATGGGTTGTAGGTGCACGTGGATGTGTCAGAGTGTGACCTGCTCCTTTACGGATGTGGTCCACACCATGTCATGTATTGTGACTGCAGCCATGCTATCTGTCATGCAGTGTCACTTGCATAGTCCGTGTGGCTCACTGAGCCGCTGCTTTTCTGTATTCAGCACATGTGCATGGGTAGGTTGTGGCATTGGTGATATGGAGGGGGGCCCCTTTGTGCACATAGTGGACGGGGGCCTACTTGGTGTTTCTATGTGTGCTGCAGTGTGCCAAGGGTATCAGGGACATGTTCCACACTCATTGTGGGTGTGCAGTGTGTGGCATGATTGTGCATGTGTGCCATTGTGCCCATCTCCCTCCGTCCCTCCAGGCCCTGGTCGTTACTCACCCTGTTGCTGTTGGGTCAGGTCATATCGAGCTGTGTCCAGTCCACCAACTCCTTGCACCGTCTCCGCACTGATGACTGTGGCCACCATTTCCTCCAGCTCATCCAGCTCCTCCTGTGGCGCAGGAGTCCCACCTCCAGTCTCCTTTGCTGCCTTCCTGTTGGCAGCGAGTTTCTCCTTGGTTTGGCTGTGCACTTCATGCCAGCGCCTCTTGACCTCCTCCATTGACCTCCTCGACACTCCAACTGCATTCACGTTGTTGACGATGGACTGCCATATTTCCGTTTGTGTTGCCAATGACGTAGTGGAGGTGAACAGTTGTTGGTAGTGTTCTATCACCTCTGTGACGATGATCCGGTCTTCCTGCGGACTGAACCCCGTCTTCCTCTTCCTCTTCTCCTTGCCCTTCCCCGAGCATGGGGTTCCTGGCTGGTCCTCCATGGGGCTTGTGGGGTTCGGGTTGTCCTCTGCACTCGCTCCGGGTGCATCCATGGTGCTACGCAGTTTGATTTGGTTTTGGTGTGTTCTTTTTTTTCCCTTTTATAGTGCATTTTCCCGCATGACACGTTGGAATTGCAGGCCTGTGGCTGGTTTTCGCTGATTTTTGTATCGCGCTTCGCCTCATCGCTGCTTTTTTTGCGTTCGTGTTTCGCATTTTTGCAGTATCGCGTTGACTTCATTGCGGACATTTGACGCGTTATCGTGAGCCTATCGCATGGTGCCGCCGGCTTGGGAATGCCGCGTTACCACAGTGTTATTTTCCCGCGATAGACTGCAATGTGGAGAGTTGCGTTAAGCTACTTTTGCGGTAGTTATCACACGTTCTTGAGAATATCCCCCTAAATCTGTAGAGTTTAAAAATACAGCCCTAAATTGTCAATGGCGTCCTCGTTGGGCCTGGCAGCCGTTTTGTGAATTATCGTCTACTCATATCCGTTTTCTGGGCTTCGGTTTGTCGAGACTCTTAGCTGGGCAATGCAGAGGTGCTCTGAAATTTGTAAAATCAAAGCCAATCTTTCTTTTTGACCTCTACAAACATATAGAGGGCCCGGGTGTTGTACTACATTGGCATTTGTGCTTTCTTACCTCTTGCTACGCCGAAAGCACTTTCTAGGTGTTGCAAAGAGTGGCAGAATAGATGCTCATACGCATGAAGGCACAAATATTTAGGATGGACATTTTCATACAAAGAAGCCATCTGTGGGATCAATCCTCTTGGATGTATAGAGTGCATCTAATAGGGGCAAAAGGCTAAGGGTGTACGAAATTTGTGTAACTTACTTTTATATAATTATGCACAATTTCAGAAAAATGATGCAAAAATAAGTGTAATTACAAAAAATGCAAATCAGTCGTTTAGCACTATATTGTATCGCAAAATGCATCCTTGTGTCAGTTTTTGACGCAAGGATACATTTTGCGCTTAAAAAATCGAGTAAAAAGCACAAGTCCCTTGAAAAACAGCCCCTCACATTCTGGTTGATTGTGTTGTTCCAGCAGCAGTCCCGCACTATATTTATGCTGCGAAGGGTGCTGTAATCACACGATGTAAAGTAATAGGGTAATTTCAGGAATTGTGAGTGACAAGCATAATGTGAAATTCTCTGAATTACGCTGGCCTGCAAAAGAACCAATCCAATGGGGCACTGTTAAACCACCAAAGGAATACTGTCCCCACAGAAGCGACATAGAAACCCACTCAACACCAGCACTATTGAGCAACCAAAGAGTTTTATAAGGATTCTTCCATGGAACGGCACAGGGCCAACCCTACTGCTTGGAATGTTATGCCAGCAGCGAGTATTATGAAGTCAACCCAGGAGCAAAAGAGGACTGACCATCGAGGAGTGAGAGAGGACCAACACTACCACTGGCATGGGTAACCAAGAGGCATTATTATGTTGAGTCAATCCAGTAGTGATAGATGACCAACATACCACTGGCATGGGTAACCAAGAGGGATTATTATGTTGAGTCAATCCAGTAGTGATAGATGACCAACACTACCACCGGCATGGGTAACCAAGAGGGATTATTATGTTGAGTCAATCCAGTAGTGATAGATGACCAACACTACCACCAGCATGGGTAACCAAGAGGGATTATTATGTTGAGTCAATCCAGTAGTGATAGATGACCAACACTACCACTGGCATGGGTAACCAAGAGGGATTATTATGTTGAGTCAATCTAGTAGTGATAGACGACAAACCCTACTACAGACACTGTTAAGCCTACAGGTTGTATTATATGGCGACAACTCAGTAACACTAGAAGACAGTTCGTCCAGACCTAAGCGCAAAGTTTATGCAACTGCAAGATTTTCAAAGTCACTGCAATAAAACAAATGTGCGTTTGCACTCTTTTACCTTTTTTAACATTTGCTTTTAATGCATTTTCACTTGCAGTGAGCATCAATACTGGCATACATCTTCATAAAATAGGTCAATAACAGACCGGCTTGAAACAGTCCGTGGGGCTCCATCATGATCGCAGGTCTTTCTCCCCCGGGTTAGAAGAGTTATATATACTTATTGGAATGCATGGGTTGGATGGGAGCAGAGGGAGAAGGGCTGTGGGGTGATCAGGTCTCATCTCAGGGCATGACGAGTCATTCCATGTTGGAGTGAATTGTGGGGGAGGGGCATATTCCATCCTCTGGTGCGAGAGTGGGACCAGTATGTTTGCTCGTAATTTCGGTTCCAGAGGGGGCTAAGTTAGATCTGGGGTCTCCCCTGTTGGGACTCTGTGGGGCTGGTTTTAGGTTCTTGCCAGGACTGTTACCCACAGCAGTATCTTCGGCATAGGAAGGTCATAAGTTAATATTCCCAAGTTTCAATGTGCTCAGGTGTTCCCAAGCCTCTGCAGTTGTCTCGGGGTAGGGTCTCTAGTTCTAACTGTGCCCAATATCTCACTATGTCTATCCATTCTGGGATACTGGGTCCTTTGGGTGATTTCTTGTTAGTGGCTATGGTCCGTTTTACTAGAGTAAGGGTTAAACTAATAAACTGGGTGCCCATCTCTCCTTTCTTGGAATTGTGGAATAGTCCTAGGAGGCAGCTTTTTGGGCTCAGTAAAGTAGAGCGACCTGTTGTTTCTTCGAGGTGAGATATTTCCGCTTTCCACAAGTTCGGTACTGTGTGGCAAGACCTGACCATGAGGGTAAGCCCGCATCATCTGCCCCACATCTGGGGCATGCCAGAATAGTCTGGAGGTGGAATAGTCTTTTAGTCTCTGCGCAAGAAGTTATATTGCTGCAGGCGGAGTCTTGGGTTCCTGGAGACTTGAGAGGGGTATTCTTATATTGAGGCCCATTCCTTGTCAGTGATGTCCTATCTTTACTATAATATTAATCTGCTTGCTAGTCCTGCTATGTCTGGGTTGACAACATAAATCTTCAACAGACGTCACTGCATATTATTCCTGGGTTATGCCATTGGTGCTTCTGAATTGACCTCATAGATCTTATTCTGAGGCCTGTATATAATGTTCTTGCATTACACCTTCTCGGCTTCTGGGTTGCCTCCACAGACCATGTTGTGTGGTGACTATTTCATCGGCTGGGTGGCATCGTCATTGTCACTTGTGGGTTGACCCCATTGACACACTGTAATATTTGTTTATATAGCGGAGAAGACTGAAGAGAAAGTAGCCCCCAAAGTACACCCACTGTTGTAACTACTATGACATGGGTCCTCGCACACATTTTCAAGAGGGCCAAAAGTTATGGTGTATTGCATGTCCGAGGGCCGCACTGTGAGGGTCGGGATGGTGTAAGGTGGGTACAGAGGGAAGAAAAGCATGTACCTGCTGTGGACACCCAAGCGTTTATGTGACTTCTGTCTGCCACTCGTGCTATAACCTCATGCGCCAAGAAAGAAAGACAAAGAATTAAGGGGCATATTATCAAGGGCTTTATCGCCGATTTAGCGGCACTTTTTGCCGCTAAATCGGCGATATTTTAGCGCCCTATTAGCAAGCTGTCGCTAACAGGCGTTAGCGACAGCTTTCAGGCGTTAGAGGCTGGGAATTACATCGCCTTGCATGTCAGCGATATTTATCGCTAATGACATGCAAGGTAAGCGTTCCCAACCTAACAGCGACTGAAAACAGTCGCTAACATCGCTATCGCCTATTAGCAATAACCGCGAGGCGATAAAAATACGCGCGCTAACCGCGATTAGCGCTGGTTTTTAGAACTGGTAAAAGCATGACTTAACAATAATAGTCAATGGGAGGTGGATTGCAAGGTTAAGTCCCCAGCATTAGCGCGAGGAATCTATCGCTGGATTTCTCGCGTTATTGCTGGGTTTCGCCACTATCGCTGGATATTTTATCGCATTGGAGATAAACCTTGCTAATAGCATGTTATCTCCGCGGTAATATCCAGCGATAGCCGGCGATAGAAAAACGCGCGCTAAGCAAGCTTTGCGATAATTATCGCAGGTTCTTGCTAATATGCCCCTAACTTTTGATGTAAAACGTGAAATACTCATCTAGTGGCTGAATTGCACACTGTGAAACCAGAAATCCTAGGATCAATGTCGGCTTTTCACTTGATCAAATTGTGTGATCCTAGGCAGTTGTTTTATTTCACGTTGCCTTCCTTTTCTTCATTACCTCATATGAGTTCAACTTGAAATACATGAGTTCAGAATGCGTGCTGTACAAAACCTTCTCTTGTGTTTGATTTAATAAACTATAATGTTGTTACAGTAATATTAACAGCCTAGGCTACACAGAGGGTGTGCCAGACAAATGAATTGCCTCTTGAGTAACTACTTTCATTGTTGTCAGGAGTGGGCAGCATGAATGTTACAAAGTTCATGTTTGAAAAATTATCACTTCTAATAAATGCTTCTCAATGCAATGCTATAATATGATATTCTAAGGTGAAACGCTTCTGCATGTTAATAAAATACACTTTTTGAATTTTGCAGATAATTCCTCATATTTTTTCATGATTTGTGCAAGATGGCTTTAAAAATGAAGAAGTTCTCAAAGAAAAGTTGTGCAGGACTCATATTTTGCTTCCTGGCCTTTACTTTAGTTAAAGTTTAAATAAATGCTTGCCGCTTTCTGAATGTTCCTGCTCTGTCAAGCAAACATCAGCCAAGTGCTGCTGTTCACCAGGGGGGCCGCATATAAAGTTCAGGAGGGCCGCATATGGCCACCAGGCCGTACTTTGAGTATCCCAGTACTATAATATTATGGCCAGCTTTGGCGTTGGTGGTGCCCTTTGTAACAATCTTTTTTGGCACCTCTACCACAGGTTTTTTTTAGATTGCTGCTACCATACTTAGTGAACGAAGTGTGCAGAAGTGGAGCATGTTTTGGGGGCCTCATGTACATAGAAGATCCTACTTTTTTAGTGAGGTCGGAGCATTTAAATCAATTTTAAAAGGTGGGCAAGCATTGTGATGAGTGGATGCAAGATGACCTTTTAATATGTGTGGCAGTTTCTGACCACCCTTGCTTTTGTTTTGTGTTTTTTGGGCAGGCAAGGATCATGGACATCATTTAGGGGTCACAGCTGCGACCCCTGGCTTTCCCCTTGCTACCTCTGGCACTGCGTTTGTGACCACTGGTCTCAGAGGTGGCAAAATCAGTGCCTGGAACCCAGGGCCAGATCTTCCTAATGGACGCTGGTTCGAGCTCCACATGCCTAGTTTCTGTCAATTTTTTTATTATACAAAAGTTTGAATAATATTATTCACTATTAGTGTAATAAAAAATAGAGTACATTAACTGGAATATGACCCTATCTGGAAGCTAAGGTAAGTAAAAAATGCTGTTTAATGTATGTTGTATGCATGATTGCAGGTGAGAATGTGTTAGTATGTGTAAGCATGTGTGTGTGAGTCAAAGTAAAGGTCAAATGGAGTGCAATGTCACTTCTGCTACCCCTGGAATTTTGGTGAATTGCCGTCCATGTCAGGGATGATGGGTGGCTTGGCAGTTGACATTGAGATAAATGAGATGGGCCACTGTGCAGCCCGGCCTGGTCAAAGCAGGATGTGCAAGGGGTCGGGCTTGTTGCTTATGGTCAGGTCCATTGCTTTCCTTTTCTTGGGCGAGGTGTGGTGGAGGAGGATCTGGGTCACATGGTTGCTCTTGAGGTCCACTTGCTAGTGGGGGTGGCTGTGCCCCTTGAGGAGTGCGAGCAGCTTGTCTGGCACCCTCTCTGGCAGAACCATGAGGTGATACAACACTGTCGCTACCCGGCCTGTGCGCTTGTGAAGCTACAAGCACAACTCATGGCACACCACCTTCGATGGGTTGCACGGGTCCAGCCAGTGATGGGGTAAGAGGAGTCTCTACTCTAGATGCAGTGCTAGCGGCACCCCTGTGCAAATGGAGGGGCCAGCTACGAGCTTGAGTACTGCCATGCTGGACAGGGTCCAGTCAAAGTATGTGTGCTCAGCTCAGCGTTCTCACAAGAATTAAAAACCTTCAAACAGAAATGTAGATTCCAAGAGTGCAGGTGGAGAAAAGAATACTGCCCGGAAGAAAAGATTAAATATAAAAAGCTTCTTGTGGAATATAAGGTACTAATCATTGCAGCAAAGTCAAAATACTTTACTGAAAAGATAAGCTCAGCTAAAGATACTACCAGGGAGCTATTTAAAACTGTTAAGTCTCTGTCCAATTTTAGCAATGGCAGTACTTTCAACCCCAACCAATCCTTCTGCAATAAGTTGGCAGAGTTTTTTCAAACCAAAGTCAACTCTATTTTTCAAGATTTCAATCATACCCAGAAGGCCTTTTGTGCAGGAGGTATTTTGGCTCCAGCAGAGGGTTTGGACACTCAACAATCCCACAAGGGCCCAGACGCTAAGAAATTTGAACAATTCTGTGTATTCACTAAAGAAAAGGTGATTAACCTTATTAATGCCATCAAGTCTGGGTGTTCCTCAGACCCCTGCCCCCCCCCCCCCCCCCAGGTCCTAAATGAGATCTCCAGTACAGTAGCCAGTCCACTTATGGAGCTACTAAATAAGATACTGACCACAGGACTGTTCCCGGCTATGTGGAAAAAAGTTTCCATTCTGCCTTTGGTGAAAAAACCTTCTTTGGATCCAAAAGATGTGAGAAGCTACAGGCCTATATCTCGCCTTCCTTTTCCAGTCAAGATATTAAAGAATCCAGAATACTTGTATAACATTCGCATTAATCTCAATTTTTTTTTATTTTGCTTATAACCTTTTTTGACAGCTTTGTGGTTTCCTGGGAAAAAGCAAATCCTTTCAAGTCTAAATGCACTATTGAAAAAACGTATTACAAAACAGGTCCCAAATTTATAGCACAAAAATTCAGGGAATATGTACCACGTAGGTATGAGAGTTCACAAAACAAAGCCAACTTTGTAATTGCAACTGTAAAATATACAAAATGAGAGCACAAGCTTTCAGAGTATAAGGTGCAAAGATCTAGAACAATTGCCCCTTAGTTCTGCGCATGGAAGCTGCACTGAGAAAGTTTTGAAAATCTTTGAAAACCATATTTACCAACTTACTGTCCTCGTTATGATATAATTTTTGAACTGCGCTTGCATTGTCTTAGCGCCAAGGGACTCCACCCGGAGTGATAGTCGCTCTTTAAAAATCCACTTAATAATTGCATCACACTAGCCATAGGCTTCCCACATAAGTGCACTTATCACACCATTGAAAAATGTCAACCTGGACTCCTATAGGGTGGAGCTCTCTGCTAATCTTCTGCTAGACTTTCTGATGACAGTCAATTTATTCCACCAATAGTTCTGTGAGATTTTCAACTAAGTGCTGTCCATGAGGGCCTCACAAAACTAACAACACCATCGGAAGGCCTGCTGGCAAAAAGCTGTATGCAAAATGTAAAAAAAACTAAATTAGAAAACCTTACAGGTAAAGTAGAACAATACCCAATATTAACATAAAAAAACAGCTATAGTGATAGCACAGAGTATCAAAAGCAACTATCCAGAAAGCCAAGAATCATTCTATTCTCAGTACATTTCCGATGTATCATGCCAAACCAAAGAACATTGCAAAATTTTTCTTGAAATGCGTAACCTGAGCTGAAGCTCAAACTACAAGATCTACTTTCAGGAAGCTCACTGATGAATCCCCTTTGCAAATACATTTACAACATAGAGACTCACATCCCATCAAAAACAATCAGTCACACCCTTATCAAGCAGAATCTGTGCACCAAAATTACTCCACAAAAACTCTGCATGTTGAACATACTTTGAATGAAAGAAACTACTGAAGTAATCAAGTCTATCTCTTTCAGTGGCTCACCAAATGACCCATGACTCCAAAACATACTAAAAACCACAGGGCCGATTCACAGAACTAATCTGAGATAAAATCCTAAACTTACTACTTTTGGTATTCACAGAAGGCATTTAGTAGTAGTAAAGTTAGGACTCCTAACTTTACTACTACTAAACTGAGAAAAATCCTAACTTTACGACTTTCGGTATTCACAAAGGCATTTAGTAGTAGTAAAGTTAGGACTCCTAACTTTACTACTACTAAACTGAGACAAAATCCTAACTTTACGACTTTAGGTATTCACAAAAGTCATTTAGTAGTAGTGAAGTTAGGAGTCCTAACTTTACTACTACTAAATGCCTTCTGTGAATACCAAAAGTATTAAGTTTAGGATTTTATCTCAGATTAGTTCTGTGAATCGGCCCCACATTCCTAGCATTGTGAGCTGCCTTACCAGTTACAACAATTATAGTTCATCATCTTAATCAGAGAACTCCAGAGAAGACTAAAATGTTTCTACATTAAGCCAACACTTAAAAAGCATGTACGTGATCAATTAGACCTCACAACAAACTATGGGGCATATTCTCAAGGAGCTATAGCCGAGTTATCGCCACGTTATCGCAGCCAAATCCGCGATAAATTTATCTCCCCATTCCCAAGCTGGTGCTAACAGCCCATAACACCAGTTTACCTGCGATAGCAGTCGCAAAAAACATCGCCAGAGATGCCCCCGGCAACTAACGCTAATGATATGCAGAGTAGGCGTTCCCGTGCAAAAATCTGCGACAACACCACTCCACAACATTCTCAACAACCAGCCCGATCGGCGATAAGATCACAAAACATGCCATAAGGCGCGTTAGCAGCAGGAAATTAACACCTGCTCTTACCTGGTGCAAAATCGGATGACAACCTGCAACAGACAATGGAGCACAGCCCATAGCCACACATGAAGAACAACAGATGCCATGGAGCCACTCACCATGCATCCCGGAGCCCCCAGAGGGCAACAACACCCACCGCCACCACACCCAGGACCCCCCCCCGGGCCCCACTCCGGGCACCCCCCACCCACACCCGGACAAAGATATGTCACATCAACCTCACGAAATCATGAACAAAACAATGTGCCCGATGTCACACAATAGCAACACCTAATATACGTGTCGTCAGAAAAATGAGAATCATACATTCATCTTAGACTGAGCAAATAATTTGTTTCATACAGAATAAACACAAAATAACTATTTTGAAGAGTCATGGCGGGTCCTCTCAGGACAATCTGGAAGTCACAGCCTGCAAAACAAATTTCAGGTAAGAAGGTGTTTTCATGCGCTCATCAAAGGACAGAGAGAGAGAGCGAAAGTGAGAGAGAGAGAGAGAGAGAAAGAGAGAGTGAGAGAAAGAGAGGGAGAGGGAGTGAGAGAGAGAAATAGAGATATTGTACAAGGAGCGCAAGGCCAATCGGGCTCCTTGCTCATACATGCCAACTGTTGTGTGTGTATCGCTATTGGTTCACACTAAGTCAAAGGCCTGGCATCAATAGCAACATGAAGGCCACATCACATTTCAAAAATGCAAGCAGTAGTCAGACCATCATCAGGAATGAAAGCTCCATTGTCTCAATACACAAGGCTGAAGGACATCTGAACCCCCGACCTTGGTCCTTAATGCGGCTGGCACTCCCTGCGAGAGATACCAAACCAGATCGTGACAACTCCCACACCACGAACTGCGCGAATGAAAGACCAACGTGTCCACACCCCACACACACTTGTCCCTGCCTGAGGCACACCTGCTTGGGATGCCCCTGACACATAAGTAAGAAACAACCCATACGCCCAAACATTGCACACAAATACGACCCATTGCTCCGAGCAGTGGCATCTCATCCACACAAATGCCGCCTGTCAGAAGTGTGCCGGTGCTACGAGACCAACAAAGGCAATGGCTGGCAATCCCGGGCCCATGCACAACCCCTGTCACGTGGAACTGTACCGTGCACGAATGCTGCATCTGTTGGGATCACTGCCACTAGCAGTGTTGCGCATCAGTTACCGTCAGAGTTTCCGTCTTGCGTACGTCACCTGCGTCCAGCCCTGGTTCCACTGTCGATCATGCACATTTGAGTGGCCCATGGCTGTCTGCCTATAGAACACAACGGTAGCCGAACTGGATTATGACACGTGTGTGCGTCCCCTATTGGCCCACGAACAGGAGTGTAACCGTGACACCTGTGCATGGGATGCCTTGATATTTGGCGTATGTGCAGGCAGTTGGGCATGGGAGATTGCACAACTCCTCGAGTGCAGTGACCACATCGAGGCGCTCCCCTATTGGGCTGTGTTGCGGATTGGTGAAACGGCATGGACGGAGCACAGATGGCCAGGTAATGGATTGGCTCGCCCTCGCGTATCTTTACCTCGACAACGATGTACTCTTGGAACAGATTGCCCATGAAGCAGCGATCGCATACATGGACGAGTAACTACGTTCCTGCAGCCACAACTGATTGTCAACCGCAGCACAGGTCCCCACACCTTGTAGCAACTCAGAGGAATTTTCACATATCCCACCACAACAGTGGACATGTCTGCCTTCGCCTGGACTCAGAATGCATGTGTGTGGACCTACGCGTGTGTACACACACCTGTGCAAGGTGATGCAGTACCATGGGCGGAGCAGCACAGCGTCGCCTGGCAGCGTTCCAAAAGCGGAGAAACTGCTGAGGGGGGAGTACACACATGGCAATGTAGCACGACATGTGACCTTGTAGGATTCCTTCACCTGCTCACTATCAGCAGAGCACCCAGTCAGCGCAGTCCGGTGCTACAGCACTATGCAGATCCCATGGGCTGTGAGTCGTGTCCCCTGACACGGGCCGATGAGCAGACGCTAAACATCACATGACTCGTCCAGCAAGGCAAGGTGGGCTGAGACCATTGACATCCGTAATGAATTGTGTGCACATTTGCCACCCCATTACTTGCACCTCAACATGTTCCTAAGCTGCCTGTAAGTGTCTTAAACATTGGTCTGCATGTTGTGGCCCTTGCCTTGCCCGTACTGACACGCACATGCTAATAAAGTCTACGCAACTTCACCTGTGTACAACTGTGATGAGTGTTGATTATAATGACAGATCATGTGCCTACATGTGCATTGTCCGTACACAGGGAGGCATTGACTGACGCTTGTGAATTGGGGGTGAGTCCCTATTGCCAGCTCCACCTCTGTGAGTCAGACATTGTGGCTGGGATAGTTGGTGGCAGACCTGTGCTCCTACGTGTCCCCAGCAATGTGCGTATGGTGTCCAACTTCTCGCCATGTAGATCAAGGTCATACATCAAAACAGACTGTGTCCACACAGATGTGTGTGAGTAGGCATGCGAAGAGACGTTCTGTTGTCACATGTGATGGGGGACACCACTTAAGGACTGCTACTGAATGTGACATTTCCACACACAGCCCTATTTGATACATGGACGTGGGTCTACGTTTGGGGCAACAGGATTGTTGTTACTGTGCAATGAGGCCACAGCTAGTTCACACCTTCACAGTCATCTAAGTGGCCATGTGGGTCAGGGTCAAACATGCGCATTGATGACATTTACCAGGGTGTACCTTTTAGTGCAATCGATGTCCCTACATTCATCCAAACATTTATTCGTGAGTGAACATAGACATGACACATCTGTGTGATTTGGAATGTTTTATTCACATTCTGGGGGGTGTCGGACCTGGAGCAGTAGATGGCCACTTCCAGCCCACATAACTAACCCTGGGCGTAGTTCGCGTAGTAGCGCTACGCATAGCTACGCGAAGTGCACTTCGCACTACGTGAGCTACGCGTAGCACTACGCGAACTGCGTAGTGCGGTAGGAAATGCTGTTCGCGATGATTGCACAGTGCCGGATGCTTGTCCGCACTGTGCAATCATTGCAAACGGCATCTTGCACAGTGCAAGCGGTCTTTTTCTGCCACTCAAGTAGATTTGTACTCGAGCGGCAGCTTTCTCAATGCGGACTGGTAGTTTCTCATCGCGAGCGGTCGCGAGCATACTCGACCACTCGCAATGAGAAACCTGACCTCCCCACGTTGAGAATCTCGCCGGGAGGTTTATTTTCCACGCTCGCGATCAGCAACTTGATGTTGCTGATCGCGAACGAGGAAAAAGTCTCGCCGGGATGTCATTTTGCTCGCTCGCGGTCGCCAACTTGACGTTGAGGACCGCGAGCAAGCAAAAAATGACCGCTACGCTAGTTTGCAATGTGCCACGTGCAATTCGCGTAGTGCGAAGTAGCGCAAACCTCGCAAACTACGCAAGCGTAGCGTAGTACTTCGCCCAGGGTTACACATAACATGGTTGCCCAGTGGTGGGCCAACCAGAGTTCATGTGGCAAGGCAAAGTTGATCTGAAGAGGAAGGGTGCAGTCCGCCGCCGGGTTGCTGTGTCATTGGTACCAGAGCAGATATGGCAGTCCATGTCAGGGTCCATGTGAAGGTTGCAGAGTGTTTCGGGGGACAGTGGGAGGTGTTGTTCCAGGGCATGATGCAGAGAGCACGACCAGGCAGGGACAGGCCATATGGCGGGGACGGATGCTACTACCTCCTTCCTCACACAGTCATTACCCTCCACATCTTACTCCTCTGAGACGTCTTCTGTGTCCGGTGTGTCAGGTGTGTGTGGTGGGGTTATGGCTGCGTCAGTGTGTGCCACTGACACATCAGGGTGCGAAGGTGATAGGGCTGCATCACTGTGTGCCACTGACACATCAGGGGGCGGATATGTGTGTGTCGAGGTTCCTGCAGCAGTCACCTGGAACAGGCTCAGTGGCAGCAATGGCAAGATGAGGATCTGCAAGGCATGGAAGATCGCAGCTACATCTCGCTGGTGTTCAGCAGTGGCAGCCATACTTCCAGCCTGCATCCGGCTCCATGGTCTCCATTGACCTCCGCATCTGTGCCAACTCTGTGCTGTCATCGCTTGGGCCTGTCTGCCTAGACAGTTCTTGTAATCGAGTAATGGACCCAGTGATGTCAGCCAAGGATTGTTGGTGAGCATGGTGCGGACAGTGGGTATCCGTTAGGGACTGTAGGTGTTCCCTGATGGGACTCAGGCACCCACGTATGGCATTGAGTTTGGCTGCCATGAGCTCGAAACCCAGCCGCAGCTGATCTGCCATTTTCTCCTGGCACCCTAACACACAGAGTTTGAAATCCATGTGTTGGTCGTGGGGGTCCTGGGAGGCAGCCGTGGTGGTGTGTGCTTCCTGCGGTGTGGTCTGTGCAGGGTGTGGGCTCACCGCGATGCAGCTGGCTGCCCTGCTCCTGGAGGTGGGGTGCGGAGGCTGTCCACGAGCCGTTGGAGGGTGTCTGTGCAAATGTGCAGGGTGTTCTCTTTATCGTCACTGAAGAGATGTGTGGTCTGCTCTGCAGGAGGTGTTGATTGTCCCTCTGCAATGTAAAGGGGAGATGCAGGTTAACAGTGTGTTCCATGTATGTTGACGCATTGTAGATGTTTACATTCAGACTGCATGACGATGTACATTGTGACTGTTTTGGTGAAGCCTGCTATTTGATGGGAGTCAGTGGACATTTCGACTACATGACGGATGTGTGGGTGTACTCGTACATTATCAGCTCACAGTGTCATGCATTGCCAGATGTGATTGGCCAGTTTCTACGCACAAGCGGCACCAGTTGTGTCCTCTGTCCTGTGGTGTAGGGGTTGCACTCTGTCCCACATTGTCATCAATGTTGATGTACTGTGATTGCTATGTGTGTGTGCTGCATTGTTGGCGATTCGCCCCTGCAGCTCTGCATTGGCGGACCCATATCCCTTTGAGTCGGTGTGCATTTGACTTATGGGCTTTTCGGGTGCTGGGATGTTTGCGACTTGGGTAATTTGTGCTACTGGAGATATTTGGTACTCTTGTGCATTGTTTGTCTGCAGATGTGTTTTTTATGTCATGGTTCGTAGTTGCACGTGGATGTGTCAGAGTGTGACCTGCTCCTTTACGGATGTCGTCCACACTCAGCCACCTCAGTGTCGTCTCGTGCACCATGTCATGTATTGTGACTTCAGCCATGCTATCTGTCATGCAGTGTCACTTGCATTGTCGGTGTGGCTCACAGAGCCGCTGCTTTTCGGGATTCAGCACATGTGCATGGGTAGGTTGTGGCGTTGGTGATATGGAGGGGGGCCCATTTGTGCAGATTGTGGACGGGGGCCTACTTGGTGTTTCTATGTGTGCTGCAGTGTGCCAAGGGTATCGGGGACATGTTCCACAGTCATTGTGGGTGTGCAGTGTGCTGCACATGATTGTGAATGTGTGGCATTGTGCCCATCTGCCCCTGTCCCCCCAGTCCCTGGACGTTACTCACCCTGTTGCTGTTAGGTCAGGTCATATCGGGCTGTGTCCAGACCCCCGACTCCTTGCACCGTCTCCACACTGATGACTGTAGCCACCATTTCCTCCAGCTCATCCAGCTCCTCCTGTGGCGCTGGACTCCCACCTCCAGTTGCCTTTGCTGCCTTCATGTTGGCAGCGAGTTTCTGTTTGGTTTGACTGTGCACTTCATGCCAGCGCCTCTTGACCTCCTCCATTGACCTCCTTGACACTCCAACTGCATTCACATTGGTGACGATGGACTGCCATATTTCCGTTTGTGTTGCCAATGACGCAGTGGAGGTGACGAACAGTTGTTGGTAGTGTTCTATCACCTTCGTGACGATGATCCGGTCTTCCTGCAGACTGAACCCCGTCTTCCTCTTCCTCTTCTCCTTGCCCTTCCCCGAACACGGGGTTCCTGGCTGGTCCTCCGTGGGGCTTGTGGGGTTCGGGTTGTCCTCTGCACTCGGTCTGGGTGCATCCATGGTGCTACGCAGTTTGTTTTGTTTTTGGTGTTTATTTTTTGGTTGCTCTTATAGTGCATTTTCACGCATGACGCATGGGATTTGCGGGCCTGTGGCTGGTTGTCGCTGATTTTGTATCGCGGTTTGGGACATCGCAGGTTTTTTCACATTCGTGTTTCGCATTGTTTCTGCGTCGCGTTGGTTTTTGGGCGGTCATTTGGCGCGTTATACTACTACTATCGCATGGTGTCGCAGGGTTGGGAATACCACGTTAACACAGTGTTATTTTCCCGCGATAGACTGCGATGTGAAGGGTTGCGTTAAGCAACTTTTGCGGTAGTTATCACACGTTCTTGAGAATATGCCCCTATGTGTATCATTCATAAGGAAGCTAATTAAAAAGGCAGCTTTCATCCTAATCTCGAATTTCATTGAACAAAACAACCTTCTCTCGGGTGACCAGAGCGATGTAGACTCCAGTGGTGTGGAAGCCCTCCTCCTTCCCTACCTGTTATGAGCTTTTAGTTCCAACATCAATTACAGCTTCAAAGGCTCAAAGAGACTGGATTTCAAAGCATCACTTTTAATTGGTTGGAATCTTACATGGTAGAAAGAGTTCAAACCATCATCCTTCCTCCCTTCCATACACCACCATTAACCAACCAGCCAGGTAGGTGCCTCTCAAGAATCAACAATCACCTACTTGCTTTTTTTAATGTTACCAATCCCTAATCTCAGAGCTTGATACTATCTTCTTCAATCTTATTTGCTACAACTGCCCTGACGACACACATATCATACTGAAGCTAGAAAGACCGACAATCCTGTAAATGTAAGGACTAGGCCCGGGTGAAATTGGAGGAATTTCAGTAATTTTGTGTTACTCTTATGATGCGAAATTACTGAAAATTATGCAATTAAGCCTGCTTGTGTAATTTGGGGTAATTTGGGGCAAAAATGTCAACCCTAGAGCACAAGAACAGCGCACCAGCACCATACACTTAGTGCTATTTTCTTAGAAACCTTGGTACCATTTTAGCATTAAATGAAAGGTTACACTCCTCACAGAATTCCACACAATCTCACATAATTTTGCTGTAATTGAGTGTAATCACGCTACAGCAAATTACGCCCACCCCCAGTCAGGACTCGGTCAATTCCTTTCACTTGTAGGTTCTTGAATGCTACAGAGCCACTTGAGGATCAGTTCCTCAAAAACGTAGGTCCTCACTTGTGTAGCTTGGCAAAAAAATATGACACCACCAGCATCTGACCTGAGGAAATTATACCATCCGCCAAACACCCCTACATAAGTAAAGACTCCAACCTCTCATCCTGATGCCAGGTTAACTCAGTGATCGAAAGTACATTCTTCACCAATAGAACCCAACACTGGATTGTCTCTCACGAGGTACTCTCCTTCAGAGCCCTGGTTCAAAAAGCTTTAGTCTTGTTATACCTCGGCTATACTATTGTGCTTCTATTGAGGCATATATTCACCAAATTACAGTTGTTACAGAATGACACATCTAAACAAGTTCTGAACGTTATCAGATGCAGTCACATCACAGCTGCTCTCAAGGCATGGAACTGACTTCCCTTCCTTAGTAGGATCTTATTCAAAGTTCCTTGTATCACTCATTGGATGATCTATTGGATGGAACCCATCTTCCTACAATCAAAACTCAGGCTCTAGTGCTGAAGGAGGAATCTCAGATCCAACTTGGCTCTGTTTCTGATCATCACTCCCCCATTTTTAAAAACATGATTGAGTGGGTGGTCATTCTTAACACAGAGAAGCAAGCTCTAAACACACTCCCGAAGAAAATAAGGATATTGAGCAACCACCTCAAGTTTAGAAGAGGAAAGATAATAACTGAACCCAACCATCAAGAACCACTGATATGCACATGCAAGCTGTGATCCTGTCTCTCACACTCTGACTAGATATCTCATGCAATCCTGCACTGTAGCATGGTGCTACAACAGGAGTGGAGCAAGTTCCCAGTTCACTCAGCTCCTGATGGCACCACACTAAGCTCCTGCTGATCCGCAAAGCGAAGCCTACAGGCACCCAACTCGGCTCCTTTAGGCACTTCACTGATCTTTTTCAGGCTTACTGTGAAGCTCTTGCCAGTTCCTCAGTGAGTTCCTACAGGTAAGCAAGGGCCAAAATATCCTTTCCATTGTCGTAATATTGCATAAATTTCAGTATTTGGTATAACGCTTGTTACAAATAATTTCCAAGAATATACCATTACACCACATCTCGTAAGAGATTTTGCTCGGGTAGAATTCCTAGCACTGGAGCATGGGAACAATGTGAACAAAACGAACATGTGCTACTGTTGTTTCAATCACAAGTGATTTTGCGGACTGACATTTCACTTAATAATTTTACATACTTGGCCCCTTTTAAGCGAGCTTCCTTCCTTCCTCTCTCCCTTTTGCTTCATTCCTTTCTTCCTCCCTCCTTTTTCGTTCCTTCCTTCCTACTTCCCTTCCTTGCTTTCTTTTCCCTAACCCATCTCTTGCTCTCCTCTTCTAGCGTTAATACCTCCTTTTATAAGCCCTTCTATAAAGCCCAAGTCTCTTTCTCTTTTTCTGTCTGTTACTATCTTCATACCAGCACAGGCATTCACTTTTTTCCAGCTGTCTGCTTTGCTGGTCACCTTCTTGTCCCTCTCATCTCTGTTCCTTTTCTCTAATTTGTTGGGTGTCAGTTCTCTCCAGCCTCCTTGCTAAACCTTTGCTCGCAGCAATCCTCCCATTCGACCAACTGCCCTGTCCCTGTACATTGTTAGTAGATACTTCCACAAGAACAAGAAATAATGCTGATCATTGCTAGTTTAAGATTGTACTAGACCAGTCAGACCCCTGAAGTGTTTAAAAATGCTGCCATCATCACAGGGAGCAGAACCAAGCAATGAAGCCACCTTGGCGCTTGATGGCTATAGATTGTTGAAAGGTCACTCTAATTGAGTTCTACAGGATCCCTAAGTACATCATCACTTAACAAACTGTCTTGAAGCCCCTTAGCACTACCATAATATATCAAATACGTATCTAGTGATCCCCCTCAAGCCGTTAAACAATTCCCCTCTCATTCTGACTGTGCAGACTTCTTTAACTTAATAGGAACCTGCCTGACCGCCTGACCCAGGGGTCCCTTTAACATGCTCCTTACTTTGTATTCTGTATGCCTCCTAGCTCCCTAAATCTTTCAGTCCTTCTGCTACCCTGCTTGTCCTAAGGACTGGTGCTGGCACCTCTCTTCCCATCTTCCAGATTTCTATAGGCAAATTACATTTTAAATAATGAAAATTATAAAATTGCTTAATGTGGCTCTGTAGCATTCGTTCAAGAGGCTACAAGTGAAAGGAACTGACTGAGTCCTGACTAGGGGTGGGCGTAATTTGCTGTAGCGTAATTACACTCAATTACAGCAAAACTATGTGAGATTGTGCGGAATTCTGCCAGGAGTGTAACCTTTCATTTAATGCCAAAATGGTACCAAGGTTTCTAAGAAAATAGCACTAGTGCAAGAGAACAGGAAGAGCAGCAGCCAGCAGATGCTGGTGCTCTGTTCTTGTGCTCTGGGATTGGCCTTTTGCCAACATTACATTTCCATTCCATTTTGGCACACAGAAACAACCCTCCCCCGATGGTGTTATTCTGCCCACCACCCTTAAACCTCTTTGGGGCACATTCTCAAGGAGCCATCGCCGATTTATCGGCACTTTAGCGCTGCAAAAGTGGCGATAGACTCATCGCACTATTCACAAGCTGGTGCAAACTGCCGACATCGCCAGTTTTCCTGCGATCGCTGCCACAAAACACATCGCCACGGATGAAAGCGACAATTAACGCTAATTATATGCAGAGTAGGCGTACCCGTGCAAAAACACACGAAAACACCACTTCGCGATATTCACAACGAGCAGCCAGATCTGCGATGCGACCCGAAAATAGGTGATAAGGCGCGTTAGCAGCAGGGATTTAACACCTGCCTTTCACTGGTGTTAAGCAGGACGACAACCTGCAGCATGAAAGGGAGCCCAGCCCAGAGCCACATCTGAAGACCAACACATGTCATGGATCCAATGATCATGCAGCTCGGAGACCCAAGAGGTCCACAACACCCACCGCCACCACCCCCAGGCTCCCTCCCTCCCCCCGGACTACCACCAAGGCAGCGCAGAACAAGACAGCTGACCTTCCGAAAACAGCATGGCCCCTCAGCCACACAATTGCAAAATGTGGGGAGAGGTGGGAACCAAGTATGTGTGAAGGAGGCAAGTCACCCATGAATAAGAATCTACACAATGCCAAGTGTGGCGGTGATGTGCTGGACAGACTCCAGTATGCAGAGCACAGACATGTCCCTGTGGACAAATACTGCTGGTGTGTGCAGTGTTGTGGACAGTGGACGCAACCATCTTACCTCAGGCAGTGGGGAAGACCACGCTCATGTAGCTGTGTCGTCCCCCCTGTACGCGGAAGCGGAGTGGGCTGGTACGGCGTACGCCACACCAGCGTAGGAGTGTGAATAAATAGACCGGGGCTCTGGGCGTGGTTCACTTCCGGGATGGCCAACGCATCTGCCAGGGCGGCGCCCCTCACCCTGCCACGAGTCCGCCACCGTGACCGCCAGCCTCCTCAGCCGATCGCTGCCTTCCGCGACATAGGCCCCCAGCGCACCCAGCGGCACAGCACCGCGGAGTAATGTGTGTGCTGACTACTGCCTTCGGCCTACACTGCGGGCAGCAGGGCGCTCAAATCAAATCCAATCCTGACCTGCGAGGACACGCCAGCATCGCTGGCTGCACACCCGCTGAGCGCTTCAGGTGCTACCAACTCAGTGCACCACAAGTCATCGCCACGTGGCTGTGGGCCCTTTCTGACCACTGCCTCCGGCCTACACTGCGGTCAGCAGGGCTCACAATTTAAATTGAGTCTTGATTTATTTATGGAGCAGTCCAGTAGGCAACAGACATTGCTTCCAGTGCGGGCCGCCCGGCAACGCATCATCGCTGGCTGCACACCCGCTGAGCGCTCCAGGTGTCACTAACTCTGTGCAGCTCAAGTCATGGACCCTTTATGATGTAATCTTTTGTGTGTGAGTACAGTTCTGGTGCCCCTACCTCAGTGCACTGCAAGTCATGGACCCTTTATGATTGAATCTGTGTGTGAGATCCGATGATCACTGTTCTAGTAGTTGCCAGCACCAACCACTCCCTGAGGGCTGGCTTACACTCACCCCACACCCATCCAGCACAGGCGTCACTGGACATGTGACCCTGGTAATAAAAAGGGGCCGAGCGCACGTGCCCGTAGCCAGTTCCACCATACATCTAAGTGTGTCCCTGTGGTCATTATGTATGCGTGATGGCCCCTGGCCCTACCACATCACATCGTGCTGTGGACAGCGGACGCAAGCATGTCACCCCAGGCAGTGGGTAAGACCTTGGACATGTAGCTTTGTCGTCCCCCCCTGTAAGCGTAAGCGGAGTGGGCTGGGCTGGCGTACGTCAGTCCAGCGCAGGGGTGTGTTGAATTAGCCCGGGGCTCAGGGCGTGGTTCAGTTCTGGCCTGGACAAGAAAGTCACCAATGCGTGTGTCTCTGTTGTAGTGTCGGCGCCACCCGGCCCGCAATTGACAATTTTGCAATGTAGCATGCACCCGGAGGGCGGTCTCGCACGAACGGAGAAATGAAGGACTGCAAGACCGCTCGGGGTCTTGGCTCATACATGCCAAGTGTTGTGTGTATCTGCATTGCCGCAGCAGGAGCCAAATGCCTAGCCTTAATCGCAGCGCGAGTTCAGCCAGGCATGAACTCTACATCTGTGTCCGCACTATCCTTACCATAGGCCTACACTCACGTGGCCTCCCACCTTCAACGGCCAACATCACAGTGTCATTGTCAGGCTTGTGGACATGCGCAGACAGGCATGACAATGGTGTGCCGTTGGAGTGCCAGTGATGCAACCGCGCAGCGTACACAAGTGAATAGGCTCAGGGGGAGGGAGGAGCAGCTGTGAGGCAACGTAACACACAGTGATGGCGCTCATTTGCCACATGCAAGTCATGTCAAACATGAATCCCAAAGTTGCACACATCCCACCCCACACCTAACAAGCCACAACACAATTCCTGAATGCAAGCGATGACAAACTGACATTAGGGATAAAAGCTCCTTTGTCTGAACCATCAGGCGGAAGCACATCTGCACATCCGACCTCGGAATTGCATGTGCCCGGCACCCCCTGACAGATACGATAGCAGTTGAGGACCATTCCCACACTACGCACAGCCCGACGACAGACCAACGTATACACACCCCACACACAGAAGTCCTTGCTCGGAGTTATCTTGCATGGAATGGCCTTCACACTTACTCCCACACCATCCCAGACGTACAACCGTTGCACACTTAAACCACTCATTGATCCGAGCTGTGGAATTTCATCCACAGAACTGGCGCAGTTCAGAACAGTGCCGCTTCAACCAGGGCCACTAACGCAATGGCAGAACATCCCGGACACATGCACAACCTCTGTCACGTGGAACTGTATCGTGCACGTATGCTGCATTTACTGGGGGCACTGCCATTGGTAGTGCTGCGGGTCAGTTACCGGCTAAGCTTCCGCCTTGCCAACGTCACCTGCGTTCAGCCTGTGTTGCATTGTCGATTGTGCATATTCGAGTGGTCCATGGATGTCTGCCTATCCAACAGGACGGTAGGCGAACTGGATTTCGACATGTGTGTGCGCCCCCTGTTGGCCCACCACCAGGAGTGTCACCGTGATACCCGTCTATGGGATGCCTGGATACTTAGGACTAGGCTAAGATTGTATACAAATGCAACATTGTATGATTTTTGTAAAAAGAAAAACTTTTTTCTTTTTTTGAAAGCCCTCACCCACCAACCTAGTTGGTGGCATGCTTCATCATCGGGCCCACCTGGTGACACCGATTGTGTCCCTGGTGTGCTTCAACGCCTGGTTTACAGCGGAGCAGGTATCTTGACTGAGTGTGCAGTGCTGTGACGTGAAAGTGAATTTAAAAACTGTACAGTGGTCCCATTACCCACAGGGTTTATTTTAATAGTTGAGCCTCTGGCAGTCATAAAAACAAGGCAATGGATGCACGTGGAGTAATAATGGCTCTTACATCCAAAAATGGACTACATGTTTCAGCCAGGCCTCAGATGTATACTGGCTTTCCTCAGGACCTAAAAATTATGTGTGTTGTGAGATCTAAAACTTGGTTTGTGTTTAAACCAAATGTGTGGCACGCTCTAAGGTGCACTATGTGTGAGAGGGGATTCCTCTTAAGGCATTCCTGTATGACAAACACATAAAACGGAACATACAAACAAACATACAATAATACTGCGAAATTAGGCAGAGTTGCTTTTAGTCACGTGCATGAATATACTGGTGACCGTCAATGGCGCGGTAAACAGGCGGCGGTGAAATGCCGATCTGACGGCAATGTGTGTCAAATACCGATATATGCGCTAAAGTGAAGAGGTATACATGTGAATAAAATAAACTTGTTTTAAAAGGAGGCCTTTCTTACACTTGCAATTAGCGGAAGTGCCCCATGAGAGTCCGGCAGTTCTCTAATCCTCTCTCTCCCTTTGATATTTAAATACTTATTGGCAGCGCAGAGCTGTGAGAGCAAACGCTTACATTTAACCATGGCAGAAAACCCAGGCTTAACCTTCAATGAAAAAGACATCAGTGAAATACTTGCAGACCCTACTTTCCTAACAGATTTTAACATTTCAAATACAATAGCCCAAACTACTGATTGGGACACGTTGACAGAGAAGAAACGTAACCGTATTAGAACTATCCTCCATGGACTTATCCTAACAGAATACTTACGAACTAACAACGCGCCACGTGGGCTCCTTGTAACCAACGCTCCCAGGATCTTCCTGGAAGATGCCACCTTTAGGAAGGACTGGGCACAAATAGCCTGGCATTGCACCAGGGACTGGCTGGTGTTGATCATTAAGACCGCCAAACGTCTGTCTGAGGCAATGATCATTGAGATCCAAGCAACAGAAACTCACTTCAAAACAACCATCACATCGTTCAAGAAAAAACTGGATGAACAAAATAAAGAAATGGCTGAATATAAAGAATACCTAACCCAGGCCAAAATAACTAAATTTCAAAAGGACCTTAAGAAATTTTCTTATGTCAAATCATATCCCTACACAGAGGATAACTATGTAAACCCTATCAAACAAGATAGATCTAGTGAGACGTCTGGGGACAATAGCTCAGCCTCAAGTGACTCTAGTACAGGCTCATCCAAATCACGAAGTAGAGGGCGCCAACCACGTTGGCAGCAACCATGGAATGGACAGCCACAAGGCAACCAGTTTGGACCCCCACCCTTCATCCATCCACCACACAACCCATACTTCGGCTGGCCGCCGATGTATCAATTCGGTTCACCTGCCTACTTCCATAATAATCAGAGACCACCTTTTTTAGGACAAGGCCGCAGATCTCGCGGCCGGAGAAGGAACAACCCACAGGTTCATTGGGCAGAACAAGAGGAGCCAGTGAGTGCCAAAACACGGAACAAAACAAGGGAGCAACAACCGGGACCGAGTGGACACCAATGAGAAACGAGGATGCAGAACCATCCACATTGGTATTCAACTTGTCCAGCACTCCATTATCCCCCAAAGAAAATCAAGTACTTAACAAAGGACTTTCCTTTGTCCCCACCACCAAACTGGACAAATTTAAACTCCATGTGGAATTAGCCGAGTTCTTTAGAAAACTCAAGCTGAAGGCCTTTTTGAGAAACAACAAAACGATGAATTAACAACTGTCAAAACTAATGAAACGGGCCTAAGAGTTAAATCTACCTTTATGCCCCCACCAACAAGCATTCCTGTAGAAGTTGCCACATTTGAGCAGGCTGTTTACCACGACATAGAAAGAATGGATACGACAAAAACCTTCAATAACTTCTCGAAGGAAGACAGAGATACCATCCGGAAAATTCAGGACAATCCCACACTTATCATCAAACCCGCGGATAAAGGCGGAGGCATTGTCCTACAAGACAAATCGGATTATGACAATGAATGCCGAAGGCTATTGAATGACTCACGGAATTACAAACGCCTGAAGACGGATCCAACAAAGACCCTGCAAGCTACCATCAAAACCTTAGTGGAACAAGCAGAAGAAGCCCAACACATTTCCAAACAGGAAGCGGATTACTTGTGCACTAGGAATGTGAGAGTACCATATTTCTACACAGTACCAAAGATTCATAAAGAAGCAAGACCCCCCGGGACGTCCGATCGTCTCGGGAATTGGCTCCCTTTGGAACCTCTATCCAGGTACTGTGATTTTTTCTTGAACCCCCTAGTACAAAAGACAACAACCTACATCAAAGATACTAAGCATCTCCTGAACATCATCAAGGATTTGATGTTGGATCCTTCCACGCAACTTCTAGTAGGTTTGGATATTGAAAGCCTTTATACGAGCCTCCCACAGGACGCCACTCTACAAGTCCTCCATGATATACTCATGGACACACCGTGGGAATATCATACTCCCAGAGAATTTATCCTCAATTGTGCCACTCTGGCTTTAAAGGAGAATTACTTTGAATATGAAGGGCAATTCTACCTCCAGACCAATGGCACCTCTATGGGGAGTGTTTTTGCCCCAAGTGTGGCAGGTCTCTATGTCCACCACTTTGAACGGAGACATATATCCCCCATCAACAACCCATACACTGCCAACATCAAAGTATGGCGTCGTTACATTGACGATATTTTCTTGATCTGGACAGGTACTCAAGAATCCCTGACATCCTTCCTCTCGTGGCTAAATGAAAGGGACCCTTACCTAAAATTCACATGCACATCCAGCCCCACCACTCTGGCTTTTCTTGATCTTAACATAACAGCGGAGGATGGTACCTTAAAAACCACCACTCATTACAAACCGACAGCTAGGAATTCCCTCCTTCGGTTCGATAGCTTTCACCCTCGACCCCTCAGGGAAAATCTTCCCTTCGGCCAGTTCCTTAGAATACGCAGGAACTGCAGCCATATATCTGATTACCACAAACAATCAGCAGTATTAGTATCTAAACTACATGACCGAGGATATCCACGCAAAATCGTGCAGAAGACAAGAAAACGAGCTCGTAACCAAAATCGTGAAGCCTTGCTGGATACTATGACACGAGAAGTGCCTGATCAACCCATGACCTGTGTCACCACTTACAATGATGCCTCCAATAAAGTGTCTAGCATCATTCAAAAGAACTGGCGCATTCTAAACTCAGGCAATAGAAACTGGGAACCACCGCTTTTTGCCTACAAACGATCTAGCAACCTTAAGGACCGTTTAGTATCTACACGGCCCAGATTACCCCATAGATCAACCGTAAACACCATACTTAATACATGGGGTCTCCCCAAGATCACGGGACACTACCCATGCAACAATTGCAGCGTATGTCACCTCACACGCCCATCCAAAACACTTGATTTGGAACCAGGTACCACCTGGAAACAGCTACACCACACCAATTGTAACTCATCAAATCTGATATACTTAATTGAGTGCCCCTGTGGTCTACGCTACGTAGGGATGACGACACGCAAAATCAGGACAAGGATAGTTGAACACCGGAGCACAATACGGTGCAGAAAAAACATCAGTCGCCTGACAGATCATTACTTACAACTAGGGCATACCACGAATGATATGTCCTGGACAGTGATCGAACACTTTGATCACAATAATACTGACAATGATAAATTTTTACTCTCCAAGGAACAACGGTGGATTTATCGTTTATCCACCCAGCTCCAGGGGTTAAACGATTCTATCCCCTGGCATAGCCTTACTTATTAACTTCCTCATGAGTTGCTTCTTACTCTTCATGCCCAGTTATCTGTTATGTATTATGACTTATTAGTCCATCAAGAATACTTTTTTCAGACATAATATAGACATAGAGTGACCCACACGCGTGGTGCTCTACACATACTAATTCTGGTCTGCGTTCTCTGTCAGCTATGTTGTCCCAATTTATTAGGGGATTTTGTCATGATCTCAATTTAACCCCCGGTTTCAATATACGGATCTCTCACCACTTAGTGATTAGACGTAAGACGCCAAGCGTCACTCAACCTGTGGCCACGCCCACCCCCCAGACGCGTTGTTAGTAACCTTGCCTACCGGGCACATACGCTCCGCATCATCAGAAAGGGCCGTAGTTAGAATAGAGGACCTCCCCATGTCTGTTCTCTATGTTGTTTCCCTCCCTCTTCTCCTTCACAGGCTAAACGGGAACACGCTTGCTTCATCCGCCAATTACGGGTGATATTTAAGCGCCCGCCAGATCCGGGCGACACATCATCGGAGATCCGAGACAGCCAACTAGGTCTTTATGCGGGTCCAGAGCTGTAATGCAGTAAGTGGGGTTAAGGGAGCTGCTCGTCCACTCCTTCTAACGGTAAGCATTTCTCTTGTGCTTTACCACGGCGATTTCGCCGTCCTTCGTTTTTCTCCCCAGGTTCAGCTAGAACCCCTGCCGGACTCTCATGGGGCACTTCCGCTAATTGCAAGTGTAAGAAAGGCCTCCTTTTTAAACCAAGTTTATTTTATTCACATGTATACCTCTTCACTTTAGCGCATATATCGGTATTTGACACACATTGCCGTCAGATCGGCATTTCACCGCCGCCTGTTTACCGCGCCATTTGACGGTCACCAGTATATTCATGCACGTGACTAAAAGCAACTCTGCCTAATTTCGCAGTATTATTGTATGTTTGTTTGTATGTTCCGTTTTATGTGTTTGTCATACAGGAATGCCTTAAGAGGGAATCCCCTCTCACACATAGTGCACCTTAGAGCGTGCCACACATTTGGTCTAAACACAAACCAAGTTTTAGATCTCACAACACACATAATTTTTAGGTCCTGAGGAAAGCCAGTATACATCTGAGGCCTGGCTGAAACATGTAGACCATTTTTGGATGTAAGAGCCATTATTACTCTACGTGCATCCATTGCCTTGTTTTTATGACTGCCAGAGGCCCAACTATTAAAATAAACCCTGTGGGTAATGGGACCACTGTACAGTTTTTAAATTCACTTTCACGTCACAGCACTGCACACTCAGTCAAGATACCTGCTCCGCTGTAAACCAGGCGTTGAAGCACACCAGGGACACAATCGGTGTCACCAGGTGGGCCCGATGATGAAGCATGCCACCAACTAGGTTGGTGGGTGAGGGCTTTCAAAAAAAGAAAAAAGTTTTTCTTTTTACAAAAATCATACAATGTTGCATTTGTATACAATCTTAGCCTAGTCCTATTTGATGATATACATTAAACTCTGGGGATAAGGACTAGTTCTCTAATCCTCTCTCTCCTTTTGATATTTAAATACTTATTGGCAGCGCAGAGCTGTGAGAGCAAACGCTTACATTTAGCCATGGCAGAAAACCCAGGCTTAACCTTCAATGAAAATGACATCAGTGAAATACTTGCAGACCCTTCTTTCCTAGCAGATTTTAACATTTCAAATACAATAGCCCAAACTACTGATTGGGACACGTTGACAGAGAAGAAACGTAACCGTATTAGAACTATCCTCCATGGACTCATCCTAACGGAATACTTACGAACTAACACCGCGCCACGTGGGCTCCTTGTAACCAACGCTCCCAGGATCTTCCTGGAAGATGCCACCTTTAGGAAGGACTGGGCACAAATAGCCTGGCATTGCACCAGGGACTGGCTGGTGTTGATCATTAAGACCGCCAAACGTCTGTCTGAGGCAATGATCATTGAGATCCAAGCAACAGAAACTCACTTCAAAACAACCATCACATCGTTCAAGAAAAAACTGGATGAACAAAATAAAGAAATGGCTGAATATAAAGAATACCTAACCCAGGCCAAAATAACTAAATTTCAAAAGGACCTTAAGAAATTTTCTTATGTCAAATCATATCCCTACACAGAGGATAACTATGTAAACCCTATCAAACAAGATAGATCTAGTGAGACGTCTGGGGACAATAGCTCAGTCTCAAGTGACTCTAGTACAGGCTCATCCAAATCACGAAGTAGAGGGCGCCAACCACGTTGGCAGCAACCATGGAATGGACAGCCACAAGGCAACCAGTTTGGACCCCCACCCTTCATCCATCCACCACACAACCCATACTTCGGCTGGCCGCCGATGTATCAAGTCGGTTCACCTGCCTACTTCCATAATAATCAGAGACCACCTTTTTTAGGACAAGGCCGCAGATCTCGCGGCCGGAGAAGGAACAACCCACAGGTTCATTGGGCAGAACAAGAGGAGCCAGTGAGTGCCAACACACGGAACAAAACAAGGGAGCAACAACCGGGACCGAGTGGACACCAATGAGAAACGAGGATGCAGAACCATCCACATTGGTATTCAACTTGTCCAGCACTCCATTATCCCCCAAAGAAAATCAAGTACTTAACAAAGGACTTTCCTTTGTCCCCACCACCAAACTGGACAAATTTAAACTCCATGTGGAATTAGCCGAGTTCTTTAGAAAACTCAAGCTGAAGGCCTTTTTTGAGAAACAACAAAACGATGAATTAACAACTGTCAAAACTAATGAAACGGGCCTAAGAGTTAAATCTACCTTTATGCCCCCACCAACAAGCATTCCTGTAGAAGTTGCCACATTTGAGCAGGCTGTTTACCACGACATAGAAAGAATGGATACGACAAAAACCTTCAATAACTTCTCGAAGGAAGACAGAGATACCATCCGGAAAATTCAGGACAATCCCACACTTATCATCAAACCCGCGGATAAAGGCGGAGGCATTGTCCTACAAGACAAATCGGATTATGACAATGAATGCCGAAGGCTATTGAATGACTCACGGAATTACAAACGCCTGAAGACGGATCCAACAAAGACCCTGCAAGCTACCATCAAAACCTTAGTGGAACAAGCAGAAGAAGCCCAACACATTTCCAAACAGGAAGCGGATTACTTGTGCACTAGGAATGTGAGAGTACCATATTTCTACACAGTACCAAAGATTCATAAAGAAGCAAGACCCTCCCGGGACGTCCGATCGTCTCGGGAATTGGCTCCCTTTTGGAACCTCTATCCAGGTACTGTGATTTTTTCTTGAACCCCCTAGTACAAAAGACAACAACCTACATCAAAGACACTAAGCATCTCCTGAACATCATCAAGGATTTGATGTTTGATCCTTCCACGCAACTTCTAGTAGGTTTGGATATTGAAAGCCTTTATACGAGCCTCCCACAGGACGCCACTCTACAAGTCCTCCATGATATACTCATGGACACACCGTGGGAATATCATACTCCCAGAGAATTTATCCTCAATTGTGCCACTCTGGCTTTAAAGGAGAATTACTTTGAATATGAAGGGCAATTCTACCTCCAGACCAATGGCACCTCTATGGGGAGTGTCTTTGCCCCGAGTGTGGCAGGTCTCTATGTCCACCACTTTGAACGGAGACATATATCCCCCATCAACAACCCATACACTGCCAACATCAAAGTATGGCGTCGTTACATTGACGATATTTTCTTGATCTGGACAGGTACTCAAGAATCCCTGACATCCTTCCTCTCGTGGCTAAATGAAAGGGACCCTTACCTAAAATTCACATGCACATCCAGCCCCACCACTCTGGCTTTTCTTGATCTTAACATAACAGCGGAGGATGGTACCTTAAAAACCACCACTCATTACAAACCGACAGCTAGGAATTCCCTCCTTCGGTTCGATAGCTTTCACCCTCGACCCCTCAGGGAAAATCTTCCCTTCGGCCAGTTCCTTAGAATACGCAGGAACTGCAGCCATATATCTGATTACCACAAACAATCAGCAGTATTAGTATCTAAACTACATGACCGAGGATATCCACGCAAAATCGTGCAGAAGACAAGAAAACGAGCTCGTAACCAAAATCGTGAAGCCTTGCTGGATACTATGACACGAGAAGTGCCTGATCAACCCATGACCTGTGTCACCACTTACAATGATGCCTCCAATAAAGTGTCTAGCATCATTCAAAAGAACTGGCGCATTCTAAACTCAGGCAATAGAAACTGGGAACCACCGCTTTTTGCCTACAAACGATCTAGCAACCTTAAGGACCGTTTAGTATCTACACGGCCCAGATTACCCCATAGATCAACCGTAAACACCATACTTAATACATGGGGTCTCCCCAAGATCACGGGACACTACCCATGCAACAATTGCAGCGTATGTCACCTCACACGCCCATCCAAAACACTTGATTTGGAACCAGGTACCACCTGGAAACAGCTACACCACACCAATTGTAACTCATCAAATCTGATATACTTAATTGAGTGCCCCTGTGGTCTACGCTACGTAGGGATGACGACACGCAAAATCAGGACAAGGATAGTTGAACACCGGAGCACAATACGGTGCAGAAAAAACATCAGTCGCCTGACAGATCATTACTTACAACTAGGGCATACCACGAATGATATGTCCTGGACAGTGATCGAACACTTTGATCACAATAATACTGACAATGATAAATTTTTACTCTCCAAGGAACAACGGTGGATTTATCGTTTATCCACCCAGCTCCAGGGGTTAAACGATTCTATCCCCTGGCATAGCCTTACTTATTAACTTCCTCATGAGTTGCTTCTTACTCTTCATGCCCAGTTATCTGTTATGTATTATGACTTATTAGTCCATCAAGAATACTTTTTTCAGACATAATATAGACATAGAGTGACCCACACGCGTGGTGCTCTACACATACTAATTCTGGTCTGCGTTCTCTGTCAGCTTTGTTGTCCCAATTTATTAGGGGGGTTTTGTCATGATCTCAATTTAACCCCCGGTTTCAATATACGGATCTCTCACCATTTAGTGATTAGACGTAAGACGCCAAGCGTCACTCAACCTGTGGCCACGCCCACCCCCCAGACGCGTTGTTAGTAACCTTGCCTACCGGGCACATACGCTCCGCGTCATCAGAAAGGGCCGTAGTTAGAATAGAGGACCTCCCCTAGTCTGTTCTCTATGTTGTTTCCCTCCCTCTTCTCCTTCACAGGCTAAACGGGAACACACTTGCTTCATCCGCCAATTACGGGTGATATTTAAGCGCCCGCCAGATCTGGGCGACACATCATCGGAGATCCGAGACAGCCAATTAGGTCTTTATGTGGGTCCAGAGCTGTAATGCAGTAAGTGGGGTTAAGGGCTGCTCGTCCACTCCTTCTAACGGTAAGCATTTCTCTTGTGCTTTACCACGGCGATTTCGCCGTCCTTCGTTTTTTCTCCCCAGGTTCAGCTAGAACCCCTGCCGGACTCTCATGGGGCACTTCCGCTAATTGCAAGTGTAAGAAAGGCCTCCTTTTAAAACAAGTTTATTTTATTCACATGTATACCTCTTCACTTTAGCGCATATATCGGTATTTGACACACATTGCCGCCAGATCGGCATTTCACCGCCGCCTGTTTACCGCGCCATTTGACGGTCACCAGTATATTCATGCACGTGACTAAAAGCAACTCTGCCTAATTTCGCAGTATTATTGTATGTTTGTTTGTATGTTCCGTTTTATGTGTTTGTCATACAGGAATGCCTTAAGAGGGAATCCCTCTCTCACACATAGTGCACCTTAGAGCGTGCCACACATTTGGTTTAAACACAAACCAAGTTTTAGATCTCACAACACACATAATTTTTAGGTCCTGAGGAAAGCCAGTATACATCTGAGGCCTGGCTGAAACATGTAGACCATTTTTGGATGTAAGAGCCATTATTACTCCACGTGCATCCATTGCCTTGTTTTTATGACTGCCAGAGGCCCAACTATTAAAATAAACCCTGTGGGTAATGGGACCACTGTACAGTTTTTAAATTCACTTTCACGTCACAGCACTGCACACTCAGTCAAGATACCTGCTCCGCTGTAAACCAGGCGTTGAAGCACACCAGGGACACAATCGGTGTCACCAGGTGGGCCCGATGATGAAGCATGCCACCAACTAGGTTGGTGGGTGAGGGCTTTCAAAAAAAGAAAAAGTTTTTCTTTTTACAAAAATCATACAATGTTGCATTTGTATACAATCTTAGCCTAGTCCTATTTGATGATATACATTAAACTCTGGGGATAAGGACTAGTTCTCTAATCCTCTCTCTCCCTTTGATATTTAAATACTTATTGGCAGCGCAGAGCTGTGAGAGCAAACGCTTACATTTAGCCATGGCAGAAAACCCAGGCTTAACCTTCAATGAAAATGACATCAGTGAAATACTTGCAGACCCTTCTTTCCTAACAGATTTTAACATTTCAAATACAATAGCCCAAACTACTGATTGGGACACGTTGACAGAGAAGAAACGTAACCGTATTAGAACTATCCTCCATGGACTCATCCTAACGGAATACTTACGAACTAACACCGCGCCACGTGGGCTCCTTGTAACCAACGCTCCCAGGATCTTCCTGGAAGATGCCACCTTTAGGAAGGACTGGGCACAAATAGCCTGGCATTGCACCAGGGACTGGCTGGTGTTGATCATTAAGACCGCCAAACGTCTGTCTGAGGCAATGATCATTGAGATCCAAGCAACAGAAACTCACTTCAAAACAACCATCACATCGTTCAAGAAAAAACTGGATGAACAAAATAAAGAAATGGCTGAATATAAAGAATACCTAACCCAGGCCAAAATAACTAAATTTCAAAAGGACCTTAAGAAATTTTCTTATGTCAAATCATATCCCTACACAGAGGATAACTATGTAAACCCTATCAAACAAGATAGATCTAGTGAGACGTCTGGGGACAATAGCTCAGTCTCAAGTGACTCTAGTACAGGCTCATCCAAATCACGAAGTAGAGGGCGCCAACCACGTTGGCAGCAACCATGGAATGGACAGCCACAAGGCAACCAGTTTGGACCCCCACCCTTCATCCATCCACCACACAACCCATACTTCGGCTGGCCGCCGATGTATCAATTCGGTTCACCTGCCTACTCCCATAATAATCAGAGACCACCTTTTTTAGGACAAGGCCGCAGATCTCGCGGCCGGAGAAGGAACAACCCACAGGTTCATTGGGCAGAACAAGAGGAGCCAGTGAGTGCCAACACACGGAACAAAACAAGGGAGCAACAACCGGGACCGAGTGGACACCAATGAGAAACGAGGATGCAGAACCATCCACATTGGTATTCAACTTGTCCAGCACTCCATTATCCCCCAAAGAAAATCAAGTACTTAACAAAGGACTTTCCTTTGTCCCCACCACCAAACTGGACAAATTTAAACTCCATGTGGAATTAGCCGAGTTCTTTAGAAAACTCAAGCTGAAGGCCTTTTTGAGAAACAACAAAACGATGAATTAACAACTGTCAAAACTAATGAAACGGGCCTAAGAGTTAAATCTACCTTTATGCCCCCACCAACAAGCATTCCTGTAGAAGTTGCCACATTTGAGCCGGCTGTTTACCACGACATAGAAAGAATGGATACGACAAAAACCTTCAATAACTTCTCGAAGGAAGACAGAGATACCATCCGGAAAATTCAGGACAATCCCACACTTATCATCAAACCCGCGGATAAAGGCGGAGGCATTGTCCTACAAGACAAATCGGATTATGACAATGAATGCCGAAGGCTATTGAATGACTCACGGAATTACAAACGCCTGAAGACGGATCCAACAAAGACCCTGCAAGCTACCATCAAAACCTTAGTGGAACAAGCAGAAGAAGCCCAACACATTTCCAAACAGGAAGCGGATTACTTGTGCACTAGGAATGTGAGAGTACCATATTTCTACACAGTACCAAAAATTCATAAAGAAGCAAGACCCCCCCCGGGACGTCCGATCGTCTCGGGAATTGGCTCCCTTTTGGAACCTCTATCCAGGTACTGTGATTTTTTCTTGAACCCCCTAGTACAAAAGACAACAACCTACATCAAAGACACTAAGCATCTCCTGAACATCATCAAGGATTTGATGTTTGATCCTTCCACGCAACTTCTAGTAGGTTTGGATATTGAAAGCCTTTATACGAGCCTCCCACAGGACGCCACTCTACAAGTCCTCCATGATATACTCATGGACACACCGTGGGAATATCATACTCCCAGAGAATTTATCCTCAATTGTGCCACTCTGGCTTTAAAGGAGAATTACTTTGAATATGAAGGGCAATTCTACCTCCAGACCAATGGCACCTCTATGGGGAGTGTTTTTGCCCCGAGTGTGGCAGGTCTCTATGTCCACCACTTTGAACGGAGACATATATCCCCCATCAACAACCCATACACTGCCAACATCAAAGTATGGCGTCGTTACATTGACGATATTTTCTTGATCTGGACAGGTACTCAAGAATCCCTGACATCCTTCCTCTCGTGGCTAAATGAAAGGGACCCTTACCTAAAATTCACATGCACATCCAGCCCCACCACTCTGGCTTTTCTTGATCTTAACATAACAGCGGAGGATGGTACCTTAAAAACCACCACTCATTACAAACCGACAGCTAGGAATTCCCTCCTTCGGTTCGATAGCTTTCACCCTCGACCCCTCAGGGAAAATCTTCCCTTCGGCCAGTTCCTTAGAATACGTAGGAACTGCAGCCATATATCTGATTACCACAAACAATCAGCAGTATTAGTATCTAAACTACATGACCGAGGATACCCACGCAAAATCGTGCAGAAGACAAGAAAACGAGCTCGTAACCAAAATCGTGAAGCCTTGCTGGATACTATGACACGAGAAGTGCCTGATCAACCCATGACCTGTGTCACCACTTACAATGATGCCTCCAATAAAGTGTCTAGCATCATTCAAAAGAACTGGCGCATTCTAAACTCAGGCAATAGAAACTGGGAACCACCGCTTTTTGCCTACAAACGATCTAGCAACCTTAAGGACCGTTTAGTATCTACACGGCCCAGATTACCCCATAGATCAACCGTAAACACCATACTTAATACATGGGGTCTCCCCAAGATCACGGGACACTACCCATGCAACAATTGCAGCGTATGTCACCTCACACGCCCATCCAAAACACTTGATTTGGAACCAGGTACCACCTGGAAACAGCTACACCACACCAATTGTAACTCATCAAATCTGATATACTTAATTGAGTGCCCCTGTGGTCTATGCAACGTAGGGATGACGACACGCAAAATCAGGACAAGGATAGTTGAACACCAGAGCACAATACGGTGCAAAAAAAACATCAGTCGCCTGACAGATCATTACTTACAACTAGGGCATACCACAAATGATATGTCCTGGACAGTGATCGAACACTTTGATCACAATAATACTGACAATGATAAATTTTTACTCTCCAAGGAACAACGGTGGATTTATTGTTTATCCACCCAGCACCAGGGGTTAAACGATTCTATCCCCTGGCATAGCCTTACTTATTAACTTCCTCATGAGTTGCTTCTTACTCTTCATGCCCAATTATCTGTTATGTATTATGACTTATTAGTCCATCAAGAATACTTTTTTCAGACATAACATAGACATAGAGTGACCCACACGCGTGGTGCTCTACACATACTAATTCTGGTCTGCGTTCTCTGTCAGCTATGTTGTCCCAATTTATTAGGGGATTTTGTCATGATCTCAATTTAACCCCCGGTTTCAATATACGGATCTCTCACCACTTAGTGATTAGACGTAAGACGCCAAGCGTCACTCAACCTGTGGCCACGCCCACCCCCCAGACGCGTTGTTAGTAACCTTGCCTACCGGGCACATACGCTCCGCGTCATCAGAAAGGGCCGTAGTTAGAATAGAGGACCTCCCCTAGTCTGTTCTCTATGTTGTTTCCCTCCCTCTTCTCCTTCACAGGCTAAACGGGAACACACTTGCTTCATCCGCCAATTACGGGTGATATTTAAGCGCCCGCCAGATCTGGGCGACACATCATCGGAGATCCGAGACAGCCAATTAGGTCTTTATGTGGGTCCAGAGCTGTAATGCAGTAAGTGGGGTTAAGGGCTGCTCGTCCACTCCTTCTAACGGTAAGCATTTCTCTTGTGCTTTACCACGGCGATTTCGCCGTCCTTCGTTTTTTCTCCCCAGGTTCAGCTAGAACCCCTGCCGGACTCTCATGGGGCACTTCCGCTAATTGCAAGTGTAAGAAAGGCCTCCTTTTAAAACAAGTTTATTTTATTCACGTGTATACCTCTTCACTTTAGCGCATATATCGGTATTTGACACACATTGCCGTCAGATCGGCATTTCACCGCCGCCTGTTTACCGCGCCATTGACGGTCACCAGTATATTCATGCACGTGACTAAAAGCAACTCTGCCTAATTTCGCAGTATTATTGTATGTTTGTTTGTATGTTCCGTTTTATGTGTTTGTCATACAGGAATGCCTTAAGAGGGAATCCCCTCTCACACATAGTGCACCTTAGAGCGTGCAACACATTTGGTTTAAACACAAACCAAATTTTAGATCTCACAACACACATAATTTTTAGGTCCTGAGGAAAGCCAGTATACATCTGAGGCCTGGCTGAAACATGTAGACCATTTTTGGATGTAAGAGCCATTATTACTCCACGTGCATCCATTGCCTTGTTTTTATGACTGCCAGAGGCCCAACTATTAAAATAAACCCTGTGGGTAATGGGACCACTGTACAGTTTTTAAATTCACTTTCACGTCACAGCACTGCACACTCAGTCAAGATACCTGCTCCGCTGTAAACCAGGCGTTGAAGCACACCAGGGACACAATCGGTGTCACCAGGTGGGCCCGATGATGAAGCATGCCACCAACTAGGTTGGTGGGTGAGGGCTTTCAAAAAAAGAAAAAAGTTTTTCTTTTTACAAAAATCATACAATGTTGCATTTGTATACAATCTTAGCCTAGTCCTAATTGATGATATACATTAACTCTGGGGATAAGGACTAGTTCTCTAATCCTCTCTCTCCCTTTGATATTTAAATGCCTGGATACTTGGCATACATGCTGGCAGCTGGACCTGGGATATTGCAGAACTCCTCGTGTGCAGTGACCACATTGAGCCGCTCCCCTATTGGGCTGTAGTGTTGATTGGTGACAGGGGGTGGACGCAGCACATCTGTCCGGACCTGCTAATGGATATCCTTGCCGTCCTGTTTGATGGAGTCGACAACGACCTCATGTTGGAAATGATTGCCTACGAAGCTGCAATCGCTTTCATGGACGTGTAACTACGTACCTGCAGCCACAACAGTTTGGAACCCATTGCACATGTCCCGACACCTTGTTGCATCTTGGGGTTTGGGTCGCATATCCCATGACAATAGTGGACATGGCTGCATTCGCCTGGACCCCGAATACGTGCGCGGACAACCACGCGGGGTAACACACACCTGTGAAAGGTGAGGCACTCCCCCGGAGTGGACAGCGGCGCTTGGCAACGTTCCTCATTCTGACATACTGCTGCATTGGTCCGCATGTTGTGGCACTTCTCTTGCCCGTACTGACACGCATATGCTAATAAAGTCTGCGCACATTCACTGGTATTCAACTGTGATGTGAGTTGTCTTGAATGACGATGTGTGTCTCACTGCCTATCTGGGTCACGGCCATACATGCGCATTGATAGCATTACCCAGGGAGTACCATTTATGTGGAATCACTGTCCCTACATTCATCAATACTTTCATGCTTAATTGATCAGGGCCATGACATATCAGTGTGAATTTGAATGTTTTATACGCATTCAGTGGGGTGTTTAAGCTGGACCAGTACAGGGCCATGCAAACCCCACTTTACATTGTCGCCCCGTGGAGGGCCAGCCAGAGTCCTTTAGGGATTGACAGGTTCATCGGAAGAGGAAGACTTCAGTCCGCAGTGTGATTGCTGTGTCATTGGTAACCATTCCAAATATGGCAGTCCATGTCGTGGTCCAAGGTGAGTGTCGCTGAGTGTAACGGGGGACAGTGGAAGATGTTATTCCAGGGCATGATGCAGAGGGCAGAACCAAGCTGAAACAGACCATATGGCGGTGATGTATGCTACCACTTCAATCTTACCACCAAGTCAGATTCATCATCATCTTTGTCCTCTGATGTGTCAGGTGCCTCACATGTGGGTGGTGGTGTTTGGTCTGCCGCACTGTGTGGCACTGACACTTCAGGGGGCGGAGATGTGGATGGAGTAGTAGTAGCAGCAGCAGTCATCCGCGCCAGGCCATGTGGCGGCAATGCCATGATGAGGATCTGCAGGGCATGGAAGATCCCAACTACATCTCGCTGGTGTGCATCCGTGGCAGCCAATCGTTCCGCATGCATCCGCTCCATGTTCTCCATGATCCTCCGCATGTGCCCCAACTCCCAGCTGACATCGCTGGAGCCACTCTGACTAGACACTTGTTCTTGTCTCCGAGTCATGACTCCAGCGATGTCAGCCATGGATTGTTGGAGAGCATGGAGCAGACAGTGGGTGTCCGTTAGGGACTGTAAGTGGACCCTGATGGGACTTAGAAACCCACGTATGGCATCTAGTTTGGCTGCCATGAGGTCGAACCCCACCCGCAGCTGATCAGCCATCTTCTCCTGGCACCCTAACACACAGCGTTGGAATGCCATGTGTTGGTCGTGGGGGTCCTGGGAGACAGCCGTGGTGGTGGGTGCTTGCTGCTGTGTGGTCTGTGCAGGGGGTGGGGTCTCCTCGATGCAGCTGGGCTGCCCTGCTCCTGGAGGTGGGGTGCCAAAGCTGTCCATGAGCTGCTGGAGGGCGTTGGTGTCGATGTTGGGGAGGTCCTCTTCGTCATCATTGCTGAGTTGTTGTGTCTGCTCTGCAGGAGGTGTTGATTCTCCCTCTGCAATGTGAAGGGGAGATGCAGATTGACACTGTGTTCACATGTATGTTCACGCATTGTACAAGTTTACTGACGAACTGCATGACAATGTACATTGTGACTGTTTGTGAGGAGATGCCTATCTGATGCGGGACAGTTGACATTTCTACATCATCAGGGATGTGAGGTTGTACTTGTCCATTGTCATCTCACAGTTTCCTGCTATGCCAAATGCGAATGGCCATTTTCTACACACAAGCGGCAGCAGTTGTGTCCTCTGTTCTGTTGTGAGAGTGTTGCAGTTTGTACCACATTGTTGTCAATGTTGAGGTGCTCTGATTCTTATGTGTGTGTGCTGCATTGTGGGTGTGTTGCCCCTTCAGCTCTGATTTGGCTGGCCCTTCTCCCTTTCAGGCGGTGTGCCTTTCACTTCTGTGCTTATACAGTGCTGAGATGTTGCAGACTTGGGTAAATTGGGCTCTTGGTCGGAGTTGTGACTCTTGGGCATGGTTTGTGCGCAGATGTGCTCTACTTAATTGTGCATGTGGGCCATTGTGCCCATCTCCCCCCGTCCCCCCAGTCCCTGGTCGTTACTCACCCTGTTGCTGTTGGCTCAGGTCATGTTGTGCAGTGTCCGGTCCACCAACTCCTGCCACCGTCTCCCCAATGATGACTCGGGTCACCATTTCCTCAATCTCATCCAGCTCCTGGTGTGTCGCGGGCTCCCACCTCCAGTCTGCATTGCTGCTCTCAGGTTGGCAGCGATTTTCAGCTTGGTTTTGCGCTTCACATCAGTCCAGCGCTTCTTGCAGTCGTCCACTTCCCTTCTCTTCATTCCGACTGCATTCACCTTGGCTAAGATGGACTGCCATGTTGTATTTTTAGTTGCCAATGTCACAGTGGAGGTGATGAACAGTTGGTGGTGGTGTTCTGTCACCTCCGTAATGAGGATCTGGTTTTCCTGCGTACTGAAACGCGGGTTCCTCTTATTCTTCTCCTTGCCCTTCCCTGTCCCCGAGGTCCCAGGCTGGTCCTCCGTGGGGCTTGTGGGGTTCTGGTTGTCCTCTGTACTTGCTCCGGCTCCCTCCATGGTGCTTCGCAGTTGTTTGTGTTTTGTAGGTGGTTTTTTTTGCCGCTTTTATAGTGATTGTTCCCGCTTTACTTGTGGGACTTGCGGGCCTGGCGCTGCTTTTCGCTGGATTTTTATCGCAGTTGGGCCCATCGCAACTTTTTTTACGTTCGGGTTTCCTTTTTTATCGTCGTCGCGGTAGTTGTATCGCGGACATTTGAGGCGTTCTCGGGAAACTATTGCATGTTACCGCCGTGTTGGGAATACGAGGTTGACACGGAGTTATTTTCCCGCGATAGACGGCGATATGGAAAATTGCGTTAGCCTATTTTGGCGATGTTTATCGCACGTTCTTGTGAATATCCCCCTTTAAGTGACCACTGATTCCTCTATTTCCATCCAGGTCATCAGATTTAAACCAGTCCCTAAATAGGAAAGAGTTGCCCAGTCTTGTCTGCACAATTCTGCGCACTTTAAGGCAATATCCTCATGCATGGACCACCCGATCTTCCATTTTTGTTTCACCAAAACCAACTATTTCCCTCTTGACTCAATCCAGACTCTATTTACCACTGGTGTTTTTTGTAGATCCCCTCCATACCTTTTTTGGCAGGAACAGCATCTATGCAAACCACATTTTTGATCACTCTTTTTTTCCGTCTATTATAGCAGCTGGAACCTTATATCCTGGATCAGATCATTTTCACCAAGCCTATCACTATGTAGGCTGGTCAGTTTCTGCAACGCGGGTCACAGCTGCGGCCATCTTGGGAGCCCTCTTTCACTCATAAGAATATGTTTGCCACCTCTAACTGAATAATTCTTCTGCTTTCCATATTCTTGCAATTCGACATCGGCCCTAAACTATTTTGCAATAGAATGCCACATATCGTGATCTCAAGCTTACATCTTTTTGCCTTCTTACCTCATAAAAGATAGACAACCAAGATGTAATGTCCGTGAAGAACAAAGGTGGAATAAAAACAAAGTTTTCTTATTATAATACTTCCCCCTCTCTTGCTTAGCCGATCCTCTACCTTCCAGCAACAGCTCTAATTCTAAAAGATTTTGTGCTAATATTCATAGGTTGGAATCTGAAATCCATTAAATAGTTCCTTATCAACCAAGTATGTATCTGCTTTTTAAAAAAAATATGTTTATTGAGGTTTCTAAACATAACAAATCCATACATCACATATAATAACAAAGCTCCGGATGGGAGAAGTGAGGTCGGTTACAGTTTTCGCAGTTCAATATGCGTGATACAACAAATAAAGGAAATCAACACCATATTCATGTGTGTGTGAATCTAGCCCTACTTCTACTCATCCCCCAGTGCATCCCTCAGTGTCCCCCTGATGTCACAATCTGTTATCAGAGTAATCTCTTACCCTACAAGTTAGGCGCCGTCACACGTATCAAGTGGCTTGGTAGGCCAAGTGCTTCCCTTGTCCTGCCTAGTGTCCTGTAAGGGATACCGGTGTTGTCATGGGGGGCGATCATCTGCGTGTTCCTCTAATTTTTCCAGGTAAGTATCCCAGCAGTGCAGTGCATCTTCCCCTCGCCCTCTGTTACGCAGCCTTCTATGTATTGCTAATATCAGCCACAGCCCATTTGTACACTTCAGCAACCCCTCGGTGTAGTGGAAGTGATGTAGATGATTTCCACATTATAGAATGCTATGCTAGAATCAATGGCAAATTTTGAAACCTCATGAGGCCCTTTGGTTTTTTTAGTGATGTACCCTATATTGAGGATGCACCATATCGGGTCCAGTGGAAACAGGTAGCCCGTTACCTTCTTCGCCGTCCACGTGACTTGCTGCCAGATGAGAAATATCACCACACAAGACCACACCATATACACAAAAGCTCCTTTCTCTTCCCCACATCTAGGGCACTTACTAAGTACCCCTGGGTACATTTGTGCTGATCCTCCTAGGGGTCAGGTATGCATGAATTGGGTATTGAAACTGAATAAGTGGGAATTGTCGATTTTGTATCACCTGCCTAACCAATTGAAGGCAACGGGTCCATACTTTGTCTGGCATCTCAATAGTCAGCACAGTTCTCCACCAGTCCCTTGGTGTCTCAGTCCCCTTGGCAGAGTGTTACTGCAGTGCAGTATATAGGTAGGTAATGGACTTGGTGAAGTCCCAACTGTTCAGTACCACTTTTAGCTAGACCTTCAGTGATACGAGCTCCCTATCAGAGCCCCACATCTTCCCACTGGGGTGCATGGTCCCGCAATAAACACCAATTGTTCCATTGCAAGTGCAAACAACAGAGGGAACAAAGGGCAACCTTGTCTCATCCCCCTGGCTATTGGGAGCAGATCTGATATTTGCTCCCCCAGTGCGTACTCGGGCAACATGTCTAGTGTACAATAGTGCCACCCATTTGAGGAAGAGCGGGCCAAATCCCATGTGCCGCATAATCTCCATTAGATAAGGCCATGAGGGTCCCAAATGCCTTTTCTACATCCAGGGACTCCATCCTTCCCACCGTCTCCGCGCGTTTCCCCCAGTCCATGGTATGGAAAAGTTGCCTCAAGTTGAGAAATGTATTCGGCACTGGCATAAAACCATTTTGGTGGGAGTGCACCAGTGATCCCACCACTTCAGCCAGTTGATTAGCCAAGATCTTGCAAAGTACCTTATAGTTTAGATTTAGCAGTGATTAGGGACTATAAGATGTCACATTCAGGGGGGCATGGCCGGACTTAGGGAGTGCAACTATCACCACCTCTCTCATGGAGGGCAGGAGAGGCCCACAGGTCACCACTTCTTTGTACACTTTCAGTTGTTTGGGCAAGAAAAGAGTCTAATAGAAGGCATAAAACTCGATTAGGGACCCATCTGTGACCGGTACCTTCCTGCGTGCCATTTGTGCTATCAGCCCTTTACTTCCTCCAAGGTCAGAGGGCTATCCAGCCTCTGTAGGGGATTAACTGTGGGGGTTTGTACCCTTGTTAGGTATGTGGCAACAGCATCTGCAGTTATCTCCGCAGTCTCCTCACATTGTTCCTTATAGTAGTCCTCAAAGCTGCATTGATCTCAGTTTGTGAGTTCACCACTTGTCCTGGCCACGATTGGGCAGCTCGGGATTCAGCTCGGAGGGCCAAGCCAGCAGGGACTGTTCTTATCCCCCTTTTTGTGTTGTCACTGAAGCTAGGTATTATAGTCAAATTTAGATAGTCTACTCAGCAGTGTCCTGTAGTCTGCTCATAGGGCTGTCAGCGCTAGGCTACTATTTTGGTCAGTCACAGCATCTTTCTCAAGTTCTCTAATGTGGCCCTCTACAGTAAGCACTTCTGTATTCAGACCTCCCATATCCCATACACCGTTTTTAAGCACAGCCCCCTCAGGACTACTTTGAATGCGTACCATTTGATTAGTGCCCTTGGGGCAGACCCCTCATTTTCCTGGAAGTAACTTTCTATGCCTTCACTTATTTGGGGGTGTATTCTACATAATCCAATGCAGAACTAACTAGGCGCCAACTAGGGATCTTTTGTCTGGTTCTTCATCACTTGAGTGATACCAGCAAGGGGTTCTGATCTAATATGGTACACCCTAAGTATGCCACGTGTGTGCACTATGGGATCAGGGTGAGGGGCGAACATCGTGTCTAGTTTGGAGAGTACTGCGTGCACAGTTGAATAAGGAGAGTGTTGCCTGTCTGCTGGTGTAGCAATCTTTGTTGTGTGCCCATGTGCGCAGCTTATGTGAGACCGCACATGATTGTGCCTCTTGTAGTAGGGGTGTGGGTGTCTGTCATTAGGTTCCATGACCCCATTGAAGTCCCTGCAACAGACTGTAAGGTCTGCAGTTTCCTCCAGTAGGGTAGGTATCAGGGTCACGAAGAAGGCTGCGTGTCCTGAGATTCGGGCGTACACCGCTAACAATGCCAGTGTCAACCCATCCAGTGTACCCCCCACTACTACAAAGTGGCCCTCGGGCTATTGTAGTATGAGAGCCCATGAAGAGGACCCCTGGGGGCACACACACCAACACACCCCTGGCATAATCTGTGAAGGACGTGTTGAAAACACCACCCTGCCAGTGCCTACATGGTTTGATAAGTTCCACTGCTGTGAGGTGTGTCTACTGGAAACATGCAAAGTATACCTGTCGTCTCCATAAGCAGGCATAGACCCTGTTGCTCTTTACATATGAACCTGTGCCTCTCACGTTCCACATGAGTTGTCTATAGTTCTGTGAGGTCATGTAATGTCCATGTGTCTGCGCTCCCAGTGTACTCCAGGATGAGGGACGGGTGGGCCATCTCTCACAGCTACAGACACATGTGGTCAAATATAACAGTTTCCCCAAACTCCCCTCCCCAGGCCATTGTGCAATAGTGTGGTGACCGGCCACAAACCTTGCAAAACATAGTGAAAAAAAATGAAAGTCCTATGGATGGTCCGCGGCAGTGCATGGCAACAATTGAGGACATTAAAGTGATCCGTGAGCCTTCCAGCGCCTCATCTTGTGTGAGGTCCTCCCCACCCTTCTATCTCCCTACAGCACATCCCCAGTATTGCAGTTCAGGGCAACAGAGCAATTAGCTTTGCTATACCTAGAGACTTAGCATAAAAGATACAGTAATATCTGAATCTTCACTGGAGATCTGCTGTCATCGGGGTATCCTGAGGGGACCCCCAATAAGGCCTCCAGAATCTCGTCTGGGAGGGAGCCACACAGCTCCGTATGTATTTGCTTTTCAAGGTCTTTCCATCCCAATGAAAGAATAGAGGGGCATATTAGCAAGACCCACGTTAAAATTATCACAGTTTTAGCGGCAGGAAACTGCCGCTAAAACGGCGATAATGGGCTTGCTAATATGCGTTATGGAATTCCAATAGAAGCCCAGGTTAGATGTCCTGCACATCTAACCTGGGCTTCTATTGGAATTCTATAACCCATATTAGCAAGCCCATTATCGCCGCAATTTTAAAGTGGGTCTTGCTAATATGCCCCAGAATCTCCACTCTCAAGCCTCCCACTTGATCGTGCTCGTCCATCAATAATGCAGGACACACACTTACCAGCTCCAGTATTATCACCTGCCCTCTGTCACCTACTTTGCTTTTTTATATCTACAAACCCAAGCTTTCTATTCAAATGTGCAGCTCCTTATTGTTCAAGCTGGGAATATTCTTACTTTCTATTACTCTGCAACACAACAGCTCAAACACTTAAATGGCTGCAATTAACAGGGTAACCTCCCAGGGTGGCCGCAGATCCGTCTAAGTGCTCTATTATTCCTCTGTGCTTCTGTGCTCAATGTTCTGCTCAAGGCCTCCTCTTGCCCATCTCACCACTGAAGGTTTATATCCCTGAATAACGTCTGTAGAAAGACAATGTTTGAAATTGGAGAAGCGGCGAGACTCTTGCTATCAAAGAATATTATCTTCAGTCTCAAGTGCTGTAAGATGAAGGCACTAATTAGTTTAAGCTGTTTGTGTTTTGTCATTCACCTGTTGATCGCTTCTACTACAGCCTCATTATCAACCATAAAACACTTTTCTGCCGACAAACTTCTTCCACCCTTTCTGACTGCACAAGAACAGGAACAATTTGTGATTTAGCAGCAAACTGAGGTGAATGATCAGAAATGACAACATGGTCATTCCAGAAACCAGGGGTACCCGAAGTACATTTCCGAAAAACTTTAAAATATTCTAACACATGCTCACTGGACTAGCTTCATCCTCAGTCACACAAACAAAAAAACATCCAAGAAATGAAAGCTCCGGTCTAGCCCAACCCTTTATTTTGCTGCTTATTCCAGAAAAGTGCTGCACATCTCACAGAAAGGAACAGGACACCTAACAACTCATGGGTGTTACTTTATCTAAAAATAATTTGTGACGTGTATTCCAAGTACGTAACAACCATCAGAGTGCAATGGAGAAGGTGGAATGGCCTCAAAATCCATGCCCCCTTTCCATATGTGTATACTTAAATACACAATCGTACAGTCTGCTGTAACTTCCCATGACCCTTTTGGGCAACGACAAGTTACGGATCAGTTTAAAATTCCCATCTGATTTTTTGGGCACAATGCTATTTGGCGAAACCATTGAATTCACAAAAAGAGTATTTACTGGTGGCAAATTCATGACCCCACACAACTCCTTTTGGCCATTTATAGGAAATTCTGAGCCTTCTCTAAATTATTTTCGTTTGTCATGTCCAGGTAATGGGGCAGCCAATCATTTAGCACCAAGTGCTTACCCCAAGTACCAGTGATTTTCTTTAAATCCCCTACATGCGACCCTTACACACCTGTCCCCTTAGAAGCCCCTTCTTAACTCTGTACCACTGCTTAATGAGAGTCCGTCCCCACAATTTGAATTTAGAGGGCTGTCTCATGTGGACACTCCTTCAATGAACACTCAAAACCTGCTTTTGGCTGGAACACCACCACTCACAGGGAGGTTTGCGTTTCAAAAGGTGCTGTAATAGCCCTCCATCTATTATTACCACAGGTCCATGTCAAAGTCCCTTATTACTTCTAATTATCTTCATCCATACTTGATTTCCCCTCCTTGTCATACATTAACCAGGCAAAGCCCAGAATATGTGTATATGCTTGCTGCCTAATCACCTCCATATATTTAAATAATGACACTCTTCTTTTTAAAAAGTTAACCTGGGTAAGCTGTGTAAGTTGATGTCTATGTTTCCACATTTGCTGGCATCCTACCTAATTTCTTTCATTCTTCCTCAGATCTTTCCTTGCACCTCACCTCTCTGTGCAGCAGCTTAAATAAGTCCGCAAATCTGCCGGCCCATGTGTTTCTCTTTTGTTGACGCCATCAGGTGTGCCCAGGTGGGCAACTAATAAAAGCCAGGTAGACAGGAGCAGGGAGAAGTGGCTTTATTCACGCAACCACCGACAGGTTAGAGATGTTCACATCAGCGTCTCCAGAGCCAGAATGTCCCACGACAATCCATGAGGTAATAGCATTCTGACATTCCACAGCTCAGCTCGAGCTGGTTAATTACAACACATCCCCCTTACAAAATGATTGTGAAGAAGCAAAAAACAAGAAAGCACAATACAATAACATAAAGCATGGAAAATATAAAGCACTAGAATAATAATACAGAACATGGTATTAGCCTAAACAAATGCAGAAGTAGTAGGAGAAAATGGAATATGGCAAAAGAATAAGAATACATTTTAATACAGGACATAATCCTTAAATTTCACAGGGAGGTGCCTGTGCCTGCTTGAACAACCAGTGTTCTTACCTTCCTCTACGGAAGTAGGATCAGGGAGCACAGCAGTGCGGTGAGACGTCTCAGTGAATTTAACAAGCCTAGACATACTCCAAGTACAGCCATTGTCCAGGATTATGACATTTTTCTTTATGGCAATGATGGTAAAAGGGCCTAGGTAATTGGACGAGCCCTTGTGATCATGTTTAGCCCTCTTTACTAGGACACGATCACCCAGATTCCACTTCTTCACCCTGACTGACATTTTATTATCATCCCGCAGTTTGTACCTCTGCTGGTAGTCAGCCAACCTGATCTTTCTCAAATCATCAGACACAACTCTCTCCCTCCGAATGGGAAGCCATACTGGATTAAGCTTAGATTTGGCTACCCCGCCTCTCAAGGCTTCAAAAGGAGATTTTTGAGAAATGGCATTGGGAATAGTGCGGTGCGCCCACCAGGTTTCCCTCAACACACTGTTTAGAGAAATCCTGGAATCCAATGCCCTCTGGACACAGCTTTTGACAACCCTATTCATCCTTTCTGCAAGACCGTTGGCCTGTGGGGAATATAGGGCTGTCTTTTGATGAACATTTCCAAGATCTTTAAGGAAGGCATACATCTCATGGGAGGTGAATTGCACCCCGTTGTCAGTAACCAAGTATTTAGGAATCCCTTCCGACACAAACACATCTTTCAAGAACTCAATCACTGACCTAGAGTTAACAGCACTCATACATTTGGAGATCACCCATTTAGAGGTGTAATCGACAAGAAGAATAACATATCTCTCATGAGAGGGTATCAACTCAAATGGACCAATTATGTCTAACCCCAACTTGGTCCATACGACATCAGGGACCTCAACGGGAGACAGAGGAGTATGACTGGTGGTATGAGACTTGTCATTAATGGCACACAGATGGCAGTCCTTGACCACGCTCTCTATCACTCGGTCCATTCCAGGCCACCAATATTTTTCCCTGACACGTGCTTTGGTAAGACTCCTACCTAAATGCCCTTCATGAGCTAGATTCACCACTTTCCCCTTCAGTTCATCAGGTGGAACCACTCTGTCCCCCCTCATGAGGTATCCTTGGCAAAAGGTAAGATCATCTTTCACAGCCCAGAAAGGCTTCAAATCAGAGTCAAGATCTTTGTACTCTGGCCATCCCTTAGAGATGAAAACTTTAAGGGCGGAAAATACTCTATCATTACTAGTACAAGATAACCATTCTTCCCTTGATAGCGAGGGTTCAGACAGCCAATTAACACACTCAAACTCCTCAACAACTTGTTCGCTGTTTAAAGGCAGACGAGACAAGCAGTCAGCAGACTTATTATTTTGGCCTGAGATATATTGCACACGGAAATTAAACTCTTGTAGACCTTCGCTCCATCTTTTCAGCCTAGGGGTCATGTGGTCACTGTGATGACATGAAAAAACTTGGACAAGGGGGCGATGATCGGATTTAACAACGAACGGAATTCCCCAAAGATAAAATTTGAAGTGTTGTACTGCCCAGAATACACTTAATGCCTCTCTTTCAATACAAGAGTAGTTTACCTCAGCTTCTCTAAGGGCCCTAGAGGCAAAGGCTACAACTTTCTCCTCTCCATCAACCATTTGGGAAAGTACAGCTCCAAGTCCCTTCAAACTGGCATCGGTAGTCAAAACCGTTTTTAACTTGGTGTCGAAATGCCCCAAGGTTGGCATTTTGCCAATTTCTGATTTAACCAACTCAAAAGCTGCTCCACACTCAGGGGACCAGTCAAAATGCACCCCTTTCTTTAACAAGGCCCTAATAGGCTCTACAACACTAGCGAAAGTTTTGACAAACTTAGAGTAGAACTCAGCCATTCCTAAAAAGGACCTGACTTGTTCTTTGTCTTCAGGTGCTGGAGCCTTAATAATACTCTTTCCCAGCTCTAACTTGGGCTGTATACCATCTCCAGAAATAACGCGCCCTAGATAGGTAACAGACCTCAGTCCAATACGGCATTTCTCTCTCTTGACTGTGAGCCCCCTACCCTTCAACCTTTCCAAAACTGACCTCAAGACAACACCATGTTCACACTCATCCTTACCATAAATCAAAATGTCGTCTTGGAAAAACAAGACATTTGGTAGGTCCCCCAAAGCCATTTTTATAATCCTCTGAAAGCATGCCGCTGCTGAGGCTAACCCGAAAGGCATCCTCAGGAATCGGTAAGCTCCCAAAGGGGTTACGAATGAAGTTAAATGCCTAGAATCCTTATGGAGCACAATCTGATGGTAAGCGGATGAAAGGTCTAAAACACAAAAAATGTTGGCACCCTTCAATAAACTGATAGACTCGGAGATATTAGGTAAGGGCTGGCGGTCCACCCAGATCCACTCATTTAGTCCGCGTAAGTCCACACACATTCTCACAGCAGTGCCACCATCTTTGGGAGCCAAAACTACCGGGGCCAACCACTCCGAGGCCTCAATCTCCTCAATCACCCCCAATTTTAGTAACCTATCAAGCTCAGACCTTAACGGCTCAACCATCAAATTCAGCACCTTTCGCACCTTGTGCACATATGGTTTAGCTGCATCCTTTAAGATGATCCGATGCTCGAAACCTTTGAGGCAAACAAGAGTGTCAGTAAACACCTCAGGAAAATCTTCAAAATACTCATTAGTATTATTCACATTGTCAATCAACATGACTTGGTCTTGCGGATTTTTGGCACTTGGGTTCAAAATTATACCTAAGTCACGCTGGTGCCTCCACCCAAGCAGATTGTCTCCCCTCTTAGCCACATATACCTTCCCAACAGTCTCCCTCCCCTTGAACACGATTTTCGCAACTACATACCCAATAATGTCTATGGGGGATTCACCATAACTAAGTGGGGAGATGTCCGGAGGCAGCAGTGTGACATTCTCAAGCCGTACTTTCTCATCCCATAGCTTGTTACTTATTAAGGTAAAAGGGGAACCTGAGTCAGCCATGACGCTAAACTCATTCCCGTCCACAGATATGTTACAAAACGGCATGGTAATTTTCTCAGAATCAACATTCCCATCGCATTCAGAAATACTAGAGACAATTACAGTGCGAGCTGTCGCAGGAACACTTTCAACAGCGCGAGTCCTCTTGGAAGACTTGCAAACTCGGGCATAGTGCCCCTTAATCCCACAATTGTTACACACAGAATCTCGGGCAAAACAATTGGGATAAGCAGAGGAATGGGAATAACTTCCACACCTATAACATCGTCCCCTTTGACTATCATTGGGATTCCTGTCACGAGTAGGGAAATGCTGTTGTTGAAGATCACGTTCAGTGCGTGGTTGGTTATCCCTATGGGCTGCCTGATATTGAGTGTTCTTTGAAACATTCTTGTTTTTGGGATCATGTGACACTCTAGCAACATTGTCAATAAGTTCTTCACGAACATCAGCATCAGATAGAGCACGTACACCATCTTGGCTCTTTTTGATGCTATCACTCTGGCTTTGGTTACTATCTTCACGATTTTTCCTTCTCTCTTTTACCCAAGAGGAAGTATTTTCCCCTCCTTCTACAATTGCAACGGCCTCGGTCAACGTAGGATTTTTGGACAAGAGCTTTTCTTGTACTCTAGTACTGTTGGTACACCTTACGAGTTGATCCCTCACAAGGGAATCAGAAAGCTCACCAAATTCGCAGGTCCGTGCCAAGGTCTTAAGTGAAGCAACATAGCTGCCCACACGTTCACTGGGACCTTGGACTCTTGTGAAGAATCTGTGACGCTCGAGGACCACGTTGATACGAGGTCCGAAGTAACATTCTAACATAGTCATTGACATTTCGTAAATGTCAGTAGGCTCACCATTGCCATTGCCTACTGGTATGGGGTCCATGCTGTCATATATATACTTGCCCTCAATGCCAAGGTTATGAAGCAGGATGCCTTTTTTTCTGAAAGCTGAGAATTTTTCTCCCCCAGTAGCCACTATATAACAGTCAAATAAGTTCCTCCACCTTTTCCATGGGAGAATTGGGTCTCCTTTTTCAGATAAAAATGCGGGGGCTGGGACATGCTGGTGGATGTGGCCATGATGATGAGTGAGAAGGAAAAACAAGTCTCTTCAAAGAAATAATAGCCTTAGGATGACTCACACACAAAAGCAACAAAAAAAAAAACAGTTCTCACCGTGAGGTAAATCAGCACATTTTTAATCTTTTCTTTTCCAGTTCACCTCGCTTGACTCATGGTAATTGTTAATTGTTGTGATCGTTGAGATCGTTATCTTTCTTTTTACATCTCACGTTTTTACACGTCTCATAGACTACACAGATGCATTGCGTACCTTTACTGTTGAGGGGTTTCTTCCCTTTATCAAGATGGCCACCACATTGCACGTTGCACGTTGCGTGAAACGACGCGTGCGTCCAGCGTCAGAGTCACAACGTGATCAGAAGAATGTAGGGAACAAGAGACTTCACCACGCGAGAACGCCAGGGATGCGAACGCGGAGAACGAACAGATGGGAATGCAGGAACGCAGGGATTTTAAAGGTAAGCCATCAACTGTCACTCACTGTTATGTTGGTTTTTATGACTTAGGCATCAGGCATCAGTGCAACCTGTAATCCGGAGTGAGTTCCGATGTCCTAGTTGCAGCGCAGCCGGCAGTCCGTAATTCTTGTCAAAATCCTTGAAAATGTTGAATCTTAAGTTTGAAGAGATGGTCCATGTGGTTTGCAGGGGAATCGGTGGTTGCTCAACTTGTCCCCAATCAAGAGCAACTCGTCGCCAGTAATAAAAGCCAGGTAGACAGGAGCAGGGAGAAGTGGCTTTATTCACGCAACCACCGACAGGTTAGAGATGTTCACAGCAGCGTCTCCAGAGCCAGAATGTCCCACGACAATCCATGAGGTAATAGCATTCTGACATTCCACAGCTCAGCTCGAGCTGGTTAATTACATCACCAACCTTTGACCTGGCCCCCATGAATCGTCAATTCTTCGGCTGCTGCTTCCTCCTTCAGTCATCTCTCTGCTTCTTGCTGCAACTGGTGTTTGCCATCATATTTGCCCGTGTCTCCGCAGAACATGCCTTGACTACATCACCCCTAGCTGTCAGCTGCACTTCTCTTACTTCCCCTCTCCCTTCTTCAATGACATTCTCCTACTCCCTCTGCTTTTCCACCTGCTTTTTTTCTGCCCATGATTTTTTCTATGTGTCCCACTGCATCTTGTGGTCTCCTCTCATGTCATTGTCCGGCTGCCCCCCCACTAGTTTTCTGTCCACTTGCTTTGACTTCCCTTTTCCTATTTAAAAACTGACTTCACTGCCTACTTCCTGCCCCAGAAGTGCAGTTTGTTGTGCCCTGCTTTCATCGATGTAGCCTTCCTCGAACCTTTAAGCTCTATCCAGAGAGTCTTATCCAGTTACAAGACCTCTCCCTGAATTACATCCACTTCTAGCAGTGAAGACTACGTTTTGTGGAAATTCCGCATTAGTATCATGAGAATCAGTAGTTTCTGGATGCTAAATTGCTGCAACATTATACATTATGGCATTTTTCTCGGGCTGGGACTATGGTACCACACTATTTCTACAGGTAATCCTGGAATTGTACGCCCTTTTCTGGGGACAATTTCACCTGCCTATATTTGTTCACGTACTTACACCCAACACGTGTACATCTCTATAAAAATAAATATGTGACAGCTCCTGAATAACACGTCCCAAGTTATATTTTGGACTCTTTCTCAATTATAACTTTGACAAGGTTTGAGTAACAGGTAAGCTTTTCAGAAGTACGCCGACGCTGCCTTTTAGTGATTTCAGCTTGATAATCCCACCTGCCTAAAGACATCTTCTCAGTACATCAAGGGTTCTATGTAGAAGGAACTTTTAAGATGAAGAGACACTCTTGAAGATTGGTCTGGGAACTGGTGAGCTCCCCTGGGAGCTCACCAGTTCCTCTGCCAACCGTGTCCTGGTCTCTCTCCTCTACATTCCAGATTCCAGAGACCAGATCACTGCTTGCATAATAACATGGCAACAGTCACCAGGGATACAACAATAATAGAATATAACATATCTCGCTTCTTTTAACAAAACAAAATTAAACAAAAGACATAAACACACTTAGATTTGCAGTGCTGTATAAGTATAACTTGAGTGATAATTACACCATGGTTTTTTATAAAATCCATGTACACCAGAAATCCTTGTGCCACACAGGTTTTTGTTTCACTCTTCCACTCAACCTCCTTCCAATCATGTTTCCTCCATTCCGAACCTCCTTCCTTCTCTTCCACTCATCCACTTCCACATGAGGACATTCCACCACTCTTCTGGCATTCCACCAGTTGCCGTCCGCCAATAAAAACCTATTTTCTAGAGTCTTCACAATACTTCTTGGCTCAGACCACTTGGAAGACCCCTTCATCACTATATTTCCTGAACAAACTCTCAACCACATGTCTACCATAAATCTCTTCTTCTGTTTGACTATCTTGTCATTATGTCTCTGCATGTACTGATGTTAGTAATTCTTCATCTTCTCCTGTAACTCTTCCTCTTGCAACTTTTTTTTTCCATACCTCACCATCCATGCCGGAACAGCCACCGTACAAGTTACTCTCCCCTTCAATAAACAAAAAGGAGTCTACCCTGTCGCAGAATGGGGAGTAGTCCTGTAATTCCACAACATCTCCTTAATTTGTTTCTTCCAACAAATGTTATTAGATAAAGCCAATTGCACACTTTCACCCAACATCCGGTTGAAGTGTTCAATAAGACCATTTCCCCTTGGATGATATACAGGGGTTTGACTATGCTTAATGCCCCACTTCTTAAGAAAACTCTGAAATTCATTTGAAACAGACTGCGGACCATTGTCAGTCAGAATCTCTGCAGGACACCCCTCCCTACGGAAAATATCCTCACAAAATGCCATCAGATTTGTAGATTTCACCTCACGCATGAATGCCACTTCCGGCCACTTTGAATGATATTCCATCATTACTACAGCGAATCTATCATTTAACCCTAAACAGTCAAAAGGCCGACATATATCCATGGCAACTTTCTCCCAGGCCTTCCGGGGCCACTACACTGGGTTAATGGTGGTCTCCTGTACCGAATGCGATTTATCACTGCACATACATGAGATACAATCTCTCACATATCTTTCGATCTGTCTGTCCATACCTGGCCACCAAAAATCCATCCTGATTTTCCTCTTCATGGCAGACATTTCACCATGTCCTTCATGCATTATGCCCAAAGGTCTACTACGCAATCCTTCCGGTACTACCAATTTGTCACCTCTCCTCACTATACCTTTCAACTCCGATAGTTCTTCCCACACATTTTTATATATATCTGACTCTTCATCTAGTTTCCAACCATGAATTTCGGGTAACTTGCTTGTCACCTTTACCAACACAGGGTCTCCTTTTACTGCATCCTTCCATTCATTTTCATCTATTGCCCGGCACACCTCTGAAATATCTGCCACCAGCCAATAATCATCCTCCTCACACACATCAACATCCAAAGGTAGTCTGGACATGCAGTCGGCATTTATATTCTAAACACCTGGGACATATTTCATTGAAAAATTGTATTCCTGTAAACAATATAACCATCTAGCAATCCTTGGCATAGCCTTGGCTGCACCCGCTGTGGAGAACAGGTCTACCAGCGGTTTGTGATCAGTCTGTAATTCAAATTTAGTGCCCCAGATATAAATCCGAAAGAACTGCACACCCCACCAACATGCCAAGGCTTCTTTTTCAATAACTGAGTAAGATTTTTCTGCACCTTTTAAGGTCCTCGAAGAGGAAAGCCACTACTCTCTCCCTACCTTGGTGTTTCTGCATTAAAATTGCCCCTAGTTCATAGCCACTGGCATCGGTAACAATCGTGGTTTGGTCAGCAGGATCAAAAGGTTTTAATGCCACTGCCCTTGCAATTTCACTTTTAATAGTATTAAATGCCTTTTGACACTCTTCTGTCCATGAGTATGTTACCCCTTTTTTCACGAGATCCCGCAAAACATATACTTTGTCTGCAAAATGGTGCACAAATTTGGCATAATATTCAGCTAATCTCAAAAATGACCTAAGTTGCTCTTTATCTTGAGGGGCAGGTGCATTCTCCATGGCTTCCACCAACTTATGCTTAGGCTTGACCCCACTGAATGTTAACGTATGTCCTAAATATTCAACTTTGATTTGACTGAACTTACATTTCTCCAATCCTATTGTTATCCCAGCCTTCTCTAACCTAGATAGTACTTCATTGAGAATATCATTGTGTTGAACCAGGTCCTTCCCCCATACTAAGACGTCATCTTGAAATACCAACACATTCTTCATGTCCCCCACTATACTCTGCATTACTCTCTGAAAAACTGCAGATGCAGATGCCAGACCAAATGGCATGCGTACAAATCGAAAAGCCCCTTCTGGTGTGATAAACGAAGTTAGATGTCTTGACTTCTCATGTAGCTTTACCTGGTGGTAAGCATTAGATAGATCCAGAGTGGTAAAATATCTACCCGCAGAAATTCCTGATAGCATCTCGTTGTTCCGGGGCAGGGGATGGCGATCCACTGATATGCACTTAATTAGATCTCTCAATTCCACACACATGCGGATACTGCCATTGGGTTTCATCGCGATGAATATGGGACTAACCCGTTCCGAAGCCTCAATTGGCTCAATAATACCATTAACACATAACCTATGTAATTCCTTCTTCAAAGCCTCCCTCATCATCAAAGGTACATTTCGTACTTTATGTACAATAGGTTTAGCATCATGTTTGAGTATAATCTTGTGCTCAAATTTTTTCAAACAACCCAATTTGCCACTAAACAATGCAAGGCATTGGTTAACCCATTCACATTTACCTTGAGTTAACAACACTTGTTGGGGATGATTGGGGTTTAAAATCATGTTGATTTTTCATGTTTATATAAAGTCTCCTGAAGGTAAAACATGGTGTCAAGGGCCCAACATCTTTACAGCGGTAAATAGAGGTAAATGAGGTTTTGCATTGAGAAATTACCGTGAAATTACCGCTGCATCAGTTTCTGGTAGCAAGAGGAAGGTTATTATCAATTAGTTTGGTGATTAAGGATTATTAATATCACCATCAACTATTTGACTAATAGTCCATTGACCTTAGGAAGAGAGTTGATCTGTGAAAATTAGTTCTAGAAAATAATTGCCCAAGTTAGATAAATGTCCAAGTCCTGATTCCTGACTCCAGTGCTCAGAACCTGAAGACTGGCAAAGCAGTACTGAAAGGTGATGCAAGAAGGTGATTGCTGGAGTGGTGTGAGTATCAATAGGGTTGTGAAATGTTGTTAATGTGCTAGGATGTATTTTTGAAGTGTTGAAAATAGTAAGGGTTTTGACTGTTGGTGAAATTTTGCTCATTTTGGATTGATGGTTATATTGATTATATTGGTAATTTCATAGGACAGCATTTATTGGTTATTGATTACATGTTTTAACTCTTCATGTTCAGTAAGTTAGTGTCTTGTTCTATGTTGTCTGGAAAAGCAGGTATGTACACCTGTGGAAATCCCGGGAAGGAATAGCGGGTGGTAACTGGAAGCCACACTGCAGGAGGTTACTCGTCTGTTGGAAGTAATACTGAGAAGCTACGTAGGGCTGGCAGTGTTACAACAGGGACCATATATCGTATAAAAGTGAGTGTGAATGGTAGCATAAGGATTTTACCTGCGAAGTCACTGGCTCTACTTCCCAAAAGGGGTATCCAAGTAACAGGTCTTATCTGGAGCTTGAGAGAAAGGCAGGGTAATGGAATTTGTTACACTTGTCGACACGAAAGAAAACTCTTGAAAAAGTGAAAACTATCCTTTATTTAGTGGAACAGACAGAGTAGCGAATGTTTTTATGTTGTTATTAACAGAATTTTGATTAAGAAAACTCAGAAAAATATTGCAGTAAGATTTGTGGAGGGTCAGTAGTAGGAGTTAAACTGACTGAAATTGAAACTGACAGCATTGGAGAAAAGAAATTGCATTGAACTATTGCAGAAATGAAATTGTTTAAAGGTTTAAAGAAGCTGTTAGGAGGTAAAGTGAAAAATTCGTTTTTAATTGGTGATGCTCCTGAAGGAACACCTATGCATTTTATGTCTACCAATTTGGGACAAAATTCATGTATGTGGGTTCACCAATGGTGCAAGATTACTGAAAAAGAAGGTCCTTTGAGGTTTCCAAAAGATGGTACTTTTGAATTGCAAATTATTGACAAATTAAGGGAAGTGTTATGTGAAATAAAGACACCATCTAGAGCTGCACAATTTGAGGCCTTAAGCATGTGGGAAAAGACAGCGAGAGACAAAGCAAGTGAGGATAAAAAGGTAAAGCACCAGATGCAGGAGAAGGGAATTAATGATGATAAAAAGCTTCAAATAAATAATTATTATGGGGATGAAATAATGGATGCATTGTTAACTGAGTGTCCGCCACTTTATGTGGTTCCCATTAAAAATACTGAAAATAGTGTACTAGTAAGTACTACAGTGGCTACTGCTTCTGTTAAACAGAGAGAAACACAGATTGAAAGAACTGTGCAGACATTTCAGATTGACCCACTACCTGTTGATTCAGCACTGACAGTGATACCTCCAGGTGTTACTGCTTTAAATGTGACTGATTCAGTCCAGATATCACAAACTACAGATGATGCACAGGCAATGCCTAGAAAAATTGTGACTGTCCCAATTAATATGGCCCCTACTCAAAAAGTTCAAAGAGCTGCAGAAGGAGTAATTATGTCAGGGTTTATTTCAGAAACTCAGAATTCACAGATTATTGAACAGAAATTACCCCAGACAGTCCAAGCACTGAAAGGTGAGGGAGAAATAGTCTTTATAACACCAATAGCCCATGGAAAAATGAATATATTTGAAGATGGGATTTTTCAAACCTGCTGTGAGGAAGCAGCAGTGCTTAAAAAGATAGAAAGCATGGGGGACCAAATTAACCCAGACCATGGAAAAGAGAAACAGCTTAGTGTTTTTAATTCAACATCTGAACATGAAGAAATTAACAGTCCCTGCTGTTCAAATCATGAAAATGTGAACCAGTGTCAGGAAAAAGAATTAATTTCCTTGAGTAAGGAAACAGCTACATGTGCAGTAACTACACATGGTAGACTGACCGATTTGGCTCAAAAATATGAAATTAATGTTTCAGGAAGTTTTCCAATTCAGAAAAGCTTCAGGGTACATATGAATGATGAGGCAAATGAGACAATGTGTTCTTCAGGAATTCAATTGCACATTGCAGAAATGAAATATATTTTTAAATGCAACGGGTTTGAGAAATTAGGAGACAAGTGGGCAAGAAAACATGAGAAGAAAAAGAAACCACCAGACCTTGTTAGGGAAAATAATAAGCAGAATGAGGGAGAAGCTTTTGCTTACTCATTGAGAGAAAAGGTGGGAGACGTGCATGTTCGTATGCCACGGAACAAAAGTGAACTTGCAGCATTTCTGAACACATTCCCACAATTGAGAGACAAACTTATGCTGTGGTACCCACAAGTTGATGGATTTGTTGAAATTTTAAAAGACTTGTGCATTAATTTGGAAATGTTCTTTGACATTGCCATGCAGACTGAATTGTGGTTTAAATATAAAGTTGCTGTGCAAAGGCCAGGTGAGGAGACAATGAAAAGGGTTTGCATGAATGCACCATCATTTCCTGTTGTTATTGAGAAAAACGTAGCAGTGATTACTTTCCTGAAGGGCAGAGTGCCAGCAAAGGATGTTGATTGGGTATAGATTAAAAGAACACAGGATGGAAGTAAAGGTGTTTTGGTCTGTGCACATTCAGGTATGGATGTTGTACTGCTGGAAAGGGTGTCCTTTTGCCATCTTTATAACAGATTTGAGCATTGGAAGAAGAAATTTAGTTTTAAACATGATGCAGCAGTTGGAAATGTGCAAAAACAGAGAGAAATACAGGTGCAAGATGTGTCAGCCAAGCAAATGCAAATGTCAGTTCAGAAACAGGTACCAATGGCAGGAGTTTTTCAAGCCCAAATGGTCCCACAAAATATGGAAAATGCTAAAATTAATTTAAATAAGTTGTCCAGAGCAAATGTGAATTATTTTCAGAAACAAAATCAGAACCCAGTTCAACAGGTTGCTATATTTGAAAATGAGAGTTTTAACCCTAACAATTCTGAATTTACCAAGTCCATTGTGAAAGCAGTGCAAGATCCCGACTTAGGGGCCGATTCCGATCTCGGCCGGTAGGGCTCCGAATAGGATTCGGCTTTACCGGATCCGATTCGGAGCCCTGTTTCCCGACCGAACCGTACGCGGGTCCGGCCGAGCGAGTACGATGCGAAATCGCCGACCGACTCGTCCGGGCGTCCCGACCGCTCCGACCGACTCGCTCCCGGCTCGAATCGCTCCGACCGACTCGCTCGGACTCCGACTCGCACCGCGCAATGGAGACGTTTCCCGGCCGGGTAAGTACGATGCGCGCCGCGAGCGAGTCCGACCGAGCCGCGCCGTCCGGCTCGTAAGAGCTGTCGGAGCCGTACTTTGGGGGTCCGTGTCGGACCCCTCTGTGCGCTGTAGCTGCGCGAGTCGCACATCAGGGGACCCATGGGTCCCCCTACCTGTGCGTGTACGGCGCGAATCGGCTCCGCCGCGTACCCGCTGTAGGGGCGCCCTTAGTCCGACTCGCACCCATTGAGTCAATGGGAGCCCGCGTACTCGTCGTACGACCGGCTCCCATTGACTTCAATCGGAGTCCGACCGACTCGAGTCCGATAACATACGGACGCATCGTACTCGTTCGGTCGGACTGCACGGGTCCGATTCGGTCGGAAATCTCTCCGGGTCCGGCTCGGTCGGAGAAATTTCCGGCCCGAATCGGAATCGACCCCTTAGTTGTAGGACTTTTAAAAAGAGAAATTACAAACCCAGTTTTAGAAGAATTTGCACCAAAAATAGGCCCATTTGAGGAAAATTGCCAAGTTGTTGTTTGTGACTCAGGCCTAGCAGGAAAACAATTGTTTTGCAAATTAAACAGCACAAATTACTGTACACCAGATAATGTTAATTTTCAGATTCCTGATGAGGATGTACATTTTAAAATGGCCCAACAAGAGACAGCTGTAGCATTGTTTTCAGAAAAGACAGTTGAAAAATTACCTTCTGATTTGAAAGAAATAATAAACACAGAAATAAGAGAGTTCACAGAGAAAGATGTCAGATTAATAAAATGTGCAGAACATGTCTTATTTAAATTAGAACTAGATGACATGTATTCAAGAACACCATCAGTTGCAGAAATTTTACCCATAATTGGAGATAAACTGAGTAAAAGATTTTTCATGGAATTGATTGGAAGTTTATGTAACTTTCTGATCACAGGTTCACAGAAACTAAATGAAAAGAACAGATTAGTGCAGGAGATTAATAGCATAATTTTTCCATGTTGTCCTGTGGTACCGAATCCAGCCAATATATTTTTTACATTCCATGTGCTGAAGAATGGATTACTGTTATTGATTTTTGTCAAGTTCATGACACAGTGCCATTGCATGGGAATAGTCAGGAGTACTGTCAAAAAGAAAATGAATGTCTGGGACACATAATTGGAAAGGGAGCTAGAAAGGTGTCACCAGAGAGAGTGGAAATAATTCACCAGATAAATCCACCTCAAATTCAGAAAGAAGTCAGGAAATTTTTGGGAATGGTTGGCTGCTGTAGAGAGTGGTTACTAAACCTTTCCCTAGTGGCTAAGCCTTTACTGAGGCTGACACACAAGGAGGTGTCTGATCCGCTTCCATTGGACAACAATTGCACAAAAGCATTCCTAGAGTTGAAAGAGAAAAAGTGTCGCGCCCCAGCACTAGGAATGAAAGTTTATTTAAAAGAAAATACACCAATTTGCAGTGAGAGGGAGGGCTGCGCTCTCTCAGTGCCTGTTCAAAAACATGAATGTGTTCAAAGGTCTGACACGTATTTCCCAATGACCGTTGACCCCAACGTCACAGACATGCCCAGCTGCCTTAAATTAGTAGCTGTGGTAGATGTCAGTCATAAAAAGAGTGAGTTTATAATAATTGAATTTCCAATTATTGAAATGGTTGCTTCCTTTGTGGAGTTGTTTTGGGAAAATATTGTGACCAAGAAATGTCTAAATTCAAATGTATTTAGCTTACTGCCAGCAAATGAAATTGTTTGTGATCAAACTGAACCTAAATGTTTAAATGTCATGAATTTTTGCCAGAAACCAATATCAGACTTTAAGGATGAACGTCTGATTCAGCCCAACAATGTCCATTTTGTAGATGGCCCATGTTTGAAAGGTAATAATGACACATTAAAAGCAGCACATGCTGTTCTTCCTATACATTATGTTGTCAAAGCTTCATGGCTTTCAGTAGTTACCTCAGCCCAAAATTCGAAATTGATTGCCCTTACCATAACATGCAATATAATTTCTCAATTGGGAGTCACTGTTGTCCTGGGAAAGAGAAATGCTAATTCAGTTGCACAATATTGTATCCTGTTAGTAGTAAATGTGTTATTGCAAAAACTGATGCCCAGGTATAGATTGCCAGTTTCTCTGAAATCAGATCATAATGAGGTCTCAAAGATGATGTGTGTAGAACCACAGATTGGACAAAGATTCAATTGTAGCCATCAGCCTGAAGTTTCAAACATAATAAAGCAACACAAAAGACAGCACAGAGTTACACTTTGCAAAAGACTGTGTTTCAGCATCACCGAAGTGGCTTGAAAATGAACATGCAAATGCACTTGTGAAAAACACTGATGAAAACACTAGCCATTGCTGTGAAGGTCTGGCTGATGTGGAGCGTGCAGTTTCTCACCAGATTGCAGCTGCTACACAAGATCTGCATAATGGATGGTGCAACGACTTTGATCTGAGAGATGCTGTGAAATGGAAAGGCCTGTTCCAAATGATCCTGGCAAAGACGGTTGTGAAATGTGGTGGCCTTCCAAATTGGGTGTATGCCTCTCACACACGTATGGTCCTGTGTCCCCCTGATAAAACAGCTCCTCTTCAAGAAGAGATGCCAGCAGTGGTCAAAAGTCCACAGAAGAGGGTCAGTCAAGCTGTAAGGGAACACACAGAGTCTGAAGCAGCACTAGAGAATACTGAAGTGGCACTGGAAAAGCAAAAAGTGGAAACTGACTCAGATGAAAGCGGTGTCCAAAGGGGAAAGAGTCAGATGCAGCCTCTGAAGAAGAAATTAGTGCTGTGGGCCTACGAGTGGAGGTAGGAAAAAGCTGGCTGAAAGGGTATCCAAAAAGTTTGAAGTGTTCCCTTGAAAAATCATTTGCACCCATAGCTGAAACATCTGAATCTGATCAAAGTGAAAATAAAAGTGAAAGGCTTGGATTGGAAAAGTGCAGAGAATTGATGGTGCTCTGTCGGAGTTTCTCAGCACCCGAGTGGTCAAAATGCATGGAAAAAGTACAGAATGTCACTTTGAATGAACTGTATGAGCCACCTTGATGACAAGCTGGTGACAAAGAGAAAAAGAAAGGCTGAAACAATAAATGAGAACTGTCAAAGAGCTGGAGAAAATAATATTTGAATGATGAAAGGAAAAGAAGAAAAGAAAATAGAAAAGAGAACTGTCCTGTTGAATTTTCTTTTTATTATTTAGTTACTTATTTTAGAAGAAGCTAGCAGTTCCAAGAAGCTACTTACAGAACTCTGCACTAAACTTTGAGCTTGGATATATATATGATCTGATTACAGACAAGACTTGTGTTTGCCTTAGAAATAGAAGTAAAATTGTTATATGCTCAGCTTTTGCAATAAAAATGTCACTTGTGAAAATAAATAAGTGTGATGATTTACAAATCATTTGAGGTATCATGATTTGTTATCATCAAAGGGGAATTGATGGAGCTCAGATTTCACCTATAAAATGTATGCATTATTATATGACAAAAAGCTGCAGACAGCATTTCTAAAATGGCACGTAGATTTTGGTGCATGGGAATGAAAACATGAAAGAGGCCTGCAAATGAAATCATGTAAAACAATGCTCATTTAATTAATCATGGTTGTTTTAATGTGTAGTTTAGATTTAACCTCATTATAGAAATATATATTTAATTTAGAGTGTCTTGAACTAGCATATTTGTGCTGAATTAACACGCGTGATTTCAGTTTGTTTTAGTAGACTCAGTTTACTGTAGTTTTGCCCTTGAAGATTATAATGGAATGTGCTCCTCTTCCCTACCAACTTTCAAAGAAAGGGCTTTGTTAATAAATCACGCCCTCCTGTTTCCGTCTCTTCGACCTTCACTATGTTGCATATTTTTTTGTAGCCTGTTTAAACAGTGGAAGTGAAGAGAAAACTCACAATTAATACTTTTTGTTACAGAAAATGTAATTGTTTTAAAATGTAAAAGGATGTGAAGTCATGTAATGAGGAACACGCCTGATTAATGACGTATCCAGTCAGCCCATGGGGAGACGATGTGTATTGGAGTTCTGATTGGACCAGCTACGAGGACCAAGCACGTGGGCTTTTGCTTGAAATATGGCTTACAAGTGGGAGGGGTGGCTCTTTTGCTCATTTTTCCTGAGGGCCAGGCCCAGCTTCTGTGCTGGACACAGAGACGGGGAGGAGAGAGAAGGAGGGGCTGCGTCTGTGGGGCTATTTTGCAGCTCCTGAGACAGAGAGACAGACCAGCACAGCGAGGCAGAGAGAGAGAGCTGAGAGGATCAGAATAGGTTTAGATTGTAGGTGCTAAACTTTAAATTTCATGCTTTGACTAACTGCTTTTGAAAAGATGTATTTGTCCTATGCATTTATTTCTCTTTATGGGAGATTTTTGCCATTATTAATTATTGATTAGCCTTGCAAGACTCACTCTTTTCTTAGAAACTCTTTAAGAGTTTCTGACTGACAATTTTGCGCCACATTTTCTTCCAACATGGAATATGTTCTGTATTAATGCTATTTTTCCTATTTTTTCAATTCTGTAACCTGATTGATATTTGACTAATGAATAAAGAGTCAGAGAACCTTAACTTTTGACTAGAAAATAAAACCCTTTAAAATACTCACAACTCTCTTTATTGGCTTAAATATTAATTGCATTTTGATTTTTCATGTTTATATAAAGTCTCCTGAAGGTAAAACATGGTGTCAAGGGCCCAACATCTTTACAGCGGTAAATAGAGGTAAATGAGGTTTTGCATTGAGAAATTACCGTGAAATTACCGCTGCATCACTTCCAACCCAATAGCAGCTTCCCTTTCTCTACCACGTACACTTTACCTCTGCACATCTCCCTGTGAAGTTTAAATCCGCCACAACATATATCCTATCACAGGCAGTTTGTTCCCACAGTAACCTTCCGGTGCCACGTCTTTGGTAACCAATACAGGACTGTTTAACTTTTCCCATGTTGGTTTGTCAATAATAGTGAAAGGCGAACATGAATCTGCCCAAAACTGTACCAGAAGGCCATTCATTGTAACATCACATTTTGGGGGACGGTAATTCTCCCCAGACACTGCAGACATGGTACATGATTGTTGATTCTTGCCATCAGCAACCATTAACACTTCAAAATCTTCTTCCACTGACATCTCAGATCTCCCAATCTGAGAATCTCCATCTGTGGTTAGAATCAAATTCACTGAGTTCTTCCCTCTTCTATGCTCACTTATCTTGCACATCCTAGCAAAATGCCCCACTGTGTTACATTTAGAGCATTTACATGCCATCACTGGACAATTTGTCGCTTCAGCAGTGTGTTTCTCACTACCACATCTAAAACACAGTTTTCTCTTAAACACCTGTTGTTTTGTATTGACCTCCCCAATGAACTTCCCTTTATAAGTCTGAATATTAACTGTTGCAATTTCACACACCTTTTCTACATCTAAAATGTGTTTAGATGCACCTCCTCCCAATCCCTTCACGTGGCTAGAAGTATTTTCCATGCGTTTGGCTACCTCAATCGTTTTTTCCAATGTAGGTTCTTTTAGATCAAGCAACTTTTCTTGGATCTGGAGATTGGTCAATCTGTTAATCATCTGATCTCCGATAATCTCATCTCTAAGATCCTTAAATTTACATGTTACAGCTAGTCTCCTTAATATGGTGACATATTGCACAATCGATTCTCCAGGTTCTTTTGCACGTGAAAATAATTTGTGTCTCTCCACCACAATGCTGAGCTTTTTGCCATAGTTCTCTTCCAGGGCTGATAAAGCATCTTCATATGCATCAATCTCATCACCTGAGCCCTCAGTTTCTCTATTCACAGTTGTGGGTAACGTCTTCAGTACTTTTCTCCCCTTCACCCCCAAACAGTTCTTTAATATGGCCAACTTTCTTTTTGCTGAATATACATCACTCCCAAAACTTCAATGTATGTCATGAAGGATTCTTTCCAATCCTCCCAACCATTGAGGGGTGATCCTGGTTCTTGTAAAAAATAAGGAGGAGGAGGAATATTTTATGTGGCTATTTCTCTTGGTAAAGTAGACTGCTTCTTACTCTGTGTAAACTTTGATGATTGTTCCCCCACGCACTTACACTGATCCCTATTCCACACTGGAGGGACGGTAATGACGTTTGATGATAATGCAGCAAAAAAAACTTACTTTAGGGCAGGCCCGGCATCCATATTGCAATAAAACAAACAGTAGCTCCGTGCTGGCTACATGCAAAATCCAGCGTACCAGCAACCTCAACGCTCGACCTTGCCGATATGCCACACTTCCTCAAAATGGTGGCACACCGACGTGGTGACGGCACATCCCACAATGCCCCGGTGCTTCCTTACTTACGTCCAGTACATATACAAAGAATTCCTTGAGGAATTATTCACACTAAAATTTCACAATTGTATTGGTCACAAATGCGATCTAGGCAATGAAAGAATAACAATTGTATTCAAGGATGTATTCAAATTTCCATGTATTTTTTACTTGAAGTAATTCATTAAGCATCACATCCACATTTCATGAAAAATATATACACGTTGTATGCAATATACAGAAAGCAAACAGCTACACTGTAACTACCAGAACAATCCCATACAATGTATCCGTTTGTTAGGGATTGGAGGTAGTGTAGACACCCTTTTACCATCAAGTAATATGGTCAGTACAAATAACAGCCCATATCTTTTCAGTTCTCAATATTCAAAACATATTGACACAAATTTTGAATCAAGATATTCCAAGGCAATAAGGGTGTGTTGTCGACGTTTCGGTCTTTTATGGCCACATGGGTCCGCAAGACCATCCTCAGGACTCAGCGTTGCACATAGGGAAACTCCTGTGGAGACTTGTTGGTGTCTCACTCACTTTCTGTGAGATTTCAAAGGATTCTACCAGATCATCGCCACTTTTTCAAGATAACATCTCATTTCTAAATGAATTAATCTTAGTCCAAACAGCGTCCGACTACTCCATGAGGTCCGCACCTTACTTATGTCAGCACCCCTGCGTGTTCATGACACAGACGCCTTGCGTGAAAGGACTCACTGGTAACCAGGATAGGTATGTCGGGCTCGCAGTTGGTTCTCAGGGTCCAGTCACCTCAACGTTGCTTTGGATGGTGAGCCAGGTTCAAAAGTAAACACGGGCAACACTTCTCTCCTTTTTATCTAGGTACTCACAGTTTTCTAGAAATGTCATCAACACCGTCACTTGAATACTCCACAGCTTGTGTGCGGTTCACAAGGTTGAACAGGACTCCAGGGCACAGTTCCTCAAACGTACCTTTATCTTAATTTTTCCAAAATAAGATGAAGGGGTCTCTTCTGTCTCTTCAGTCAGTCCAGACTGCCTTGGGTACATCCCATCCTCGTCGCCATTATTAAGATGAAGAGACACTCTGGAACATTGAATTCCTTTTATTTAAGATAACAGGAACTGCCCCTGGGAGCTCACCAGTTCCTCTGCCAACCATATCCTGATCTCTCTCCTCTACATTCCAGATTCCAGAGACCAGATTACTGGTTGCATAATTACATGGAAACAGTCACCAGGGATGCAACAATAATAGAATATAACGGGAACCATCTTTAACTCCCTCCTCGGGTGGAGATGATCCTCCACTGCTCCTCTAGGAAATGGTAAGATTATTCAAAAGTAGAGACCCTTGAATTGCCAATGACCTTCCCTGAATGCTTTGTGATTATATGACAAAGGCTTGACTTGATGTAATGGTGGTGATCAAAACTTCCAAATCGGCTGCTGTCTGATAAATTTGTTGTTGGCATATAGTTTGCCCCAGCCAGAACCAAGATCTTATATTGCCTTGTCACTGACATTTGCAGCCAATGTAACAGAGCAACGTGCAGTGTTATTTTATCTCTTGGTTTGACTCTCAGATGACCGCTCACAATACAGGTTTTCACTATTTGAAGTTTAGTCACATAAACTGGTAGATTGAAGTAAATTAAACAAACATATTAAAGCATTGACAGGATATTTTCCCTGGCGTGATAAACTCTATATTGGGTGAATAGGAATCAGGCAGCATTGTTTCTTGGCATTGAGACCCCCAAAATTTCTTTACCTGGGCTGTCCTCCATTTTTGTATATTTTGTCATAGCAAAGTGCCAAGAGGCAGAAACTATTAGAATGTATGTTTGCAAGAACTAGACCCTCACGTAGATGCATCTGGATTCTTCACACCAATTCCATACATTCTCCTCTTTCAATGCACAGAAACACAACCATTTCAATTACATGCTAGTGAAGTGTCTATTCTGTAGTTGCATATTGATCTTTCTGTGAAACCGCTGCTTTGCTGTCTGGGTATTTGGATTGCATTTTCACAGATTCTTGTATTGCAAGAAACTAGCAACAAACCAGCTAGGTGACACAGGTTATTGCCATATTTAAGGAATGGAGCCAACCATCTAATCCAAATCACCCTCTTGATGCTACTGATTACCTACAACACTACACCACTGCTTGGTGCTCTACCCACAGATAACAGCGAAAGATTCACCAATATGCCAATGATACGGAACTCTACTTTATAGTCTCCTATGCTTAAAATATCCAACAGCTCAAAAACAGCCAGCATGTCATCCAGAACTAGCTGTCCAGCACCTACCTGAAGATCAACCCAAAATTCCTGCTATTTGACAAAAACAACAAACGAGAAACAAAGTAAATCTGGTTCAATGACATGAACTCTGACAGCTTAAAAAATCAACTTTCACTGAATGCCAAATCATTTAGATTTAACCTCGACACCAACCTCACCCTCAAGGAACACATTGCCAAAGAAAACAAAAACAGCCTTGTTGCACCTATGTCTTCTACAGAAAGTGAAGCTGTTTCTTCCAGAGAGCGACTTCAGAACTGCTATTAATTAAAGCCCTTGTATTCTTGCATCTGGATGGTGGTAACGTCCTGCGCCATGGCCTCCCGGACTCCACTCCGGCACCCCATAAAGGTATCCTACGTGTCACAGGAAGGCCAGGGTCTGAATAAAAATTATTACATCAACCCCATCCTAATGGAACTCCACCGGGTCCTCATGCCAGCCTGCACCATCTTCAAAACAAGCTGCATTGTTTGCAAAGCCATCACGAGCAGCACCCGCTTATCTTGCAGACAAACTCACTGTTAGACCTGGCATCCTTAGGGTGGTGTTTCCCCAGACTTTTTGACTTTTACCTCCTGTTTTGCAGATTCTCTTTTTGTTGGCCTTTGTACTCTGAGCATTTTACCACTGATAACCAGTGCTAAAGTGCATGTGCTTCTCCATAAACCTGATGGTATTGGTGCATTCCTCATTACATTTGTGTATCTAGCTCACCCTGACTAGAGTGGTGGGGTCTGCCTGGCCAGCATGTTTACCTTAGCCTACTAGAAACCCCATTTTCAACATTGGTGATCAGCGGTGAGGATAGGACTTGTGTTTGTGCAATATCATACAGTAACTGATTTACTGGTAAGGCCCTTGTAAAGTGGTATACCATATACCCAGGGCCTTTATTTCAAATGCTACTAGTGGCCCTGCAACACTGATTGTGCCACCCACATGAGTAGCCTTTCAAACATGTCTCAGGCCTGCCATTGCAGGGCCTGTGTGTGCAGTTTGCTGCCACTACAACTTGCCATTTAAAACTACATGCCAAGCCTTAAACTCTCCTTTTATTACATATAAGTCACCCTTACAGTAGGCCCTAAGGGACCCTAAGGTTAGGGTGCTATGTAACTAAAAGGTAGGACATGTAACTGTGTGTTTTACGTGTCCTGGTAGTGACAAACACCCACATTCATTTGTCACTACTGTGAGGCCTGTTCCTCTCCTTAGGTTAACATTGGGGATTCCTTAAAATACTTTTAAGCTGTAATTTCTGATAGCAGAGAAGTAGCTGCTTTATTTTTTATGTCTTTGGATTAGTAATGCCAAATCCTCTTTACTACTAAAGTGGGATTTGCATTACTAGTTTTGGAGTTCCCCTTTTAGAATATGGACATTTCTCTCCTCTTAGCTCTTTGTGTGCCTTCCAGTATGTCTCCAAAACACGTCTGGGGCTTGGGTGACAGCTACATTTTTTGCATTCGTTCTAGACAGCCATAAACACAGGACACTCAGCTGGATCTGCATTCATCTGCATACTGATGGGTCTTCCTGGGCAGAGGGAAGGGGAGGGACTAACACGTACGCTTCAATATGTAGTGTCCTGCCCTCACACAAAGCGCTGATCAAACCCCCAGCATTAGCCTGGCAGACGGGCTGGGCTGAAAGGGGATCTGTGCACTTCAAAGACTTTGCTTTGAAGTCACCTCCACCTCAAAGGCACTTTTGGGTATAAGTGCTAGGTCTCTGGACCCCTGAAATCAGACACTTTTTGGACCTGTAACCAGACATCACTAGCTCTACATCTGCACATTGCCAGAAGGACTACTGTGCTGCCAGGAGGGACTGCCACTATGCTAACTGCTCTGTTGTGTTGGCCTGCTGCTCGCTGAGCTGCAGGAAGGACAGCCACTTTGCTACCTCCCATGCTGTGTTGGCCTGCTGCCTGCTACCTTTGGCTGTGTTCTGACTACTAGTGTTCTCCAAGTGCTTGTTGGCTTGCCCCCTGTTTCCCGAAGCTGAAGGGCTATCAAAGACATTGACCCTGCCGTGGAACTCTGCCCTTCGTGAGTCCGACAGCTGCACTTGAACCAGAAGCAGTGATTGAACTCTCCTTACTTGTTTGAGGATCATTGCGTGACTAAACCCTAGCGGGTCGGGTGAAATCCAGACCGGTCCTTGTTTCCTAAAGGTCGCACTCTCTGAGGGTGGAGAGTTGCCGCGGTGCCAAAGAAAGCCTCTCTTCAGCACAGCACCTTGACACCGCCGGGTTGCATCAGCAACGCGGAACCTTCAGATGATGTCAGATGTGCATCTCCACCCTGTAGGCGGGGCCCGGCTGCAAGAGAGATCACAGTACCTGCGCTTAACTGCTTTACTTTTTCATCAGACCACCCAGTCTGCCCCGAAGGACCGAGGACAGCTCAGCGCAGCCCCTTGACACGCCCTCTTCCAGCCCCCCATCGTGAGGCCAATACCACCGCTACGCCAGCCAGGGCACAGATACTGTGTCTTTGCAATGGGACCTGCGAGGCCCCGACTGATGATCGTGTGCCAGTGGGTGGCAAGGATTCTTCACCTGCACCAGTCTCGAGGGACCCGTGGGGCACTTGTTGTTCAGTGCCCGTACAAGTACTACTTGTGGCCCCCCTTGCCTGCTGGGGAGTATCCTGTTAGTGGTCCTTTGTTGAGAAAGCGCCTTTGCCTTTTCACGAGCCTTACCATAAAGAACCTACGGGAAGTTCATGCATTTCTAGACACTTGCTTCCTTTATGCATTCAATGTGATAACTTGAAAAGTACTTATCAGATTAGTGCCATTTTGGTCTTGAATTGTTGAGAATACATTCAGTTCTTTTTCTAAATCTGTGTGGAGTCTTTGTGTAGTGTATTCATTGCTTTATTCTCTGTGTGTGTAACTGTGTTGCACAAATACTTTACACATCCCCTCTTTTGATAAGCCTGCCTGCTCTGCACCAAGCTACCACTGGGTAAGCACAGGTTATCTCATTTGTGAATCTAGCTTACCCTGACTAGAGTGGTGGGGTCTGCCTGGCCAGCATGTATACCTTAGCCTACTTGAAACCCCATTTTCAACATTGGTGATCAGCGGTGAGGATAGGACTTGTGTTTGTGCAATATCATACAGTAACTGATTGTTCACTACAGCTCTGTACTTAGACCAATACGAGCCTTTTTCCACTCTACCTGATTTGACATCTTCGATTTTTTCCAATTTCTTTTTTCCAACTCCCATTGTTTTTATACCATGTCTGTGGTCCTGCATGGTGCAATAGAATTTGAGCTGGCCAATCTGGAAACCTATACATTGGCCCAGCTCAAGGGGTTCTGCCCGGAGAGAAAGGTGTTTCACAAGGGAAGTGCCAAGAAAGCAGAGCTTCAGAGGGCCTTGTAAGCATGGGTGGAAGCCCACCCAGAGGGAGAAGTCGACGTGGAGGGAGGAGATGAATAAGGATTAGAACAGGACCTGGAGGGTCTTGTCATGTAGCCTGCACAGGGGGGAGCAATCTTCTTTCAGGACTAGGAGTCCAATCTAGCACAGGCAGCAGTGCATCCCCAAAAAGCCTGTCCACAGAGGAGCTGGAGGACAGGAGGGAGGTGGGAAGCTAAAGCTAGAGCTGGCTAAATTAGATAAGGAGCAGGCCCAGCTTCTTGCCAAGGTTGACAGGGAACAAACCCTTGCCCTTGCCAAGCTTGAAAAGGAGCAATCCCTTGCTAAGTTAGAAAAATAGCAAGTTCTAGAAAAGAAGAGGCTGGCCATGGAGGAAAGGAAGATGGCCCATGAGCTTAGCCTCAGAGAGCTGGATAATAGAGCCCTCTAAGTGGGGTCCAACACCAAAAATAATGGTGGCAGCATACCTGCAGTGTCTCACAGTGAGCCCAGAATCCATATTCCAAAAGATATGGTGCCCAGTTATGGAGTGGGGGATGATATTGACAAATGGTTGGCAGCCTATGAAGTAGTGTTAAAAAATACAGGGTCACAGAGGAATTCTGGGGGAGTAGTCTATGGTGGTACATGCCTACAGTCGGCAGGGACATACTCCTTACACTAGAGGTAGGAGACCAGTCTAGTTTCACTGCCATGAAGACCATTTTGGTCAGTAAGTTTGGGCTGACACCTGAGAAATACCAATAACAGTTCAGGGTCAGTCACAAACTGTCTACACAAACATTGGTGGATTTCTTGGACTATGCTGGTAAGTCACTGAAGGGCTGGGGGAGGGGCAGCAAAGTTAATAATCATGATGGGTTGTACAACTTATTTTGAAAGAGCACATCCTTGAGACTTCTTTTCCAGAGCTGCACCAAATAAAATTTAAAAAATGTAAATCTGTATTTTGTAAAGCGCGAACTACTCACCCTTACGGGTCTCAAGGCACTGGGGGCCGTCGTGGAAATTAAGTGAGCTATTGCCCAGAGTCACAAGGTGCTGAGCTGAGCTGCCGCCGGAGATCGAACCGTGAGCCCTGTGCTCCGAAGTCAGCTGCCCTGGCCGCTGCACCACACCTCTCCACCAACACCTGGTTGATAGCAAGCTGACTGACTCCAGGAAGATTGCCCAAAAAGATATCTGGGGGGGATTTCCAAAAGGGTGGGGAGGGTCTCAACCAGAAGAAGGACCCCCCAAAAAACTCACAGGGGAAAGGGTCTCTTTCCCAATCTGGCCACCAGAAGAAAACTTACCCTGACAAAGGTCAGAAGCCCAAGTCTGTTAAGTGCTATGAGTTCTTCCAGTAGGGACACTACAAGGGGTTTCCAAGTGTCCAAAAATAGCATCACCTCCCACTATGGGAAATGTTCCAGGGGTAGAGAGTGTAGTGCTGGGGGAGGAGTTTGTCCCAGTTAATGGCGGAAGGAGTTTAGTGGCGATACCCTAGTGTTCTTGAGTGACAGCAAGATGGTGCCTAAGGTCCATGTGCCCTCTAATACTGTAAAGTACAGGCAATGGGTCACTATCAATGGGCTCTGAGGGATACAGGAGTCAGAATGACTATGGTTAGAAGTCAGCTGATTTCCACAGAGCAGGTAATTCCCCATGTGTTCCACCAGGTTGTGGTAGCTGACACCAGAGAGGGTCACTTCCCAGTGGCCCTGGTTCCATTTGAGTAGGGAGGAGTTTCAGGTCTTCTGAAAGTTGTACTAAGCACTGCCATGCCTGTGGACTGTTTGCTGGGTAATGACATTGAGCACACTGTCTTGAAAAAAGTGGAGCTCAAGGCTCATGTGAAGATGTTAGGTTTGCCTGACTAGATGTGTGCTACCACATGGTACATGGCATCCTGGGAAGGGAGTCAAAAAGGGCTGGAACAATGGTCCATCCAGCTGCTAAGAAGGGGAGAGGCAGAGGGCATGGGAAAACCAGCCGCTGATTGTACCTCCAGTGAGAAGGATGGGGCACCTGCGGTGGTTGCCCTGGAATCCACTGAGGAGGACATTGCTCTCCCTTGTGTGCTGCATGAGCTTGCCGGATGGCATGTGGAAGGAGGACCAACCAGGGAGGAGTTCTGTAGGGCACAGAGATAGTGCCCCACCCTTGAGGGCATGAGGCAACAAGCCCACGCCCAAGCAGCAGGTGAAGCCTCTGGAAGTCAACACATTTACTGGGAGGACAACCTCCTTTACAGTGAGCCTATGCCTCCTGGTCATGAGGCATGAAGGGCCCTGGTGGTCCCCCAATGCTACAGGGCCTTCCAATTGAACTGGGTCATGAAATTCCCCTAGCAGAACACCTGGGCCAAAGACAAGGTCTTTGCAAGGCTTGTACCCCACTGTTATTGACACAGACTCAAGACTTCCTTAGATGTGTTCTGTAGGACTTGTGTGACCTGCTATGCCAGTGGGAAGACAGGGCAGAGGCTTAAAAAAAACCTGTATTCCCTTGTCTGTTGTTGGCACACCCTTTGAGAGGGTGGGCATTGACATTGTAGGCCCAATGGATCCCCAGACTACTTCAGGGCACAGGTGCATTGGTTCTGGTGGATCACACCACTAGGTACCCAGAGGCAATCCCTCTGAGGACTACAACTGCGCCCGCAGTAGTAAAGGCCCTGATGGGGATTTTTACCCAAGTGGGTTTCCCCAAGGAAGTTGTGTCTGACATCGGCGTAAACTTCATGTCTGCTTATGTGAAGTCAATGTGGAAGGAGTGTGGGGTTACTTACAATTTCTCCACCTCTTACCATTCACAAACCGATGGGCTTGTTTCAAGGTTCAACAAGATCCTTAAAGGCATGATTTGAGGACTGCCTGCGGCCTTGAGGAAAAAGTGAGATTTCCTCTTACCATGCTTGCTGTTTGCCTACAGGGAGGCACCACAGAAATGAGTGGGTTTTAACCCATTTGAACTTCTGTTTGTGCATCCTGTTAGGGAATCTTTGAGTGTGGTCAAGGAAGGCTGGGAACAATCTCCCAGGAAATCTCCCCAGGTGTATTGAGCTACATGCTGGCCTTCATGAACCAAATGACTAAGCTATGGAAGTAAGCTTCCGACAACTTAGAAGCCAGCCAGGGTGTCATGTAGGTGTGGTATGACAGAAATGCCACTCCTGTGGAGGCGACACCTGGCCAGAAAGTGTGGGTGATGGAACCCATGGAGCGTGGGGCCTTCCAGGACCTCTAGAATGAGTCATATGAGGTGATTGAGAGGAAATGGGAGACCACCTACTAGGTGGCTCTCAAGACCCCTAGGCAACCCCATAGGGTGCTGCATGTCAATTGCCTCAAACCACACTTTGAGCGGTCTGATCTCACCATGCTGTTGGTGACAGATGGAGATGAGGAAGAGGAGAGTGAATCTATCCCTCACCTCTTGGGCTCCAAGGAGAAGGATTGGTCTGTGGAAGGAGTAATCCTTTCCCCTACTTTAACTCCTGAGCAGCAGAGGGACTGCCACCAAGTGTTGGGGCTGTACTCCTCTCTGTTCTCCTTTATTCCTGGCCCTACCCACCTGGGTACCCATGATGTGGACACAGAAGACAACCACCCTGTTAAGAATAAATCTTACAAGTTGCCGGATAAGGTGAGGTCCAGCATCAAGGCTGAAGTATCCAAGATGAGTCACAAGGATCATGAATGTGTTCCACATTAGTACATTTTCAGCCCTGAGGAAAACCTTTGTTAAAATCCCAGGTCCATTTAGAAGGTTGAAACGCGTTGGTATAATTTAAAATGTGGTCAGGACATAGATATTCCGATAAAAGGAAGAAAGAGGGATACGGGAAGGTCAAGGAGTACATTTATACTTCTGAGACCAACAAAAGCATTAAGACTTCATCATTCTGACCACCGAGGGCCATTAGGTAACTGCAGGACCAATAAAACCTGAGGAAGAATAATATACCCCCAGTTAAATTGACTATTAAACCATCACTGGTTATGTTGGAAACGTTCTCATTTATGGTGTAATATGTGATTATATATGTTGGACACTTATCTACGTGAATAACAAATATCATTTCAGACAACAAGTAAATTCATGTATTGTAATGTCGAGTTAATTTTATGTTAAAGAATTTTCGATGTGCTGTTTTTTGAAGTGTCATTATTGTGATTTGTATGTTTTACGATGCATAATGAATATATAATGTGGTCTAGTCAAAAGATCAATAGTAAAAAAGTCTTACTTTTGTAGAACTTTTAATATTTGATCATCAGTTCATATTTGCATGCCAGTATGTATTATGGAAGATATAAACACATTGGTTATATCATTATTAAAGAATAGTGGGAAGTGAGAAGTAGCATGGAGACTTCATTGGCCTAGGAGCCACAGAATGATTATGTGGGGTTTGAGTTAATTAGGGATAAATCTATGGTGTAGGGGGAACTTTATTCAATATTAGCATATGAATCCTGCCCCTATTACCTCAACTGGATCACTCACTTTCACATTAGACATATTTTAAGAAAGTGGACATTTCTCTGCTCTTAGCTCTTTGTGTGCCTTCCATCCTGTCTCCAATACACGTCTGGGGTTTGGGTGATAGCTACACTTTGTGCTTTCCCTCTCAACAGCCACAAATATAGGACAATCAACTGCATCTGCATACTGATGGGCCTTCCTGGGCAGAGGGAAAGGGGTGACTGACACATACTCTGCAATAGGTGGAGAGGTGTGGTGCAGCGGCCAGGGCAGCTGACTTCGGAGCACAGGGCTCACGGTTCGATCCCCGGCTCCGGTGGCAGTTCAGCTCAGCACCATGTGACTCTGGGCACTAGCTCACTTAATTTCCACGACGGCCCCCAGTGCCTTGAGACCCGTAAGGGTGAATAGTTCGTGCTTTACAAATACAGATTTACATTTACAATAGGTAGTGTTCTGCCCTCACAAAAACCACTGATCAACCCCCCAGGGTTAGCCCGGCAGACAGGACTAAGTCGAAAGGGGACCTGTGCACTTCAAAGACTTTGCTTTGAAGTCACCTCCACGTTAAAGGCACTTTTGGGTATAATTACTGGATCTCTTGCCCCACTAAAATCAGACACGTTTTCGGCCTGTAACCAGACATCGCTGGCTCTACATCTGCACATTGCCAGAAGGACTGCTTTGCTGGCAGAGGGATTGCCACTCTACTAACTGCTCTGCTGTGTTGGCCTCCTGCTCGCTGAGCTGCAGGAGGAACTGCCACTTTGCTTCCTGCCTTGCTGTGTTGGCCTGCTGCCTGCTACCTTTGGCTGTGTTCTGACTACTAGTGTTCTCCAAGGGTTTGTTGGCTTGGCCCCTGTTCCCCAAAGTCCCAGGGCCATCAAAGACTTCATCCCTGCTGTGGGACTCTGCCCTTCGTGAGTCCGACAGCTGCACTGGTCGATTGCTTCTTGCTTGTTTGAGGATGTGTGTACCTGAACCCTAGCGGGTCGGGTGAAATCCAGAGTGCTCCTTGTTTCCCATAGGTCACACTCTCTGAGGGTGGAGAGTCTCCGCAGTGCAGAGGGAAGCCCCCCTTCAGTGCGATCCCTTGACAGCACCGGGTTGAATCAGCAACACAGAATCCTTGGATGATGTCAGCCAGGTATCACCACCCCGTAGGCAGGCCTGGCCGCAAGACAGATCACCTTACCTGCGCTTCATTGCTTTACTTTTTCATCGGACCACCGAGTATTCCCCGACGGACCGAGGACAGCTTAGCGTGGCCCCTTGACATACCCTATTCCAGCCCAGAGTAACGAGGCCGCAACCTCTGCTACGCCGGCCAGGGCACAGGTACAGTGTCTTTGCAAAGGGATCTGCGAGGCCCTGTCTAATGACCGGTGAGCTTGTGGGAGGCTAGGATTCTTCACCCGCACCGGTTCCGAGGGACCCGTGGGGCACTTGTTGTTCAGTGCCCGTACAAGTACTACTTGTGGCCCCCCTTGCCTGGTTGATTGGGAGGGCGGCTGTAATGCTGTGATTTGGGGAGTATCCCATTGGTGCTCCTGCACTGAGAAAGCACCCTTGCCTTTTCACAAACCTTTACCATAAAGAACCTAAGGAAAGCCCATGGAGTTCTGAACACTGTGTTTCCTTTATGCATTCAATGTGATGACTTGAAAAGTACTTATCAGATTAGTATCGTTTTGGTCTTGAATTGTTCAGAATATACTCAGTTATTTTTAGAAACCTGTGCGGAGTCTTTTTATGGTGTAGTCATTGCTTTACTATGTGTGTGTTGCACAAATACTATACACATTGCCTCTTTTGATAAGCATGTCTGCTCTGCGCCAAGCTACCAGAGGGTGAGCACAGGTCATCTCATTTGTGTATCTAGCTTACCCTGACTAGAGTGGTGGGCCCTGCCTGGCCAGGGTCTCTACCTTAGCCAACCAGAAACCCCATTTCTAATACTCACCATCTTCGATGGTTCTCGGTACACCGGCAGCCTAGAAACCATTAGACAGCTAGGATCTGGAACACCATTTCCATATCCATCAGGACTGCCTCAACACTGCTCCACTTTAGGAAAGAGTTGAAGGAGCACCTCTTTAAAGAATTCTACATCACAATATATTTACAGTCCACAACCTAGCTATCTTTTCTATCAATTGTTGACTGTATGCTTGTCTTTGACCCTGTACAGCACTCCTTTGTCTTTTGGCTAGGTTTGTGCTACAGAAATACCATATACAAACATACTTACATACACCAACATATACAGCAACATCTACTGCACCATGACTACTCATATGTTTAATTCCCCAATTCCAAGGGAAGAGCAATAAGCATGGTGTTAACTCTGAGGTCTGGCAAGACATCAAACAACCACAACAGCTGACACGAATAAGAGTGAGGTTCAGACGACCCATGCCACCACTGTGATGCACTTGGCAGAGGCAACACAACTTGCATATCACTCCCACATGGGTCCGACTAATTGGTTGCAAAACCCACCTTCCATACTATGGAACACAACCACGCAGACACCAAAACATCCCAAGGAACACTACACACACTCATTTGGGTTAAGGCCAAGGCATTTTATTTTTTTTAAATTCACATAAGATAACATAGAATAGTGGGAGAGCTACAATTTAAGTTTTGTTTTCATTATGGTGTTTAGATGCTCTGAGTTGGGCTATATTTGGACAACGTACAAAACAATGGTGCTTTGTCTCTGTGCTCTTTCTTCTATCCCAGTCTACCTCCTGGCTGCCAGTGCCTATCCCACTTTTTGGTATGTTTCTCAGAGGGCATCACACACAACGTTGTCCTATGTGGCCCGTGGCTTTTGTTTTAATGTCCAGTGTGTGCTACTGGGCACTAGGACCAGTTTCAGCATAGAGAGCAACCCAAAGAGAGGTGTGGCCGGACTTGCAATGTCTGGGACTAGTGTAAGGCACTGCCCCCTGCCCTTATCAATGCCCACCTTTGCTATGCCTGCTGGCAGAACTGCATCTCAGGCGCATTGCACTCTGGCAAACATTGCCAGGAACTGCACACTCTCCTCTCTGACCTGCCCCTTCCCATCTCACCTACCTCTGTTCGCCTGTGTTTCTCCAGAAACCCACTATCACTGCACCTTTTCATCCCAGCTGTACAGTTCCCTTTTCCTCACATCCATTCTTTCCACTTCCCCTTTACTATCCATATTTTTCTTTCTTCCTCCCCACTCTTGCTCCCTCTCTCCTCTAGTCATTGCCACCCGCGGCATGGCTGCTGGAGATGCGGCTGCTCTGAGGGCAGCAGCGAGTGTGTGATATTTGTACATTTGAATGTTATTTTAGCATCATTTTATTATGCTTATTTACTGAGTGTGGACAGAGGCCAAGTGCATTAAAGTGCTTTACAAGGTACAAATGTCGAAGCTACATATAAAGAAAAAAGGATATCAAGGGACAAAACACTTACAACCGGAAATGGGACACGAGTTCCCCCCGCCACTAAATCACACAGTGGATAAGGGGTTTCAATTCCTTATTGAATGATGCCCAGGTGGACCGGGATTCACAACGAAAGTTACAGTCCTGGTAAATGAAGGTGCCATTGTTTTTTGGAAGTGAAAATGTAGCACCTCTTGTCGAAGGACAGATTAGCCGAGTAGTTATAAATTACATCTGAGATCCTAAGCTTACTGCCACGTAGAAAAGATTGTGCAGGTGAAGGGCTGTGTAGGCCAGACACTCCATTTTAAGCAAGGTGCTTGTCTCAAAAGGAAGTGAATGGCATTGTCGAAGCATTGAAGCCATGTGATCGAATTGAGAGCCCCCACCACAATCCATCAAACAGAATTAAAAATGGCTTCAAAAGGGCAATTGATTCTTTAGGTAAAACCACCAAGATTGATCAACCGCAACTGGTCTGCTTTTTCTATGCCAAGCTGTCTACTCTTACTGCTCTTTCCTCAATGATCTACTCTCTCCCTGTATGCCTCTTCTACCTGCTCCCCCCTCAATCTTCCAGCTATATCCCAATCTGTCCACTCTCTCACAAGTAATTCAAGATATGCATTTAGGGTCCACAATTTTCAAACATTGCTTGCTTTCGCAAAAGCCTCCTGGCTCTACCCAGCTTGCCCGCTCTTTCTCCAGAACCATCTCTCTCTGCCTAGCCGTAGCCTAACCAATCTCCAATCTCCATCGCAGGAAAATAGTTCTGCTTCATGCCGATGTGAACCCCAGCTCCATCACTTGACCACATTGTGTGATCTTGAGCAGTGCTTTAAATGGAAAAAAATAAGTGCAGGTACTCACCAAATTGAGATGTGGACTAGGGGGCGGGGCTTGGGGGCGGGGCTATGGAGGCGGAGCTATTTGCAGTGCTAAGGGCCCCAGCCAGGGGCACACATTTAATGTGATTGAGATTGAATTGGTGTGCAGATGTGCATAATAATACTAAAGCATTTGTGGTATATTTTGAGTATTCTGTTTCCCTTATACGTACAAAAGGGTACATTTGATGTCAGTGAATGTAATGCCACGTGGTGTAAGGTGCCTTTTATTATATTGTAGCGGAGTAGAAGCTAGAGCTGTGAGCAGCTCAGCCACCCCCCAAGCCTAACGGGAGCAGCGCGCTGCCACTGCAGCTTTCAGTCAGCATTGTGCATTATAGCAGCGCTCCAGTTTGACAGCCGAGGAGGCGCTATAATTCTGACTTTGCAGTTCAGTACGGTGATGAGGATCACCACATTGAAATGCGATCGTCTAATGCCTGATGTGTGGTACTTGGCAGGACTGTGTGCGCTTTAGAAACGCTTACATTCGCCTCTGCCCACATTACTAAACCTTGATTCCCGCCGGCTCTACACAGCATCACTATCACTACCTTCCTCCTCAGTCTGGCTCCAAACAAGTGCTGCCCTACTCAGCTATACCAGAAGGAAGCCTTCTCCGAATTCCCTAGAGTCAAGAGATATGCCCGTTAGCAGGCCCTGATCACACACCTAGAGTGCAGAGACGTTTTAAGGCATGGGCAAAGTGGGCTATGGCCCAGGGCCCCAGTCTTTCAGGGGGCCCCCAGACCGAGCCAGCTCTGTTCTGCAGAGAGTCTTGCCCTTATGACGTGTACTAATTCTAAAACAATTTATTTTAAATACCATGTTTCCTTTAATTTATTTGTATTGTGGGCGATATGTGAGAGACTATTACAGATATTTTGCAGAGAAATGTTGTGTTTGTTTCATGCAACATCCATACAAAAGACTTTCTTTTATGTCAAAACAGGACCTCACATATTAGAAATGGGAGGGTGTCACAGACATTATTTGTAGCATAATTAGTGAGCTACTGCTGTGTTACAATGTTGAAAACACACAGCACTATCCCTGAATATTTGATGTAAAGACATTTAGAATTTGGACGAATGTGCCTGTTTGTGATCTGGCCAAAGACTGCATGAACGAGCTGAAATTGAATCAGGAATTCAAAACTGTTTCCAACAGGGGCCCCAAAAATACGTATGGCCCAGGGCCTCCAAAATCCTTAAGATGTCCCTGCTAGAGTGCTAGTGACTCCACAGAACCAGAGTGGACACTGTGTCAGTAATCACAGTGTGAGTCGGGCCCCTCCCAAACTTCCTGCCGGCTCTGAATGAATGCCTATGGGCTGCCGCTCAATTAGCACATTGTGGGGGGTAGATTAGCACTCGATCAGAGTGCTACAGGAAAATGAACCGACTCATTGTCAGCTGGGTTACGCTTCTTTTTGTGCATGCCAATTTCCCTGAGCTTGGCTTGCTATCTCATGAGTACCGGTACTCTCTTTAGACAAAGAGAAGTTCCGGTACTCAAGAGCAGAAAATTTAGAAGTGCCAGTACTTAGTACCGGTGAGTACCGGCCCATTTAAAGCACTGATCTTGAGCAAAAAACTTCCTCTCCCTGTTCCCAATGTTTAATTTATAAAACAATAAGTGCCGGTGCCCAAAGTTTTGCTCAGAAAATCGTGTCCAGCACTACCAAATGTCAGTGGTGCCGTAGACCTAAACTGCATGGTCTCGATTCCACTTAAAGTCTCTTTTATCCACCCCTACACATTCTCTCCCCCTTTACCTCACTCTTGCATGTTCTTTATCATCCCTGCTTTCTTTCGTTGTCACTGTTTTCCTTCATTCTGCTCCTTTTTCTGTGCCGCTTTTGTGTTTTTTTTACAGGAACAAAGGCCCCTCTCAAAGGAGGTAATTTCAAGCAATAACACACAGAAATACAATTATATCTATGTTTTGAACTCCAAATTGAGGGGCATATTAACAAGGCGGCGATAAACAATTATCGCCGCTTTTGCGGCCGTTTTCGGCCGAAAAGCGGCGATAATTATATCGCCTTATCAGCAAAGACACGCTATCGCGTGTTTTGCTGATTTTGCTCCCGTTTCAGCACGCCTGACTTCGCATCGATAATGAGATGCAAAGTAGGCGTGTCTGTGGAAACAACATGGGTAAATTTCGCGAAGGCAGCTTCGCGATATTTACAATGCGGGAAGCGATTACTTTAATCGCGTTAAGTATGCCTTAACGCAGGAATTTAACGTCTGTTAAATTCCTGACTAAGGCATACTTAACATGGGGGGTGGATTCTGTGGCTAAGACCACAGGCCCTATCATCTAGGATATCGGCGTTTTCCCATGGAAAACGGCGATATCCATGCTATCTCTGAAATATTTATCGCCTCGGCGATGCGCGTTGTTAATAACGCGCTAACCGGGCGATAAATTACAGAGATAGCCGGCGATAAAAATGCAAGCGCTAAGCGCGCTTTGCGATATTTATCGCCGGCCCTTGATAATATGCCCCTGAGATTTTTAAACAATATGTGAAAATCATAAAAGTGGGACAGTACATATCAGAAAAAGGAAGTCATGAGGCTTCCAGAACTCAGGCATTACACAACATGTGGCCGAAATACAAACAATGAATGAGCCACAATTTATGAGGTACCTTTGCTCATTTAAAATAACAAGTGAACAAATAAAGTCAAGGTACTCAGGGTGGGGGAATCGGCCCAGGATCAGTCTTAGGATCAGGCAATACGATTGCTCACCACACGAGCAGCACGTCACGGAGCCTGAATTGGCCCATGACCAGACCCCAATACTGACAGAAGTGTGCTCAGCTATAGGAATTGCACGTCGCAGAGTCTGGATCGGCCCGTGAACAGTCATCAATTTACAACATTCTGATGACTGTTCACGGGCCGATCAGGCTCCTGTGCTGAGCACTCGTATTGTCGGATCCTAAGACTGGTCACGGGCCGATTCCGGCTCTATGAAGCAATGCTCTTGTGTTTGGCCGGAGGTTACCGCTCTCTGCATTGATCCTGGTGTTAATCCCATCTGGACATTAGGCAATTTTCCTGTCACTTTGCATGCCAGTATCTTTTAATGAATCAGGTTTTATATTCACATCTGATCCTTTCTGGAAGGTAGAACGCAACAAGTCTGGCTCCCCCCCTTTCTCATTCTCCCCCCAGACCGTAACCACAGGAGTACCTCAGGGGTCTACTCTGAGCCCCCTTCTTTTTAATATATATGTTACTCCCCTGATACAGTTGGCTGAGGAGCTTGTGCAGATGACACCCAGCTCCTCTTCACTTGGAAGAAAATGATTCCGACCGTCTTTCAATGGCTTTCCTCAGCACAGTTAAAGTGCAACGAGGAGAAAACGGAGATCCTTCTTTTTGGGAGCTTCCCTCCTCAGTTACGGGAATCACTTTGGCCAGAGGAATATCCCATGCCAACTTCTGAGGGTCAACCCACCAAAAACCTAGGGATATGATTTGACGAGAAGTTGATCTTCTCTACTCAAATCAAGAAGCTTACAGGTCAGTGCTTCAGTACACTAAAATCCCTTAGAAAGTTTCTACCTTTTCTCCCTAGGTCAGCAAGGGAAACGGTTACCTGTGCTTTGATATTATCACACATTGACTATGCTAATGCCCTGTACGTGGGCCTGCCAGGCTTTTTCTTGAACAGACTGCAGGTAGTCCAGAATGTCGCTGCCAGGACCCTTCTCAATATCCCTATAAAGTCCAGCGTGAGGCAACACTTGCGCGATCTCCACTAGCTACCTGTGACAGAAAGAGTTAAGTTTAACTCCCCTGTCCTGGCACACTCAGCTCTATATGGACACGGTCCTGTCTATCTGAGAAAGCGCATCAGGTTTTATGTTCCTTCCAGACAGCTGCGTTCAGCCACACAGCTTCTTGCCCACGTCCCGAGATTTTGCCTTAAGAGAGTTGGAGGGAGCTCTCTTGCTTTTAGGGCGGCTTCTGCCTGAAATCTGTTTCCCTTGGACCTCCGCAGCATTCAGGACCCCAAGCTTTTCAGGAAAAGACTAAAGACGTTTCTTTTTATCTGGTAGCCCTTTCCACCTTTCCCTCCCCAGATTCGCGCCGGGACACTCTTTGAGTAGCTGTGCACATTATAAATTTCATAAACATAAACATCTAATCCAGATATCCATTTTAGGCAATCCTTGGTATGCCTTGAAATGACATTCTCTCAGGCATAACTTGTTGTGTCCTGATGATGATCCCCCTACCCTGGTAACATCAATTTTTATATCCCTATGTCTGCCTCCCCAATTTCACCATCCATCTTTCAAGGTGCCTTGATGGATAGGTGAGGGCAGAAGGTATTCATGGCATTGGGTGATTTGTATAGTGATGCCCATCTTTGCTCCTTCTCTGAATTACAGGAATCTTTTGGACAAGCTAAGGGGGATTTTAATTATTTTTTACAGATATGAGATTTTCTCTTTAAAAGGAAAAAGGATCTAACGTCAATGAGTAAGATTCCGTTACTTGAGGCTGTGAGACGGAGACATAGAATTGGTTCAATATATGATGTACTGATACATAGTCAAAAAGATGATTTGGAAATTCAGAATTCTAAATGGTGTGTCAGACTTGACACGGAGGGGCTATAACTTTAGAAGTCACTGGATCTTAGCAACAAGGTCTTATTAATGGCGAGCTTGAGAAGCCAACACTTAAAGACAGCATTTAATCTATATTATATTATATATTATAGGTTACTAAATGCGGGGTGGCTCCGATGGCAGGTGCAATCAGTGTGGCTCAGAGCAGGTTGAAATAGTTCACATGTTCTTCTCATGCCCTAAGTTAGAGCGCTTGATACAGGATATTAGCAGATTTTTTAGGCTTATTACCGGAGGGCAGATTCAGATCACTCCGCTATTGATGATTTTGGGTGTGGTGTATGATTCAGAGGATAATGATGCATTAAAGAGGGAATCTTATTCGCTACTTACCACAATTGCCGTAGCACCGCACTGCATTGTATCAGATTAGCTGAACCCAAAGCACCCAACATTCTCAATGTGGATACCCAGATCTTTGGCTGTAAATAACATCGAAATAAATCTTTATAGGCTCAGGGGGAGGAAGAAGCAGCACTGGAGGGGGGCGGGGTAGGATTTGGGCCTCAGTAATCAACTGAATGGAGGGGCCCACAGTACATCAGGGCGCAGAGGCATCAGGTAATTAAGATGGCAGCATGTCTCTTAGCTCGAGAGTGAAGAGCTATTGGCAAGGGACTGACTTCATTGTGTATCCCAACTGAGTATATACACCTTCTAGTTTCTTATTTATTTGATGCTGTTTTTATTGCTGCTAAAGTGATGGTCTTATTGTGGTTCTACCTTCTGGATGAATTATGTATGAGTATGCATTGGCATATGGGTATGCTGCTGATGGAGCAAGGTTTCATAAATGAAACTTGCTTGTATTCAATCCTCATCACAGTATTAATTTATTAAAACTTGTATTGTTAATACTAACCTTTGCATTCACGACACGAAAGGGAAGGAAGCTTGCCTATGTGTTTACTAAGGAATAACGCTTGTCTGTAAATCCAAACTGCCCGCTACGCGCGGGAAAACTCAGTGCGCATGTCATAACCAGATCACATGGTGTGACGTCTTTCTTTGCTTGGGGGGAAATTTCTGCTTCTGCGCAGTGTGTAGTAAAATGGCTGCTTGATGTTTTCACATGCTTCAGCTTGCTCTCATGTCATTACTAAATTGTCGTTTCCTAATGCTACTAACGCGGGATAGAATTTATAATTAAATGGGAATTGAGTAGAAAAAGTGGGCATACAGTGAAACATTTTATTCTGTGATTTTAATATTTTCTTCTTGCACTTTTATTAGTTCGTAAACTTGGGCCTGGGTTGGTGACCTGAAACTCGAGAGGCAAATGGTTCTGCGCATGTGTCCTGTGTGCCTGCCAAATGAAGTCAATCTGGACGTCGTCCAAGGCCGCGACCCGATGGCCGAAGATGCTGTACTCTTGCCTTTCCTATTGCATATTGATACATTGTCTATGAAAATTGTTTTACATTTGTCATGAGACGGGTGGGAAATAAAGCGAATGTATTAATTTGAAGGGGTGGGAATGTAAAGACAATAGGCTTTACAATTTAGGCCAAATCGATATGGTGCGAGAATCCACCCCCTGTACCTGTCCAATCAGAAGTAGTGGCCCCATATTTTAGTAACATTAGGGGAGGTACATGGGCGTAGAAGGGTATAATAGAATATAGCATTAGTTATTTAGTCAGAGAACGGGCGTTCGAGAAGGAGATGCTGCAGAGAACAGGCTTGTAGCTTCTAGCTCCAGACGGTCAAGCTGATCGATTGCAGACCGAATCGCTGTCCAGAGAGGTCCTGAGGAGGGGGCGGCGGAGTCCATTAGAAGGAAGGCACGGGAGAATCGAGGAGAAGCCGAGTATCAGAGAGGGGAACGACGCAGGCGTCGTTGTAGAGAGGTCACCGGTCCTGTCCTGATCCTGGAGGAGGTCTTTGCTCTTCATCCTTCCATGGTCCTATTCTTTCAACTCCTTGGCTAAGGGGTTTGGTTCTCGCACTTAGGTAAATATAATGCAACCTTTAGTTGCGCTGCTATCTCTATCCTCTCCTTTTCTTTAAACACCGTCATTGATTAGCAATAATCATTTCTATGCTTAATCTTGGGTATTGCGATTAAGTACCATGTGGCTCTGTATTTTACTCTGCTAAATCTTTAGATAAACATTTTAAAACTTCCTGACTCAGTGGTTATTTCAGGATTATGTACTATAATGAATGTCACTCATTTTAAATTTCCCAATTAGCAAAGGATTCATTGGTAAGTCATTACTCTTCAATCAGAAGGTAATTGGTAGCAGGGATTTTGATAGAGAGTAACAACTGATAAAACCCAGCGTAAGTATTAGCGTAGTATGAATGTATGGGCCCAAGTGAGTATCTGGTGTATAAATGCTGTTTGCTAATATCGCGCTGGATCAGTTTTCTGGTAATCAGAGGATGGTTACTCTTTGTTAATTGGGTAATGAGAATTTTATTTTTTATGAACTAACATCCGTATATTCGAAGTTTGTTTTATGTTGTCCAGAATTCCCCGGGGTAAAAAGAATAGCGGATGGTAATTGGAAGCCATACTGCAGTGAGGTTATCTGCCAGGCAGAGATAGTACTGAAAAGTTAAGCAGGACTTTCAGTACTCGTTAGGGACTCTATGCGTGTGAGTAATAGCAAAAGAGTACGCTGGTGAAAATTTTGATGTTATATCACCTAGAAAGGGTAACATTGAAGAAGTAACAGGTACTTCTGGAGCTTGTGTGAAGAGTAAACGGAAGGGTTTTACTCGTAGTATATGTTAGTAAACGGAAAGGGTTTTACTAAGTGTGAGAGAAACTATCTTTTTCGAATTTAGAAGAAACTGGCACGATAGCGAATGTTTTATGTTGTTACTGAAATTAAGAATTGTAGAGAAAATAAGTTTGCGTAAATTTTTGTAAAGGGAGGGTCAGTTGCCGGAGAGGGAGCTGACATCACAAAACGCCGCGCTGGGATTGGTTGAATCAGCGGGTGTGGAAAGACCCTTGTAAAGGAGGGGTCAGTAGTCAGGAGTAGTACTGACGTCACAGGTGCCGCGCTGGGATTGGTTGAACTAGCAAGGACAGGAAAGAGCAGATTGTAAAGGAGGGGTTGACAGATAAACGTCACCAAAAGGCCGAGCAAGGATTGGCTCGGAAATAAAGATAGCAGACATTTGATTGGTCAAAATTATAGAAGCAAAATTCTTAGTGGATAAGGATTGCATGTTAAAACGCGATCCGACTTTAACCGGAATTCGTCAGGATAGGAGATATTTAGGCTTTACAGAATATAATTGTATACATCGGTACTTACCCAAGATGTACGGAAAAAGGAGAAAAATGTCATTTTTACAAAAGATCAAGAATTATTTTAAAAAGGACAAACCAATCAAAACTAGAGAAGGAATTATTATTCCACCAGCTAAAACGCCCGCTTCATTCATGATGATGGAGAGAGGTTATCATACTTGTGTATGGATGGAGAATTGGATAGAATATACCAAAAATGATGGAATACTAGCATTTCCCGAGAATGGCACGTTCAATGGGCGAATTCTGCAAAACTTGAGATTGAGGATGAATAACTTAGAACCCAGACCTAGATTAACTCAGTACGAAGCTCTAGAGGAATGGGAAACTGAGGCATTTGAGAGGGACCGATCTAGGAGTAATAGGAGTTATCCAGGATTTTTCCCCAGATACCTACATGAGTCTAGGAACGGTTAGATGAAACAATGGAGAAGGGCAATGATTACAGAAGGATTATATCCATTGTTCTCAGCAGAGGAGAAATTAGGAAGTAAGTGCACAGAAAAGACAAAACATTTAATGAGAAATGAGGAGTCTGAAGACGAATTTATGGAGGAAATGTTAAGAAACCCCCCACCATATCAGGAAGGGACAAGTGGATGCACCCCAAGTGCACCACCAAAAACTCCATTAGTGCCACAGGTAATGCATGAATTCACCCCTAGTAGAATACTTCGTGACAAAGAAAAAGAAGCCCTAGAAAAGACCAGAACAGAATTAAAACAGAAAATAACTCAGATAAAAGTACATCCTGATCGTTGACCATACCTGTAACAATTGGTCCAGTAGTTCCATTATATGGTACTCAGGGAAGCTGTCCTCCACCGATACTTGCACCTACTCCTGTGAATAATTCCAAACCTGACGCTCCAGTTATAATTGAGGATCAATTTAGTGACTGTGAATCCACAATATCACTCATGGACTTGCCTATTCGAGGTACTGTAAATAGCACTCCCAGAAAAGATGTACCTGGATGTTCAAAAAATGTAAGTTTAATAACTTCATCAGGAGCAAAAAGTGCTATTATAGTAACACCTGAAGATCTAGAAAGATGGGTGCAAGGGTCAGTTAAACAGTGCACACCTCCGAAAATAATGGACATTCATAAATTGAAAGTCGAATTAGAAGAAATAATAGCAGGAAATGTAGGACTAGAACGCTTAAATACCTATGATGAAGAAGAATTATTGTTCCTGTGCAGGAGTATCACCAGAAATGTAAGGATATTCCATGAAAAATTATCCAATTTAGCACTAGAGATGGGAATAGAAATAGGGAGATCAAAAGTACTACAGAAACCCTATAGAGCAGAATTTTCAGACAAAGATTTAGAAAATATGAATGCCTCTGGAAGAAGATTGCAAATAAGAGAATTAATGTTAGTTTTGCAAAAATGGGGAGACCTAGATAAATGGAGAACTAGGTGGGCCAAGAAAAAGGAAGAAGCACGAACAAGTAGAACAGCATCTGAATATGTGATGAAAGAAACAGGGAAAGCAGATCAAATGTATCCAATGCGAGAAGTTGCGGGAGGAGGATATGTACATGTCCCATGGAGCAGACAGGATATTTTGTCATTTACGAATGATTTTCCAAAGTTGAGAGAAAAACCAATTGAATGGTACAAGCAGGTTGACAGGTTTGTAAAGGTGTCGAAGGTATTATTGAAGGATTTGGATGGTTTGTTTGACATAGTGGTACCTGCCGATTTATGGACAGATTGCAAAATCACAGTGGATTGGCCAAGTGACGAATATCCTAGAAATCCGAAAACAGGTGCCCCGACAAATGATGTGATGAAAAAGTATCAGCAGGTGATAACTTACCTGAAGGGAAAAATACCACCGAAAGAAACAGATTGGGTAAAAATAGATCGAACTACCCAAGAAGCTAATGAATCAGTACATTCCTACTATGAGCGTCTATTGCAGGTATTTAAACAGTATAGTGGATTTGAGGACATTGGAGACAAGAACATGAGTCAGTTTGTGTATCGGTTTGTTTACGGTTTAAAGCCAGAAATTTGTCAAATGATTAAACAGCATATGCTGTGTTGGCAAGGGAAGCCCATTGATGAGATTTTGAAGTATGCAAAATATTGTGGAGACGATATTGAAGATAGACACAAGAAATTGCAGGAAAAAGTGATGTGGGCTCAGGTGAAAATGGCCGAGAAACAGGGAATTAATTTGGAAAATCCAAGTGAAAATCCAGGAAAAGATTCTGGAACGAATGGTGATACTGGGAATGGTGGAAAATTTAGAGGACGAATGAGTAGAGAAGAAGCTAAAAAGAAATTTCCTTGTCATGGATGCGGAAAATTGGGGCATTGGAAGGATGAATGTAAAAAGATTCGGAATAATAATGGTCCAAATCAAAATTGAAATCCACAGACGCAGAATGACTCACAGCAGGGTGTAAATCCTCAGAGTCAGTTGCCACCTGCACCTATTCAGGGTAATGTAAGCAGAGCAAAGCATGGTACAGACATCGGATATCAAGGAGGAAGTGGTAAGAATGATTATATGACATCACAATTTCTTTTGCAGGACAATTTCTGTCAATTCAGTCCATGACGGTGCCTAGGAGAGGGGAAGAAGGAGTGCATACTTGGCGCATCCTTACAGGTAGATCAGTCAGGTCCATATGTTGAAGGGAATGTGAAAGGTAATAATATTACTTTCCTTTTGGACACTGGTGCTACCCGGTCTACTGTGAGAACAGCAGACATTCCAGACCTTCCTCTCTCTGGTGAAGATATCCAAGTAGTAGGGGTAGCTAATCAAAGAATTAGAACACCTCTTACCAAACCAATGGAAGTTAAAATAGGAAACTTTAGAGAAATACATCAATTCGTAGTGTGTGATTCTAGCCCAGTAAATTTATTAGGTAGGGATTTATTGTGCAAGATGAATTGTACCATTTTCTGCACACCGGATGGTGTGGCAGTTCAGACACCAGATGAAGATCATGTATATAAAATTATGATTGCAAAACAAGGTACAGAAGTAGACGAGATGTTTTCGTTAATAACAAAAGATGAGTTGCCAGAAGAATTAAAAGGTACAGTAAACCCCATAGTATGGGATTTCACTGGAAAGGAAGTAGGACTTATGGCTAAAATAGATCCAGTTAAAATTACTGTAAAAGAAGGTGCAATTTTCCCAAATACCAGACAGTACAAAATGAGTGCAGAAGTAAAAGCAGGAGTCATTGAAGAAATAAATCGAATGATAGAACAAAATATCCTAAAAGAAGTAATGAGTAGCCCATGTAATTCACCTATAATGGGGTTAAAGAAACCTAGTGGAAAATATAGGATTGTTCAGGACCTGAGAAAAATAAATAATATTGTGGAACCATGTTGTCCCATAGTGCCAAATCCTGCAGTAATTCTATACCAGATCCCTTGGAGTGCAGGATGGTTCACAGTAATTGATTTGTGTCAAGCGTTCTTTTCAATACCATTACATCCAGACAGCCAGTATCTTTTCTCATTTAAATTTGAGAACAAGGTCTATGTGTGGAATCGTGTTCCTCAGGGGTACACAGAAAGTCCTTCTATTTTCAACCAGATACTGAAAAAGTGCCTTGAAAAACTAGTGATGCCAGGAAGCTCAGTCTTAGTCCAATATATTGACGACTTATTGGTGGCATCGAATACCAGAGAGGACTGTGTTGTTGATTCCATAGCATTATTAAATCTTTTGGCAGAAGAAGGACATAAAGTCTCACCTGAAAAATTGAAGTTTTGTACAACAGCTGTTAAATATCTGGGACACCAAATTGAGAGGGGAAAAGAAGAGTAACCTCTGAAAGGGTAACTTTAATAAAGAAAATGCAAATGCCTGTAACACAAAGACAAGTGAGAATGTTCCTAGGAATAGTAGGTTACTGTCGATAATGGATACCAGGATTTTCCATGTTAGCTAAGGCCTTAATTAACATGACAAAAAAGAAAGCAAAGGACCCTGTTGAGTGGGAGGATGAAAGTGTAGAAGCCTTTGTAAAATTGAGAAATGCCCTATGTTCAGCACCTGCCTTAGGCATGCCTGATTATAAAAGAGAATTTGCATTGTTCTGTCATGAGAGAGAAAATTGTGCACTTTCTGTCTTAACTCAGAGACATGGATTAGAAAGACGTCCTATAGCATATTTTTCTGCTACATTGGACCCAGTAGCAGCCGCGTTGCCAGGATGCTTAAAAGCAGTGGCGGCTACTTGTTTGAGCATTGAACAAAGTGATTCAATTGTGATGGGACACCCTGTAAAAGTGTATGTTCCACATGCGGTTGTGATTCTGTTGACAAGACAACGAACTCAGCATCTTACTCCTAGTCGGCTGACTAAATACGAAAGAATCATAATGGGTGCTGAAAATGTGAATATGGTAAGGTGTACTATAATAAATCCAGCAACCTTACTACCAGACCCATATCATGAGAGAATTAAAGATGATGAAGACGATGAACATGATTGTATACAAATTACAGAATTATGCACAAAACCACGCCCAGATATAGAGGAACAGCCTCTTAAAAAGCCAGACAGGGAGCTATTTGTTGATGGTTCATGTCAAAGACATGAAGACGGTAAACTAACTGCTGCCTATGCGGTATGTGAATTAACTGGAATAGTTGAAGCATCTTATTTACCAGGAGTCAAATCTGCACAAGTAGCTGAATTGATTGCGTTGATAAAAGCATGCAAAATTGGGAGGAATCAGAGAGTAACCATATTTACAGATAGCCAATATGGTTACGGGGTTGTGCATGATTTTGGCCAACTATGGATGCAGAGGGATTTCATGACTTCTTCAGGATCCCCCATTAAAAATGGACAATTTGTAAGGGAATTGCTAGAAGCAATATAATCACCAAAAGAATTGGCTGTGGTGAAATGTGCCGCACACCAGTCAGGAGATGACTGGGTGGTAGTCGGCAACAGATATGCAGATCTGGTGGCTCAACATTGTGCCAAAACCAGAATGTCAGTCAATAAGAGGGTGGAAAGAATGGGAATCAGCTGCCAACTTATGCTGTATATGCCACCTGAAACTTGGAATGACGTCAAGAAATTGCAAGATGAGGTTGATGAAAGTGAGAAGAATTTGTGGATCAAAGTGGGTTGTTCCCAAAGAGGAGATGATGAAGTGTGGATCAGTGCTGATGGCAGACCAGTCATGCCAGACTGTTTACTCTCACAAATGGCTAGGATGTATCATGGAGACACACACATAGGGAGAGATGCAATGATTAGGCTGTTCAGACAAAATTGGTACAATCCCAAATTCAGGGCTGTTGCAGAGAGTCTTTGCCAGAGATGTCTAACTTGCCAGATGAATAATCCGGGGAGGAAGACAGTAATTGGATTTGGAAAAATAGGAAAGGCAGAGGGTCCATTTATGAGACTTCAGTTTGATTTCATACAGTTACCACCATGTAGAGGGCTGAAATATGTACTAGTCATAGTGTGTCTGTTTTCAAAGTGGGTGGAGGCTTACCCTACTAGGAGAAATGACAGCATTACAGTTGCAAAACTGTTGCTACGAGAGCTCATTCCTAGTTTTGGTTTTCCAGTAACTTTGGAATCAGATAGAGGAAAACATTTTAACAGTGAAGTGATTCAAATAATCTGTGAAGCATTTCAAATCAAACAGAAACTACACTGTGCATATCGTCCAGAAGCTTCTGGAGTGGTTGAACAATTGAATGGCACTATAAAGTCAAGACTGGGAAAAATGTGTGCATCAACATCATTAGAGTGGCCAGATGCATTGCCACTCGTTTTAATGGGACTCAGAAGTATACCTGACAGAACCACAGGATTGAGCCCACATGAAATAATGATGGGAAGAGCAATGAGACAAACACATGTTCCCACAAACAAACTGGTGAATATATCTGATGATATGGTTCTGGACTATTGCAAAGGATTGGCTGACCTAGTGCGTTCTGTCTCTCATCAGGTTGGAGAAGACGCAGTTTCCAGGCAGCCCGAGCAAGAACATGATCTGAATCCTGGTGACTGGGTGGTAGTGAAGAATCACACCAGAGAAACGTGTCTATCACCTAGATGGGGCAGACCGTGTCAAGTCATACTGACAACGAATACAGCAGTGAAGTGTGCCGGATTTCCTAATTGGATTCATGTAAGTCACACCAAGAGAGTACCAGATCCCGAGGAAGAGAATCCTCAGACAACGCCAATCACTGAAGAAGCTGAAGGTTGCCCAGCTGAAGGATCTCAGGTTCGAGATTCAAGAGAAGCTGAAGAAGAACAACCGAGCACAAGTCAGGATTGGATACCAGTGGTAGAAGTTCCTGAAGTATATCACAGAACAAGAAGTCAAGCGAAATTGGAAGAAATTGAAGAAGATCAGATAGGTGAAGAAGAAGCAGTTCAGGAACAAGAAGAAAAGACATTAAGAAATCCTGAACAAGGTCAGATAGGGAAAGGAAACTGGACTCAAAACAGTGAAGACCTAATAGACTTTGAACAGGGACAGACAGGTCTAGAAGAATCCGGTCAGGCTGCAGAAGTTCACAGTGCAATAAGCCCTGATCAGAACAAGTTAGATCAAGAAGAGTACAAAGAAGAAGAACATTTCGAAAGACATGAACTTGAAGAATTAAATCAAGAACAAAGTCAAAAATTGGAAACTCATAGTGGAGCTGCTGAAGAGAAACCAATCAGACCTGAAAAGGAGCAAACAGAAGAAACAGTAATAGAAGAAAATGAAGCAGTACTAAGCAGTGAAAATAACGAGATCTCTGAAGACGAAAATAAAGAAACATTGCCAACAAAGAAAACAAGAAAAGGAGATCATTGGCCGAGTGTCATTAAAAGAGTAAAGTACCACATAACAACCAGAAGTGAAGATCCAGATCAAGTACCTGAAGTAACAAGTCAAACTGATCAAGAGAAAAAGTCAGAGAAAAGAAAAAGTAAAAGACTGAAACTTGTGAATAACAAATTCAAAGGTCCTGACTGGACTTATATCATTCTTGAAGATTTTGAAAGCTCAGAGTCAAGTGACAGTGGTGGCGAAGGAACAAGTGCAGGACTGACGTACGAAAAAGAAACAAGACCACCCTGACTAAGCAAAAGAATAAGCTAAAGAAAAGAAGAAAAGATAAGAAGAACAATCTTCGTCGAAAAATGCCTGACGATAGAGTTGCTGGGAGACCAAAACAGAGATGTTGTAGAAGATGCTGTGCAATATGCATATCTAGTCTAGTAATGGTGCTTATAGTATGGTTAGTCCTGATTGTAGCAGTTCCTTACCTTATGATAATGGATACAAAGATTAATAATGAAACTAAGGAGAGGACAGCAAACATGAAGGGCAATACAGTAGAACTAATGGCAGAGAATGAACCAGAAATTCATCATGAAATAGCTGACAACGACACTAGTTTAAACGTTTTCACAAAGTTATTGTTTCAATATGTAGACACAATGGAAGTTAGTAATTGTTATGTCTGTATGAAGTTACCTGAATCAGTAGCAGAAGGATTAACATACCATCACTTACCACTGACATATGGCATATCATGTAGTGTTTTGTCTAGTTTATTTTATAGAACAGGGAGACTTCAGTATTATTATTCAAACTTAGATTTGATATTTTCTGAGGTTCCGATTCGCAAGAGTATGAACCCAGTGCTTAGTAGTCAAGACGCACAGTTTATGGGAGAATTTTTCTTAACAATGAAATCAATTGACATAACACATGCACATAGACACAATCTAACATGTTCTTTACTTGAAGAAGAAAAGATATTTTTGAATTTAGTAGAAGATAGAAGACAAGATTTTCAAAAGAAAGCTTCTGAGCATAAGGCTAATTTACCACCTTGGGCTGAGAAAGAAGGGAGTTACACACCTGGCAAGGCTCAAGCTGCTATGGCTCTGGATTTTGTAAAAACAGGAAAAATTTGTCTTCATAGGTTAAAGACTGAATATAACAATGTTTTCATCGGTACCAGTGAATGTGAACACAATTTTTTAATTCTTGGAGGTTGGGGACTCAAAGGAGGAACAGATTCAGTTTTTCCTGGAATCTATTATGTGTGTGGGAATAAGGCTTACTTTAGGCTTCCTGCACAGTGGTATGGAAGTTGTTATTTTGGAATAGTATTTCCAAAGATATACCACGTAAAAAGAAACACTGAGAGCAATGAAAACAATAGTGAATTAATACGTAGTAAAAGAGCTAGTTTTTCAGAAATTGTAGGTGATATATTTGGTGCATTGATACCTTCAGTGGGAATAATTCTGAACTCAAGGAAAATATGTAAATTGTCTACAGTGGTTGATCGTTTATCAACGGATACTGCTGGAGGATTTCTAATGATTAATGCGGAAATGATTGCGATTAGGTCTATGGTTATGCAAAATCGACTTGCTCTTGATATAATATTGGCAAAAGAGGGCGGAGTCTGCAAATTATTGAAGACGAAACATTGTTGCACTTATATTCCTGATAAGAGTGCATAAATTGGAACGTATATACAGAATATAACTAAACTTGAGAAGGAACTTAAACCACTGGAAGTTGATAGTGTATGGGAAAGATTGACAATTAGTATTGCGTCAATTGGAACCTGGTTTGCTAATGTAGGAAAAGGACTTATAGGTCAAATATTAGTACCCTTAGCAGGGATAGCAATAATAATCTTGGCAATAACAATATGGTGTAAATGCTGTAAAAAGAATCAATCAATCAATCAGGGGTTTGTTAAAGCGCGACTACTCACCCGTAAGGGTCTCAAGGCGCTAGGGGGGGGCGGGGGTGCAGGTTCCATCCATCAAGGAGGGGGTCTGTCGAAGAGCCAGGTTTTGAGGTTTCTTGCGAAGATGGGGAGCGATGTTGTCTGTCTGAGGTGGAGCGGAAGGGCGTTCCATGCTTTGGCCGCGAGGAAGGAGAAGGAGCGGCCTCCCGATCTGGTCTTTCTGGTGCGGGGGACCACGGCGTAGGAGAGCTGGGCTGATCGTAGGGTCCTTTGGGGTGCGTGGAATTTGAGTCGGCTGTTCAGGTATGCTGGTCCGGTGCCGTGGAGGGCCTTGTGTGCGTGGGTGAGCATTTTGAAGGTGATTCTCGCCTCGACAGGGAGCCAGTGAAGTGTGCGCAGGTGCTGGGAGATGTGGCAGTGTTTTGGCAGGTTGAGGACCAGTCTTGCGGCGGCGTTCTGGATGTTCTGTAGCTTGCGGGTGAGGTTTTTGTTTATTCCGGCGTAGAGTGCGTTGCCGTAGTCGAGTCTGCTGGTGACCAGGGCGTGAGTGACGGTCTTTCGGTGTTCGAGGGGGATCCATTTGAAGGTCTTACGAAGGAGGCGGAGGGTGTGGAAGCAGGAAGACGAGACAGAGTTGATCTGGCGGTCCATTTTGAGCTCGGAGTCCAGGATGATTCCCAGGTTGCGTGCGTGGTCCGTGGGGGTTGGCGGGTTTCCGAGGGCGGGGGGCCACCAGGTGTCGCTCCAGGCAAGAATGGAACATATAAGGTGACAGGAAGAGGAAAGAAACGAAAAGTAGATAAAATCGAACTTGAAGAGTGGAGAAGTGAATTATACAAGAAATTAAAAGGAGATTGTAAAAATGGAAAGTGTAAAGATGAGAATGAAGTAATTTCCTAGAAGTTGGCATCTGATTGAGGGTAGTGTTTTGATGGCTCAGAAACGCCATCAGAGAGGGGATTGATGGAGCAAGGTTTCATAAATGAAACTTGCTTGTATTCAATACTCATCACAGTATTAATTTATTAAAACTTGTATTGTTAATACTAACCTTTGCATTCACGACACGAAAGGGAAGGAAGCTTGCCTATGTGTTTACTAAGGAATAACGCTTGTCTGTAAATCCAAAATGGCCGCTATGCGCGGGAAAACTCAGTGCGCATGTCATAACCAGATCACATGGTGTGACGTCTTTCTTTGCTTGGGGGGAAATTTCTGCTTCTGCGCAGTGTGTAGTAAAATGGCTGCTTGATGTTTTCACATGCTTCAGCTTGCTCTCATGTCATTACTAAATTGTCGTTTCCTAATGCTACTAACGCGGGATAGAATTTATAATTAAATGGGAATAGAATAGAAAAAGTGGGCATACAGTGAAACATTTTATTCTGTGATTTTAATATTTTCTTCTTGCACTTTTATTAGTTCGTAAACTTGGGCCTGGGTTGGTGACCTGAAACTCGAGAGGCAAATGGTTCTGCGCATGTGTCCTGTGTGCCTGCCAAATGAAGTCAATCTGGACGTCGTCCAAGGCCGCGACCCGTTGGCCGAAGATGCTGTACTCTTGCCTTTCCTGTTGCATATTGATACATTGTCTATGAAAATTGTTTTACATTTGTCATGAGACGGGTGGGAAATAAAGCGAATGTATTAATTTGAAGGGGTGGGAATGTAAAGACAATAGGCTTTACAATTTAGGCCAAATCGATATGGTGCGAGAATCCACCCCCTGTCCCTGTCCAATCAGAAGTAGTGGCCCCATATTTTAGTAACATTAGGGGAGGTATATGGGCGTAGAAGGGTATAATAGAATATAGCATTAGTTATTTAGTCAGAGAACGGGCGTTCGAGAAGGAGATGCTGCAGAGAACAGGCGTCCAAGCTTGTAGCTTCTAGCTCCAGACCGTCACGCTGATCGATTGCAGACCGAATCGCTGTCCAGAGAGGTCCTGAGGAGGGGGCGGCGGAGTCCATTGGAAGGAAGGCAAGGGAGAATCGAGGAGAAGCCGAGTATCAGAGAGGGGAACGACGCAGGCGTCGTTGTAGAGAGGTCACCGGTCCTGTCCTGATCATGGAGGAGGTCTTTGCTCTTCATCCTTCCATGGTCCTATTCTTTCGACTCCTTGGCTAAGGGGTTTGGTTCTCGCACTTAGGTAAATATAATGCAACCTTTAGTTGCGCTGCTATCTCTATCCTCTCCTTTTCTTTAAACACCGTCATTGATTAGCAATAATCATTTCTATGCTTAATCTTGGGTATTGCGATTAAGTACCATGTGGCTCTGTATTTTACTCTGCTAAATCTTTAGATAAACATTTTAAAACTTCCTGACTCAGTGGTTATTTCAGGATTATGTACTATAATGAATGTCACTCATTTTAAATTTCCCAATTAGCAAAGGATTCATTGGTAAGTCATTACTCTTCAATCAGAAGGTAATTGGTAGCAGGGATTTTGATAGAGAGTAACAACTGATAAAACCCAGCGTAAGTATTAGCGTAGTATGAATGTATGGGCCCAAGTGAGTATCTGGTGTATGAATGCTGTTTGCTAATATCGCGCTGGATCACTGCTAAGTATGCTTTTATTGATATGTACATCAAAGTATGAAGCATTTGCATTTTACAGCTTTGTGAAACTGAGATGGTTAATTTGGCTGCTATCTCAGCATCCGGGCTTTAAATGTGTTAATATATATATATGTCGAATAACACATCATGCATTTGCACTTTTTCCAGCACTTTCTTGTAATGGAATGAAATATGATTTTTGCATACATAGTATATAGGATTATGTATCTGAATTTTATACACTGGTGTTAGGAGGAGGGTATTTATGGTCGGCCCCCAGGTGTAAAAAGTACTCTGTGGGTACCTTTGAGAATTCTGAACTTACACCTGACTCAGTTGAATATGCACGTTTTTCTTGTTTCTTGTCTTGCTTAATTAATGCTGTGTACAATGTTGTGTCACAGGTGCAATAATGAATAAAAAGGAATTTAATTAAAAAGAACAAAAAACACGTACAAACTCAGAAACTATGACCGGTTTTTCATATTATACATATTTCTAAGCATTTACATATATAGCCCTAAATTATATTTTCAATGGCAAAGTTGACACTTGTCAGAGACACACAAATCAATCTATAAAGAGGTTATTTTCAAAAGAATTGCCACTTTTAGGAAATACAGAAAGTGCAGTTGGTTCCAAACTTTACAAAAAACAGATGCTCAGTCTATCTATTAAATTAGATTGATTCTTTGTTCATCTATTTCATAATTTGACCTCCTTCTGTTTTGTTAAATAGTCGGTACATGCAATATTGTGTTATATTCCTTAAATATCACAAGAGATGGCCAACGAGTATTGGGGCTGCCAGTGAAATACCTGCCAAACTTTACTACTTAGAGCCAAACACATATGCGTCTTTCTGCCCAGCCACATATACACAGCGCCAACCCTTATTTTACTTGAGAAACTGTATAGTATTCTCTACCCCTGCATGTTTGCATCTGTCCTTCATTAAATGAATGACAAATTAATATCCCAAGCTTATGTTGTCTGGTATGCACACCTGCACTCTATCTTGCTAAACCCTAAGACCATTCAAGTGCTCCTAATAACATATGCACTTTCTTACAAATGCAGGCTCGTATTTTATCTGTGCAAATGCATCATGATCTCTAATATCCTTTCTTATCCCCAGATTCACTATTCATTCCTTTTCATTCTCCCTCCTACCATATTTTAAAAACTCCTTACTCTTCTTTAGGCCTGCTCCACTGCCCTTTTTTCCCATTTCTTCTCTTCTTTTTTTTGTGCCCCCATGAATCTTCTTTATTACCTACTACTATGCTGTCTATTTTACCTCCTTTGCCTCTTTTCTTTCCTTTCGCTCATTTCCTCTTTTCCATATATAACTTTTTCACAACAGTAATCTGCCCACTGGCTGATTATGGTCTAGCAAGACCACCTCACTAAAGGTTACTACAGACACTGTCTCCTTTTATGACCTTTTGATTTCAGGTGTGGTGGTCCAATTAAATCAATGGAAGCAAAACAAGACTACAAGCCCAGAATGCCTTAGGCTATCAAACAAAAGTCCAGGATTGAATGAAGTAAAGCTTAGGCTTGGCGAACATGGACACAAGCACAGGTAACATGATGAGATCTGGGCTTCTCCACTCACCTTTTTACCACTTGTAGAAAGCAGAGCGCCGCATCAAAATTAAACAAGAAATCAAAGAGAGGTCTCTCAGGGGCGTCTGAGAGAGGGTGTAAATGGAGCATTCTGCTCAGGACAGATGATCCGATTACAGTTAATTACAGCAGCGGGCGAGCCAGGGACACCGGTCTCTGCCTCCAGCTCTTCAGCATAAGGCGAGGGCATTGTAAACTATCAGCACAGCCCTCCCCCTCCGTCCGCATCGCTCCCCTGCTCTGCTGTGAGGCAGGGCAGGCTTGAGCCTGCTTAGTAATTGGGAGGGGGAGGGAGAGCAGAGAAAATACACATGAATGAAAGCGAAACCAGCGCAGGGCTGATAAAGTATGTCCACAATTATTAAAACAAACAACCGAGTGGGATCCATGGTGGGGGAGGCAGCAGTAACTTAACTGTGCCATTAACAGGAGGTGGGAGGAAGTATGCTATATTTGAATGTAGGCAGCTAGGGCACTGAAGCTAAACACAGACAAACAGTAACAGAGCAGGCAACCAAGAAAAAATAGTCCCCTAGAGAGCTGATAAAGAACCATAGCGGAATGAGACAGTACTAAGTCCCTGCTCTGTGGGAGGAACAGAAGAGGAGAGAAAGGAGGGACAAAGAGGCAGGACTGACCACTAGCCAGCAGGGATTTTTGAAGGACACTGACATAGACAAATGAAAAGTAATTGCAAGAAAGGGGATGAACTTGATGCCCACAGACTGACTACAGCAGGTCTCGAAGAGACAGCTGCGCTGTCTAACTGCACCTAAAAATAAACACATTGATAAAAGTCAGTCAACACAGTTTGCCAAGTCCATCCATTAAAACCATTTCCTGCATTTTATACACGCAGCCCAGCTAGGGACTTGTTTACTGTCAGGCCTCTAATTATGAACTGTTTATCCTCGTTTTAATTTTTTATTCCGTAATGGCTCTGGCTTACATGGCTGAAGCTGACTCAAAAGAAAAATTATTAGTGGCGGCAGGTATGCCATGCCAGGCATCACATACAGTGTTCCTGTAGATGCATCCCTAAAGTGCAAGTCAATTTCCGAATTTCCCCAACTCGCCATTTGTTGGGAGTTTTCTTTTTAGAAAAACGCCTTCTTCCACGCTTTGAGGCAGAGAAGGGAGCCAAAGGTGCGCTGTGTGGACGGTCAGGGTTTTTTCTTTGCAGATGTCCCATTTACACCCCATTTAAATGAGCCAATAGCCTGAATTTTTACACAGATATACTTAATCCAATTGACTGTCACTTGGACTGCTGATGCAATAGGGCATCTTTATTAATCGCGCCATTGAATGAATCTTGCATTTGGATCCTGGTGTGCTACAGACAGAGAGAAAGAAGCTGCGTGTTCTGCTGAAGCTGCCAGGGAAGCGTGTGCTCCTAATGACCATGTAGTATGTATTCTGCGTGTGTGTTGTGGAGAGGGTCATGGGGATAGAGCTTGCAAGTTGCTTCTGTCCAATCTTTGAGTGTGTTATGTACTTAAGGGAAGCCTGTAATAACAAGCTTTATAGCTAATAAACAAATTGTCTGTTTTGTGTGAAGGAAACATGCAATACTGCTGCCTGTGCTCTTCCAGTGTTGTGTGTGGGAAGGTAACTTTGGTGTCTCCCATGAGATACCTCATCTGTGTGAAAAAAACAAGAGAATGGCAGTAGTACATAATTTGATCGACTGCGGTAGACAAGGTGGAAAGTAAACGTGTGTTTTCTTTTCCTGTCCACCACTAGTAAATACAGCTTTTATTTCATAGCTTTGCAGCAAATAGGGCAGCGGAGGGCACTCCTGCCTTTCTCTAGTGACACTTCCTGTGTTAAAGATTGAAGTCAGTTCATAAACAAGCATTGGCAAACACCTCACTAACACCTCACTCCGCCACTTCACTTGTACATATCCCCCTTAGTGTCATCATTTGTGGGTCCGAGTTTTCACACAAGTATGGTAATGGTGGCACCAATCACATAATTTGTGGCACATCACCTGTCTGCAGTGGATGAAAGCCACATGGTCTCCTGAGCATGTCCTTGCTATATCCAGGGATGTTAGTCCTAACAGAATGATTTTTAATCACAACTAGCTTGACCTCTTGACCCTTGATTGTGCTCTAGGGTAGTGGCACTCTTCATTTCCGTTCCTCGTACTCCGGTGGCCATGGATGCTCTCAGGTGACATTAGTCCTAGTGTTGCTGTAATGGTCCTATTTCCATCAACAATTGCCTTCATTATGCCAACTTATTGTAAATATATTTTTCCTCTACATCGAGCAGTTTGGACTGCCCTGGGATGATCCCCTCCATATACCACGAGCTGAAGTTTGATCCCGAGGTCCTGCACCCTTTGGCCGGGCCCTAGAGAACAGCTGCCATTGTCTACTCTCACCTAGAACTATCTGCCAGATTGGTTTCTCTCATCCTTGCCATTCTATTGGTTTTGACCTAACTGGGGTTTATTTATTTATTGTATTTCTCAATATTCCCATAGCACCGAATAGCCACAGCATCAACGTACTGTATTTCACAGACGGAAACAAAAGAGTTAGTGTGACAACTGAGCATATGACATAGGAACAGAGTGATGGCAAGAGGTAAAAGGACGGGGAAGGGATATGATGAGACCTTGTTAATTTTATTACATGGTACTATGTTATGTTACTATACACTATGCTATTGTACTTTAAAGGACACTGCATCGTGTGTCGCTGACTCTGCCCCAACCCAGCCAGTAGATTAGCTTAAAGGACAAAGGCTCTTTCTGTGCGCGCTAAGTGTACCAAGGGATCTTTCATCCTTGGAGCCTTTGGCATACGGTCTCACGGAGCTCGTTTAATTACACAGAGAGGCATTCCCTGTCTAGAAAGACCTAGGGGCATATTAGCAAGACCCACGTTAAAATTATCGCCGTTTTAGCGGCAGGAAACTGCCGCTAAAACAGCGATAATGGGCTTGCTAATATGCGTTATGTAATTCCAATAGAAGCCCAGGTTAGATGTCCTGCACATCTAACCTGGGCTTCTATTGGAATTCTATAACGCATATTAGCAAGCCCATTATCGCCGTTTTAGCGGCAGTTTCCTGCCGCTAAAACGGCGATAATTTTAACGTGGGTCTTGCTAATATGCCCCTTATCCTTAATGGCGCTGGCTGACAAATGAGAGTCGCGGCACCCAGCATCTGTCTGTGATTGAAGCACGGACGAGGGCGCACTCAGCCGCCGCCCGGAGACTCACAGGGCTGGCTACTCACTTGATTATGAGAAGAGGCCGCCCAGGAGAGGTGTCAGCTGAAGTAGCAGGCAGGATTCGTTCCCCCAATGCTGCTCACATCCTCAGAACTGGTCACGATTATTATTAGAAAAGCACCTCCAAGTTTGATATTTCAGGGCCATTTTCTGAGAATTCAAGAACGGAGGTCATAACGGCCTCTGAGGAAGTGGGTAGGTAATTGCATAATAGGGGACCTGAAAAATCCCTCTTTTTAGATTTTTTATATTAGATGAAAAACCATTTAGCAGTCTGCTCGAGAGCATTTCAAAGCTAATATGTTGCATATAAAAAGAAGATAGACTAATGTTTAGAGAACATTTAAAAGATACATGGAGATTTAGCAGCAGTTTGGGGATCATCTTGATGCTGCAGTTTTGAGAACTTCTAGGGGTGTATTCACAAGAACGTGCGCTAAACATCTCCAAAAAATTTTAATGCAACTTTACACATCGCAGTCTATCGCGGGAAAATAACCCCGTGTTAACGTGGAATTCACAACACGCGGTACCATGTGATAGTTTGCCGAAAACGCGGCCATTGTCTGCATTACAACCACCACGACGGAGATAAAAACACAAACCCCAACGCAAAAAAACATGCGATGGGCCAAACCGCGATGAGGAAATCAGCGATAAGCAGCGCCAGGCCTGCAATACACACACGGCAGGCGGGAAAATCACTACAAAAGTTGAAAAACACACAAACACAAAATAACCAACACCTAAGCACCATGGAGGCAGCCGGAGCAGGCGCAGAGGACGAGCGGAACCCCACAAGCACCCCGGATGACCAGCCTGGGACCTCGGGGACAGGGAAGGGCAAGGACAAGAAGAAGAGGAAGAGGCGGTTCGGTCCGCAGGAGAATAGGATCCTGGTCACGGAGGTGATGGAACACCATCAAGAACTGTTCGTCACCTCCAACGTGTCATTCGGCACCAAAAATGGAATATGGCGGTCCATCGTGGACAAGGTGAATGCCGTCGGAGAGCACAAGAGGTCAATGGATGAGGTCAAGAGGCGATGGATTGACATCAAGCGCAAAACCAAGGAGAAACTTGCAGGCAACCAGAAGGCAGCAATGCAGACTGGAGGTGGGAGCCCAGCTCCACAGCTGGAGCTGGATGACATGGAGGAGCTGGTGTCGACAGTCATCAGTGTGGAGACCGTGGCAGGAGTCGGGGGAGCGGACACTGCTCGACATGACACAACACAACAGCAACAGGGTGAGTAACCACCAGGTACTGGGGGGGACGGGGGGAGATGGCCACAATGGCACACATGCACAATCAAGCAGAGCACAGTGCACACTCACAATGACTCTGGATCATGGCCCTGATCTACAGACTGTCACAATGTACATTGCCATGCTGTCTGAATGTGAACATGTACCATGCGGCTACCTACATGTGGACACATTGTAATACAGCATCTCCCCTTCACATTGCAGAGGCACCGTCAACACCTCCTGCAGAACAGTCCCAGCCACTCTTCACTGATGACGAGGAGGACACCCCCAGCATCAACACCCAAGCCCTCCAAGACATCATTGAACTCATCCGCCAATCACCTCCAGGACCAGGGCAGCCCAGCTGCATCGAGGAGACCCCAATGACTCCACAAACCACCCAGCAGGAGGCACCCACAACCCCGGCTGTCTCCCAGGACCCCCACGAACAACACATGGCCTTCCAACGCCGTGTGTTGGAGGGCCAGATGGAGATGGCTGAGCAGGTGCGGGTGGGGTTCGACCTCATGCTACCAAACTTGACGCCATCCATGGGTGTCTAAGTCCCATCAGGGACCACCTCCAGTCCCTAATGGACACCCACAGGCCGCTCCATGGTCTCCAACGAGCCCTGGCTGACATCGCTGGAGTCATGATTCGGAGACAATAACACCTGTCCGCTCAGAGTGGCTCCGACGATCTCAGCCGTGAGCTGGCACACATGCGGAGGCTCATGGAGGACATGGTGCGGATGGAGGCGGAAAGGATGGCAGCCACCGCTGCACATCAGCAAAATGTAGCTGGGATCTACCATGCCCTGCAGATCCTCATCATGGCATTGCTGCCACAAGGCGTGGCGCAGATGAATGCTGCTGCTCCTACACCATCCACATCTCCGCCCCATGGTGTGTCAGTGCCTCACAGTGCGGCAGACATTTCCAATCCGGCACCTGATGTGTCACTGCCACACAGTGCGGCCGACAATCCACCTCGGGCCCCTGATGTGTCTGTGGCACACAGTGCCGCAGCCGGAACTGCACCACCCACAGGTGAGGCAGAGCACACATCCGAGGATGAGGACGTGGATGGGATTGAGATCAGAAGGAGGCACTAGCATTCATTTCCGCCACCTGGCCTGTTGCTGCTTGGTGCCGCACATGGCCCCATGACCTTCCACTGACCCTCGATACACTCTGCTGCACTCACCTTGGACCGCGACATGGACTGTCATATCCTGTTTGGTGACCAATGACACGGCGACCAGACTGCGGACTGTACTCTTCCTCTTCCGCTGTACTTGTCATTCCCAGATGGACTCTGGCTGGCCCTCCACGGGCCCATATTGTGAAGTGGGGATGGCATGGCCCTGTACTGCTCCAGCTGCAAAACTCCACTGGATGTGCATTAAACATTCAGAAACGCACTGCTGTGTCATGTCTTTCATCATTCAAGTATGAATGTGTGGATGAATGTAGGGTCAGTGACTCCCCCTAATGTCAATGATGCTCATCTAGTGGGATTCCAGTCACAGTGTGCTACATTGCTGATTGCGTTCCGGGTGCCATAGACACTACAACAGGGACACACGCATTAGTCACTTCCTTGTCCGGACATGGACTGAACCACGCCCAGAGCCCCCGATTGTTGCACACCCTGCGATGGTCCGGCGTACGCCAGGCCAGACCACTCCACTTACGCTCCGAGGGGGGGGGGACATAGCTACATGTCGCAGGTTTACACGCTAGTGGTCTGCAGGTCACTGGTCTAGTTGTCAGCATGTCACGGCCACTCCCTGAGGGCAGGTTTGCACACACACCACACCCATCCGGCACAGGCGTCACAGGCCATGTGACCCCGCCAACATAAGGGGCCGACAACGTCACATTCCCCACTGCCGGAGGTGACTGGATGACGGACGTTCTACGATTCTCAATCATAAAGGGCCCATGAGTTGTTGCGCACAGAGTTAGTGGCACCCGGAGCCATGCGGGCGTCATGGGTCTACCACCACGTGGCACTGACTGGGGTTGCACAGGGTTAGTGGCACCCGAAGCCTTGCGGCCGTCACGGGCCTACCACCACGTGGCGCTGACTGGGGTTGCACAGGGTTAGTGGCACCCGAAGCCTTGCGGCCGTCACGGGCCTACCACCACGTGGCACTGACTGGGGTTGCACAGGGTTAGTGGCACCCGAAGCCTTGCGGCCGTCACTGGCCTACCACCACGTGGCGCTGACTGGGGTTGCACAGGGTTAGTGGCACCGAAATTGCTGAGCGGGTGTGCAGCCTGCGATGATGACGTGTGCACTGATGTGGTCTCTGCCATTGATGCCTCAGGACTCAGCGTCATGTGTGGGACCTGCTGGGCCGCGGTGCAGGTCCGCATTATGTGGAGCATGCCATGGTGGCGGGACCGGGGCCTGGAGCTTGCACGGGCATGTGGTGTGCCCACTGGTGGACACACCGTTGGCGGCAGGTGAGCAGTGGGGCCTGGGTGCGCAAGGGCGGACAGCCAGCGCTGGCCAGCGGGAGGGGGTAGGGTGCGGCTGCATGTGTGCGCAGGGACGGACAGGCGTTGTTGCTGTGTGCAGTGAGATGGACTCTGCCATGATTGACTCAGGCCTCGATTACAGATTGCAGACCTGGTGGCTTGCAGTGTATACCGGCTCGTGGTTGGAGACACACCGGTGGCAGCAGGTGAGCAGTGGTGCCTGGGTGCGCGGGGGCGGCAGTGTCCCTCCCCCTCTCTCTCTCTCTCTCTCTCTCTCTCCCTTCCTTTCCTTCTCTCTCTCTCTCTCTCCCTTCCTTTCCTTCTCTCTCTCTCCCTTCCTTTCCTTCTCTCTCTCTCTCTTCCTTTCCTTCTCTCTCTCTCTCTCTCTCTCTCTCCCTCCCTTCCTTTCCTTCTCTCTCTCTCTCTCCCTTCCTTTCCTTTCCTTCTCTCTCTCTCCCTTCCTTTCCTTCTCTCTCTCTCTCTTCCTTTCCTTCTCTCTCTCTCTCCCTTCCCTTCCTTTCCTTCTCTCTGTCTCTCTCTCCCTTCCTTTCCTTCTCTCTCTCTCTCCCTTTCTTTCTTTCTCTCTCTTTGCCTTTCTCTGAATCTCTGTTTCTCTGTGTCTCGCTCCTTTGATGTGCGCATGACACACGTTCTGATTTTGTGCTTTATTTTCCAGGCTGTGACATCAAGATTGTCCCGGACGGACCCGACAGGAGTCTTCCGCATTGGTGTTTTGTGTTGTATTTCAATAAAGTTTTTGGTTGTTACTTCAATGATGAGTGACTGTTTCTCGTTCTTCTGACCACACATGTGTGTTTCTTTTGTCATTGTGCGACATCATGCGCTTTTTGTGGCTCTTGTGTCGTGCACGGTATGTGTTTGTCTGGGGGGTCCAGGGGGCTGGGAGTGCTGGCGGTGGGTGTTGTGGCCCTCTTGGGTCTCCGAGCTGCATGATCATTGGCTCCATGGCATCTGTGGGTCTTCCGATGTGGCTCTGGGCTGGGCTCCTTTCGTACTGCAGGTAGTCGTCCTGCTTAACACCAGCAGAAGGCAGGTGTTAATTCCCTGCTGCTACCGCGGCTTATCGCCTGTTTTTGGTTCGCATCGCAGATCTGGCAGTTCGTTGTGAAAGTGGTGTTGTGGTGTTTTCGTGAGTTTTTGCACGGGAAAGCCTACTCTGCATCTCATTAGGGTTAGTTGGTGGTGTCACCCGTGGAGATACATTTTGCGGCAGTTATCGCGGGAATACTGGCGATGTCTGCAGTTTGCACCCGCTTGTGAATGGGGTGTTAAATCTATCTCCACTTTTGATGCGTTAAGGTGGCGATAACTCGGCGATACGTCCTTGTGAATATGCCCCCTAGTGTCATTTCCCCATTGAAAGCCTGGCATATGCTAGGTTATCATAGAATGGCGTCCTTCTTCTCGGTTTTGCTGGCGGTTATAATAACTTATGATCTGCGTGAATGTCCGCCATTCACATTCCTGCTGAACTGTTCTGTAGCCTTTCCCGGTGTTGCTGTTCCTTGTAAATAGGGTGACCAGACGTCCCGGATTTGCCCGGACAGTCCCGGTTTTTCACCGGCTGTCCCGGCAGATTTCGGTAATTTTGGCTCATGTCCCGGTTTTTAGAGGGGCTCGACTGATAACAGTGAGAGGCTTTTTTTGGGTGTTATAAAGCTGTGCTAGTGAGCAGCTGTTAGAAGTAAGCAATTTAATTTATATGTATGATGTTGGTTGTAGAAATTACATTTCATTTATTTTCTTGATGCCTTTTCTGTGATCTTATGTTGATGAGAACTGTTATTCTGCGCCATTCTGTTGATGAAAAATGGTAGTCCTTCTTCTATTTTCCCAAAATGTCCCGGTTTTTGGTTCTCAAGATCTGGTCACCCTACTTGTAAAACATGTAAAACTTAAAAGTACAGGCGTGTCAGAAGATTTTGTGAGCAGGAGTTTGGAGCCCACCATTGATTACCATTGGTTGGCTTTCCAGTCACTCAGTTGCTTGCTTTTTATTCGTGTCACAACTTGTCAATCTTGTGTTTGCCCCTCCCAAAGAACATAGCCACCTTACCATATATATTGAAGTTGTACTCATGCTTTTACCTCATTCCACTTACGCTCCTAGGTACAGCGCTCTGATACCCGTTATGGTCATGTTCGTGCTTTATAAAACTTTTCAAATAAATAAATTGACTGTCTGGCTCCTACGCTTCCACTGCTTGCTTTTCAAGCACTACACTTTTTTTGGGGATTAAGCACACCACAACAGTAAATCTGTTTTTAGATTGTCTCCTTCGTAAACTTCCATTCCCTACACTCTATGTTGCTCTCTGTTACCCATGTGCCTCTCCCCGTCTCTTGCAGGTTGTGCTCATTCTCGTGTACTTCCTCCATTGCTTTCTCACCTGTGTGCTTCTCCCTATTGCTTCTCTGCTCTGCCCCTGCCCTTCGTGTTGCTTCACCTCACCTGGGACCTCCTTCTCTCTCACCCGTCGCTTTTCCTCTCTACTGTTATACTCCCCTGTGAGCTTCTCCCCACTCACTCCACATTGTTCTGTCTCCCGCTGTTTCTTCTCCACACAACCGCACGCCGTGTTGCTTCCCGCCACTTCTGCCCTCCATGTTACTTCCCCCCACATGCACCCTCTGTTGTTGTTTCTGCACTCGCCTGTCCCTGTGTTGCTTTCACCCCACTGCTTTTGAATATTTTTTTTTTTAGTTATCTACCTAAATCGGAGTGGTAACATAAAAGAAAAAAAGCACCCACGTCATTTTGTAGGAGCATGCCTTGTGTGTGTGCTTTCAAAATGATGCAGTTGGCTGCATGAAAGGCTTTAGCCATGCTACACAGCATCGGGGCTGCTGTGCAGCATGGCTAAAAACTGTCGGCAAAGAAATAGATCCCAAAGGCGAGACTTATTAGCTTTGCCAATGTTTGTTTTAAATTTACTGGCCAGGCCTTCTTTTACATTTTATAAACACATTTTGTAGCAGGAGTGCAGGACCATGAGCAGTGCTGGGCCAGGACAAAAAGCCCCCTTTACCTCTCCCATGTGATGGCCCTGCCTCTTCCCTCACTGTATCCCCTCTTTATACCACGGGCCCTGCCCACCAACAGACTATGTTGTGACAACTGCTGCAAAATAAATGTCAAGCTCCACCCCTTCACTTTCACTTAGTTCAGCCCATTCTGGTAACCTTCGAGTCTTCTGATGCCCAACTCCTTGTCAACACAGTGTCATGTTCAACATAAGGAGTGTAGGAAATTGGGTTACTGGTTGTGTAGGCCGCGGGGGCCGGGTGAAACCCTACTCAAGCAGCAACCACAGTTCCTGTTAGGGTTAAGTCACAAGTAACCTCAAATTAACCTGTGCTTAACCCTTTGGTAGCTTGGCACAAAAGCATTCAGGCTTAAATTAGAGGCAATGTGTAAAGTATTCATGCAGCACTTCAAATAGTAATAAAGTGAAAACACATTACAAGAAAAATCCGATACCAATTTAGAAAAATAGTGTAAAATTTGATAAATTATTTGAGATCAAAACAACAAAAATCCAATCAGAAGTATCAGATATATTCAGTTTTAAAGATTTAAGTGAAAATAGTGCCTAAAACCACAAAGCACCATCTGTGGTTATCTGGTCGTGGCAGACCTGGACAAAGTCACAAGTTCAAGTCGACCATTATGAAGCACAAGCCAGACACAGGGACCAAGTTAGGCCTGCCGAAAAAAGTGTCTTAAATGCTGGTTGCAGAGCATTGCGAAATCCTGCATAGAGGATGCTCCGGGCAGTGGTGGTTCCAAGGAAGCTGCGGGGCCGTGACGCTGAGTCCTGCTTTGTCACTGAGGATGCTATCGATGAGGGGCTTGCGATGCACAGTCTTGCATCGAGGATACATCCAGGATGTGTCACACAGCTGTGGTTCCGAGGAAGCTGCAGGGCTGTGACGCGAGGTCCTGCTTTGTCATTGAGGATGCTATTGATGAGGGGCTTGCGATGTGGAGTCTTGCATCAAGGAAACATCCAGGATGTGTCACACAGTGGTGGTTCGAGGAAGCTGAGGGGCTTTGATGCGAAGTCCTGCGTGATCACTGAGGATGCTGTTGATGAGGGGCAACCAGTGTGCCAATTCAAAATTTGGAGTCTGAATATATCTGTATCACAATGGATCATGGATTGAAATGGAAGTAATAAACATGGAAGATAAATGGAAGAAAGTGTTGGAACATCCACTGGGAACACTTATTTCGTACTTACCTAGCATTCCTTCTTCTCTTTTTTCTGTCTGCAAACAGAATGGAATGAGGAATATGAGGGCTGCAACTGCAGGGCTGGAGTGGTGATGATATGGTAAGCCGCCCTCACAGAGTGCTGGGCTTACAGGAAGACGTATGCTGGAGGTCCGAGTGCTTCCTGGAGGGCCGGACTTCCGGGTCATGTTTCTTCAAGTGGCTGCTGGGCTGACAGGGAGATGCGCGTTCGGGCATGCCAGTACCTTGAGGCCCAGGGAGCGTGAGGACTGGTGAGCACTTCCTGGGTGGCCTGGCTTCCCTTTTGGACGGTTTGGTGGCATGTATGCATCCGGTTGTCAGCGTTTTTTCCGGGACAGAGATGGAGGACACCTACCTATGCTGGGCCAGGGGTGAGTGCCGCATAGCAGTTTGTGTTTCTGCATTTCCTCAGGATTTGTGTATGGTGGCAATTTTTATTGGATCGTGTTGTGAGTATGACCATGGGGAAAGACTCACAGAAGAGGAGACATGTGGAGAAGTCTTCCTCTTCTTCTTCAGCTTCTTCAGACTCATCTCCATCTCATGCTTAGTCGAAGAGCCACAAGGTGGGTGAGGATTCCAGGCTCAAACATTTGATATGTGAGACAATGCTGGAGATGGGGGAAGGTAGTAAGCCTAAGGAAGGTTTTCCTGCACAATCATCTCAGTCCTCTAGGTCACAGGAGGAGGGTCTTGGCCCTGATGAGCAGAAGGGAAAGTATATTTCTTCAAACATGTTGCTAGATTTAATAAGAGTTGTGAAGGCAAACATGGGATTTCCAGATGATGAGGTGCCGGGCACTTCTACTGGTTCTCTTGTGCACCAGTTTCAGAGTTCAGCCACGATTGATGTTCTGATTCACCCTTGCATTCACGAGATTCTCAAACAGGAGTGGAAGGATTCTGACAAGATCATGCTGCTTCGTTTTATGGCCAAATTATACCCTTTGCAGGATATGCAGAAGGAGTTGCCGGACTCTATCCACAACGCATCTTTTGTGGTCAGTCTGGTGGGGAGTACATCCTAGACGGAGGATGCTGTGATTAAGGATTCTGTGGGTAAGAAGGTGGATGCTTCCTTCCAGAGGTGTATACTGGTTCACACCTGGCCCCCCGGGCTGGGATTTATGGTACCTAAGTGGCCCAGTCCCTGATTTCTGACGCCAAGGCCTTGTACATTCCATGGGATGATACTTCTGACTGCTCTGGTTTTTGAACCATATCAACCATCAGGTGGATTATCTCTCAGATGTGTCTTTTGATGTGGTGAGGGCATCAGCACTGTCCAGTGGGGCTTGTATTGTGGCTCACCGGAGTTTGTTTTTGAATGATTGGCAAACCAGAAAGCGTCAGCCCTGAGGTTTCCTTTCCAAGGAAATTTGCTGTTTGGGGCAGAATTGGAGGATAAACTATAAAAGTTATTCAAGGAGAAGAAGCATTTGTCTTCTCTATAACAGGCTTCGCCAAATAAACAGTAGTTGAAACCCAAGTCCCCGTTTCATCACCCTTCTCGGAGGCAGTATCCCTGGTTTCAAGGGAGGTTTCCTACTGGCAGGGGAAGAGACAGAAAGGCCAAGTCTCCCCCTCCACAGCCTCATTCCTGACTAGATGGTGGGTCAGGAGTTTGTGTCTTCTGTAGATAGGCGCCATTCTGGAAGTTCCTATGATGGAGAAGGGCAGGGGTTTTACTCCATAATTTACCTGGTGCAAAATTGACAGGGGGATTTCAGCTGGCTCTGGATTTGAAGGCGCTGAACAACTTTGTACGGCACCTGCCTTTTAAAATGGAGACATTGGATAGGGTGATTCCTGTGGTGATCAAGGGTCATCTGATGTGCACCTTGGACATGCAGAATGCATATTTCCATGTACCCATTCATCCCCACTTCCAGCAGTTTCTGAGGGATTGTATACAGGGGACTCACCATCAATTTCGGGTCTTGCTGTTCGGCCTTCAGTCGGCCCTAGGGTATTCACCAAGGTCATAGCTCAGTTGGTTGCTTCAATCCATCTCCAGGGCATTCACCTGTATCCCTATCTGGACAATTAGCTTCCCAAGCTCCATCCAAGGAGCAGCTTCTTCATGATCTGCAAGTGGCTTGTGTGATTCTCAAAGCTCATTGGTTTCTGCTGAACCAGGAAAAGTGTCAACTGGCCCTTTCACAGAATATGACAATTATTGGGACCCAGTTTCAGACCGACCTGAAGAGGGTCTTTCTGCCAGTGCCCAGAGATTTGGTCTTGATGTCAATGGCAGGAGAGGTGATGGGCAGAGCTTTCATTATGGTGCGCCTGTGGTTCCAACTGCTAGGTTACGTGGCAGCGTCAGTATTCATGGTTCCTTGGGCCCGGTTTCACCTACGACCGCTGTGAGTTTGTTTGCTTTCATTTGGGGATCCATGCCCACAGGATCTCAACCTGCTAGTCCCACTATCTACTGCTGTCATCATGGATCTGCATTGGTGGATGGTGCAAGACAATCTTTCTAAGGGAATGCCTTTGCAGCCAGATCCACCTTTGGTCCTGACTTCGGATGCTAGCGCTTTTGGGTGGGGTGCCACTCTGGGGGACAGATACCTCCAGGCTCGGTCGTCTCTGCAAGAGGGGAGGTGTTCTTACAATTGGAGGGAACTGATGGCAGTCTACAGAGCTCTCATGTGATTCCGTCACTTACTGGAGGGTCACAATTTGGTGATATGCTCAGACAACCAGATGACTGTGGCTTATCTGAATCATCAAGGGGGGATCCGTTCGAGGTCTCTGAATGCTGTGGCAGAGACCCTTTTTTCACTGGGGAGACGGGCATCTACAGTCGTTGGTGGCAGTTCATGTTTGGGGGTAGACAATGGGGTGGCAGATGCCCTCAGTCAGTTCTTTCCTCCCTCCCAAGAAATGTCTCTTACGAAGGAGGTCTTTCATCAGGTGTGAAGGAGGTTTTGTGTTCCTTTCATGGACCTATTTGTTTCCGGCTCAATGCCCATGTGCCCAGGTTTTGTGCTCATAGCCTGCAGGCTGAGGGGTGGATGCGTTGACCATTCGTAGGCCGGACAGCCTGTTATATGTCTTTCCTCCTATTGCTCTAATTCCCAAATTCCTGGCTCGGCTAATGGGGGAATCCTGGGCGGCAGTGCTGATGGTTCCATTTTGGCCCAGTCTTTCTTGGTTTCCCACTCTCAAGTTCATGGCAGTTCAGGGCCCCTTGTTGATTCTCTACTTCCCCTCTCGTCTGCAGTCAGCTCCTTCATTGTCTCTTCCGAGGCTTCATGTCTTGGTTTGGAAGTTGAAAGGAGAGGGGTTGCAGAGCATGGGGCTTCCCCGCCACTTAGCAGTGGCCATCTACAGTCTCACAGGCCTTCCACTCTAAAGTCCTATGAGAGGCATTGGGGTAATTTCCAGTGTTGATGTGGGTCTTTTCAATTGTCTCCCCTGGAATGTTGCCTGACAGATGTTTTACCGGTTCTGTGGCCCGGTTTTGAGAAACAGCTGGCGATGTCTACATTGAGGACCCAGTGGACAGCTATCAAGGCATTTCGATCCCCATGGGGAAACTTGGCTGATGTTAATGACTTGGTGACCAGGTTGTTATGTGGCTTTTCTCTGGCTTGCCCCTTGGTTAAGCCTCTGTTTCCCCTGTGGGACCTGCCTCTGGTGTTGAAGGCTCTGGTTGCTGCTCCCTTTGAGCAGTTGGAGATGGTGGACATTAAATTTGTCACTTTTAAAGATGTATTCTTGGTGGCCATCACTATAGCCCGGCGCCTTGGTGAATTGGGGGCTCTGATGGCTAGGGAACCATTTTTGCCTTTTTCAGACAATGGGATTGTATTGCGTTTGGATTCCTCCTGTGTATCCAAGGTGGCGTCTCAATTTCATAAGTCTCAGGAAATGATTCTGCCTGCTTTGGTGGCTGATTGAGGGTTGGCTGAGGAAGTTCCATAGTCCTTGTTGGTCTTAAAGCGGGCCTTGCTGGTCTATTTGGATCACACGAGTTGCTTCAGGAAAACTGACTTTTTTGTTTCTTTTGGGGCTTCCTCCTGTGGGGGAGAAGGCTTCTTCATTGTCCATCAGTAGGTGGATCAAGCAGCTGATTTAGTTGGCTTATTCTCTGTCTGGGTCTCTTCCTCCGGCGGGGTAACAGGGGCGCTCTACTCGGGGAGTGGCTGATTCTTGGTCAGAATTGCGTGCTGTAGCCCTTTCAGAAATTTGCCGGGCTGCTGCCTGGTCCTCCTCAAATACTTTTGAATGGCATTATTGTCTCCAAAATGTGTTGTGTGATGGTACCAATTTTTGTTTGGGAGTGTTGCATGCTGTGAGCTCCTGAATTGTTTTGTTGCCTGTGTTAATAAATCACATTTGGATGCTGCTGTAAGGTGTTGTATCCATTTGTGGTTTCTTTATACATGAATGCTGGGTTCTTGTCTTGGGTATTCTCACCTTGTAATGAATGGGACGAGGACAAGAGCGACCTGGGGTAGTGCCCTATTACTTACCAGGAATCTTCATTATTCCTGGTCCTGTTGTCCTCGTCCCAATCATTACACCCCTCTCTTCCTCCCGGACTGCCGACATTCATGTGTGGGGCTTTGTAGTTCAGAAGCAATGCTGGGTAAGTACGACTTAAGTACTCCCAGTGGGAGGGGATGGGGTATGGGTTCCAGTATTCCTTTTGTTCTTTTTCTGTCTGCGAGATAGATATATCTCACAGGAAATATATCCAATGAATGGGATGAGGAGTAATGAAGATTACCGGTAAGTAATAGGGCATTTGAGCTACTTGCACACCTGATTAGCCCCAGGTATTACCTTGTGTAAATCTGGTGTGCAAAAAGCCTTTGTACGCATATGTGTTCCTGACTTGTAATTGCGCTTTTTGGCACTAACAGTAGTTTATATCTGAAATGAGATTACCAGGCCTGTTTAAAATTGTTGTGATTCAAAAACCACTTTAGGTCAGCTGCATAGTGTCATTGTCTGGGGATAGAAATAAAAAAAATAATTTGAGCGCCAAGAAACTTGATCATTAAAACCCCGCTTCTTCTGAGTTTATAATGCCAGATTCATATGGATGCAAAAACAACAGTTGATGGACAGAATGCAGAACAATGTCATATAGTCACCCCAGTACAGAGATCTGGGCCTACATCCATCGTTTTTTTGCTCACCATGCCATTCCAGTTTGGACCCAGCCATATGCAAATCAGTCTTGACCCTGTGCCTCATGGGAACAGTCCAGCCCGAACTGCCAAGCCAGGTCCTCCATGGACTGGAAACAAGCATCCTAGGACCGGTCTCGGGGTTTCACCCTCTTCAGCCAGGATAGCTTGATTCCAGTGGCATGGAGAGCACGGACCCACGTCTGGGCATACCCGTCCCACTCGGAGTGATCGAATGCAAAAACAACAGTTGATGGACAGAATGCAGAACAATGTCATACATTCACCCCAGTACAGAGATCTGGACCTAAATCCATCGTTTTTTGCTCACCATGCCATTCCAGTTTGGACCCAGCCATATGCAAATCAGTCTTGACCCTGTGCCTCATGGGAACAGTCCAGCTCGAACTGCCAAGCCAGGTCCTCCATGGACTGGAAACAAGCATCCTAGGACCGGTCTCGAGTTTCACCCTCTTCAGCCAGGATAGCTTGATTCCAGTGGCATGGAGAGCATGGGACCCACGTCTGGCATACCCGTCCCACTCGGAGTGACGAATGCAAAAACAACAGTTGATGGACAGAATGCAGAACAATGTCATACATTCACCCCAGTACAGAGATCTGGGCCTAAATCCATTGTTTTTTTGCTCACCATGCCATTCCAGTTTGGACCCAGCCATATGCAAATCAGTCTTGACCCTGTGCCTCATGGGAACAGTCCAGCCCGAACTGCCAAGCCAGGTCCTCCATGGACTGGAAACAAGCATCTGTTCAGCATTCTGTCCATCAACTGTTGTTTTTGCATTTGTCGCCCCGAGTGGGACGGGTATGCCCAGACGTGGGTCCCGTGCTCTCCATGCCACTGGAATCAAGCTATCCTGGCTGAAGAGGGGTGAAACCCTGAAACCGGTCCTAGGATGCTTGTTTCCAGTCCAGGGAGGACCTGGCTTGGCAGTTCGGGCTGGACTGTTCCCATGAGGCACAGGGTCAAGACTGATTTGCATATGGCTGGGTTCAAACTGGAATGGCATGGTGAGCAAAAACGATGGATTTAGGCCCAGATCTCTGTACTGGGGTGAATGTATGACATTGTTCTGCATTCTGTCCATCAACTGTTGTTTTTGCATTTGTCGCCCCGAGTGGGACGGGTATGCCCAGACGTGGGTCAGGTGCTCTCCATGCCACTGGAATCAAGCTATCCTGGCTGAAGAGGGGTGAAACCGGTCCTAGGATGCTTGTTTCCAGTCCAGGGAGGACCTGGCTTGGCAGTTCGGGCTGGACTGTTCCCATGAGGCACAGGGTCAAGACTGATTTGCATACGGCTGGGTTCAAACTGGAATGGCATGGTGAGCAAAAACGATGGATTTAGGCCCAGATCTCTGTACTGGGGTGAATGTATGACATTGTTCTGCATTCTGTCCATCAACTGTTGTTTTTGCATTTGTCGCCCCGAGTGGGACGGGTATGCCCAGACGTGGGTCCCGTGCTCTCCATGCCACTGGAATCAAGCTATCCTGGCTGAAGAGGGGTGAAACCGGTCCTAGGATGCTTGTTTCCAGTCCAGGGAGGACCTGGCTTGGCAGTTCGGGCTGGACTGTTCCCATGAGGCACAGGGTCAAGACTGATTTGCATATGGCTGGGTTCAAACTGGAATGGCATGGTGAGCAAAAACGATGGATTTAGGCCCAGATCTCTGTACTGGGGTGAATGTATGACATTGTTCTGCATTCTGTCCATCAACTGTTGTTTTTGCATTTGTCGCCCCGAGTGGGACGGGTATGCCCAGACGTGGGTCCCGTGCTCTCCATGCCACTGGAATCAAGCTATCCTGGCTGAAGAGGGGTGAAACCCTGAAACCGGTCCTAGGATGCTTGTTTCCAGTCCAGGGAGAACCTGGCTTGGCAGTTCGGGCTGGACTGTTCCCATGAGGCACAGGGTCAAGACTGATTTGCATATGGCTGGGTTCAAACTGGAATGGCATGGTGAGCAAAAAACGATGGATTTAGGCCCAGATCTCTGTACTGGGGTGAATGTATGACATTGTTCTGCATTCTGTCCATCAACTGTTGTTTTTGCATCAGATTCATATGGAGGCAACACATTTTTTTATCACATAAGGCCATTAACTTCACTGTTAGGCGGACATAGTATTTTTTCTTTAATTTCAGATATTTTAAGCCATTATGAACGCACATGAACATTCGATTCACCATCAGTAATTACCACTAAACATAAAATTAAATCACACTTGTGACCCAATCAATATTATATATCACATTTGATACTGATAGGTCTGAAACAACCAATTAAATTAGACAGCTTGTCCTATTGATAGTACAGTAGGTTAACATTTCTCTTTCGATAAAAAGGAATTAAGAGCTATTTTTAATATGTTCACACTAAAGGTATGAGGACGTATGGATGGACAGCAGTGACTGATAAGGTAAGCAGAGTATTACACAGCGCAAAATTACTCCTTTATCTTCCCTGTTCTTCAATTACTCCTAAATTTCCTCTCTCTTTAATTTGACAAGAAGACATTCAAGAAAAATCAACCATAACATCGATCATAACTGAAGAAATAGTGTAAAACAGATATGTAAACTGAGAGAAGTAAAAGTTTTTTGTAAATTTATATAAGAACATGCATGTCTAATGAAATTGAATAAAATAATGCTGTCCAGAGCAGAAAGGAACAACTCCAGTGATGTACGTAAAAAAATGTTTTATTCAATGATGTTCTGCAACGAAGTCTACTCAAGGACACTTGTCAGAAATATTCTCAGAGTGTGGACTTAAATGGGAAATAGAAAATATATCTAGTATAGGCAACCAGTGACTCCTGTTTGTCAGATGAAAACAACATACTACAAACTGCACCAGACAGGCAAATATTTGACTAGCAGAACTTAGGGGCATATTAGCAAGGGCTTTATCGCCGCTTTAGCGGCACTTTTTGCCGCTAAAGCGGCGATTTTTTTATCGCCCTATCAACAAGCTGTCGCTAACAGGCGTTAGCGACAGCTTTCTGGCGATAGCGGCTGGTTTTCCCATCGCCTTGCATGCCAGCGATAATTATCGCTAATGACATGCAAGGTAGGAGTTCCCAACTAAAAGCGACTGAAAACAGTCGCTAACACAACTTCCCCCTATTAGCAACGCAGGCGAAGCGATAAAAAAAGTCACGCTAAGTGCGAATATCGCTAGAATTTAACACCTGCTAAAAACATGACTTACCTGTTTGTTGAATGGGAGGTGGATTGTCAGGCTAAGTCCACCATGGCGTTAATGCGTGAATATTGCTGGATTTCCAGCGATATTCACGCATTTCGCCGCTGTCGCTGGATATTTTATCGCATTGGAGATAAACGTTGCTAATAGCGTGTTATCTCCGCGATAATATCCAGCGATAGGTGGCAATTAAAAAAACGCGCTAAGCGCGGTTTGCGATAATTATCGCAAGTTGTTGCTAATATCCCACTTAGTCGGTGGACTTAAGCGGCTGTCTTGAATGATGGATGGTAGTTACTGAAGGCCCAAATCATAGACTGGCACGCGAAATTGGTATCCACAAATGTGGCCGAATTTCCACCCCTGCCAGAGCAGTAGAGCATCAAGACCTTTAAAGTGTTCATCCAGTGCGGGGGAGGTGTCTCCACCAAACTGGTTTTATCCATCATGGATGAAGCCATTTTATAGGGAGCGGGACAGATGGCGAGGAGGAATCTCTGGTGGATGGATTTTCCACTGGTTCACGCGACTGCTGGCAGAATTTCCAACAGCAAATGTGGGTAAAGTTGAGAGTTTAAAAATTAAGGCTGCAGACATCAGACTTTGAATATAAATTACATGTAATGAAGATACATAGACGCATGCAGTACTTATGAAGCTTACTGGGACTGTTGTTTTAATGAATTTATCAAGGAAGAGACACCATGAAGTTAACATGGGATGCTGATGAATCCCTTAGACGTTTGGCTGGTGCATGGGAAAATATAGTATGAAGGGGACTAGGTGCATGAGAGCGCCTTTCATGAGGGACAGCATTAATCTATTCTGACCTTACCGGGCTGGCTCTGTAGTTGTTATTTCTCTCGTCCCATAAAGCAATCAATTGCATTAGTACTGTATGAATAGCGTGTGAAGACTTTGCATAATTGATATCAAAGTGCCCTCAAGGCAGATAGACAAGCCTGTCGGTTTCCTGCCAGGTCTCACGTGGCTTTGCCCAGTCGCTCTTATTTTTCAGAGCTAGAATGCCACAGTGTTAAATACGTCCAAGGCAGAGAGAGACAGGGAGAGGATGCGCGCGTGTACCAATAATACTACTATATCTTCATGTCTTTCACTTCCCGTTTTCTGTCATTCTTTGCTCGGCCTAATCTTACTTCCACTTGGCTTGCCCATCTTCCCCAAAGCCATTTAAGCCAGAGCTCCCCATTTGTGAAGTATTCTATTTATCATCATCCTCACTTCTTACAAAATGATTAGCTGCATATTTATTGTATCCGCTGTTTCGGTCTGGCAGGAAAGATCATGGAAAAATCCAGAATAGTATTCTTTCCAATGATCAATGCTTATATAGCTAGCAATGTGTCATTTCAGATTCTGACATCTACCACTATTATTAACTGATGAATTTTCAGCCATACATTGTGCTCAAATACAGACATTTTAATATGTCAATATCAGAAAGTCGTTGAGTTACCTGCAACTTCGTTCCATGCTGCTAAATTATTTTATGTATGTATGTATTTATTTGTATTTTTATATCATGTGTACAAGACCCAATGTGTGTTGTAACACTTTACATGCGAAAGCTTCACTCTGCCTACTCGCACTTCACATAACAAGAGTTTCAAAAAGGTTATTCCTAAGAATAGAATGATAATGCCTACGAGCAGTTTACACAATAACTGTCTCCACAAAAGCTTCATTAAAATAAATGTCCCCATAAAATCTGAGGATTGTTTAAGTGCAGAAAATTGCTGCACGTTCCAGTCCTTTGTTGTTTTGTGAGAATGTCCTTCCTGAACAAAGATGGCAGCCCAAACCCCTTGCTGGATTCGGGTGAGGATAACGTATAGCACAGTTTCGCCCGATGCCTAATTAATTCATCTCTCTTCTTTTTCTCTGTAGCACAACTATATGCTTTCCAATTTTTTTCAGAAACGCATATTTTAGATTAGTCTGGGTTCGAACCTTGGGAAGCCTTCTGTTTCCTACAGCTAATACAGATTGCGAATTCTTGCATTTCAAGAGAAAAGCACCTACAATTGTCAGCGCTTTGACTCTTTTACAAAATCATTTCCAGTTATGTTGTAATGTGCCTTACATTGAAGTAAACAAGAAAGTGATGGATAGAATGCTTAAATTAAATTCAGCCACTGGCAATTACTTGGTGCACCGATAATTTGTACAACATGCCACCTCAGTTTGGACCCAGCTGTATGGAAATCAGTCTTGACCCTGGTCCAATAGGAACAGCCCACTTCGAAATGTCAGACCAGCTCCTCCCTAAACCGGAACACATGCAACCCAAGACTGATTTCGCATTGACTGGGGCTCGTCCTTTGGGTGCTGCTGGTTACAGTGGTACGGTGAGCATGGGATCCACGTCTGGGCATTCCTATCGCACTTGAAGCATCGCACTGAAATATATTTTAAAAATTTGCAGTAAAGCAATCTAATCTTAGCATATTGGTACCCACACCGGGCTGCTGGCATTGGATTTCCCAACGGAAGAGCTTACAACACTTGTTTTTTTCACTTGTATGAAAAAGAAAGTTTCAATTATAAAATCATGAGTTCACTAGCGTAAACCTCCTACACTCAGAAACTAAAGTGACATGGGTCACTCAGGCCAGAGGCCTTCTGTAACTGTCATAAATATTTTGGACCTTTGGAATGCATCCATTCTTTTCCACAGGTCATGCAAGCACAAGTCTGGCTGTTTGAAGCCTGTTCCATCATTCAAACTCTACGTTTGATATCTAAGCAACTTTGACTTGAAAGTCAGCCAGTGCAAGTTGACATTACCCTGCAGTGGAATGTGTCCACTACGTTTGAAGGTTAAATTCAAATATCATTCAGTTAACATATATCTGATAAATTAGAGTGGAAATAGAGCTATATTCTTCAAAGTCATGTATTCAGAATAGTGGAGTATAAACAATAAGACAGGGTTCCCCAAAAAATAATTAGCAAATTTTAACACTTACTGATGGTCCATCATAGTAACTAATTGGCCTCAAATTCCCAATTGATTTGTTCCCTGCACCTTAATGCTCAACAGAGAGGAGTGTCACTGCTTTACATCATGTGGTCTGCACCTTTGAGTCCTGCTTTGGGGGGTTAGGTTAAGCACCAGGTGTCATCAACGAACTGTGAACTGTAGTATATGGTGTTTGTGAACCACACAACTTGTTCAGCACTTCAACAACAATTCCAAAACAAGATGGCAGGCATGTATGCACGTTGCAACAATGAGGCTTGTACCAAGATGATGACTATATCAAAAAGATGCGATACAAAAGGGGATGATGGACGGAACGTTTGAGCCAATCAAACACTCACCCCCAGTCAAAAGGGGATGATTGGCTCAAACGTTCCGTCCATCATCCCCTTTTGTATCGCTTTGTTCGCCCTAAGTTGGCGGGGGTATGCCCAGACGTGGGTCCCTTGCTCACTTTGCCACTGGATTCAAGCAAGCCTGGCTGATGACGGCTGGAATGCCAGAAACCGGTCCTAGGATGCTTGTTTCCGGTCCAGGGAAGACATGGCTTGGCAGTTCGTGCTGGACTGTTCCCATGAGGCACAGGGTCAGACTGATTTGCACATGGCCATGTCTGAACTGGGGTGGTGGAGTGAGCTAAAGAATGATGATGGATTAAACCCAGATCTGTTGACTGGGGGTGAGTGTTTGATTGGCTCAAACGTTCCGTCCATCATCCCCTTTTGTATCGCTTTGTTCGCCCTAAGTTGGCGGGGGTATGCCCAGACGTGGGTCCCTTGCTCACTTTGCCACTGGATTCAAGCAAGCCTGGCTGATGACGGCTGGAATGCCAGAAACCGGTCCTAGGATGCTTGTTTCCGGTCCAGGGAAGACATGGCTTGGCAGTTCGTGCTGGACTGTTCCCATGAGGCACAGGGTCAGACTGATTTGCATATGGCCATGTCTGAACTGGGGTGGTGGAGTGAGCTAAAGAATGATGATGGATTAAACCCAGATCAGTTGACTGGGGGTGAGTGTTTGATTGGCTCAAACGTTCCGTCCATCATCCCCTTTTGTATCGCTTTGTTCGCCCCTAAGTTGGCGGGGGTATGCCCAGACGTGGGTCCCTTGCTCACTTTGCCACTGGATTCAAGCAAGCCTGGCTGATGACGGCTGGAATGCCAGAAACCGGTCCTAGGATGCTTGTTTCCGGTCCAGGGAAGACATGGCTTGGCAGTTCGTGCTGGACTGTTCCCATGAGGCACAGGGTCAGACTGATTTGCATATGGCCATGTCTGAACTGGGGTGGTGGAGTGAGCTAAAGAATGATGATGGATTAAACCCAGATCAGTTGACTGGGGGTGAGTGTTTGATTGGCTCAAACGTTCCGTCCATCATCCCCTTTTGTATCGCTTTGTTCGCCCTAAGTTGGCGGGGGTATGCCCAGACGTGGGTCCCTTGCTCACTTTGCCACTGGATTCAAGCAAGCCTGGCTGATGACGGCTGGAATGCCAGAAACCGGTCCTAGGATGCTTGTTTCCGGTCCAGGGAAGACATGGCTTGGCAGTTCGTGCTGGACTGTTCCCATGAGGCACAGGGTCAGACTGATTTGCATATGGCCATGTCTGAACTGGGGTGGTGGAGTGAGCTAAAGAATGATGATGGATTAAACCCAGATCAGTTGACTGGGGGTGAGTGTTTGATTGGCTCAAACGTTCCGTCCATCATCCCCTTTTGTATCGCTTTGTTCGCCCTAAGTTGGCGGGGGTATGCCCAGACGTGGGTCCCTTGCTCACTTTGCCACTGGATTCAAGCAAGCCTGGCTGATGACGGCTGGAATGCCAGAAACCGGTCCTAGGATGCTTGTTTCCGGTCCAGGGAAGACATGGCTTGGCAGTTCGTGCTGGACTGTTCCCATGAGGCACAGGGTCAGACTGATTTGCATATGGCCATGTCTGAACTGGGGTGGTGGAGTGAGCTAAAGAATGATGATGGATTAAACCCAGATCAGTTGACTGGGGGTGAGTGTTTGATTGGCTCAAACGTTCCGTCCATCATCCCCATTTGTATCGCTTTGTTCGCCCTAAGTTGGCGGGGGTATGCCCAGACGTGGGTCCCTTGCTCACTTTGCCACTGGATTCAAGCAAGCCTGGCTGATGACGGCTGGAATGCCAGAAACCGGTCCTAGGATGCTTGTTTCCGGTCCAGGGAAGACATGGCTTGGCAGTTCGTGCTGGACTGTTCCCATGAGGCACAGGGTCAGACTGATTTGCATATGGCCATGTCTGAACTGGGGTGGTGGAGTGAGCTAAAGAATGATGATGGATTAAACCCAGATCAGTTGACTGGGGGTGAGTGTTTGATTGGCTCAAACGTTCCGTCCATCATCCCCTTTTGTATCGCTTTGTTCGCCCTAAGTTGGCGGGGGTATGCCCAGACGTGGGTCCCTTGCTCACTTTGCCACTGGATTCAAGCAAGCCTGGCTGATGACGGCTGGAATGCCAGAAACCGGTCCTAGGATGCTTGTTTCCGGTCCAGGGAAGACATGGCTTGGCAGTTCGTGCTGGACTGTTCCCATGAGGCACAGGGTCAGACTGATTTGCATATGGCCATGTCTGAACTGGGGTGGTGGAGTGAGCTAAAGAATGATGATGGATTAAACCCAGATCAGTTGACTGGGGGTGAGTGTTTGATTGGCTCAAACGTTCCGTCCATCATCCCCTTTTGTATCGCTTTGTTCGCCCTAAGTTGGCGGGGGTATGCCCAGACGTGGGTCCCTTGCTCACTTTGCCACTGGATTCAAGCAAGCCTGGCTGATGACGGCTGGAATGCCAGAAACCGGTCCTAGGATGCTTGTTTCCGGTCCAGGGAAGACATGGCTTGGCAGTTCGTGCTGGACTGTTCCCATGAGGCACAGGGTCAGACTGATTTGCATATGGCCATGTCTGAACTGGGGTGGTGGAGTGAGCTAAAGAATGATGATGGATTAAACCCAGATCAGTTGACTGGGGGTGAGTGTTTGATTGGCTCAAACGTTCCGTCCATCATCCCCTTTTGTATCGCTTTGTTCGCCCCAAGTTGGCGGGGGTATGCCCAGACGTGGGTCCCTTGCTCACTTTGCCACTGGATTCAAGCAAGCCTGGCTGATGACGGCTGGAATGCCAGAAACCGGTCCTAGGATGCTTGTTTCCGGTCCAGGGAAGACATGGCTTGGCAGTTCGTGCTGGACTGTTCCCATGAGGCACAGGGTCAGACTGATTTGCATATGGCCATGTCTGAACTGGGGTGGTGGAGTGAGCTAAAGAATGATGATGGATTAAACCCAGATCAGTTGACTGGGGGTGAGTGTTTGATTGGCTCAAACGTTCCGTCCATCATCCCCTTTTGTATCGCTTTGTTCGCCGTAAGTTGGCGGGGGTATGCCCAGACGTGGGTCCCTTGCTCACTTTGCCACTGGATTCAAGCAAGCCTGGCTGATGACGGCTGGAATGCCAGAAACCGGTCCTAGGATGCTTGTTTCCGGTCCAGGGAAGACATGGCTTGGCAGTTCGTGCTGGACTGTTCCCATGAGGCACAGGGTCAGACTGATTTGCATATGGCCATGTCTGAACTGGGGTGGTGGAGTGAGCTAAAGAATGATGATGGATTAAACCCAGATCAGTTGACTGGGGGTGAGTGTTTGATTGGCTCAAACGTTCCGTCCATCATCCCCTTTTGTATCGCTATATCAAAAAGATGGACTTTAATTTCCAGGACAGAGGAAGAATCACCAACTTGAAGAGGGATTTTGGAGGAATCCTGTGCCTAACAACCGTGCATGTTATTTGCTTTCAGACTTCTGTCACATTAGTTTACACTAAATTCCTCTTGAGCACCTTTTTTTTCCATATTCTGACCCTCAGTTTGTGTTTTTTCATCACTTCATTTCTTCTGAAAACATCCATCTTGCTTCTGCTATCCTTACCAAAAGTCTGGTAAGCCTGATAATCATACTGTGGACATGTTACTAAAGTCTAGCTAAACTTTAAATCACATATGCTTGTGATAATTCCTTATTTTAATGGATGCAGAAGTCATGAACGTCGATTTACCAAAATGCCCGGGGTATCGAAAATGACATCACATGCCCTTTGACCTCTGATTACATCACAGGAAGTAACATCACATACCTCATTGCTGGCGGCATGAAAGGAAGTAATGTCATATGACCTTTGCCTCTCATGACATCACAGGAAGTGACATTACCAAAACAAAAAAGTACAATAAGTGCAAAATTAAACAACATGTTCAGGAATAATAAAATAAACAAATACGTTGTTAGAGGAGTTGCAAGTCTATGTTACTTATTAAATATATACCATCAGGGATGCTACCATGTCAGGGAAGTAGCCAGCACACACACATGGTCAGCCATCATTTGCCAAAGACCCATGCTATGCTGTCCAATTAGAGCCCCCACTGCCCAATTACTGCCACACATAAATGTAATGCTCATCTTCATACTTTTTAACTCCTGTGGTGATAACGTGTCACTCACTGTTAAATGTAAGATGTTGTAACATCACACACAGGTACAGTAGAAACATGAAAATATCACACAATCACAGTGAAAACTCCGCAGCTATTGTGGCACTGAAGGAGCAACATAAACGCACACTGGTGTAATGCCACACTGCTAAGTGCCATACATATTGGGTTGGCCTAATATGCCCACATCATCACAAGGACTGAAGAGTATCATGCAGTTCCAGCTGTGTAAACAAAGCTGTGTCTTACATGTATTTCTCTTTCACCGCCTAGCAGTGGCGCCACGCTTCATTACAGAGTAATGTACATCATGGCTGCTCGGACTCAAGCCTTACATCATGTCCCAGTTATGTCAGAATTCAGTGCATTTAGTCTGATGCTTAACTCTAATTGGACAGCCACTGTGCAGTCTTAGCTCTTCCTTACTTCCTTATGGCAATGAATAAGTGATAGTTGTTTTAAAATGGCCCATCCCCACAAGTGTGGTGCTTTTTAGCAACCACCAAGGGATGGGACAGTCAGACGAAATAACTAAGGAAGAGCTGAGCATCTGCCTTATTACCAAGGAGATTGTTTGCTTTCTGAGATGTATGGCCAGTGGAGTGAGTTGGCAAATGGCACTGCCAGGCAACCATACATAAAGGCGCGGCGAAGTAACAAAAGGTGTTGTGTGGACAGGTGGGACATTTGAATGACTAGCAATTGATGGCCACAACCCACCTCGAACTTCACCATCTTTTAGACAACACTCAATCATGATTCAGAAAGAACCACAGCCCCGAAACAGCAATGATTGCGGCTACTGATGAAATTCAAATCATCCTGGACCGAGGAGAAACTGCGGCGACCTTCGACACAGTCTCCCACAATATCCTCATTTGAAGACTCCATGAGATTGGCATACAAGGATCCACTTTCAAATGGATCTGTTCCTTCCTCACAGGAAGAACCCAGAGTGTGAGGTTGCCACCTTTTACATCAGAGACCACAAAAATGATATGCAGAGTCCCACATGGATCATCCCTTAGCCCCACCCTTTTTAACAAAAACATGACACCACTCACCAACATCACCCGATCACAAGGCATCACCATCATCTCCTTGTCTTTAACTCCAAATTCATCCTCTCACTAACTGATAAGACTACAACCTCCAGAACCAACTTCAGCAACTGGATGATAATGTAGCAGACTGGATGCTAACCAACTGCCTTAAGCACAACTCCAACAAGACAGAAGTACTGGACTTCAGCATCAAGACCTCTCAATGGGACTTCACATGGGGGGCGTCAGAGCTAGAACCAACACCCACAACCACATACCACGCAAGAAATCTAGGGATCATCCTAGACGACGAGCTCAAGTCAATGCAGTGTGCACTTCCTGCTTCCACAACCTACTAACTGAAAGATCTTCAAATGGTTGCCTCAGAAACCCAGATGGACCGTCACACAAGCACTCATCACCAGCAGGATGGACTACAGCAACACACTCTATGCCAGAATCTCCAAACCACTCCTACACAGACTCCAGACCATCCAGAACACCACCGCAAGACTCATACTCAACATCCCATACAGCACACACATCACACCACACCTCAGAAAGCTTTACTGGCTCCCTTTTACAAGTGCAGCCAATTCAAACTTCACACGTACAAAGCACTACACAACATGGGACCAGAATACATGAACAGCCACATACATTTTCACCAACCCACCAGACACCTATGTTCTGCCTCACTCTCCCTTGCACACACTCCCCGCATCCACATAAACAAAACAGGAGGTCACTATTTCTCCTACATCCCACCAAAGATATGGAATGATCTCCCTCAACACAAAATAGCCTCCTCCTCACTCTTGAGTTTACACAAAGATGAAGATGTGCCTCTTCATATAAGCATTTTGGGGACCACACACCTGCCCAAGCACCTACACACCCTCTCGAGTGATTACTGCGCTATACAAATTAACATAACATAACTGTCACTATTGGCCTACTAGTGGTGTGTTGCCCTCCAACAAGTGCAATTTGCCTTTCGGGGCACTCACAGACTTCATAAGGCAGTCTAGCCTGGCAGTAATTGGAAAGCTATGGACAGAACTGCAAGTGACTATGATTCACAGTACTGACAGAGTGTTCTGCAATGCCTGACTCTTCAACCTGACAAGTAGGCTCCTTTGACCCTGAGATGGCTGCTGGTCCTTCCACCCCCACTGCTCCAGCAACATGAACCAGCAAAGACAGCAAGCGTGTCACCAAACCTTTGACAGTGTTTGCCACACTATCTGAGTGCACCAGTGAAGCAACACCACTAGACTGTTATTGACTACTTATCCACCATCCCAGAGAAATAGCTCCTTTTACACCACTTATAAATTATTAATCATATCAATGCCTGCAACCTGGTCAGCTAACTGGTTACATCAACATCTACAGTGCACTAAGAATTAGACAATGTTAACAGCCCTCTAAAGCACTTTAAAGTTTGACGCACTTTCCCTTTGAAAACCTAAAACCCAATAGGCAGACAGACATATGAAAATTCCATTCACAAAAAGTAGTTGCAAACTGCTCACCAACATTTTGTGAATGGAATGGAATTTGAGAACTGACCTATGTGCTAAATAGGTCGGTTTGCAAAATGTCCATTTGTAGTGATTCGCAATCCGACCTACCTCATTACTATTCAGGAAGTAAGTTGCAAATAGTGACGCACTGCAATTGGTGTCTATCACAGGGATAATGATCTGCTGGGGTCAGCAAACCACCATGACTGTAATCGTTTTTAAATATTTCTTTTTTAAATGCAGTCTGTTTTTTGTAAAGGAAACGGGGCTATGTTTAAGAAAAACAAATCTTTTTTTAAACGTTTGAGAGTAGGGAGCGGTCCCTGCAGCACTGTCATTGCCCCACTAACGTTTTTTGAACATCCCAAGGGGATGCGTGCCCTTTTGAAAATGTGTCACCACCTCAACCTGGGCATCAGTAACTTTTCAATGTTTTGTGACCAGATTAGGGTCACAAAACATGACCACATTGCTTTGCGAATTCCAATTTCGAAGGGACGCCGTAAAAAACGCCCTTCCATCAAACGATTTGTTATGTATTTCTAAACACATTTTTGTGATCCAGTAACCACTTATCGAATCGCAAAATGGGTTTACCACAAAACAAAAGGCCATTTTACAGTTGCAAACCATGTGAATTTGTAAATCGCAAGCTTTGCAACCACAAAGTGCTTTGTTAATCTGACCTCTTACTCTGTTTAGTCTTACTCCCACAGAAACTGCAGCAAACATGTTATTATTTGTAAGTGGTGCCATCAAGCACATTATTACATTTGCTTGTCCGTAGATGATAATGTATCACTGCTTAGTTTTACTTCCAATAAAATGGCAACTCAGTGTCACACACCTTACATGACACACCTAAACACATTGAAAACATGAACATGCCGCATATTAATAATCCATCCCTGTCAAGTGCCACGCATTAGGCGTTAGACTAAGCATTTCAGTGTGGGGGGGGGTCCACATCACCACACTGAAATGGAAATTCATGCATTATACAGTGAAAGTAAAATTGTAGTGGCAGCACACCATGCGCTGCTCCCGGCAGGATTGGGGCTCCCGGCTGACTCAGAATCCAGCAGCTCTAAACGCTACACTGAAACAGACTGATTCACGAGACACTGCAGCATTTAGTAGACGGGACCTGATGACCTGCTGCAGCCTGCGGCAGCGCGAGCGCGTGGCTGCAGTTCATGATTAAGATTTTGGCAGTTCGGCAATGGCACAGGCAGCGTTGCCCACACCACGCTGTTGTGCTGCGGGCGTTTATTTTAATTTAATTAGGGGATCCAGCAACGAGACCCATCACACACCCCACCGGCGGATGAGATAAATACTGACAGACTGCGGCGGCCGCTGGAGTGGTTCAGCAGCCCAGCGCACACTAGTCAGAGTCCTTGTGTATCTGCTGCTGAGCCTCATAATGCCAAGGCCGGCGTTTGCCGCGGGAGTGGTTACGGTCACGAGGCATACCTTACGAATTGCTGCTTGCCTCCTAAAAGTATGTGAGTCCCTGTAAGGTTGATAACGCCGATTCTTATCTAATTATCTATAAGAACCTTCTGGTCGCCAAGATCTTTTTACCTGTTGTATAGTGTAAAGGAGAGAATCTCATCAGGTTAGATATCAGCATTCATTTTTGTCTGAAAGGACCACTGACTCCGAATTCAAGTTTGAGAATTTATTATCGCCAAAAATAACTGAACGTGCAGGCACCTCAACACGAGGTTAAAGAAATAGATGGGCACTAATACAAATAATAATCTACGCAGGAGTCTCATCCGACTCAGGATAAGAAGAATAGAAAGTTCTAGGAGGACCAACCAGACTATGATTGCTCCTATTTCTAAGTTGCTCTTCATGGGCCTAAACAAGCTTAAAATCAATTGCTGTCCCTACACTAACGCTAAGTGACATCCCTGCATAACGATTTTACCAGGCAAGAAAGAATAAAAGGTGTCAGCTGTGAAGACTTCCTAAGAAGTGCAATCACCATATACCAAAGCTCAGCTCTGTCCTTCTCTCTGGTCTCCCCTACCGCTTCTCTGGCCTCCTCCCTCAGGGCACTATCCCTAATACAAAACCATACTACAAAGGTACACGCCTTGTTTACGCCCTCTTGGCCAGGTCTTCTTTCTTGTGCTTTTCCATAGAAACGGTGACTTCATCCTGGACGGTTTCGTTGACCTTGAGTCCCAGGCGCCTTCTCCGCTGAAAGTATCATCCCTAAATTCCATTGCACTTCCCGTACCATGCCTCCCATCTTTCTAACTTTTGAAAACAAAGAGTTAGTCTTTACTAACGAGACATGTGTCCTTGCACCTGCAACAAAAGATACGGTCAACAGAAACCTTCTACTGTGCTAATTAAATCTACCGTTTGTGCCCAGAGAGCCTTTCCAAGAGAAACCCTTTTCGGCCTACATTATAAGCTAACATAAGAATATACCAGGCCTTCCTTAAGCATATATGTAGTCAGGCCCTTACATATAACTTTTAAACACACATCTTATGTTTCCCTATAAGCATTTTCATTACACTTCATATGCAAACAATGAATTACATGTGCAACTTTAATATGGTGCACGTTTAAACTACTGCAATTACATTACATCCACGAACTAATTTCTCTATGCATTATGTTCACACAATTCAATAAGCATTACAGTACATCAATATCCTAACACCATTATGCTACTGAGTTCACTTTGTCTCAGTGAACTATTCATTCTTTGCTAAACATGCATGAGTATACAATGAATATAAACGAATATATGTCTGAATACATGTGAGTGCGGCCTATCAGTGATTATGATGCACCCCTACAATTCACAAGAACATTTCGCTCTATCAGTTCCCCCTTTGATGACTCCTGTCATCACATCCCATTCTACTCCCTCGGAGAAGGAACCGACCTAAACAGAACTTGTTCCCATCTTCCCTGATCTGAAGTTCTCCATGCTCTTGAGCCTTTTATACTGATTGTCCTGCAGTCTTGCCAATCTCATGTCATTTTCCCTCAAAGCTCTCTTGACTCTGCCTGCTCGATACCATTTGTAGGCCTTGATCATAATCCACAAGCCAGCCACACAAACCACCAAAATAAGGAGTGGTCTCAGGAAGTACCCAAGGAATCCCTTTCCTAGGTTTGCAAACCAACCTCCCACTTGACCAAAACCCTTTCCGACCTTTTCCCAGGCCCCTTCCTCGGTCAAATCCGCTATCTTTGTGTGGACCATAGTGATGTTACTTATATATTTCTCCAGATCCTTGCTACGGTCTGGTATATAAGTGCAGCACTCTTGAACCTTCAGCATTTTACAGACTCCGCCCTCTTTTGCCAATAGGACATCCAAAGCAAGGCGATTCTGCAAAACCATTCCCCTTATCGACAACATCTCTCCTTCCACCAACACCAACGATTTTGCTGTGTTCATCGAAAATTCATCCACCACAGTCGCTAACCTCCGGATCTTCACATCATTCAAGACTACTCCTAGACTAGGTATCATAGCTCCAAAGATATCCCCCACAACGATTCCTGCACTTGCAGCTCTTCTCGTTCTTGAATGCTCTCCACCCTCCAGAAGATTTAAGTCTTCTGTATGGTAAATCTTTGGAAATATTATTGACAAATAACATGTTCCATACCAATTTGCAGGCAACCTCACGTAAGCATTCTTCCCACATACGTAATACACCGTAGGTATCACTTGTACAGGACCTTGGAGAAAATCTTTTGCCTCATCTGCCATGGTGAAAACGTGATCACAAGTACTCTGTCCCACTGGAACCTTTTCGTAGTACGTCTGATAACGCCTTATACACAACTTACCCCTCTGCTCCTTATCCAACGCTATAGGACCATAGCTTCCCTTGGTCTTATGCAACCGTTCTTCCTCTGTCCAATCTGTCCTGTGATGCCCTAAATCTCGTGCTTCAGTCAGCTTTCTATACCTATCTTCAACCTGATCTACAAACTTTCTCTCTACATCCGACATCAAGCAAGTCAGATTGTGTCTGTGTGCGAATGCTGTATCCAATTCCAAACTCGGTATGAAGTACTTTCTCAGTCTGTCCTCGGTCTTGTAATAATCATACTTATTCAAATGCTTGTAAGCTGGGACTTCAGGAAGCACTGCGTCGAAATTGGAAAAGAAATACTCGAACTGATCTCTCTCATAAAACAAACTAAGCAAAAGACTACAAGAAATACCATAAGTCAGTGGAAGATGATGATATCTAATACCCTCATCCACCGAAGTAGGCAACTGCATACACACATAACAATCTTTCGCATCCATCACGTCAACATACTCATACAACAACTTAGCATACGCATTAAGCTTAAAATCACCTTTAGACAAATCTACATGTAATCTACGACTTTCTTCTAATATCATAGCTCTATCAGCTGCCCTGTCTACCCCCTTCTGACTAGGTGTGATAGGTGTGGGTGTCCCTGTCACTGCCTCTACTTCTGGCTCATGCGAACCAGTATATGAGACTACAACTACTATGATTATAGAAATTATCACACTACTTATAAGAATGCCTATAACCCATTTTGCTCTTCGATTGGGATTTCCGGCTCCATGATTTCGAAAGTTCTCAAAAAGTCTTGGTTATCGCAAAGAACTCAGAAAAGTCTCTGTCCTTTATTTATGACTTGCTTAACCAGCTCGAGCAACCATGAAATCTCCGGGCTTTCCCTTTCCGATCACAACTTATTTACACAGTCCAGAAAAAGACTTCCCTAGTTTTCGTTCCTCTTCTTGTGGAAAAGTCCCTAAGTTTATTCTTCTTCCACTTGGACCTAGGTTATCTTCTTCTTTCAGACTTTTATTTACAGTTCATTACTGATCCATAATGAGATCCTCATTAAGCACCGACCAGAACGTGATACAAAAGTTCAAGACGCAAAAGCAGCACTTCGTGTGAAAACGGCTCAGCTCCAAATGGCGGGAATTCGACCCGATGCAGAAGCAATTTTCGGACTTCACTCAGAAGTGGGGGATTCGGAATCGTGAGTGTCAGTGTTCCGTCTATCTCGAACCCTGGCATCCGCAGCACCACCTTCACCACCAGTTTCGGGCTCCGACTGAACACTTCCACTGACTTCAGTCTCCCTGTATTCACCACCCCTGCATCAAACACAGTGTAAGTCCACTCAGGGGTAGAGTATCTGCGACAAGGCACTCTTGTTCTCTTGGACCTTCGCCGACTGTCTTGTGCTTGGTCTTCGTCGCTTGCTTCGGTTTCAGATACTTCGGACACTGGAGCAAGGTCTCTCTCAGGTGCTAACCTCAGGTTCAGTCGCCTCTGTCTTTCAGGCCAACTTTCAGCACTTCTGTTCGTTCGTCTGCCTTCTCCTTCTATGCCCAGTGCACTACTTCCTCTTTCTGCTGCATTTGACTCTTCTCCGCCCACTGCACCTTCTCCTTCTTCGGTGCCTGAATCAGGGTTCGAACTGTGGAAACCCCCTTCAGCTTGCTCTAGTGCACCACCAGCTGTGTCAGCGACCCTTACAGCTTGACTTGTCCTCTCATGTGGCCCTACCACGTCAGCTGGGTTTTCATTTACGAGAGGAGCTGTTTCTTCCAAGGGTGCTGGAACTCTGCGGGTATGGGAAGCATGCACCCAGTTCGGCAATCCTCCACACTTTACTGCTGTGTTCGTGATAAGTATCACCTGATACGGGCCACGCCAACGGGCATCCAAGCAATTCTTCCTCACGTGCTTCCGGACGAGCACCCAGTCACCGGGACACAAGTCGTGGCACAGATCACTCGAGGCTGGAACCACAGCTGCTTGCACCTGCTGGGATACAGAACGGACCACATCAGAGAGTCCTTTACAATAATCGAGAATCAAATCATCAGTGATGTTTATCAAGGCTGTAGTTGGTACTGCTGGCAGTCTCATTGCCCTCCCCATTATTATTTCATGGGGGACAACCCGGTCTTTCTGTCTGGGACACTTCGCATGCTCATGAGCACCAGTGGCAAGGCGTCGGGCCATTTCATGGATGTTGAAGAACACATTTTTGCCATCCGGGCTTTCAAAGTTCCATTAACTTGTTCCACCATCCCAGAAGCCTCTGGTCTGTAGCTACAGTGGAGTCTCTGGTCAATGTTCAATGCTGCACAAAGTAACTTCATGATTTCGCTATGGAAGTGCCCACCTCTATCTGATTCCAAAGAGGTCGGGATCCCGAATCTAGGGATAAGCTCCCTCAACAGTAATTTAGCCACTGTCAGAGTGTCACACCTGCGTGTGGGGTATGCCTCCACCCACCGTGAGAATATACATACTATCACTAGAATGTACCTCAAGCCATTGCACCTAGGCATCTCCACGAAATCCAGCTGTAGTCTATTGAAGGGCCCTCCTGACCTTCCAATATGACTCAGTGTAACTACAGTTTTCTTTCCAGCATTCATCTGTTGACATGTAACACACCTCTGACATACCGTCTCAGCCATTGCTCGGAACCGTGGGTTATACCACGTCTGTCTGAACACCCTCATCATTGCGTCTCTACCCAGGTGTGCCTGACCATGTATCAATCTTGCCATCGGACTCAGCAATTCTTCCGGCAACACAGCTCTCCCATCGTTTGATACCCACACATCCACCTCTCCTCTCTCGCAACCAGCTTTGATCCAGCCCTCTCTTTCCTTGGTTGAGACTTCATCTTGCAATCTCTTAAGCTCTTCCCAAGTGTCTGCCATGGCCAACATTATGCTGAGATCGGTTCCCTCTTGGCTCTCTTCTATCTCCCTGCCTGTGTATATGCATCCTTGTTCTGCGCAGAAGCGGGCTACCTCATCTGCGTAGTTATTACCCAAGGATACAAAGTCCTCCCCCTTCCCATGGGCTGAACACTTTACAACAGCGATTTCTTTCGGATGCTGTAATGCTTCTAACAATTGTCTTACATATTCTCCATTACGAATGGGTGAGCCAGATGATGTCAAAAATCCCCTCTGAGACCATAACTGCCCGAAGTCATGCACCACGCCAAAGCAGTATTGGCTATCTGTGTAAATCGTGATTCGAATTCGATCAGCGGCCAAACAGGCACGGGTCAAGGCAATGATCTCAGCTACCTGCGCGGAGCGTACTCCTTCTAGGCAAGCGGCGTCGACCACTCCTGAAATAGTACATACAGCAAACGCTGCTCTCAATTGCCCCACACTGTCTCTTAAGCATGAACCATCGACAAAGAAAATTTCATCTGGGTCATCCAATGGCTCATCGACAATGTCAGGTCTCGGTTTGGTGCAAAGTTCGGTCACATCGAGACAGTCATGGTCCTCACAATCTTCATCATCTGTGTTCGGTATAGGCATCAATGTCGCAGGGTTCAAGATGGAACACCTTTTCAGAGTCACATTCTCTGCGGCAAGTATGACTTGCTCGTACCTTGTTAACCTATTGTTCGTTAGGTGCTGGGTCTTGGTCCTGGTCATTAATAACTCAACCGAATGTGGTACATGTACAGTCAATGGATGTCCCATTACAATGCTTTCACATCTTTCAATGCTGACACCTGTTGCAGCAACGGATCTTAGACATCCGGGCAACGCAGAAGCTACTGGATCTAAAGTAGCTGAAAAATAAGCAACTGGTCTACGGACACCTCCATGGTTCTGAGCTAACACTGCTAATGCACATCCTCCTCTCTCGTAACAAAACAATGAAAAGGCCTTGTTGTAATCAGGCATTCCCAGTGCGGGAGCCCTGCACAAATCATCTCTCAACTGCAGGAATGACATCAAGCACTCCTCGTCCCATGGTACCGGATCACTCACATCCTTGTGTGTAAGCCTCTGCAGAGGCTTTGCTCTCAAGGAGAAACTAGGAATCCACTGTCGACAATAGCCAACCATTCCCAGAAACATCCTAACTTCCCTCTGTGTAGTGGGTACCGCCATGCTCATTATTGCCTCAATTCGATCTGGTGACACCTTCCTCTTGCCTTTTTCTAATCTGTGTCCCAAGTACTGTACCTCATTCAAACAGTACTGCAGCTTGTTCGGGGACACCTTATGTCCATTCTCTGCTAAGTGGTTCAACAAGGCTACTGTGTCAATTCTGCAAGCATCTTCTGTTTCTGAGGCAATGAGCAAGTCATCTATGTACTGCACGAGAACTGAGTTCTGCGGCAACACAAGACTCTCAAGGTTCTTCTTCAGGATCTGGTTAAAGATCGATGGACTTTCCGTATACCCTTGAGGGATACGACACCATGTTAACACGCGATTCTCTAGCCTGAACGCAAAAAGAAATTGGCTTTCCTCGTGGAGCGGTATCGAAAAGAAAGCTTGACACAAATCGATAACCGTAAACCACTCGGCTTCACATGGGATCTGGAACAGTATTACTGAAGGATTCGGTACCACTGGACAACAAGGGACAACTATCATGTTGACCTTTCGCAGGTCTTGCACGATCCTGTATTTCCCGCTCGGTTTCTGTAGTCCCATTATGGGTGAGTTACAGGGACTACCTCTGATCTCCTTCAAAATACCCTTCTCAATGAAAGTCTCGATCACAGGTTTTATTCCTGCAATCGTTTCTATCGATAAATTGTATTGAGGTGTTCTGGGGAAATCAACATTCTGCTTCACCTCAATCCGCACTGGTTCAACCCTCTGATTAAACCTATTTCGTCTCCTGCGAAATCCCACACCACAGGCGACACTGCGTCTCTCAGATCATGTGGAAGTTCTTCCACAGTCACCATTGGGTACAGATCTATACACAGATGCTGATTGGCCATCTTAAAGTCAGCATCATCATCTCTCGTCTGGACCTCCACTCCTCGTGGTGTACAATAAATCGTGCAGTTCAATTTGCACAACAGATCTCTTCCCAAAAGACAAACTGGACTCGTGTCACATACTACAAACTGATGTCTAGTTTGGAAAGTACCTATCTTTACTAAGATCGGTTCTGTCAATGGGCTGCTCATCTTCTTGTTCGCTACTCCAACAACCTGGATTGATTGTCCCGAGAGGGGTAGGTTAGGGACTACTGCAGATCTTACAGTAGACCGGGTAGCTCCAGTATCAACCAAAAGTGTTGCAGGATTGCCCTCAATCTCTGCCTCTACAAAAGGTCCTCTCTGGTCTACCTCCAAGACCGCTCCAAGTGTGCAGTCTTCCTCCCCTCTCAGGCACCGTCAGGATAAAGGGTCTAAGCTATCCTCAGCATAGCGTTCGAACAGGGGCATCTGTTGGTACGTTCGTGTTCCTTGTGAAAACTTTGGAGCTTGGGGAATCTGAGCATGAGAATTGTAAACCCCCCTTTCATCGTTCTAGGTCTCGTTATTGTGTTAACCACCTCTTGCGCGGGTGCCTGAGCCCCCTCTTCCTCTTCCTGTACCTGATTAGCTGGGTTCAAAGGACACTCGCGTTTCCAATGTCCGACCTGGCGACAAAGATGACACGCAGTGGTCTTCTTTAGTGTGGCCACGTCCACTCCTGTCTTGGGGTCTACTGGTTTTCCCTTTCCCTGTACCTGCCCATTCTGGTTTCCCTGGAAATTTCCTTGCTTTCTCCCCAAGGTCCCTCCACTAGGCTGATTCTGTGCTGTCTGCATCTGGACAAGCATCAATTTGTCTTTTAGCTTTCGATGTTTTGAATCCACCTCATCACTACAGTACCTCGCGTACCGCAAAATTTCATCTAGTGGCTTGTTCTGCCAGCAGATCAAATGGTGCTGTATCATGAGGCTGATTTCCCCTCTCAGACCCGTTACAAACTTTGAGACAAACTGTCCCATATCCTTAGGGTCCAAAACATCTAACCCACTATACTGTTTAAAAACTTGCAGAAGTCTTTCATAGTATTCATGCACCGTTTCCTTGGGTTCTTGTACAGTCCGATCTATCTTAACCCAATCTGTATCCTGCGGTGAAATCTTCGACTTCAACCATGTAATCACCTGCTCATACTTTTTCATGACATCAGGTGATGGACCATTCGTAACCGCCTCTCTTTTCGGTTCCGAAGTCGGCCACTCAATAGCGACTTTACATGCCGTCCACAAATCTCCCGGTACCACTATGTCAAACAAGGTGTTCAAATCAATCCACAATACTTTTGAAATTTTCACAAACCGCTCAACCTGTTTGTACCACTCCACCGGTTTTTCCCTCAGCCGAGGAAAATCATTTGTAAACGCAGCCAAATCACCTCTATTCCACGGCACATGCACGTACCCTCCATTCTGTACTTCCCGTAAAGGAAAATTTCCTACACCCGTCGCCCCCCCTCCTGGCGGCGGCGTTTCCCCTTCTGCTCTCTTTGTTAGTTTCTTTTTGGACCACCTTTCTTCCCATTTGTCCAACAAAATCCATATTCTCATTCCTATGATCAGGTCTCTGGTGTGCGTCTTTAACCCTGTGATTCTTTTCTCCTCCAACTCCTGATCACTGTAATGCAATCTGTGTGGTCCCTGTAACGCTTTAGTTTTATTCAGGTCCACCTCATATCTTTTGGCCAAATCCCTCAATCTATCATGTGCCATTCTAGCTTTTCGAGTCACATCTTTTGCTACAAACAGCAGCTCATCTGATCCATAGATTTCTATCCTTTCCAAAGGCAGACCCCCACTGATCATTTCGTCTACCTCTGCTTTCAGCCTCACTACATCTAGCAACCTTGCCTGTACTGCACTCCTCAGTACATCTCGACAACCTGAGCCGTCCCGCTCATCACAGTCACTATTCTGTCCTTGTGACCTATTCCCTTCCATATTCCTGGAACCTGGTCTGTCTTCCGAGACATTTTGTGCTCTATCTCTTTGCATCCTATCCTCTTGGTTCGTTACTGTTGGTGTCCACTCCCTCAAAGCTGACTTAGATTCCCGTAAAGACCTCGGTCTTTCCGGTCTCTCCTCTTCTCGCCCACATGAAGAGTCCGCAGTAGCCGGTAACGGCGTACTTGTGTCTATTGGTCTTGGGAAATGAACCACCCTTACTCCAAACCCATTCCCACTCTCACTGTTTCCTTCTTCCCTTCTCATCGGCACGGAGCTCCCTTCTCTCACTCGGTCTGGGTCATATACCGGTACTATAGGGCCAATAGTAACCGGTACTGTCAAGGAGTCCGGTAATCTTGTGTTCCCCCAGGAGGCTGTGTTATCATAGACGCCGTAGCCCCTCCGTTCCTGTGGAAATTCTTCCCACTACTCTCATGCTAGTCTGGTTCTGGCTTTCATCAACTATTTCCACTGCTGGGGTTCTCTTTCCCTCTTCTGAATCTGGGTTAAATGGTGGTGGCCTCTCTGCCAACATCCTATCCAACAAACTGTCATCTAAATCACTATCATCCTCATCAATTCTTGTAATCTTTCCATTTTGTATCAGCAGTGGGTATAACTTATCTCCTTCGATCGTGTCTGCTCTCCACCTTTTCTCCAAGGCATCCCATTTTGCATCTTGAAATGCCCTGACCGATTTCTTCACCCTTTCCTGGCATCTGTCCTTCTTCCTATCATACGCTGCCCTTATCCACGCATGTAGTGCCTCAAACTGTGTTGGTCTAGGTAGTGGTCGTAATGAAGCCATTACACTCTTGAGCTGGTACAGCACCTCTAACCTGAAAGTACCATATCGAGGGAACAACAAATCTCCCTCTGTTTCTGTCATTTTATGCCAATTCTCGAGCCAAATTATAGTATGCAATCCTACATTCTTTGCCATATAATGTGCTGGTGTGTCCTCAGGAGGAGCTTCCTCTCCCTCCCGAACAACCACATGTCTATCACCTCTACAAAGTTCTCGTAAAGCTTTAAAACATTTCATGATGAATCAACTTTGTTATTCGTACTCAAAATGTCCGCTTTTACTTCCTGATTTCAATCCTCCAATCCCAGCGCGGCTCACACCAACCGGCCTATCGCAGCGCGGCTCTTGTCTGACGTCACGTTTCCTCCGCTCGCAGCAGTTCCCCTCCTTTCTAATTCACTTGTTCTCACTCGCATCCGTCCCAATTATACTCTGAAATAATGTCCGTCCTACCGAACAATTACCTCTCTGACCGTCAGTCTTACCAATGACCGATCAGTCTCTTAAGCTTGTTGACCTCAATCTGGCAACCGTCTGTCCACGAACGACCGGACAATCGCCTCTAATACACTCGATAGGATTCAATCACTCGATGTTCTGCACACAATAACCTACGACCTGCGTTGGTTATTCACACACTCACACATGTGTCCCTATCTTCTGTGGGTCTGTCAATGACGTCTCGTGACCCCCACAACTCTGGTCAACGTTCTCAACTCTGGGTGTATTCTACACCACAATAAATCTCCCGGTCCCGCGCGCGCTCACGGTCCGTTTCTCAATCACTCAACTTTCGTTCCAACTCCGCAAGACATCACACAACAATATAACACCGCAATCTACCAAACATCACTCTTTTCATACTCACTCTACTACGAACTGCTACTTCCGCCGCACCGGCACTCTCCGTCAGTTTTCCACGACCTCCGACATCCTTTTCCCGCGGTCCTCTGGATCAGCTTCACTCGGGCTCTATGGGGCAACTTAGTCTCCTATCTTGCTCTAGATCTCCCCTTACCATCAAAGGTAACCATCCTCTGCTACCAACTGATAACGCCGATTCTTATCTAATTATCTATAAGAACCTTCTGGTCGCCAAGATCTTTTTACCTGTTGTATAGTGTAAAGGAGAGAATCTCATCAGGTTAGATATCAGCATTCATTTTTGTCTGAAAGGACCACTGACTCCGAATTCAAGTTTGAGAATTTATTATCGCCAAAAATAACTGAACGTGCAGGCACCTCAACACGAGGTTAAAGAAATAGATGGGCACTAATACAAATAATAATCTACGCAGGAGTCTCATCCGACTCAGGATAAGAAGAATAGAAAGTTCTAGGAGGACCAACCAGACTATGATTGCTCCTATTTCTAAGTTGCTCTTCATGGGCCTAAACAAGCTTAAAATCAATTGCTGTCCCTACACTAACGCTAAGTGACATCCCTGCATAACGATTTTCCCAGGCAAGAAAGAATAAAAGGTGTCAGCTGTGAAGACTTCCTAAGAAGTGCAATCACCATATACCAAAGCTCAGCTCTGTCCTTCTCTCTGGTCTCCCCTACCGCTTCTCTGGCCTCCTCCCTCAGGGCACTATCCCTAATACAAAACCATACTACAAAGGTACACGCCTTGTTTACGCCCTCTTGGCCAGGTCTTCTTTCTTGTGCTTTTCCATAGAAACGGTGACTTCATCCTGGACGGTTTCGTTGACCTTGAGTCCCAGGCGCCTTCTCCGCTGAAAGTATCATCCCTAAATTCCATTGCACTTCCCGTACCATGCCTCCCATCTTTCTAACTTTTGAAAACAAAGAGTTAGTCTTTACTAACGAGACATGTGTCCTTGCACCTGCAACAAAAGATACGGTCAACAGAAACCTTCTACTGTGCTAATTAAATCTACCGTTTGTGCCCAGAGAGCCTTTCCAAGAGAAACCCTTTTCGGCCTACATTATAAGCTAACATAAGAATATACCAGGCCTTCCTTAAGCATATATGTAGTCAGGCCCTTACATATAACTTTTAAACACACATCTTATGTTTCCCTATAAGCATTTTCATTACACTTCATATGCAAACAATGAATTACATGTGCAACTTTAATATGGTGCACGTTTAAACTACTGCAATTACATTACATCCACGAACTAATTTCTCTATGCATTATGTTCACACAATTCAATAAGCATTACAGTACATCAATATCCTAACACCATTATGCTACTGAGTTCACTTTGTCTCAGTGAACTATTCATTCTTTGCTAAACATGCATGAGTATACAATGAATATAAACGAATATATGTCTGAATACATGTGAGTGCGGCCTATCAGTGATTATGATGCACCCCTACAATTCACAAGAACATTTCGCTCTATCAAGGTAAAATCTCTCTCTGCTTAATTAGCTTGATAGCGCTAGCGCCGGGATCTCCTCCAAGGGACACGTGTATTTATCAGCGGTGGTGAAGGACGAGCGGTGACGTAAATATACACATAAAAGCTCTTATTTGCCAATCAGGTCACCCGATGGTTAACTTGACCTGGGATCTCAACTACCCTGAGCTACTCGCTTTCAGGACCTGAGGTGATATTTGAAAAGCTTCTCCCCTGCCTTGTTTACATGAGAAAAGAAGCCGATCAGTGTATAGACACTTCCTGTTACATGTCAGAGATGTGAGCCCTCGAAACTGAACTGTAAAAGTGTTAAAAGGCATCTAGGCCGTACCTCGGCCACGCCAGGTGGTGGGACCTTCACATTCATGCCAATAGACCCTGTCGCACTGAACAAAGATCTCTTTCCTTGTGTGCGTCTGTCGGGTGAGCACAGGGACCCCAGGGGTTGGAGTTAAGCTGGAGTAAAGCTTCTCATGCATCACTTTTTAAATTTCAGTGGCTTTAGCAGCACACAGGGGAGCATTCCTGAAATACATTGAAAGGGTCAAGGCTGAGCCTATTTATAACGTTGTTTCTTTCCCCTAGTCTTTCATTATTCTAATTTTGCTCAAATGGGTTAGTTTGGGTAGAAATGCAATCTTATTAGTAAAGCCAACAACTGTGGTACGTTTTAAATCCTTGTGTTTGTCCTTCTCCAGACCAGACACTTAAAATATATTGCCTACTAGTATGGATGACATTTGATAGTCATTCCCACACCTTGTAATCCTCATTGTTAAATATACCATTTCCTAGAATGAATTACCCACGAATTATTAATTGTCTCTGTATAATGTGTGCGTGATGTAAAGTACTCTGACACTCTCCACTGATATAGCAGCACTTTAAAACGAATGAAATGCATGTGAGAGAGGGGCTAGTAAGTAAGGGAATCTGTGAAAAAGGAGGTCCTGGGGATTGTTGCCTCGAGCCCCACCTGCGCTAATGCCTGCTCTGAAAGAGTGAGTCAGTGATGTCTGTCATTGTGCTGTTTCACATTGATAGAGTTGTCCAGTTGTGAAGGTGTTGTACTCGATCTTGACTGTATGTAAATATGGACTTTAATAGTACATTGCTTACTTTATAATGGAAGTGACAATCTCTTACATTGAGTAATATTTTTTAAAATATTTATCTGTGTGTGTCTTTGCATATGTACAAAGAGCGTTAATAAGTGTTTATTGTTAAATATCATGATTACACAATTGTTTGAGGTACACTGAGCTTACAAGGGTACTACTTCAGCTTCTTTGCAGCAGTTTCAAGATCTCAGAGTTTCTCGTTGCTCATATTGGTGTAATTTCTGACATTTAACTGTTTCCATGGACTTCATTGCTTGATTTTGCACCCGGAAAAGTGTCACTCATAGTCCTTCTGTGTCACTGATGGAGCCAGGTTCCACGTTCTAGATTTACTCAGGAACCTCTGGCCGATGGTCTTGTTGCCTGCTTTGCAAGTGTGGAGGGGAGAGAAAATCATAAGCCAATTATACTTTACCATTTCTCATGACCCCAAAGGAACACAGACTCCTAATCCAAATTTTTGTATATTTATAAAGCCAAGAACAGTTGGACATATAAACACCTCAAAACGAGAGAGTAAAGATACATAAGCACTAATACAAAACCAAACCTACGAATAAAATTTAGACAGCGCAACATGCACAAAATAACCAATTCCAAAATCAGGACCACGTCAAGAGCCTTCTTCATTTGAGGAATATAAGCAAGAGCATTATCTGTCCCTACACTACTTCTATTGTGGCATCCCTTCTTAGCCTTCTCCCAGGCAAGTCCCCAGAAAGGTGTCAGCACGTGAAGACTTCCTAAAAAGCGCACTCACGTTAAATGGGTCAAGTAGCATAAAGCTACAGAGCTGATTCTAAGATGCTCTCCTCTCTCCAGGTAAGGCAGAAGTCCCCCGGGCTCTGTCCCTAACCCCAATACAAAAGTCAAAAATCCCCCCCCCCCAATTACATCACTTGACTGCCTCGTCCAATTGGGCACTGCCTTGTAGGTAACTTTCCATGAAGTAACGATACATCCAGACTTTTGTTCGATGACCTTGGTTCCCAGGCCTTTCCAAACACGGAAGACATCCTCCTACATTATCAGCTCTGCTTGTTCAAAGGCATCCTCTCCTCCCTATGTCTGTTTAACTCCTGGAACAAAGACGTTATTCTAACTAACGAGGACAAATTCTTGCACCTGCAATAGAAACGTGAAAAGAAAAAATATTCCACAGGCACATAAACTCTAATTAACAGTTTCGTCTTAAGAGAGGGAGAAACGAAAGTTAGGCCTACCAATTCGGCTAACATAAGAACAGTGCGCACCTTTAAAATGCAAGCATATATGAGTCGTTAATACACACACACATTATATGAGCCTTTATATGAAAAGTTCATTAGTCATGAATACACTTCACACATATAAGATTCATCTAAATACGTACATTTACTACGTGAATTCTTTGATTACACAAAGAAAATATCTAGCACTTAATTTACACGTTATTACAATTTACGTTCTAATGCCCTAATGTTAATTCGACAACAGGTTATATGTGAATGCGGACAAATCATGATTATAATGCACCCCTACAAATGAAAGAGCAACGTTGCGCTCTATCATCACTCATAATTACACTGAAATTATGAAAATGTCACACATAAGCAATCTGAAACCTTGGCAGCTATGGTAATCTCAAAACCTGGCCACTATTGTAAATGAAAAAAATGAAAGCACCTACCGTGACAGTTTGCAAGGCTATTGACAGCACTGTACACAGGTCCAAATGAATAGCTGATGCCTCGGAGCACGGGATGCCCAGCACAGAGTACTACAGAAGTCATGATAACTTCTTTCAATGCTGCCCAGTTCAATCCAGAGCTTGCAGATGAAGTATGTTCCTGCCTGATGGAGGTTTGGCCTAGTTGCCTAGGCAACACTTTAGCAAGCCATTTAGCTGATTGGACAAATTGAAACAGTAGCAAGTTTCAACTTTACCCAGCAAGAGAAGTGTACAGCAACTGCTGCTGGAATTCCGAAGCTGCTTTTATTTTCCCACAAAAATGTCCTGCTTACTCTGTTCCTAGTGCTGCCTGAGCCCAGGGGTCGCAAGTGCAGTGCCAGCGGTCACATGGGCCAAACCAGGGTTAGGAACTGCCACCCCTGGCGACCCCTAAATGACATCCATGGCAGAAGTGTTCTTTTGATTGTTTCTTTTGTTTACCTATATTATGCCTCAACAGTCCCTACTGAACTCTGTCCTGCAAGCTTGTCCTGCATCTTAATCATGCGCATGTCAGTCTCCTTGTCCTGTTATCTCCTCGTCCACTTCATCCCTCCATTCATTACTCAGTGAGCAGTAGCGGTCGGTGGTGGGAGTGCCGCGGGGCGCTGACGTGGGGCGGGGGAGGGGCAGGGTGGGGGTAGTAAACTACGGATTACGGGCCATTACAGGTAAGTACACATATAAATAAATAAAACGAATTTCAGTTTCTCGTGCTGCATCACATTTGGCGATGCAGCGCGAGAAACGAAATTCGTTTTATTTATTTATATGTGTACTTACCTGTAAAGGCCCGTAATCCGTAGTTTACTACCCCCCACCCTGCCCCTCCACCGCCCCACGTCCGCGCCCGGCGGCACTCCCACCACCGACCGCTACTGTCTGTGAGTATCGTCCGTTTCCTCTGACAGACACAATATCAGCCTACTTTAATTGTAGATTTTCTAAGGTAAAAAACACTTTAGTAAATAAGGCCCCCATCCCTACAGGAAATCCTTTTTTGTCTGTCTACTTCATAGGCCTCATTGGTACTCCTGTAATGCATGGCATGGATTGCTCAGATTTTCGATTTGCACACTTTTTTGTCTTTCTCCTTTGTGCTCCGCTCAACCTGGTAATGGTAGCAAACAGAACTTGTCTGTTGCCTTTGCGGGGAAAGGCAAAAGCATGCATATATTTAGCTACGGTATCGGGCACTGCAGAGCAGGCCTTGAGCTACGGCACTCACAAAGCTGGCGGGAACAACAAGAGCTGGATGAAGCAGGCTGGCAGGAGGCAGGCCAGCGAGAAGAACGCAAGCAGGTTTGGCATGTCTTCTGAGGCAAGAATAAGCCAAGAAACAAGTCTGAAGGTATAAAGTGGACCCGGACAAGATGGTGAGATGTATCTGGGTGCACATGCTTTCTTTCGCGAGGGAGTTCAAATCCAGTCTAACAGTGTAAAATGAAATGTAGAGAAGGAAAATTATGTTTGAAAAATAGAATCATATACCTTTTCATTCCAAACTATTTTGGGTAGGGATTGTTAATTTTTAAGCCAAATGAGAAAGGAGAAGAAGGTTTAAATGAAATATTAAAGCATATATATAGAGGGAAAGAGAATAGACATGAGGAAGCATAGTGGAGAGGTCTCTTCTGAGAGTGAGGCTGGAGAGAAAGAGCCAGATCCAAAAGACTCTATAAGGAGGCTGCGATTCAGCAGATTTTTCCAGACACAGTAAGTAAAATGCTTGAGGTCAAAAGGGTCAAGAAGAGAAAATGTAAACATGTTACAATGAGTGAGTCTTCTTCACCTAGAGCATCTTACCCAGAAGTGGACCCTTCTTCAAAGGGGAAATATGTAAGAAGAGGAGAAATGGAACAGATCTTTATTCATTTGAGGGTTTATCTGGGATTTTCTTAATTTGAGAGCAAGGATGACAAATCTCCTTCGTTGTTTCCCCAGCATATGCCAAGATCCCTATATCAATCATAAGAGACTGGAGAGACTTGGTTCATCTGTCAGTTCCATTGTTTAAACAAACAATGAACTTGTTAGAAGAGTCAGAGTCTGTTCTGCCTCATGCAGTGAAGATAGACTCAATGCTGGCGACTCTTACAGGCAAAACTTCAGTGAATCCAGAGAACTCAACATCATCAGATGTGGTGGATAAAAAGACAGAAGCTACATTAAAGAAAACCTATGCAGCAATCAATTTGAGTTTGAGAGCAAGAATATACACTACCTACACTGTCCAATCCCTGGTGAAAGATTCGGATAATGTGGCAGAGGCCATGTAAAAAGGAGAGGATTGTGCTAGTTAACATGAAAAACAGTCAAGATTTCTCTCTGACATTGTATGCGATGGACTGAGAGCTTCATCCTTAGCAGTGGGGGAAGAAGTCTTGGCAAGAAGGCAAATCTGGTTGAGAGAATGGAAGGTGAACAAAATTCGGAGGAGACAGCATTACTAATGGTTTCATTTTCAGGAGTGAAGCTGTTTGGTGATGAAATGGATGTTATGGTTACAAAAGCTTTCAAAAGCTGATTATATGTATTCCCCTATAGGGCGAAAACTTCGATGAAATGTATCAAATCCATTATCTCAGAAACTGCATAGAGAAGCAAAGAAAAATAAAAGAGTTCAACTTTACTGAGCTTCTAGTAAGGCCCCTTCGAATCAGCAGGCAGTAAATCAAAAACCCTCAGCATTCCTGACTCCCGAGTAGGAATGGATTTAAAGGAGCCAAGGGGGCGTATGTGAGACGTTCATTACTGGAAGGAAAATATTTCAGATACATCGGTACTGAATATTGTACAGAATGGCTATGCAATAGACTTCACATCTACTCCTCCAAATCTGGTCTTCATCCCTACCCCTGTACCGAAGAACATTTCCAAAGCAGACCCTCTTTAGAAAGGAGTAAAAGATCTATAAGGAAAGAAATCCATCATCACAGCCTGAAAGAAAGAGAGGGGGCAAGGATGGTTTTCCATTGTGTTCTAGATAAAAAAAGGTTAGGAGGTTTCCGTCCTGTCCTAGAGTTGAAAGGAAAGGAAAGTAGTAAACAAGTGGGTTTCAAATATTAACTACAAATTGGACTGTCTTCAAAAGATCATCGTTCTAATGCAACCAGAGGAGTTCATAGTCAAGCTAGATTTGCAAGACTGCAATCTCCACATTCCTATTTGTAAGGAACATCAGACGTTTCTATGCTATTCAGTGATAGATCCGCATTTCTAGTTTTGAGTTCTGCCCTTTATGCTGAAATCAGCCCCAGGAGTATTTTCAAAAGTGCAGCCTCTGATAGAAGCGTTTTATACATAATCAAGGGATTGCTCTGAAATCTATGTCTGGACTATTGGTTGCGGGTCATGCACCATTGAAGGAACTGTGATAGTAGAGCCACTTGCATATGGATTTAAAATTAACTGGGAAAAATCCAGCTGACCGCAGTTGAAGGTATTGAATTTATGGGAGCAAGCTTTCAGATAAGCGAGAGGATAACTCTCCTTCCAGAAAACAGAATTCAAAAGATCCACAGACATCTGATGCATTTGCTGAGTCAAGAGGTTTCAAAGGCCAGATACTGGCTCCAAGTGAGGACATAGATGTAACTGTGGCAGTGGCTCCTTGCACAAGATTTCACTTGGGTATAGTAATTACATACTTTCGGAGATACTGTAAACCAGAATCAATGGATTTAGAGACTCTCATTCTCCACAGTTAGAGTATCAGGGAGGAACTAAGGTGGTGGTCAGATCCAAGTTATCTAAGAGTGGTTCTATCTCTGCATTCCCCATAGTTGAAGGTCATCACAACAGATGCCAGCAGTGATGATTGGGGAGCAGTACCGGAAGTCCGTGGAGATTTTGGGGGAAATTACCTCCACTGTTTAAGGCCCATTTTTCAAATTAGAAGGATTGGTGGTGGTCAGATAAGCTCTCTTTAAATTTTCCCCTTGCATTAAGAAGGCCTTATCGATAAGAGCAGACAATTTATGACTAAATTCTATATAAACAGACGGAAGGGTACCAGGTCTAGATATCCTGCAGCCATAGCTGAGCTGATATTTGCCTGCGCATAGCAGAATCTCTCGTGCCTTATGGTGACACATATGAGGGATGTGGAGTAATAGATAACTAGAAACAGGAGGTATTTTATTGGGAAAACATAGAAAGCAGAGCCCTTCGCAGAGAAGAACGAAGGGGGTCTGTGTACAAAACCCATTACAGGACTTTGGGAGGAATTAATCCAAACGTGCAAAAAGGTTAGGAGCAACAACGATAGACCAATGTGAGGACATATGAAATAGACCATTGAGACACGAAGCCTTATCTAATAAATCTTCAAAATGTGAAGGACAGCTCTGAGGTGGATATACCCACACATACTAGAACAGTACGTTAAAGTCTACTTGCAACATACAGGTAACAAACCAGTACCCTTCCATTCTCATCTTTTCCACTTGTAGTCATCTGTACTGAGCGAGAAAGCTATCACCAGGCTTTGGTGTATAGCTTGGAAATTGAGAGGCTAGGTCTTCAGAATAGGGGACTGTCAAGGGGATTTAGCAGTGGCAGGACAGACTTTGGGGCTGATTACGATGGCGGAATGATCGCCACCGCCGTGCCGGCGGTGAGGTCCGCCGGCCCTGCGGACCGCGATTCTCCGACCGCCATATTACGATGGCGGTGGGATCCAGACCGCGACCGCGGCGGAGGCAAAGCCCGTCCGCCACAGAACCGCCACAGGCAATTGTTACGATTGCCTGGTGGAGCGGTCAGCATGCTTAAAATGGTGGCGGAGCCTAGCAGGCTCCCTCCGCAGAATTATGATGCTGGCGGAAGCCAGCCTTTCCGTAGCGGTTGAACCGCCATTGAAAGGCTGGAGGGGAATGTTTTCGGGGGCCCGTTGCGGGCCCCCCTTGAGTTGGGGGGAGGTGTGGGTGCACTGAGGGGGTACCCATGGTACCCCCCTGCATTTCACTGCACCATGTGGCAGGCACAGTGTAGTGCCTGCCACATAGTGCAGTGAAATGCACAACATGCTCTTTTCGACATCGCGGCGGTGCTGCTGTCAGCAGCCACCGCCGCAATGTTAATGGTGCGGAATCTGACCGCAGCGGTGGCGGTCCCATCATAATCGGGTATGCGGGACCGCCGCATGCATGGCGGACGGTCCCAAACACTGCTACGATGGTGGGCGGACCAAGTCCTCCCGCCATCGTAATCAGCCCCTTTGTTCTTATCTACACCACTGAAGGTCTTTCCAAAAACCTGTTTGGTAGGAATGATTGCAATCCAGTTTCTTTAGGAGAAGTAATGATTTTGGTCTTTTTGTAAGAGTGGTTTTCAATAGGATTAGCAGTTTCATTGCGGAGATTGCAATGGGCAGCTTCAAGACATTGAGGAAGTCTTTCGGAAGTGGTGAAAATCTAGAAGCTTATGTCTTTAGGATGGTTAAAGTTTTTTCCTTGGCAAGGCCATTTGTAAAGAATGTATTTCCAGATTGACATCTAATTTTGGAGTTGGGTGCTTTGAAAAAACACACTCTGTTAGAAATGGGATTTCTGGTTGGCTAAGGCTTGCGCCAAAGCCAAGCAGAAACCACCACTCTAGTCAGGGCAAGAGAGTTACACACCCAAGATAACCCCTGCTCACCCCCTTGGTAGCTTGGCACGAGCAGTCAGGCTTATCCCGGAGGCAATGTGTAAAGCGTTTGCGCAACACACACCCAGCAACAACATACTATGCACACCACAAAAAGGAACTCCACACAAGGGTATATCAAAAATAGCCTTTGTATTCTCATAATACATTAGAATAGTAAACACATATATACATGCGCCATCTGGCACTAGGTACTATCTACAAGGGATTATTTACACATGACAGGGCCACGTGGACCACTGCCAGAACCATCCTTTAGCAAACATATCATAACTGTAGAACATATCATAAATGTAGAACCCAACCAGTAATCACTGGTAACCACTGTACTCAGCATCAGCCTGTAACATAAACCACATTATGCACAGTATCACATTAGGCGCAAAACCTTAGACGCCACCCTCACCATCATAAACACATTATGCAATTCTCTCATCGGTCTAAACGCATTAGACACTAACATGCTAATCATAAATCATATTAGGAAATATCTCACAAACTAAACGCATTAGGGAATAATAACCTCGCTAGCATAACCACATTATGCAAAACCTCCTAATCATAGAAATACATTTAGAGGTATGAAACAGGGTGCGTAAACCATAGTAAAGGCATCACATTTCCTAGCACCATATTTTAGGACACAAATCACATTAGCACATAACCTCACAGTAGAAAGAACCATAGCAGAGGTATAAATCACATTAGCCTGTAAATCATAGGAAAGAAGCTCACTAACACACAAAATCACATTAGGGCCTGGCGCCCTATAAACCTAACTGTCCCCCTGGCCAACTGGCCATCTCTAAAGGGGCTCAAATGCCCTGTGTCCAAAATGTCAGGGCGCGCTGCCAGGGCAGCGTAAGTCAAGGGTGCGCAATGCGCAAACCTAAAAGTAGCAGCTGGCACTAAGTGCTGCGCAGCTGTGAAAGAAAAGTACTGGGGCAGAGGAGTGCATCTCACTCCTGAGTTCGCAATATGTCCCCTAAAAGAACTGTGGACCTAAACGTTGCAGCTGCCCACTATTTGCTGGGCAGCTGTGAAGGAATAAGGCCTGGCACTCACGGTGCCCTCTGAACCCAAGGGGCACTAAAACATCTGCCACCATCAGTGGGGCGGCCTGCTCTCTGGCAGGACCGCCCAGGCGCCAGCAATGCGCCTCAATATGCCCCCGGGCCTCTGCGGCCCTCAGGGGCTCTCCTCTAGTACACCTACCCAAACGTGGCAGTTGCCCACTGTCAGGTGGGGCAACTGGGATTGTCAAACTAAAGGCACGGGCCCCTCTGGGCCCTCTGCCAACAAATATGCCCGCAAGATGCAAAGAAGGCACTGGCACTACGCGTGCCGTCTGAGCCCCACTCCGGGACTCTCAGGACAAAGAAATGGCACCCAACGTTGGAGCAGCCCCCTATCAGGCGGGGGCCGCTCAGGACTACGGACTTGCGCTGTGCCTCACTCGGCACCGACACGGGAGAGGCCACGTTGGAGAGGCCCACTGTCAGGCGGGGCCGCCCAGCAGACCGGCACCGGCACTTGTGCCTCAATCTCGCCCCCCCCAGGCATCTCAACTCACCGGCTCTCCGGACTTCACCCGGGCCCCCTCCAGGGACCCGGGACTTCGTTATGGAGCCTGCGAGGCTCCGGGCGGGACTTCCTCTCTAGTCCGGGCACCGAGGCTGGCGGCGGGGCTCTCTCACTCCGGATAGCCTCGCTGGTGTCGGCGGCCTTGGCCGCCATTACTCTTCACCCGGGCCCCCTCCTGGGACCTGGGACTTCTCTGTGCTGCGCCGTGAGGCGGGGTGGGCTCCCGTTCTCCCTCACTCTCCACACCGGGGCTCCCCTCGACTCATGGGAGTCCCGCACCGGTACCGCCATCCCTTCCGGTCCTACCGCCGGCTCCACCCACGTCACAGGCAAGGTTGCCTGACTTCCGGGTCGCGCTGGCAGCGGCCCGGCAACGTTTTCTTCTCGGCTGCGGTCATGAGGGGTTGGCTCCCTCGGAAATTAAAATATAGGGCGGGGTGGGCTCCCGCCACATAAATAAAAAGCAAAGACGCGGGGTGGGCACCCGCGCACTAATTATAAAAAGGAGCGGGGTGGGCTCCCGCAAGTCCGGTATCACGGGGGAATCCCTCGCATCGGGATTCCCTCCAACGAGGCGAACAGCATCGCGCTGCACAGCCCCCGCTCATGCTCAGCTGGGCAATTAAAGGGATAGCGCTTCCAGGCGCTAGATGAAGCAAAAGTCCTCAATGAAAAGATCCTCTAGGTCCAGGGGCAATTGGGAATAAAGCGCTCACAGGGCGCAGGCAAAGTCCTAAAGGTCCTGGGCTCTAGCAAAGCAGAAGGGTCCCACAAAGTCTTTGAAGTATCCAGGGGCAATGCAGGGCCCAGGGAGGCAAGCCCTCATGGCAGCCCCCCCTGGGCCCCAGCAGCAGCACGCCCCGCAGGAACAGCACCAAACACTGAACCGGAACTGAACATTTTCATGGGGTCACAGCCCCTATATTTATACAGCATTTTCCTTTGTCACCCAGCACAGGGCTGGGGGAAAACCAGATGCAACTGGTTTGGGGGAGCTTTGGAGCACTTTGTTTTGCTCAGCTCCTCTCTCCTTTCACAGGACAGGCTAGGGACATCAGACGCACCACAGGGGGTGGAGCCAGCATTGTGGAGGGAAGGCACAGCCCTATTCAGGTCCCAGGTGCAACTCCTCCCACCACTCTCAGCTCAGGTGTCCCATTCAGCCTAGCGCTGACTCACCCTGCCCCTCCTGGAGCCACACACACCTCCCAGCCCCTGTCACTCACAAGCCAGACATGCAATCCACATCAGGCAGGCAGACACAGAGCACACAGAAATGCCAACTTCTAGAAGTGGCATTTCTCTACCAGTCACCATAAATCTGCGCACACCATTGCGCAGCATTTATTCTCACGAATTCAGACATACTAGACTTGACCACACTGCTCCTCACATAACAGGAATTACCACTGACACACTCATCCTCAATGCATTCCTATGGGAGGGCAGGCCAGTCTCACCACACACGCACACAGCGCGCACGCACTTTACACTGGGCCACAGTGCTAAAGTGCCCAGAGGTCTAAAATCACCAACACTACACAGGGAATGATCTAAGGGACAGGCAAAAAGTTCAGGGGTGAACCTGCCAAAAAGGGCCAGGTCCAACACACTCCTAACCCATTAGAATCTATTTCTTGCAGTTTTTTGACATCCAATGTGTTCATTCTAGTAGCAATCAACCACCTTTCCAGAGAATATTTCCAGACAGGTTGGTTCTTAGGCTGGGACCATCCTTTAGTCCTAAAGTAATATTACAGTTTCATTTACACCAGGAGGAAATTTTAGATTTTGTTGCGATTCCTTCATCTCCAGAAGAAGAAGAAGCTTTTCGTGCATTACATGTTACATGGGACGTTCTCCTCTATTTGGAGAGGGTTTTTTCTTTTAAGAAGGTTGATGCATTATTTGTGAATTTTGGACAGCTAGAAGAGAATTAAAGCCCTCTATTTCTTCTTTTAGCATATGTATTTGCTCAACAATTGTGGCACCTTATGCTGAAGATGGCTTTCCTTGTCCCGTGATAATACAAGGATAATCGACTAGATGTATTCTGGCTTCATGAGCAGAAGCTAAGTGGGCCTTTATTTTGAAATTTGCAGGCATCCACCTGGGCAGTTCCATCGACGTGTGTGAAATTCTATAGATTTCAAGATAATAGCAGGAGCTCTGGAGGCTTTCATTCAAAAGTGCAGTGCCTGATTAACTGTAGTCAGAAATTTTGAATACATTTCACGAGGTGGCATGAAATACTTACTTAATGTGTTTTTGTGAGCCAAATTGTCAAGCTGTAGAATTGTAGAATAATGACTGGAGAGTAGATGTGGACAAGGAGATAATGCTACAATTACTTAATAGTAATTTCATTATCCTGAGTCATTTCTTCCTCAGTCAGGTCATTAAGACCCTCCCACCTTCCATTGGGCGGAAGGGGGATGTGGACAACTTACAGGTCGAGTGAAGTAGTAGCTTGGTTAGTACAGTGTTTTCAGTAGTGTGGAGGGGCCTCATATAGTAAGGTGTGTTTTAACCTTAGTAAATCTAAAATGAAAGTAGGACTAGCTTGTGTCTGTCAGAGGGGGTGGCCACCTTCATATAGAAATGACTGGAGCAAGGAAGAAAGTTCTCAAAATAATGAAATCACTGGTAAGTAAATGTAAACTTTCTGCAACTCTCTGGTATTAGTTGATGGTTATATACTTTGTCCACGAATGCCATAGAAACAGGAAGTAGAGGGTCGATGTGGAACTATATAATTAAGCATTTTATTCCTAACTGCATGGCAGGCCTCTCTCTTTTCTCTACAACACTCCCAGTTTTATACATATATGCTATCTTATATTAACATACAGGAAAGGGCAGGACAGGCTATTAACAGGACATTCTGATACACTTTATAATGGTGAGGGTAGGAAAAGTCTTAGCAAAATATTTTGAACAGTTGGCCACAAAGTCTAGACAAGCTAGGGAGGATAGACAGTTATCAACCATGGAAATGAGGGGGTGCTGGAGAAGAGAACATGAATGAAGCAATGAAAAATTAGTTGATCATTAATATTAATTAATTTATGTTTAATTAGGGTATTTGTTTATATTTTTTGTGTGTGGGTTTTATTGTTATAGGGGTACAGTGTGGGGAGTAAATTAATGTTGCTTGCTTTATAATTAGTTGTTAAATACTATTAGTTTTCTAATTGAAAATAAGTTTTAATTCTGTAATTAGTTTTTTTACAGTTTAATTTTAGCTGTGGGTTGTGGGGATTATAGGGGTAAAGTGTGGGAAGTTAAATAATTTTTATGAGTTTTAATTTGGTTTTTAACTAATAATATTTATTTAATTGGTAATTAATTATGTTAGTTGAGGAAGTACATTAAAAAAAAATTTAGATATGGGTTGTGAATTGTGTGGTGTTATAGGGTAGGAAATAAAAAAAGTTAATTTATTTAATAATTAATGTTTTTGTTTCTAAATAATTTTTAATTAAAAATATTTATTTGTTTGGAAATTATTTTTTATTTTATTTAATATAATATTTGTAGGTATTTGTTATATGTAATGTTAAATATAATTGTATTTGAATTTTTATCATATTTATATATTTTTTAATGTATTTTGTTTTTTAAATATTTTTTGTTTGTTTTTCATTTTGAACTGACTGGAGTGAGAATATTAATTGTTACTCCTCTGCAATCCAACACTTTCCCTACTGTTGCACTCACTGGAGTGGGAATAGTAATTTGTACCCCTCCGCTATCCAACACTTTCCCTACTTTTACAATTATTGGAGTGGGAATAGTACATTTTATCCCACCACTATCCAACACTTTCTCTACTGTTGCCCTCACTGGAGTGGGAATAGTAATTTTTACCCCTCCGATGTCCAGCCTTTCCCTACTGTTGCACTCACTGGAGTGGGAATAGTACTTTTTACCCCTCCGCTGTCCAACACTTTCCCTACTGTTGCACTCACTGGAGTGGGAATAGTAATTTTTACCCCTCCGCTGTCCAACACTTTCCCTACTGTTGCACTCACTGGAGTGGGAATAGTAATTTTTACCCCTCTGCTGTCCAACACTTTCCCTACTGTTGCACTCACTGGAGTTGGAATAGTAATTTTAACCCCTCCGCTATCCAACACTTTCCCTACTGTTGCACTCACTGGAGTGGGAATATTAATTTGCACCCCTCCGCTTCAAGGAAGTGACCCGATTAGGGCCATCCTGGTCACACACGACCACCTCTGAGCCTTCCATACAAATGAAGAGTCGGTCAGACAGTAGAGAATACAAACCAAGTATATTTATTCAGGTACACTCGAGCGGAGTCCAGTCTGACCAGCCTCCTGGGATTGCTGCAGAGGGACTGACTTCAGCAAGCATTATGTACAATTCAGAATCAATAAAGACACGCCCTGACTGGAAATTTCCAGTTGGTTGCAGTTGAACAAAGAAGATACCGAAGGATGAGTTTCGATTCTGAAAATGGACACATGCTATCTCGATGCCAAGGTCACTCTGCCTGTGCCCGCCCCTCTAAGGGTGGGACCAGGCCTATCTAGTGGGAAAGGTATGCGCTAATAAGAACAGTGTATTCATTAGTACAGCAAAGCTCAACCTTGGAGAAACGAAAACTATCGCAGCTGCTTTTAAGCAGAGGCAGAGAGACAGAAGCTAGTTTTGATCATGGCTCAAAATGGTGGCTAAGCATAAAATGGTGCCACAAATGCTAACTTAAGACGTACAATGCATAAACAACACGGCTTAAACATTCTTATTCCAACAGACCCTCCTTTTAGCATTCGCTAACCATTGCATATTACTATCTAGAAATGAATAACACGTTGCGAAGATAGGAAACAGTACCATATGTAGATACGTTCATAATCTGTATTCAAAGATACTTTTGTCGATTTGCATTATTTAATCAATTTGTTTCTGCAGCATGATTGCAGAATTGGTGTCATGAACTGACATATTTGGTCTAGGGGTCAGAGCACGTATACAACAGGTGCAACAAGCAGGAAGGCAGTGTATGCAAAGGCAACATGTAAAGATAATACCAGCAACTGCAACCAAAAAGATAAGGATCTTCCAACCCCACGTTGTTAGCATATTCCAGAACCACCCCGATAATGTCCAAGTACCTGTCTCTTGGTGTAGGTCTGATGACAATCTATGCAATTTTTGTATAGCCTTATACGTACTGGGGACGTGGTCAGGTATGTAAACGCAACAGCTACTGCCAATGATGTGACAGGCCCCTCCCCTATCAGCGAGAATGACGTCTAACACCATCCTGTTTTGTAATGTAACCAGCCTCATAGCCTGGAGCTCCGCAGTAATGTTGGTCAGTATCCCAGCTGTTGTATTAATAACCCCTTCCACAACTCTTGTGAGCCGACAAAGCTGGAGGCTATTAGTCGTGGGGCCCCAGAAAGGTAAAAGACCCCTTGCAGCATCGTCAAACTGCTGCCAGGTGGTATCTGTCTGATCTATATCCTCAGTGTCCACAACCCTTCTGACTCTGGGCAAGTATATACTCCTACGTTGCAGCCGATGGTCTTTATGGTAATTGGACGGGGCAATATACACAGGGGGAAGGAAGAAGGAGAGATAACATCCGCCAGACCACCCCCTCGGAAGCCAGACATAAGCTTGGGATCCACAGACAAAATAGACATTCTGAGGTAGGACCAAGGGCGGACTATTAAGCGTTACCAGTCCGTAAGTGAAATTGCATCTACTTTCCCCCACCTTTACCTCCCCTGTTCCCGGGACACAGAAACTAGCTGTGGTGTTAACCACAGACACCGGCATGGGTTTGTCATTAGTAGCATCTTGGAAAGATTTGAAGTACTCGGAAGCGTTGAATCTTTGGAAGTCAGCCATTTCCATTCTAAGCCATGTTTCGTTCTGTATTTTATCAAATATGCTCATACAAGATGTTGGGAATAGTGTGAGAAAGCAAAAGACACACAATTGATGGACAGAATGCAGAACAAATCAAAACATTCACCCCTCATCAGCCAGGATAGCTTGATTTCAGTGGCACAGTGAGCCCAGGACCCACGTCTGGGCATACCTGGCGCACTTAGGGCGAGAAAGCAAAAGACACACAATTGATGGACAGAATGCAGAACAAATCAAAACATTCAACCCCAGTCAAGAGATCTGGGTTAAATCCATCATTCTTTTGCTCACCATGCCACCCCAGTTTAGACCTGGCCATATGCAAATCAGTCTTGACCCTGTGCCTCATGGGAACAGTCCAGCCCGAACTGCCAAGCCAGGTCCTCCCTGGACCGGAAACAAGCATCCTAGGACCGGTTTCGGGGTTTCACCGCTCTTCAGCCAGGATAGCTTGATTCCAGTGGCACAGTGAGCCCAGGACCCCGTCTGGGCATACCTGGCGCACTTAGGGCGAGAAAGCAAAAGACACACAATTGATGGCCGGAATGCAGAACAAATCAAAACATTCACCCCCAGTCAAGAGATCTGGGTTAAATCCATCATTCTTTTGCTCACCATGCCACCCCAGTTTAGACCTGGCCATATGCAAATCAGTCTTGACCCTGTGCCTCATGGGAGCAGTCCAGCCTGAACTGCCAAGCCAGGTCCTCCCTGGACCGGAAACAAGCATCCTAGGACCGGTTTCGGGGTTTCACCCCTCTTCAGCCAGGATAGCTTGATTCCAGTGACACAGTGAGCCCAGGACCCACGTCTGGGCATACCTGGCGCACTTAGGGCGAGAAAGCAAAAGACACACAATTGATGGACGGAATGCAGAACAAATCAAAACATTCACCCCCAGTCAAGAGATCTGGGTTAAATCCATCATTCTTTTGCTCAGCATGCCACCCCAGTTTAGACCTGGCCATATGCAAATCAGTCTTGACCCTGTGCCTCATGGGAACAGTCCAGCCCGAACTGCCAAGCCAGGTCCTCCCATGACCGGAAACAAGCATCCTAGGACCGGTTTCGGGGTTTCACCCCTCTTCAGCCAGGATAGCTTGATTCCAGTGGCACAGTGAGCCCAGGACCCACGTCTGGGCATACCTGGCGCACTTAGGGCGAGAAAGCAAAAGACACACAATTGATGGACGGAATGCAGAACAAATCAAAACATTCACCCCCAGTCAAGAGATCTGGGTTAAATCCATCATTCTTTTGCTCACCATGCCACCCGAGTTTAGACCTGGCCATATGCAAATGAGTCTTGACCCTGTGCCTCATGGGAACAGTCCAGCCCGAACTACCAAGCCAGGTCCTCCCTGGACCGGAAACAAGCATCCTAGGACCGGTTTCAGGGTTACACCCCTCTTCAGCCAGGATAGCTTGATTCCAGTGTACCAGACGTCCCATTTCCCTCTCAACCTAGGGGAGTAAATCCGTGGTGGAAACTTATATACTGTATCGCAGTGCGAGAATCAGCAGATATCATGACATGAGTAGATAATTGGAAATGATAGTGCACCATAACGAACAATTGAAACCATCCCTCACAACTATCAATATATGACAATGGCAGGGACAACAAATTATCGCTCTTATGAGTAACTGAGGGAAGCAATCCACAAACCCAACAATTTGTAGTATTGGACACATCATGAGTTTGATGTAGCATTTGCATAAACACATTATCAGTGTAAGTCTTTCTATGTTCCCTTTTGTGAGGGGCCAAAATAACAAACATATGCTCAGGAGAAGTGGGCGTTGTACCAACCAGGGAATGTACAGGATACTTTTCTTCTAGGAACCAGGCTATTCCACGTACTGTTATTAATGCAATCACAACTATCATTACGAAGACTATTTTACTCTTTGTGGACCAGCCCTGCGCTAGTCACGTTGATGCAAATGGCTGTTCCTCCTCCTCAATAGGCCGACCAAACGGATGCATTATGAGACAAGGAAAAGGGAATGCAATAAAACTGATGGCAAGGGCAAAGGCAAGTGTTCACAGTGTCCGTCAGAGCCTCACTGGTGGACTCCTATTGTTCATCAACGTTGGCGCTCTTGAGCACCGGCGGTGGAGCTGCTCAGTCCTAGCTCTTGATGAATCCCACGTCGTCCAGGATAATGTACCCCCCCCCCAAAGCGGGAGCAAATTCAATCTATCCTGTCCAATGTCAGAACAGTGCACCAATCTCACCTCACCCTAAACTAACACCCTTGGTGCTGTAACAAGGCACACCCTAACTTACACAGTCCATCCCTAGCTAATCTGACTTCTCCTTTGGTGCACTGTTTCTCAGCCGAGGGCGCAAATTGTACCTGGTGACAAACAGTTGTTCTTCAAGGGCTTGAATTTCTGAGGGTGTCGCTGCATTTAAAACATCATCATTCTCCACATCCGTTTGGGTCCATGTAAGTTTTGCATCACTGAAAGGGATGAACCAGGGCACCTGCTCAGTCTCAGTGTCCCCGAGACCATCCCTCACCCACTGGTCGTAGGGCAAGGGCAGGGGTACCCTGCGACAGTGGCTGGAATGAATCCAGTTCTTACGGCCGGCCACTTTCACGGCGGTGCGTGTTGCGAGGAGAACCAGCTCGGGCCCCTTCCACCTGGGCTCCAAGCTCTTCTTCCGCTAAAAATTACAGAGCAACACCCACTCTCCTGGCTGGATGTTGTAGCCAGGCCCCTCTGGTACAGGTGGAAGTGACTCCTGAATCTGTTGGTGAATAGAACGCAAACTTTCAGTTAACTTGTACAGGTAGTCGGTCAACAAAGGGCACTCAATTTCGTAGAATCTACGCGGGCGCAGGACGCCCCAGACATTTGCTGGGCGTCCAAACACGACCTCGTAGGGTGACAATCCTGTCCTAGAATGTGCTGTAGTTCTTGTCGATAAAAGAGCTAATGGTAAAGCATCTGGCCACTGTAACCCTGCTGTCTCCTGAATCTTTGCCAATTTCAGTTTGAGAATACCATTGTACTTCTCAAACAAACCTGCTGACTGAGGGTGGTTTGCAGCATGAAACTTCTGTTTTATGTGCAAACCATCGCAAACTAACTGGATAACCTAGGCATTGAAATGACTTCCGTTATCACTCCAGATCAAATGGGGCAAGCCGAAGCGAGGAAAGAACTCCTTCAGGAGTGCCTTTGCAGTCGCAATGGTCGTGTTCTCTTTAGTAGGGTAAGCCTCAACCCATTTACTGAATGCACAAACAACCACCAACACATACTTCAAATTATTGACCCTGTCCATTTCGATATAATCTATTTGGAGGACCTCAAAAGGGAAAGTGGGAGGTGCAAAATTGCTGGATGGTGTAGGGGTACCTTTGCCAGGATTGTACATCATGCACACCGTACAATACTTTACTAGGTGTGCAGCCGTCTTTGGAATATTGTCATTTTGCCATATGGGGTCTAACAATTTACAAATGACCTTAGCACTGATGTGAGCTGGGCCATGGGCCATCATGACTACAGGAAGAACATATGCATCTGGCAACATCCATCTCTGCTTCCCTGACTTGTCAATCCAACATCCCTCATCATTCAAGTTTGCTGTACTTTCTTGCCACACTGCTAACTCCTCCATTGTGGCCTCACTCTGTATCTCCTTCACATTTTCTAGTATATCCTCAAACATGGTGACCTCAGGTACCCACCTAGCGGGACCTACTACAAACATTCTTTTCATCTTAGTTCGGGCTATTTCCTTAGCTGTCTGATCTGCAAAGGAGTTCCCTTTTCCCACATCGTCAGTAACATTTCTATGAGCGCTGCACTTCACTATGCCCAATTTCTTAGGGAGTGTCAGAGTGGACAGAAGCCTATGTATAAGAGGGCCATGCTGAATGCGTATCCCGTGGGAAGTAAGGAACCCTCTCTCTGCCCAGAGTCGCCCAAAATTATGAGCGACTCCAAAGGCATACTGACTGTCAGTATAAATATTGACAACTAGCCCCTCACTCAATTCACAAGCTCAAATAAGGGCAACAAGCTCTGCAGCTTGGGCTGACTGATAGGGAACTCTTGATGTCTCGACTACTGTACGCAGTGTAGTAATGGCGTATGCAGCAGTCGTAGTGCCATCGACATATAGTTCCCCTTGAGGGTCAGATAAGGGAACATCAGTCAGGTCTACCCGTCCTTTCATCTCTTATCCGTCCGGAAGATACAATCATGTATATCAATATCTTCATTCTCAGAAGGGAGGGGTAGTAACGTGGCTGGATTCAGAGTGGCACAGCGTTTGATCGCGATGTGTCGTGCAAAGAGCGTTAGCTCATAACCTGTCAGACGTACACTGGTGAGGTTCTGTGTCCTGGTTTTATTTAAAAGTGTATCCACAGCATGGGGTACCATAACTGTGAGGTCAGTATCAAGTACAAGTCCAGCCGATTGTCTTATTGAGACAGCCACAGCTGCGACGGCTCTTAAACAGCTCGGGAGGGCTCGTGTGACAGGGTCAAGCACAGCCGAGAAATAAGCACACGGTCGGTGCTTATCCCCAAATTTTTGTGTTAAAACAGAAAGTGCACAACCACCCATCTCATGGACATACAACACAAAGCATTTAGCATAATTAGGGGTGCCAAGCACTGGAGCCGACCAAAGCGCAGTTTTTAATTGCTCAAAAGACTGCTGACACTCAGACGTCCAAGGCAGGGGTTCATGCACATCTTTTAGTGTAAGGGCAAGCAGGGGCTTAATAAGCAGCGAGTAGCCAAGTATCCACTGCCTGCAATAGGAAGTGATACCTATGAAAGCACGCACATCTTTCTGGGTTTGCGGAATGGGCATTTTAACAATGGTACTGATGCACTCAGGTGTTAATCTCCTACCATCCTTCGACAGTAGGTGACCTAAGTAGGTGACCTCTTGTCGACAATACTGAAATTTGGAAAGGGATACCTTATGACCATGGTCAGCTAAATGGAGCAACAATTTGACCGTACTATCTCTGCAACCTTATTCTGTGTCTGAGGCGATGAGCAGGTCATCAACATATTGGAGAAATACATTACCTGTGGGGAGCGACAAGGAATCTAGCTGACCTTTCAATGACTGACTATAAATACTCTGGGGCAGATTTACAAGCCCCTTGCGCCTTCTTGCGCCGCCATTGCGTCACTTTTTTTGACGCATGGCGGCGCAAAAAATGCAGCCTATTTACAACGTGACACATCTAGGGAGATGCGTCACGTTGTTAAGCCCTGCGTCACATTATACCCGCGTCAGGTATAATGTATGCAGGGTGGGTGTTCCCACGCAGGAAGGCCTCGCAAAAGTGACGCAGCGAAATCTACAAGATTTCACTGCGCCACTTTTAGGACGCCACGGCGTCAAAACCTTATGCCTGCTTGAAGCAGGCGTAAGTAGTGATGCAGTGTAGTGGGAATAGGCCTCAACACGCATTGCTGGAGTTGCGTCCTGCTTGCGACACGACTCCAGCAATGCGTGACTTTTCCGCCAACAGATGCGTCAGAATTTCTGACGCATCTGTCAATCCTTGCGCCATAGTGCGCCGTATTGTAAATACGGCGCATCTATGGTGGCGCAAGGGTTTCAAAGGGTGGCGCAGGGAAAGTGACGCATCTATACAGATGCGTCACATTCTTGTAAATCTGCCCCTCGGACTTTCTGTATAGCCTTGAGGAGCACGACAGAATCTGAAACTTCTACCTGCTAGGGTGAACCCGAACAGATAACTGCTGTCAGGATGAATGGGGATACTGAAGAATGCATTTTTCAAGTCAATGACAGAAAAGAATTTAGCAGAAGAAGGAATCATTGTCAAGAGTGTTGTAATGTCAGGGAACACTGGAAACTGGGGAATCACTATTTTGTTAACTTCACGCAAGTCAATCACAAAACGATAAACATCTGCATGGTCGTCAAAGGAACCCGAAGGTGTCCTTTTGAGAACAGGAAGAATAGGGCTATTACAAACATTAGTAGCCGTCTCTTCAACCACTCCTTTCTCAATCAAATCTTGCACAATTCACATCAAAGCTCGCTCAGCTGCCTGTGGTATTTTATACTGGGGAATGGGGGGTAAAATAGCACCTTCCTTGACACGTATTGAAACGGGCGATATCTGCAACAAACCCACATCTGTGTCGCCTGCTGCCCACAGAGTGGGTGGCACATCCTTAAACTCCACAGGAAGAGGCGTATCTTTAGACAAACACTGTGTAGCGCGCACAACATTCAGACCCACTGTCATGTAGACACCCTCCGGGGAGCAGTAGATTGTGGCATGCAATTTCTTCAATAAATCCAAACCCATCAAATTTTCTCCACAATTAGACGTCAACAAGAATGGTGAATCCACAGTAAAGGGACCAATAGTTAGTACAAGGGGTTTTGAAATGGGGCTTACAACCGGTACACCAGAAAAACCTACAGAGACATTATTATGGCCAGACAGAGTTGCCTCAGGGACCGATGAACGAGAAATAGAACTATTCATTGCACCTGTATCCACCAAGAACTCTCTAGTCGAACCATGCACATCCGCACTAACATACGGACCACGCTGATCTACATGTACTTGAACTGGTCCCTCACTCTGTCCCTGGCTGTCCTAGCTGTAAGACATCCCCATCACCTCATCCGTGTTGTAATCATCATGATAATACTGTCCACCCCGAGCCTCATCAAAATAGTTCTGATCAGAGCGACTCTGTGAGGCCACAGTATTCTGAGCCCTGTCTTGGCCACCAGCTCCACGACCCCGTCCACGAGGACCTCGTCCTCGAGGAGCCGCCACCTTCTGCAAAAGCACCGGACACTCGCTGCACAAGTTGCCCTCCTCTTTACAGTATGCACACTGATTCGCCCCCAAAGGTGCGGTTTTACCAGGCCTGTAGTGCGTGGAAGCTGTCGGGCCAAACCACCTCATCCTCTACAGTTCCCTCTAGAAGCCTGCTGTAACAACACCTTTGTCTTCAAATCTTTGTGCTTCTTTTCTGTCTTCTCCTTTTCCTCATTTTCCCTGTGCTCATAATACTGTGCCATATTCAAGATAACGGAAGGGGAAGAGGTGGACCAAGTGCTCTCAGAAGCCTGCATTTGGGTCAAAATCTCAGGAAGCAAATTGGAAACAAATCTATTAACAAACAGCCACACACCACCTTCAATCGACAAATCCTGTCCACTATAGTCTAAGAACACACCTTCAAACCGAGTGAAGAAATCTGACACACTCTCATCCTTCTTCTGGCGGCAAGGTTCCTCGGCAACCTTCCTCGGAGGGATAATAGAATGCATATACGTGATAATGCGGCCTGGCAAAGCAAGTATCTCCGCCCTAGGCTTATCACCTGGCTTTCGTTCCTGATCCCATGCTTTAATTTGGTCCCATGTACCACCCAATTCCGCAACGTGATCCTGTGTGTGAACGTGTCTCCAAATATCAACCTGAACTAGTAAACCAAAGAACATTTCAATATCAGCGAGCGTCATCACTGTCGAAGAGACAGCTTCAGTCAGCTCCTTATAATAAGCGGTAGGATTTTTCCTAGGGTCAGGTAACTGAGTCTTAAGGGACAAGACTTCACTCCTTTTCAATGGAGTATAAACCCATTGTTCTTGGAAATGGCCCTCTACCCTTGGCCTAGTAACATGATCATGCTGATCCCTTAGCTCCAGTATCTATGGATGGTAGATGGGATGAACCTCCCGCATCGGAAACTGAGTTACCGGGGTGGGGCTCTTCTCGAGTAGCCTTTCCCAATAAGCAACCAACGTCGCAACATTACCAAAGACATGAGCAGGTTCCATATCAGTAACATTCACATGATCCCTAATATTGTATATGATCTGTGGTGCTGCACCCTTGAAACGCTGCTCCCAAAGACCGATCAAAGTAGCCGACATATGCTTAAGGGCATGTTGTGGTACAAAAGGCTCATAATCTTTCATGGCACTCCACACATCTTCCACACCATAAATGGGGTTACGAGCCCACAGCGCAGCCTGATTAGCCACCACCTGTTTCTCTGCATCTCCCACATCAGATCGGACCAACGTCCGCCCCATACGTTCCTTAAATTTGTCCAATCTCTATCCTCAGGGCCGCGTACCGGTGTCCCACTTCTCAGTGATGTCGGGGAATGGAGGAACACAGTGGGGGCAACAATAGAGGGAGCGGGCACTAACGCCATTGTTGGCTGCGTCATGGGGGTAAGAGCTGGAGAGAGAGAAACCGAAGCAATAGGCGTTGCAGGAGTACTAACAGTCACAGTTGCCACAGACGGCGAGGGCAAAGAAAGGACAGGAGGTGCCGTGGCCAAGGCAGTCTGTTCAACAATAACAGAGGCAGAAACGGCGGAGACAGAAGAACCAGGCAGCTGAGCCTGGGAGGGAAGAGCGGGATATATCCTCTGAGGGGCATAAGGGGGTGGGGGGTCGAGTATCCAACAATTGTTTCACAAACGTATCACTTTCTTCTTGGACCACATAAGATTTGACAATCTGCAATCGGAATCTCCTATCTTCACGTTCAATGCCTATCTCTTGCTTCTCTCTATCATGTGCTACAGCTTTCTGAGTCAACGTTTGCATTCTCCCTTTCCGGGCCTCTTTCTCTGCTTTCATTCGTCTCTGCTTAACCTCCTTTTGCTATGTTCTGAGGGAATCAAACATAGACTGCCTACTTCTTCTTGCAAACAGCTTCTCCTGTAAAAAGGCAATTTTCTGTTCATCAAAAGTGCCCGTCAACGGCCACTGCAACTCGGCATTGTCCCTCGTATATTTGTGCCATAGTGTACTAAACATAATAGGGCCATGGCCATGCTTCACATTCATGTCAAAATTCGAGTGCCTTCCGGAGGCGCTGGCTGACTTTCTTCCAGTCGAGCATCAGCAGAACAACAACGACAACAAGAAACCAAGAACCTGCTCATTCCAGGCATTTTTCAAAAGTAGGCCAAATTCGTTATGTTGCCTGGCAAAGTGTTCACAAACACTTTGTATCCAAATCGGTCCTCAGACCGTACCAAAGACAAACCAAAATGTCACCATATCCACAGAGAACCAAAACAAACTCATCTGGTGCACACAGGTCAAACGAATTTATTCTCCACTACCGACTCTTTGGACCAAACGGTCAGATCCAAGGATTTTGCCATTTAGGACCCCAGTCGGGATGACCGCTGGGCGAGGCACCGACCGGTCAGACAGACGGGGCAACTGCGAGTTCAGGAACTCTCTCGTGCAGGGATCCCTGGTCCGCCCGTCCGATCCGACGATGGCCCGACCTCCCCACCCATCCGCGGGTGAGGATAGGCCACCCGATGGAGTCCCTGTTCGGGAGCCAAATGAAGGAAGTGACCCGATTAGGGCCACCGGGGTCACTCATGACCACCTCTCAGCCTTCCATACAAACGAAGAGTGGGTCAGACAGTAGGGAATACAAACCAAATATATTTATTCAGGTACACTCGAGCGGAGTCCAGTCTGACCAGCCTCCTGGGATTGCTGCAGAGGGACTGACTTCAGCAAGCATGGCGATACATTATGTACAATTCAGAACCAATAAAGACACGCCCTGACTGGAAATTTCCAGTTGGCAGCAGTTGAACAAAGAAGATACAGAAGGATAAGTTTCGATTCTGAGACTGGGCACATGCTATCTCGATGCCAAGGTCACTCTGCCTGTGCCCGCTGCTCCAAGGGTGGGAGCAGGCCTATCTAGTGGGAAAGGTATGCACTAATAAGAACAGTGTATTTATTAGTACAGCTCAACCTTGGAGAAACTAAAACTATCGTAGCTGCTTTTAAGCAGAGGCAGAGAGACAGAAGCTAGTTTCGATCATGGCTCATAATGGCGGCTAAGCATAAAATGGTGCTGCGAATGCTAACTTAAGACGTACAATGCATAAACAACACGGCTTAAACATTTTTATTCCAACACGCTGTCCAACACTTTCCCTACTGTTGCACTCACTGGAGTTGGAATAGTAATTTTTACCCCTCCGCTATCCAACACTTTCCCTACTGTTGCACTCACTGGAGTGGGAATAGTGATTTCTACCCCTCCGCTAACCAACACTTTCCCTACTGTTACACTCACTGGAGTGAGAATAGTAATTTTTACCTCTCTGCTATCCAACACTTTCCCTACTGTTGAACTCACTGGAGTGGGAATAGTAATTTTTACCCCTCCGCTGTCCAACACTTTCCCTACTGTTGCACTCACTGGAGTGGGAATAATAATTTTTACCCCTTCGCTATCCAACACTTTCCCTACTGTTGCACTCACTGGAGTGGGAAATTTAAGTTTGAAGATTTTTAAATTGTTTAATGTTTTCATTTATAATAGAATGTTTTTTTAATTAGATTTTATGTTATTGGTACACATATATATATATATTTGTAAATTTTTATATAATTTTAAAATTATAAAGTAAATAAAAATTAATAGTTTATTGCTTTAAAGTAAATACATATGAATTATTATGTATGTGTTTAACTTTTTTTAATTATGTTTATTTATTATATTTTTTTAATTTATATTAAATCTACTTTATTTTTTTATATTAATTGTATTTTTTAACATATTTAATATTTATTATTTTATATTATATAGTTATATATAAAATTCGATATTTTGTAAATGTTTTACATCGATATTTTTTTTCAATATTTTTGTACTTCCCTGTTTAAGTATCGGGAGTCGATATTTTTGCATTCTATATTTCTGCATCAATATTTTTTACTTCTATATTTTTAACATTGATATTTTGTCATTGAACCTTAAGGGAAAAGTTTAAGAAAAGAGTAAGAAGCTATAAGATCAGCTATCCTAGAAGTAGCTCAGGAGTTAAAGCAGGGTAATATTATTATGGGTTAGCATTTGCCCTCATCAATGCCAGATCCATTAGAACTCGTGATAATAAGAGAGAAACTAGGCATACCCATGATAAATGAAACATGGCCAGATGAAGCAGCAGGAATATGAATCCTCCTGACATTTTCAGATTATGATCCTTTTAGAGCTGACAGTACTACTGCTTTGGGGACGGTGTGAGAACAATCTATAGATCAAACCTAGCTTTACCTTTTCAAGAATCAAGGTTACTGAACAAATTAAACCTGGTTCTTAAAACATATGTAGAACTACAGGAATGCGGTCTGTTATTTTACTATACCATCTGCCAAAGGGCACAGAGCAGTTTGTGGTCAAATTTCCTACAATAAGGTTGTCCCATCTGTTATGTTGCTCAGCTGTTAGTTAGTGTTGAGTGAATTTAAATTATGGTTCATTATCAAAAAGGGTTAACTAGCAATAAATATTTGGAATATATTTCAAGAAATTGTGTTCTTTCAATTCTCCAGCACCCATACACACCAAAAGGCGCACATCCTTGAACTGAACCTGACTTATAACAGAGAAATCAGGACCAGGACACGGACTGCACAGACCAAAACACAACCATGTTTCAGGCACAATTACTTAAACAGGCAATTAATCCCAAGACTTCCCCAAAGTCATTTTACAGAAACTATAAAATTCTAAACTTGGCCAACTCCAGATAATGTCTCAGAGAAAACATCCTGAGTTTTGCTAAGGAGTTCAATAAATAGCACATAACTGTTTCAAACTTATGTCCAAATCATGGAGATATATGCCCTTAAAAAAGTGGCGCAACATAAAGCCAAAGTAATCAGAAGAAAGGGTATCCCATAGATAAAATTGGATTGGGGGATGCATTCAGGTACAGATGTTTTGCAAGTAAACACCCTACAAAACTAAGATAAACCTTAAAGAGCAATAGCGAAAAAACAAGAAATCCAGTACTAATGGTGGGTAAAAGTTTTTAACAAACATAGAAACCACTGTCATCTTTTCATTTTGAGAGGTTTCCATAGAAAGGTGATGTCCATTATTAAAAACATGAATCCAGCATTCTGTCCTGGTGGCACTGCCCTCGAAATTTGTCAAGGAATGCATTGAAAATATAGCATCAACCATTTTTAAATTGATCAATCCAACTTGTCCAAGGAACTGAAAATGGCCTAGGTTACTCCTCATATTTAGAAATCAATCCCTCCTAAATATGCCCTGAAACACTATCGACCTACAACTTACAATCCATTCATATTAAAGGTCTGGAAGAAGGCTGTGACTCCCCAACTTCAGCCTTCCGAACAGCTGGAGGAACAGAGATAGCACTATTGGATGTAAAATCGTCTATCCTGAGTGTTTTAGTAGAAGGGGATCTGAGTTTTGATGTTGCTGGACCTATCTGCAGCCTTCCATACTGTCAGCCACCTATCATATTTCAAAGACTAGAGAAAGCTGTGCGCAGGTTGGGAGCAGAAGAAGAGATGCTGAGAGAGAGAGAGAGAGAGAGAGGGAGGTAGGGAGGAAGAGAGAGAGAGAGGGAGTTTATGCATCGAAGAGGTAATGTTGGGTTATATTTGGAGCACCACAGGAATTTTATCTTTCACCGGTACTTTTCAACATATACATGTCAAACCACTGTATGACCATTTGTGATCAATGTCTGTTGATTGCACTAACTACATTGGCTACATTGACGTGACGCAGTCATGGTCTAACTTGACAAAGAAGTCATGAAGTAATGTGAGAAAAGTAGGGAGACCTTTTGAAGCAATTATATACAGAGATCATTTCGTAGTCTCAGGCTCTGCAGTAGGAAGCACAACAGATTGTGAAGTCCTGTCCTTTCGGATCACACTCAGCCCAGCCTATACATTCAAGGGCTTGCTGGTATATAGGCCACCGGGGGGTAGAGCTACTTTTATAGATGTTATCAGTCTATTCATTGAATCTAGTTACGCTGCAGCTGACTTCTCCGTGCTGGGAGATTTTAATTATCATTTAGAAAAACAGGATGAACGGGATACAGCCCTCCTGGTGGATGCCCTGGCAGGCTTTTCCCTTAGACAGATTGTTGAACAAGCCACTCACAAGGCAGTACACACATTAGACGGTATATTTACGCCTAACCACAACTTAAAGGTGTCAGAAATATTACCTGTCTCATGGTCAGATCATAAGGCCATAATGCTTTCTATGAGTATCAATCAACACGCCACAATACCATGCAGCCCAGGGGCTGTGGCTAAAGGGCGGGACTGGAGTAGTATTGACACCTTCTCTTTACAAGCTTCCCTAGTTAGAACCCAGTCAGACCTGGCCACAGACGCTAACACGGCAGCTTACAGATTTTCCACCTGGATTAAAAACGCAGTGAATCCTTTGGCCCCCTTCAAGATCTTCTCTAACAGGTGAAATAAGCCTTCTGAGCCTTGGTACTCGGAGAAATTAAGAAATCAGAAACAGATCTGTAGAAGGAAGGAAAGGAGGTGGAGACTGAAGTATGACACAGCTGATAAAACACATTATAAGCAATCATTGATGGAGTATAAAAATTATTACGGGATGAGAAAAGCAAATATTTTACTTCGAAAATACAACAAGCAAAGAATTCAACCAAGGAATTGTTTCGAACAGTGAAAAGCCTAGCTAAACTCCCAGAGCCTCCGAAGATGGTTGACAGCAAGGAATTCTGCAATATATTGGCGGAATTTTTTAGGGACAAAGTGGAGGCAGTGTATAAAGAGCTTAGTGGATATGGCAATACACTGATTGACATGCCCCCAGCTTGCTTGCCATTCTCCTCTGCCCGCCTACTGACCTGTTTCTCTCTACCTCCCATAGAGCAGATCATCCAAGTGGTTAAGACTTCCAAATCTGGGGCTCCGCAAGATCCCTGTCCCCGAAAATATTGCATACGGTCCCTGAAGTGGTCAGTGAGCAACTTTGGGTCCTGTTTAAAGTGATCATTGGCTCAGCTATTTTTCCTGCTGTATGGAAAAATGCATCAATCTTACCGCTACTGAAGAAATCTGAGCTGGACCCAGCTGAGCCGAGCAGCTATAGACCCATCTCAAGACTACCCTTCCCCGCAAAAATATTGGAGAAAATACTTAATATGCAACTCTCAACCTTTATCTCCTCCGAGAACCTTTTGGATCCATCGCAATATGGGTTCCGGGAGGGGCATTGTACAGAAACGGCCTTGATTATGGCCACTGAGGAACTGAGATCCATTTTGGATGATGGGGGAAGGGCCGCACTGATATTATTAGATCTATCGGCGGCCTTCGATACGGTGAACCACGCTATTTTAATCAATAGACTCTCAGAATTAGGTATTAGAGGACTGGCCCTTAAACTGTTGACCTCCTTCCTCTCTGATAGAGTCCAATCAGTTGAAGCGGGGGCCTTTGCCTCAGAACAGTTCACGCTCCCGTGTGGGGTGCCTCAGGGCTCGGCCCTTAGCCCTACGTTGTTCAATCTGTATGTCTCCCCTCTGGCCAAAATCATCAGGCAATGTGGTTTCTCAGTGGTCTCGTACGCTGATGACACCCAATTGGTGGTGTCAGTTTCCAGCAACATGGAAGAGACAGCAGATCGTTTCAATCTCTGTATGTCTCGGGTACATCAATGGATGAGTCTGAACTGCCTGAAACTTAATGGTGGAAAGACTGAGGTCCTCTTATTGGGCTCTGATACCTCTTTCTGGACACCCAGATGGTGGCCGACTTGCCTAGGAGACACCCCAACGCCTGTAAATAAGGCTAAAAATTTAGGCATCATCTTTGATGACAAATTGACCTTCAAACATCAGATTACTTCCCTTTCTTCCTCTATCTTTTTCATCCTGAAGATGATTAGAAAAATCCGCCCCTTCATTCCACCGGAGTCAGTAAAAATTCTGGTGACAGCACTGGCATTGTCCAAATTGGACTATGGAAATGCGCTGTATGTAGGGATCCAAAAGCAGCATCTTCAAAAACTACAACGGCTTCAAAATTCAGCGGCCAGATTACTGCTGGATATTCCAAAATTCCAGCCGGTCTCGCAGAAGTTGAAGATCCTACATTGGCTCCCTGTGGATAAGAGAATTATATTCAAAGCCCAATGTCTAGCTTTCAAGGCACTCCATGGGGTGGGCCCTGACTTCTTGAAAAAGCAATTGAAATGGTATATACCAACCAGAAATTTGAAGTCGGCTCACTGCAAACTCCTTCAAACGCCCAGAATCAAAAGAGTTTGTTGGGGCGGAAGAAGTTTTTTTTCGGGAACCGTTAAAACCTGGAACGTGCTTCCCGGTGAGATAAAGAATTGTCCAACTATCCTGGCCTTCAGAAAAGCTTTAAAAACCTGGCTTTTTGTAAATTAACTTTCAGTTCTGGATTGCATGGTAACTTTCTACTTTGCATCTGGTTTAAGCACCTAGACGCCGTCTGGCATTTGTGCGCTATATAAATGTTTAAATCAAATCAAATTAATTTTGGAGTGAATGGATATCATTTTTTGAGTCTCAAATAGTCCAAAATAGAATTTCTCCCGGACAGTTCAGATGCATCATAACTGATCTTTACAAGGTCTGTACAGAAATATGCCTAAATGACAAAGTAAAGAATGTGAAATTCATGCTCCACTTTGAATACTCTTATTGTTTTTAGGTTTTCAGGACCCTGACAAGTCGATCAGTAGTTTACGAATTCTGTAGGCTGAACTGTTTTAATACTCTATATGCAAAGCTATTATTTTTGTGTTGGATTTATGAAATGAAGCAAAGCTTCGAAGATTTAACATACCTGGTAACAGAAAGGTTTTTTGGGTGTCTCTACAATCTGAAATACTGTATCAAGGAGCATGGGAACTTTTATGAATGCACCCCAATATTACAGCTTGGCCATAGTCTCATTTTAGTGCAATTACATGCTACATAATTGTTGTTCCATAGGTCATTAGCCCTTCCTATGCCACACTTAGTTTTCACTTCCTATGCAGCATTAATTTAAAAAATGTTCTAGTTCCACTGGAATTCTCCAAGCAGGCGTACATCACCATACACGCTTGATTAAACTCTGCAGCATTGGATATGCTGCTTGTGCATACTAGTTAATGAGTAACTGCAATTTATGCTGAAGGCTCTGAGATCTATTATTGCCAAGGCTTAGGTACTATGGGGGCAGCAGGTGCAGTGGCACCGGGACCCAGTGACTAAGGGTCCCAATGAACCCTGATAATTGCTTTATTTGCTACCCCAAAAACAGTTTAAAGGGGCCATTTTCCTTGCTACTGATTATTGAGCTTTAAGAGAGTTAAAGATTGATTCAGAGTGTGAGTGGCTGATTTTCCACCTACATTGTGGTGAGTTTACCTCTGCCGCCAAGGTGACCGAAAGCATTCCCTTAATATATAGACTTGCCCTGCCGGGTGGCAGACCTTTCTCCACTAAAGTGCCTGAAACAACCCTGGAAGCAGAAGAGCTTTTTGGGCGAGAAATATTAGAGTGGAAAATCTATCAAGGTATGTCTCTGCTGTTGGCACTAACTACAGCAAATGAAACACAGGATATATACACACAAAATAAAGGTACATTGGCAGTGCCAACATTTGCTGTCTCTCGTAAATCTTGGACGATTGTGCTACGAATGTAAGAAACATCACATTAATGTTTTTTGTGAAAGGCTGCTAGTTTGTTTCTGTGTGCGTGGGGGGCGGGGTTAATGAGTCTAATTCCTCACTCCTGTAAATGACACCAATTATTTTATACATATATGCAATACTAGAGGAAAGAGGATTATTGTGCTACAAAAATAGCATAGGGCGAGTAAAATCTACTCCCACTGCTGTGTGTTTGACCCTGTTTATGCAGTCCTTTCAAATAAAATAGCACCTGAAGTTTGAGGATCCGAAGGGGTTGGAGGAATGAGAGGACAGCTGTGCTTGAGCCGAAAAATACATGTTTATGCATCATAAATCCTACATTCTAACACACAAAGGAGATTTCAGTGCAAATAAACTTGCATTTTTCACTTAATTGATGGTCATTAAGCAAGAGAAGTCCATTGCTAAATTGTTAATGACAGAGAGCAAGGAAAAACAAAATGTCAGATGATTTGACTTATCTACATATTTTGATTAAAAATGCAGGTAGTGCTGCTTCTTGAAATCAAAATTGAATGAATCATTAGCGAAAAAAGCCGCCTTGCAGACTTTAATTTGCCATTTGAAACTTTACAGTAAGGTCAAGTGGAAGAGAATCTCCTTTGAGTTTACTGCAATCAGTACGAATTCATGGTAGACACTTTGAGATCTGCTTTCTTTCTAATAATTGTCATACATATTCGGTCTGTGAAAGAAGTTTGCAATGGTACTGTACCTGTTCTGCTTATGCAACGGATCGCTAATTTTGGCTGGAAGGGCTATCTAAACGTACAGTCTTTGTGGATGAAACAGAGGTTAACTGCAATGGTGCAACAGGTGCAGGTGCACAATGCCCTCAAAGTGTTAGTTTTCCTCTGTGCCCCCAATTTGCTGATATAATGCAGGGCGAAATGGAGAAGAAACAAACCAATTGTCTTTATTGTTGAGTGAGCAGTTCTAGTTTGGCTTCAAACCGGTCTGTGTCGGAGTATTGGCTTGAATATCATTTGAACGTTACTGCTTTTGATATAATCTCTCCCTGCTGCTAAAAAAACCCATTACCTCTTCGACCGTCTTCATTGTCGCAGTCCTTAAATACTGAGCATTTGATCATGCCCACAGAAATTGTCTCTCTGGCCAATCAAATCGAAAAAATCCCATTCCTCCAATAGAGTTTTGTTCTCAACTTGGAACTTTCTCTAACCTAGGAGGAGGAAGCAGCAGGCATCACTTCCAGTTTTTTGTTTCTTTTACGGTATAATGGCTGTTTGTAACAGTCTGTGGTGTGGCAAAGTAACAATTTTTCATTTTATTTTATTATTTATTATTGTATGAATCAACTATAGTAATAAGTTATGTTATATCTATTTAATAAATACATTCGTCCTTGGTCCTGCCCGAGCGACCTGTTGAGGTAGTTTTCTTTTACTAACTTGTAGGATGCTTAAAATAATAAGATCGGCCTACGCGATCCTAGTTTACCAATTTTAGGGTCAAGCCTGTGAGTGCATGTGCTAGCCCATGCGTCTGGCTTGCGCGACATTGTGGATGCAGAGAAGGGCTTGGAACCCACCCATTGCTTACCATTGCTGTCTTCCCATCACTCTTCTTTACTAGCTCCGTAATTGGTCAGTGCAGTCAAAACGTCACTTCCGATGCTTGCTGTGGAGCAGGGGCCAAGCACAGATTAGTTCAATTTAATCTGTGCCCATCCGCTGCTCCCGACATGATTGAGGTACTATTTCTTTCCCCATCCACTCTCCCACCCTGCTTCTTCATTCATAGCACTTTCATGCCTTTCAAATCGCTCTCCCCACGCTGCATTCTTGCTTGTCCCGCCACCCAATCACCCTCCTTCCGCTGTCATTTGCTCCCTCCTGTGCCCCCATTGCTGCTTGCCCCATACCTCTCCCGCCGTCATGGGGTGTTTCTTGCTCTTTGCCTCACCCCTCCTGCTGCTTGCCCACTCCTCAGTCCCTCGTGTTTCTTGTTTTCCCTGTTTCTTTACTGTTCAAGAATAGTTGCGGCGCTTGCGGGGCATCAACGCAAAGCTGTCGGCAGCAAGTCTTAAGCGGTGTGCTGAAAATGTTGTTTGACTTTCTGAGAGGATTTTCATGATAGCGTGGCTTAGTGAAGCCCCTTGGCTGATGCTGAGCCCTTTCTGTTCGATGTACAGCCAACCTGCAGCTCTTTTAAGAGCTATGGGTTCAAAAGGTTTTATTGTAGCTAACTCCAGAATGTCGGGCCCCGGGGGAAGTAGGGTCGCAGACCAGTCTCCCCCCGGGGTTCTTCGCACAATAGGCCGGAAGGACATGCTGGGAGGGGGTCAAGGGGTTGGGCAAAGGGAGGGATTAGGGTGGGTATAAAGGTGCAGGAGGGGAGGTTTCAGCCTCTTCCTGCACGTGGCATCACCGGGGTGGGTTAAGCAAATTTAGTCCACCCACCTACACTACAAGTTTAGGGCAGGGATGCTGGTGATGTTAGCGTGCCGGGTTAGGACAGGTTGTGGGCGTTCTTGGGTTAGCAGTACTTTGGAGGGGTGGTGAGTCACATACGGATGCATCCACCCCTCAAGGGGGGGAAACAGGTGACTGATGGGGGGGTGAGGGATGCAAGAGAGCGACGGCAGGAAATCCAAGAGAGGATGTTGGAGGAAAAGTGAAGCGGAGAATGGGGAGATGGTGGAGGTCGCAGAGTGAAAGGGGAGGAGCGCAACAGGTGTGATGGTTTGAGGATGGATGGGGTGAATGAGGGGGATGATGATGGGAAATGTTATAGTTGTATTGATGTTTTGGTTAATAATGTTAACTGTTACAACCTTGTACTAATAAAATGGCCTTTTACGCTTCAAGTAACAGCGTGGAGTGTAGTTATTGCAAGAATACAGTGAAGCATTTCATGTAAGACCTTTCCTATCAATAAACGCGGGTTCATGGTTTGCACCCCCATCCAAATCATGTACCAGGTTAGTACTTCTGATAACGTTGGCGGACGAGAAATGTTTTTCCAGTGTTTTTTTGTCTTTTAAGAAAAAGTGGAGCATTTTGTGTCCTATTCAAATGGCTTTTACAGAGGCACATAACAAAATACTTATTATTTTAAAATACTACCTTCAGTAGATTTTAATTTAAAAATGTAACTTCAGCACGATATCAGCAGCACAACAATTTGTTCCCGAGTAATGCCGGTAGCGCCAGTGTGACATCTCTAGGTGCAGGAATTTGTTTCAAGGGGGCGGAGCAGCACTAGTTAACAGATTACATATCCCTAGTTGATCTTCAGAAATATAGCTGAAAAAGTTTCTTCTGCACTTGTTGGTAATTTTCATCTTTCTCCAGCAAACATGGTGAAAGAGGTATCTGTTTGGCATGACAAACTTATTATACTGTTAGCCTTTGATTCACAGCATGTTTCACTTTGACACAACAGCCGATCACGTCTGGGGGGGTGTGCAATGTTGTGAAACATTTCTCTCATGACTTTCACATAATTCTTGCAAATACGAGGATTGCTACAGGTACCGCGCAATATTTTGGTCATGTGGATTTTCACTTTGAATTCAAGACTTTCGTAAAAACTGACGTTTAGAAAGTCAGGAGGTCTGGCTGCAAAGTGTGTGTGACATTGTGGGTGGATAAGTGTGTGAATGCAAAATAGAGTCAATGGATGAATGCATGAATTCAAGTGTTCAAGGTCAAATCAGGGAGCAAGCATGATGAGTGATTGTGTGCCGAAATGAAGAGCTCCCTTCATTTATAGGCCAGACCTGTTAGCTTTGGCAATGCTTATTTAGGAAGATAACTCAATTGAGCGTTATGATAAAACAACTTGAAGGTGGGTGATTGTGCTTACTGTGTAAGGGGTATTTGGCAAATAATTAAAGAAAGGATTCAGAGATTCCATTTTGCCCGTGTTTTGTTATCTATCAAGATTAGATGCGTTTACAACAGGTTAAACTTTAACATTAACGAACTGCCATTTACCTATGTGGATAGGGCTGGGCAGGAGCATGTGCAAAAGTCCTTCCAATAGATGCTGTCCATGTGTTTTTGTGTTTCGTAGCATAATTAAATATTTGTTTCAAAATAAATGACGATGAGTCCAATGTGTTTAAACGATAGCTCTCCAGACGTGAAAATGTTGAAAACATAGCTATATTCCATCCTCTAGGAAGGTGCAGACTAGTCTTTGTGTTAAAAAGTCATCATCTATTAGAACTGTATTGTTATCATCACTCTATCGCTTCTTCAGAACTGGATCTGGGGGTTTAAACAGCAGGTTGGGGCGATTGGAGTGACCGCCTTCCTAAATGTAAGCATGTAGGTTCCTGCCTCCCTGCTCCCAATAGTTCTTAGTTATGTGAGATATCGACTCATATTCCAAAAATGACTATCTGCCCCAAGCTGCTTAACAAGGGTATTGCACATGGACAAGTAACCAAACCTGCCTCGCCCCCTTGCCATCTCTCTAGATTTCACATTAACATTGAGAACATTGGTGGGCTCCTGCTTGCTGCTACGATTGTCGCTACCATGATTGTCTCTGTCCCTCCGGCTGTTCCTTATCTTTGCTAGTCACCTTGGAATGCTAAAATGGTCTGCGTAGAAGATTGCCATTTTAGGTTCAGCTACTGAACACAAAAATGCAACAGGACATCACCCACGCCTCTTTCAAATTCTTCAAAGGTCAGTTCCATATATGGGTACCTGGCTAATTTGTGCTTCCTCTTCTTTTTTTAAGGCTGGACGTCATATAAGGGAAGATTGCAAACTTGGATAGGATCATGGTTTCCTAAAAAATCAGGAAAAAACTCATTTGATGCCAAGTTAGTTTATTGGTGCTCACTTGCAAATGAATCTAGAGGAGGGTGTTTCTTCTGGAGGCAAGAAAACAAAAGGTTTGCAGAAATTTGCAGATCCGACTGTAACGCAGGTCACTTCTCTTATCAGTCTTTAAAATCCAGCTCCCCCCTTGACCCCTGCCTCCCTTCGGTGGCAAAACAGGCACCTGAAAAAATAGCATCCAATCTCTCTGCTATCTTCCAGCAAAAGTTTGCCATCGGTTTCTTTCCCACTCCATGGAAGGTAGTGTCAGAATTGTCCCTTTTAAAGAAACCCTGTCTTAGTCCCACAGACACTAGCAGCTACAGACCTATTTCATGCCTGCCCCTACTGGATAAGATTGGTGAACAAATTATGAATCTCCAGCTGGCCTCCTTTATACAAGGTAATACTCTTTAGGATCCTACACAATATGGGTTCAGAAGTAGGCACAGCACCGAGGCGGCCTTAATCAAGGTGACAGATGAGATCAGGGAGACCCTTGACCAGGGATATAAAGGCCTGTTGGTAGCTTTTAATACAGTTAATCACGAGCTGCTGACAGGCCAAATATTTGACATGTGAATTAGAGCAGTAGCTTTTGCCCTCCTAAAATCTTTTCTGGCCGGGCAAAAACAATACATTTCATTAAAAGAATTTATGTCGGATCCTTTGTCTTTGCGCAAGGCTTGTCAGTGAGCCGAACTCTGTTTAATGCTTATGTGTCACACTTGGCCGATCTAATTAAACAGTTCGGATTCTCGCTCAAGTCATATGTGGATGACGAACAAATTGTTGTTTCCTTAAGTGAGATTGATGCTGACACACATTCCAGATTCCAGGATTGTATGCGGATAGTCAATGCTTGGATGGCCAACAACCCTTACCCCTGTTTACCATTCCCACTCTACCTTTCATTCTCCATAAGAGGGGTGTCTTGGCTATGCTTAGCGCCAATAACTCATATTTTGTGTAATCTCATGTTTTTCTCCTATGTCTATACTTGGCTCCTGTAATTGATGTAACTATGTAACCTGTAACTCGCTGATCCTCATGTAAAGCGCTCTGATACCTCCGGGTCTAGCCAGCGCTATATAAAACTTTGCAAATAAATAAATAAATAAAATAAACTGCCAAAAGCTTAACTCAGGTAAAACTGAGGCCATCTTATTTGGGAACCCATCATCGTTTTGGTCCCACTCCTGGTGGCTAGGAACCCTCCCAACCCCAGTTAGGAAGGTCGATAATCTTGGAGTGATCATTGATGACAGACTAAAGTGATCAGGTAAACGTGGTCTATTTTTCAGTTTTTTTTACACCATCGGTATGCTAAAAAAAATCTTATCTTTCTTCCAAGCACTGTGCAGAAAACAGTAGTCACCTCTATGGTGCTTTCAAAACGTCACTACTGTAATAGTCTATATTCCAATATGCAACAACACCTCAATAAACCACAGATTCTGCAGAATGCAGCAGCACAGCTCTTTCTAGGCATTCCCAAATTCAAATATGCCTCTAGGGCACTAAAGCAGTTACATTGACTGCCAATAAGACAGAGAGTAGTATTTAAGACCCTCTGCACTGCCTTTATAGCCTTGCCTGGCATCGGACCTGACTACCTAAAGAAGAAATTTAAGTGGAGCAGGCCATTGGGAACCTTGAGGTCCTCTGCAGCCAAAAACGTAATAGTCCCCAAAATTAGACTCGCCTCATGGGGGGGAAGAATTTTTGTGATCAGCGTATCTCAAGCCTGGAATGCCCTTTCGCTCCATCTAAAAACCATGAACATTCTGCTTGTCTTCAGGAAAGACTTAAAAACTTGGTTATTCTATTCTTTATGAACTTCAGTCAACGCCTTATGCTCTTTCTGATAATAGGTGATCCTCTAAGTTTTTGGGTCAGGTTTCTGTTCGAGACACCTTCGGGTAATTGTGCGTTCTATAAATACTTTAACATAGCATATCTCCGGAGGAGGGAATATGAGGACGACTTCACCCAGGTCTCTCCCTCATCAGTGACTCTCTGTCTGGATCCGTCCTTATTTTATCAGATATCATTTTGATCTAGGTTTCCTGGAGATTGGCAAATTTTGTCAAGGGAAAATACCCTTTTTTCCCACTTTTTACAGAGGATTCCCATATCCAGAAGACTTTAAAGTGGATGCTCTGTCTTTTCCATGGTCAATGTATCTTTTGTTATAGAGCACTTACACGCCTTATGTTATTGTGATATAATTAAATGTCTTACCTGTCTTACTGCTATTTCTGATAGTTTGTTTATCAGAGCTTTGCTTGTTAGCTAAGGATTTAACTTGTGTGATTTACAGTCAGGGCAAATATCTGTTAGACTGCTTTACAACTCTGAGACAAATACCCCTCAGTGTAGATAACTGTGTCTTGAAGCGACAGTAGAGATATTCGTCTGTGCAAAATGAATGAAGTGAGTGAGTTTTCCTACATCACAGTCACAGTGAACTTATTGCTTGCAGGTGTTTTAATATTTTTAAGATGTGATTTTGATGTTGGTTAAATCTAGGGCTAACTCTACCGAATTCTTAAAAGATTTAATATAATTACTTAAACATTTGAAGATGTTTCTCTATACAAAAATTAGTCTGCAAAAATCCATACTTTTACCCATTCTGAACTGTTGTTTTATTGATATGATTAGGAAGTAGAAATGAAAATGTTCTAGATACTAACATGTTTAGAAACTAAATTGATTAGTGAAAGATAAAGACTGAAAAATGTAATCTTTACAGCTGTTTTAGAGAAAGTAAGGGAGAATTGTGAAAGTTTGACAACCCTAAATTTTATCTCAGGGGAAAAATGAATGTAGTAAGAATGAATATCCTACCACAATTTAGAGCAAGCGATCCTACTGTCATAGATAACATCTTGACTGAATGAATGAATGACTATCCTCCCACAATTTACAACGAAGGATTGCAATGTCATAGATAACATATTGAACAGTGATCTCCAGAGTTATTGGAAGAGACCTATAAATTATTGGGTATTAATGAAACTCAGCTTTGAAATGTAAACTGCCCTAGACAATACGTTCTCCACATCATAGCACTCCTACACACTACCACCGCACCACAAGGAAAGAAAGAAAAAAAGACATATTGAATGCAGGAAACTAAACTAACTTTGAAGGTCTGTGATTTTCTCATTCCATTCTTTTTTCATATTCTTTGAACAACTTGACAAATGTTTTATGAGCAGTGGCTCCTCCTCTTTCTCTTTGCTCCCTCCTAACAGTCTGTGCACTGCTGGGTCTCGGGCTGAAGGCAAAGATGGTTTAGATAACAGGCAAACACCCATCTCGTAAACAGTGCTAGGTCATTGTGCATAGTCATCACAAGAAGGAAACAGAAGGCACTCTATGGAAGAGCCTCAGGCCAGGTAGATGGATCGTGGCATAATTTGCTCCAAGTGGCCAATTGCCTTTTGTTACACCCTCAACCCAGGGGCATAACACAGGCCCATGCAGTCCCTGCTGCACAGGGAGGGCCATGACCTTTGAGGAACCCCCAAAACATCAGCCCCCTACCATTCAGCCTAAGGTCAATGAATATCTTTGAGATATGGGAGACACAGGGGCCCCTCATCATATATTGCAGGGGGCCCATGAATTTGCATTACACCACTACCTCAACCAGTCTTAGCTTTTTCCCTAATAGGCTGTGCATGCCTGGAATTTTAAGCCCATAGATGTACAAAATTAAAAGTGAAACAACATGTCCCAAAATGCAACTAGCTGTTGGTTAAAACTTTAGGGCTGCCAGTGTCAGTCGCGACTGAGAGAAGCAATAATTGAGTTATTTCTGCTTCTCAGACTACAAGTCTCCTAAACTAAAGCTGTTACCTTAATTTTCATAAGAGAATCTGGTGTAAATGCCGTAAAATTGTACCTTGAGTTGGGAAAAATCTAATTTACACTGGCGTAGTTTCAGGAATTTCACGTTAACCTTCTTACGCGAAACTACTGAAACTACCCTATTATAGTATTTATCATAATTACATGCAATTAGCTGTAAAAAGTTACTGCTAATGGTGCAATTTGTGGTACAAATTTACAGTGAATGCACGGTAACAATAGAACACGAGTGGCTGTTGTTAACTGTGCTTTTGTTTAATGCTTCCTCACAACAAAAATTAACCAGAGGATGCATCTTATGCTAAATACAGCACAAAATGACAGGTTTGAATTTGACATAATTACGCATACTTTCTTGTAATCTTGAAGTAATTTCACGTAATTAGGGAAAAGCAAAATAACACGATTCTCGCACACCCCTAGATATAACCAATCAATCAATCAATCAATCATGTCACTTATAAAGCGCACTACATACCCGCGAGGGTCTCAAGGCGCTGGGGGAAGAGGGGGGTGGTGCTGCTACTGATCGAAGAGCCAGGTCTTGAGGAGTCTTCTGAAGGCCAGTAGGTCTTGGGTCTGTCGGAGATTGGTGGGGAGGGTGTTCCAGGTCTTGGCGGCGAGGTGGGAGAAGGATCTGCCGCCGGCGGTCGTTTTCCGGATGCGGGGGACTGTGGCGAGGGCGAGGCTGGTCGAGCGGAGCTGGCGGGTGGGGGTGTAGAAGCTGAGTCGTCTGTTGAGGTAGGCTGGTCCGGAGTTGTGGAGTGCTTTGTGTGCGTGGGTGAGGAGCTTGAAGGTTATCCTCTTGTTGACAGGGAGCCAGTGCAGGTCTCTCAGGTGGGGTGTGATGTGGCTGCGTCGGGGGATGTCGAGGATAAGACGTGCAGAGGCGTTCTGGATGCGTTGCAGCCGTCTCAGGAGCTTAGCCGTCGTTCCTGCGTAGAGGGCGTTTCCGTAGTCCAGCCTGCTGGTGACGAGTGCCTGGGTGACTGTTTTTCTTGTTTCGGTGGGGATCCACTTGAAGATCCTGCGGAGCATTCGGAGGATGTTGAAGCAGGATGAGGAAACGGCGTTGACCTGCTTAGTCATGGAGAGGGTGGGGTCGAGGATGACCCCTAGGTTGCGTACATGGTCGGTGGGTGGCGGGGCTGTTCCCAGTGATGTTGGCCAACAGGAGTCGTCCCAGGCTGAAGGGTTGGAACCAAGGATGAGGACCTCCGTCTTGTCCGAGTTCAGCTTCAGGCGGCTGGTCCTCATCCATTCGGCGACGGCCTTCATTCCTTCGTGGAGGTGGGCTTTGGCGGTGTGAGGGTCTTTGGTGAGGGAGAGGATCAGAAGTAAAAGTCTACGAAAAAAGAAATTGCAACCAAAGATAGTCAAGCTCTTACCCAAACTAGTGACTTCACAGACCAACAGACTAACTTGACTAACTTCACACTCTGCAATGAACTGCAGACCTCTACCAACTTACCATTGCTCCCTGCCTCAGAGAGGCAGAGCAGGCTGGCTTTACACAAAGGAGCGTGGCGAGCTACCTGATGGTCATGTAGCTGTAAGACAGGCAGTGCTTAATTTGAGCCGGTGGTTGCAGTGGATAGGAGACAGGGGTAGAACTCTTTTTGGGGACCAGATCTTATATTTCCTCAAAAGACTTTGATCCAGGGCAAGAGAGTGAAAAGCACCTAAGGGGGAAAGAAGGAGGAAGATGGAAAAGCAGTGGCAAAGGGAGGAAGCAGGGATAGAAAAGTGACTGCAAAAGTGAGATAACGAGGCTGTGGTGGATTCGAAAGCCGTCAGGTGACGTGACATCAGTTCTACTTATCCTTGCTGAGTCTTTGTCACCCCGAACTATAGTCGATAGCACAGGCCACAGGCTTCTGAGCAAAACTTTGAGTTTTGGCATTTATTCCAGACAGGTAGCAAGTACACCAAGGACTCTCAATACAACAACTACTGATATAACAGCAGGTTGAATAACTACTGCATTCTATCACTCTCTTTGCGAAACATTAATTTTTGAGCTTTAAGGGTTCTTTCTTTAAAAAGTGCTCTCTTTATTAAGCAGACAGGCTGGAAGTCGAGTCAGGCCGAGTTTTGCTGTCCAGGCCATCCCAGGTAAATGTCTGGGTACACCTAGTCAAAGGGCCAGCTCTGAAAGCATAAATGTGTGAGAGGGTATTATTCGTGTGTTACTTGTGAATGGGAACAGGAATAGAATGCACACTTTGGAAAACAATTTTGTCAACCTGGAGAGAGATTATGAAGAGATTAGGGGGTCGATTCTGATTCAGGCCGGAAATCGTACCGACCGACTCGGTACGGGAATGTAGTCCGACCGACACGTAACGGCGCTGTCCGATCCGCGTAGTACGATGCTATGCATGCGAATTGCGACCAACTCGTACGGAACACAAGCCGAACGACCAAACCGCACGGAAAGCAGCCATCCGGCCGGAAAATCTACGTGAATCGAACCGACCGACACGCACCAGGAATGAACACGACAGAGACGTACCCGCGAACTCCGACCCGCGCAGTACGATGCAATGCGTGTAAAACCAGACCGAGTCGCACGGAGCTCGAGCCGTACGACCGACACGCATAGAAAACAGGGAGGCGAAGCAACCCAATACTCCGCGACCGACGCGTACGCCGCACATGAAACCCAGCAGAAAGACAGCGTGAAAGACTCGGAGAAGCCCGCACGAGACAACTGCAGCGTCCGACTCGGTCAGAAGAACGTCTCCTACATGCCCAAAAAATACAAAGGAAAAAATACAAAAAAAAGGGCCAAACAAGCAATGACAAAGTCAATAAATACTGGGGGGAAAAAAACATGGAACAAAGACACACCCACAACTCCACCCATATAAAGGCCACAAATCCCTACCATGATCCTTTGCAAATTCAACTGACCTGCCAGCACAGAACACCATCAGACAGCAACCACAGACACACTCACAACTCATCCATCACTCAAGCCACACACCATTAGCACTTCCCTAATACCACCCTCACATACACCCAGCAAAACTGACACTCACCCACCCTCACTTGCACACTCACACACACATCAATCCCCACCACCACCCATCACCATGCCCCCAAAGAAGAATCCAAAGTTCCTAGACAGTGAATTGGAAGTCCTGGTAGATGAAATCCTAAGAGTAGAGCCACAGTTGTTTGGTACATTGGTCCAACAGACCCCCATGTCGCAGAAAACCAAGATGTGGGAGAGGATCGTCGACAGGGTGAACGCACAATCACCATGTTTGCGCACAAAGGAAGACATCCAGAACAGGTGGTATGACGTGCGCCGGAGGGTCAAGGACCTACTCAAGAAGGAATACGCCTTGAGTCATCGCACAGGCAGTGGCCCTCCTGCCAAACCAGTATACCTCAGGTCCTGGGAGGAGAAGGTGCGGGCCATCCTACCACCAGAGAGCGTACATGGACTATCAGACATCCCAGAGCCTGGTGAGTACACAACCAATATACCCAATATTGTGTGACAATACACACACATCACTGTCAAGGGGATAGTGAAACCATGCACCGTTAGCAAAGCCACAGTAACCAAAAGATAATCATCCCAAGATGTGTATGCTAGTCAGACAAACACAATACCTGCCATCTCATAGTGATATGTAACTGTGTCATGACATGTACAAACCTAACAACAAATAGAGCAAGGCAGTGGCACAAATCTAACCAACAAACACTGTCAGACATTTTGCCACCACTAGAACGCCACCTCACAGGGAAGCTGACTGAAAGGAAGGAATTGTGTGTATGCTGGTGAAGTGAGTGTAGCCAATAGCATGATGGGAGTTGTAGTCACAGATATTGGTCACCCTCACAATTGGCCCATCAACACCACTCTGAACCATGCTCACATCACAAGGAGTGGAAAAGAACTGACAAGATGGCTGACACTGGGTACTGCTGTGGGGAGAACAAGCCCCTGCTGGGGGTTGTGCTCAAAACAACAGCAGGCAAAAGACACACAATTGATGGACGGAATGCAGAACAAATCAAAACATTCACCCCCAGTCAAGAGATCTGGGTTAAATCCATCATTCTTTTGCTCACCATGCCACCCCAGTTTAGACCTGGCCATATGCAAATCAGTCTTGACCCTGTGCCTCATGGGAACAGTCCAGCCCGAACTGCCAAGCCAGGTCCTCCCTGGACCGGAAACAAGCATCCTAGGACCTGTTTCGGGGTTTCACCCCTCTTCAGCCAGGATAGCTTGATTCCAGTGGCACAGTGAGCCCAGGACCCACGTCTGGGCATACCTGGTGCACTTAGGGCGAGAAAGCAAAAGACACACAATTGATGGACGGAATGCAGAACAAATCAAAACATTCACCCCCAGTCAAGAGATCTGGGTTAAATCCATCATTCTTTTGCTCAGCATGCCACCCCAGTTTAGACCTGGCCATATGCAAATCAGTCTTGACCCTGTGCCTCATGGGAACAGTCCAGCCCGAACTGACAAACCAGGTCCTCCCTGGACCGGAAACAAGCATCCTAGGACCGGTTTCGGGGTTTCACCCCTCTTCCGCCAGGATAGCTTGATTCCAGTGGCACAGTGAGCCCAGGACCCACGTCTGGGCATACCTGGTGCACTTAGGGCGAGAAAGCAAAAGACACACAATTGATGGACGGAATGCAGAACAAATCAAAACATTCACCCCCAGTCAAGAGATCTGGGTTAAATCCATCATTCTTTTGCTCACCATGCCACCCCAGTTTAGACCTGGCCATATGCAAATCAGTCTTGACCCTGTGCCTCATGGGAACAGTCCAGCCCGAACTGCCAAGCCAGGTCCTCCCTGGACCGGAAACAAGCATCCTAGGACCGGTTTCGGGGTTTCACCCCTCTTCAGCCAGGATAGCTTGATTCCAGTGGCACAGTGAGCCCAGGACCCACGTCTGGGCATACCTGGTGCACTCAGGGCGAGAAAGCAAAAGACACACAATTGATGGACGGAAAGCAGAACAAATCAAAACATTCACCCCCAGTCAAGAGATCTGGGTTAAATCCATCATTCTTTTGCTCACCATGCCACCCCAGTTTAGACCTGGCCATATGCAAATCAGTCTTGACCCTGTGCCTCATGGGAAAAGTCCAGCCCGAACTGCCAAGCCAGGTCCTCCCTGGACCGGAAACAAGCATCCTAGGACCGGTTTCGGGGTTTCACCCCTCTTCAGCCAGGATAGCTTGATTCCAGTGGCACAGTGAGCCCAGGACCCACGTCTGGGCATACCTGGTGCACTTAGGGCGAGAAAGCAAAAGACACACAATTGATGGACGGAATGGAGAACAAATCAAAACATTCACCCCCAGTCAAGAGATCTGGGTTAAATCCATCATTCTTTTGCTCACCATGCCACCCCAGTTTAGACCTGGCCATATGCAAATCAGTCTTGACCCTGTGCCTCATGGGAACAGTCCAGCCCGAACTGCCAAGCCAGGTCCTCCCTGGACCGGAAACAAGCATCCTAGGACCGGTTTCGGGGTTTCACCCCTCTTCAGCCAGGATAGCTTGATTCCAGTGGCACAGTGAGCCCAGGACCCACGTCTGGGCATACCTGGTGCACTTAGGGCGAGAAAGCAAAAGACACACAATTGATGGACGGAATGCAGAACAAATCAAAACATTCACCCCCAGTCAAGAGATCTGGGTTAAATCCATCATTCTTTTGCTCACCATGCCACCCCAGTTTAGACCTGGCCATATGCAAATCAGTCTTGACCCTGTGCCTCATGGGAACAGTCCAGACCGAACTGCCAAGCCAGGCCCTCCCTAGACCGGAAACAAGCATGCTAGGACCGGTTTCGGGGTTTCACCCCTCATCAGCCAGGATAGCTTGATTCCAGTGGCACAGTGAGCCCAGGACCCACGTCTGGGCATACCTGGTGCACTTAGGGCGAGAAAGCAAAAGACACACAATTGATGGACGGAATGCAGAACAAATCAAAACATTCACCCCCAGTCAAGAGATCTGGGTTAAATCCATCATTCTTTTGCTCACCATGCCACCCCAGTTTAGACCTGGCCATATGCAAATCAGTCTTGACCCTGTGCCTCATGGGAACAGTCCAGCCCGAACTGCCAAGCCAGGTCCTCCCTGGACCGGAAACAAGCATCCTAGGACCGGTTTCGGGGTTTCACCCCTCTTCAGCCAGGATAGCTTGATTCCAGTGGCACAGTGAGCCCAGGACCCACGTCTGGGCATACCTGGTGCACTTAGGGCGAGAAAGCAAAAGACACACAATTGATGGACGGAATGCAGAACAAATCAAAACATTCACCCGCAGTCAAGAGATCTGGGTTAAATCCATCATTCTTTTGCTCACCATGCCACCCCAGTTTAGACCTGGCCATATGCAAATCAGTCTTGACCCTGTGCCTCATGGGAACAGTCCAGCCCGAACTGCCAAGCCAGGTCCTCCCTGGACCGGGAAACAAGCATCCTAGGACCGGTTTCGGGGTTTCACCCCTCTTCAGCCAGGATAGCTTGATTCCAGTGGCACAGTGAGCCCAGGACCCACGTCTGGGCATACCTGGTGCACTTAGGGCGAGAAAGCAAAAGACACACAATTGATGGACGGAATGCAGAACAAATCAAAACATTCACCCCCAGTCAAGAGATCTGGGTTAAATCCATCATTCTTTTGCTCACCATGCCACCCCAGTTTAGACCTGGCCATATGCAAATCAGTCTTGACCCTGTGCCTCATGGGAACAGTCCAGCCCGAACTGCCAAGCCAGGTCCTCCCTGGAACGGAAACAAGCATCCTAGGACCGGTTTCGGGGTTTCACCCTCTTCAGCCAGGATAGCTTGATTCCAGTGGCACAGTGAGCCCAGGACCCACGTCTGGGCATACCTGGTGCACTTAGGGCGAGAAAGCAAAAGACACACAATTGATGGACAGAATGCAGAACAAATCAAAACATTCACCCCCAGTCAAGAGATCTGGGTTAAATCCATCATTCTTTTGCTCACCATGCCACCCCAGTTTAGACCTGGCCATATGCAAATCAGTCTTGACCCTGTGTCTCATGGGAACAGTCCAGCCCGAACTGCCAAGCCAGGTCCTCCCTGGACGGGAAACAAGCATCCTAGGACCGGTTTCGGGGTTTCACCCCTCTTCAGCCAGGATAGCTTGATTCCAGTGGCACAGTGAGCCCAGGACCCACGTCTGGGCATACCTGGTGCACTTAGGGCGAGAAAGAAAAAGACACACAATTGATGGACGGAATGCAGAACAAATCAAAACATTCACCCCCAGTCAAGAGATCTGGGTTAAATCCATCAATCTTTTGCTCACCATGCCACCCCAGTTTAGACCTGGCCATATGCAAATCAGTCTTGACCATGTGCCTCATGGGAACAGTCCAGCCCGAACTGCCAAGCCAGGTCCTCCCTGGACCGGAAACAAGCATCCTAGGACCGGTTTCGGGGTTTCACCCCTCTTCAGCCAGGATAGCTTGATTCCAGTGGCACAGTGAGCCCAGGACCCACGTCTGGGCATACCTGGTGCACTTAGGGCGAGAAAGCAAAAGAAACACAATTGATGGACGGAATGCAGAACAAATCAAAACATTCACCCACAGTCAAGAGATCTGGGTTAAATCCATCATTCTTTTGCTCACCATGCCACCCCAGTTTAGACCTGGCCATATGCAAATCAGTCTTGACCCTGTGCCTCATGGGAACAGTCCAGCCCGAACTGCCAAGCCAGGTCCTCCCTGGACGGGAAACAAGCATCCTAGGACCGGTTTCGGGGTTTCACCCCTCTTCAGCCAGGATAGCTTGATTCCAGTGGCACAGTGAGCCCAGGACCCACGTCTGGGCATACCTGGTGCACTTAGGGCGAGAAAGCAAAAGACACACAATTGATGGACGGAATGCAGAACAAATCAAAACATTCACCCCCAGTCAAGAGATCTGGGTTAAATCCATCATTCTTTTGCTCACCATGCCACCCCAGTTTAGACCTGGCCATATGCAAATCAGTCTTGACCATGTGCCTCATGGGAACAGTCCAGCCCGAACTGCCAAGCCAGGTCCTCCCTGGACCGGAAACAAGCATCCTAGGACCGGTTTCGGGGTTTCACCCTCTTCAGCCAGGATAGCTTGATTCCAGTGGCACAGTGAGCCCAGGACCCACGTCTGGGCATACCTGGTGCACTTAGGGCGAGAAAGCAAAAGACACACAATTGATGGACGGAATGCAGAACAAATCAAAACATTCACCCCCAGTCAAGAGATCTGGGTTAAATCCATCATTCTTTTGCTCACCATGCCACCCCAGTTTAGACCTGGCCATATGCAAATCAGTCTTGACCCTGTGCCTCATGGGAACAGTCCAGCCCGAACTGCCAAGCCAGGCCCTCCCTGGACCGGAAACAAGCATCCTAGGACCGGTTTCGGGGTTTCACCCTCTTCAGCCAGGATAGCTTGATTCCAGTGGCACAGTGAGCCCAGGACCCACGTCTGGGCATACCTGGTGCACTTAGGGCGAGAAAGCAAAAGACACACAATTGATGGACGGAATGCAGAACAAATCAAAACATTCACCCCCAGTCAAGAGATCTGGGTTAAATCCATCATTCTTTTGCTCACCATGCCACCCCAGTTTAGACCTAGCCACATGCAAATCAGTCTTGACCCTGTGCCTCATGGGAACAGTCCAGCCCGAACTGCCAAGCCAGGTCCTCCCTGGACCGGAAACAAGCATCCTAGGACCGGTTTCGGGGTTTCACCCTCTTCAGCCAGGATAGCTTGATTCCAGTGGCACAGTGAGCCCAGGACCCACGTCTGGGCATACCTGGTGCACTTAGGGCGAGAAAGCAAAAGACACACAATTGATGGACGGAATGCAGAACAAATCAAAACATTCACCCCCAGTCAAGAGATCTGGGTTAAATCCATCATTCTTTTGCTCACCATGCCACCCCAGTTTAGACCTGGCCATATGCAAATCAGTCTTGACCCTGTGCCTCATGGGAACAGTCCAGCCCGAACTGCCAAGCCAGGTCCTCCCTGGACCGGAAACAAGAATCTTAGGACCGGTTTCGGTGTTTCACCCCTCTTCAGCCAGGATAGCTTGATTCCAGTGGCACAGTGAGCCCAGGACCCATGTCTGGGCATACCTGGTGCACTTAGGGCGAGAAAGCAAAAGACACACAATTGATGGACTGAATGCAGAACAAATCAAAACATTCACCCCCAGTCAAGAGATCTGGGTTAAATCCATCATTCTTTTGCTCACCATGCCACCCCAGTTTAGACCTGGCCATATGCAAATCAGTCTTGACCCTGTGCCTCATGGGAACAGTCCAGCCCGAACTGCCAAGCCAGGTCCTCCCTGGACCGGAAACAAGCATCCTAGGACCGGTTTCGGGGTTTCACCCTCTTCAGCCAGGATAGCTTGATTCCAGTGGCACAGTGAGCCCAGGACCCACGTCTGGGCATACCTGGTGCACTTAGGGCGAGAAAGCAAAAGACACACAATTGATGGACGGAATGCAGAACAAATCAAAACATTCACCCCCAGTCAAGAGATCTGGGTTAAATCCATCATTCTTTTGCTCACCATGCCACCCCAGTTTAGACCTGGCCATATGCAAATCAGTCTTGACCCTGTGCCTCATGGGAACAGTCCAGCCCGAACTGCCAAGCCAGGTCCTCCCTGGACCGGAAACAAGCATCCTAGGACCGGTTTCGGGGTTTCACCCCTCTTCAGCCAGGATAGCTTGATTCCAGTGGCACAGTGAGCCCAGGACCCACGTCTGGGCATACCTGGTGCACTTAGGGCGAGAAAGCAAAAGACACACAATTGATGGACGGAATGCAGAACAAATCAAAACATTCACCCCCAGTCAAGAGATCTGGGTTAAATCCATCATTCTTTTGCTCACCATGCCACCCCAGTTTAGACCTGGCCATATGCAAATCAGTCTTGACCCTGTGCCTCATGGGAACAGTCCAGCCCGAACTGCCAAGCCAGGCCCTCCCTGGACCGGAAACAAGCATCCTAGGACCGGTTTCGGGGTTTCACCCTCTTCAGCCAGGATAGCTTGATTCCAGTGGCACAGTGAGCCCAGGACCCACGTCTGGGCATACCTGGTGCACTTAGGGCGAGAAAGCAAAAGACACACAATTGATGGACGGAATGCAGAACAAATCAAAACATTCACCCCCAGTCAAGAGATCTGGGTTAAATCCATCATTCTTTTTGCTCACCATGCCACCCCAGTTTAGACCTAGCCATATGCAAATCAGTCTTGACCCTGTGCCTCATGGGAACAGTCCAGCCCGAACTGCCAAGCCAGGTCCTCCCTGGACCGGAAACAAGCATCCTAGGACCGGTTTCGGGGTTTCACCCCTCTTCAGCCAGGATAGCTTGATTCCAGTGGCACAGTGAGCCCAGGACCCACGTCTGGGCATACCTGGTGCACTTAGGGCGAGAAAGCAAAAGACACACAATTGATGGACGGAATGCAGAACAAATCAAAACATTCACCCCCAGTCAAGAGATCTGGGTTAAATCCATCATTCTTTTGCTCACCATGCCACCCCAGTTTAGACCTGGCCATATGCAAATCAGTCTTGACCCTGTGCCTCATGGGAACAGTCCAGCCCGAACTGCCAAGCCAGGTCCTCCCTGGACCGGAAACAAGAATCTTAGGACCGGTTTCGGGGTTTCACCCCTCTTCAGCCAGGAGAGCTTGATTCCAGTGGCACAGTGAGCCCAGGACCCACGTCTGGGCATACCTGGTGCACTTAGGGCGAGAAAGCAAAGACACACAATTGATGGACTGAATGCAGAACAAATCAAAACATTCACCCCCAGTCAAGAGATCTGGGTTAAATCCATCATTCTTTTGCTCACCATGACACCCCAGTTTAGACCTGGCCATATGCAAATCAGTCTTGACCCTGTGCCTCATGGGAACAGTCCAGCCCGAACTGCCAAGCCAGGTCCTCCCTGGACCGGAAACAAGCATCCTAGGACCGGTTTCGGGGTTTCACCCCTCTTCAGCCAGGATAGCTTGATTCCAGTGGCACCGTGAGCCCAGGACCCACGTCTGGGCATACCTGGTGCACTTAGGGCGAGAAAGCAAAAGACACACAATTGATGAACGGAATGCAGAACAAATCAAAACATTCACCCCCAGTCAAGAGATCTGGGTTAAATCCATCATTCTTTTGCTCACCATGCCACCCCAGTTTAGACCTGGCCATATGCAAATCAGTCTTGACCCTGTGCCTCATGGGAACAGTCCAGCCCGAACTGCCAAGCCAGGTCCTCCTTGGACCGGAAACAAGCATCCTAGGACCGGTTTCGGGGTTTCACCCCTCTTCAGCCAGGATAGCTTGATTCCAGTGGCACAGTGAGCCCAGGACCCACGTCTGGGCATACCTGGTGCACTTAGGGCGAGAAAGCAAAAGACACACAATTGATGGACGGAATGCAGAACAAATCAAAACATTCACCCCCAGTCAAGAGATCTGGGTTAAATCCATCATTCTTTTGCTCACCATGCCACCCCAGTTTAGACCTGGCCATATGCAAATCAGTCTTGACCCTGTGCCTCATGGGAACAGTCCAGCCCGAACTGCCAAGCCAGGTCCTCCCTGGACCGGAAACAAGCATCCTAGGACCGGTTTCGGGGTTTCACCCCTCTTCAGCCAGGATAGCTTGATTCCAGTGGCACAGTGAGCCCAGGACCCACGTCTGGGCATACCTGGTGCACTTAGTGCGAGAAAGCAAAAGACACACAATTGATGGACAGAATGCAGAACAAATCAAAACATTCACCCCCAGTCAAGAGATCTGGGTTAAATCCATCATTCTTTTGCTCACCATGCCACCCCAGTTTAGACCTGGCCATATGCAAATCAGTCTTGACCCTGTGCCTCATGGGAACAGTCCAGCCCGAACTGCCAAGCCAGGTCCTCCCTGGACCGGAAACAAGCATCCTAGGACCGGTTTCGGGGTTTCATCCCTCTTCAGCCAGGATAGCTTGATTCCAGTGGCACAGTGAGCCCAGGACCCACGTCTGGGCATACCTGGTGCACTTAGGGCGAGAAAGCAAAAGACACACAATTGATGGACGGAATGCAGAACAAATCAAAACATTCACCCCCAGTCAAGAGCTCTGGGTTAAATCCATCATTCTTTTGCTCACCATGCCACCCCAGTTTAGACCTGGCCATATGCAAATCAGTCTTGACCCTGTGCCTCATGGGAACAGTCCAGCCCGAACTGCCAAGCCAGGCCCTCCCTGGACCGGAAACAAGCATCCTAGGACCGGTTTCGGGGTTTCACCCCTCTTCAGCCAGGATAGCTTGATTCCAGTGGCACAGTGAGCCCAGGACCCACGACTGGGCATACCTGGTGCACTTAGGGCGAGAAAGCAAAAGACACACAATTGATGGACGGAATGCAGAACAAATCAAAACATTCACCCCCAGTCAAGAAATCTGGGTTAAATCCATCATTCTTTTGCTCACCATGCCACCCCAGTTTAGACCTAGCCATATGCAAATCAGTCTTTACCCTGTGCCTCATGGGAACAGTCCAGCCCGAACTGCCAAGCCAGGTCCTCCCTGGACCGGAAACAAGAATCTTAGGACCGGTTTTGGGGTTTCACCCCTCTTCAGCCAGGATAGCTTGATTCCAGTGGCACAGTGAGCCCAGGACCCACGTCTGGGCATACCTGGTGCACTTAGGGCGAGAAAGCAAAAGACACACAATTGATGGACTGAATGCAGAACAAATCAAAACATTCACCCCCAGTCAAGAGATCTGGGTTAAATCCATCATTCTTTTGCTCACCATGCCACCCCAGTTTAGACGTGGCCATATGCAAATCAGTCTTGACCCTGTGCCTCATGGGAACAGTCCAGCCCGAACTGCCAAGCCAGGTCCTCCCTGGACCGGAAACAAGCATCCTAGGACCGGTTTCGGGGTTTCACCCCTCTTCAGCCAGGATAGCTTGATTCCAGTGGCACAGTGAGCCCAGGACCCACGTCTGGGCATACCTGGTGCACTTAGGGCGAGAAAGCAAAAGACACACAATTGATGGACGGAATGCAGAACAAATCAAAACATTCACCCCCAGTCAAGAGATCTCGGTTAAATCCATCATTCTTTTGCTCACCATGCCACCCCAGTTTAGACCTGGCCATATGCAAATCAGTCTTGACCCTGTGCCTCATGGGAACAGTCCAGCCCGAACTGCCAAGCCAGGCCCTCCCTGGACCGGAAACAAGCATCCTAGGACCGGTTTCGGGGTTTCACCCCTCTTCAGCCAGGATAGCTTGATTCCAGTGGCACAGTGAGCCCAGGACCCACGTCTGGGCATACCTGGTGCACTTAGGGCGAGAAAGCAAAAGACACACAATTGATGGACGGAATGCAGAACAAATCAAAACATTCACCCCCAGTCAAGAGATCTGGGTTAAATCCATCATTCTTTTTGCTCACCATGCCACCCCAGTTTAGACATAGCCATATGCAAATCAGTCTTGACCCTGTGCCTCATGGGAACAGTCCAGCCCGAACTGCCAAGCCAGGTCCTCCCTGGACCGGAAACAAGCATCCTAGGACCGGTTTCGGGGTTTCACCCTCTTCAGCCAGGATAGCTTGATTCCAGTGGCACAGTGAGCCCAGGACCCACGTCTGGGCATACCTGGTGCACTTAGGGCGAGAAAGCAAAAGACACACAATTGATGGACGGAATGCAGAACAAATCAAAACATTCACCCCCAGTCAAGAGATCTGGGTTAAATCCATCATTCTTTTGCTCACCATGCCACCCCAGTTTAGACCTGGCCATATGCAAATCAGTCTTGACCCTGTGCCTCATGGGAACAGTCCAGCCCGAACTGCCAAGCCAGGTCCTCCCTGGACCGGAAACAAGAATCTTAGGACCGGTTTTGGGGTTTCACCCCTCTTCAGCCAGGATAGCTTGATTCCAGTGGCACAGTGAGCCCAGGACCCACGTCTGGGCATACCTGGTGCACTTAGGGCGAGAAAGCAAAAGACACACAATTGATGGACTGAATGCAGAACAAATCAAAACATTCACCCCCAGTCAAGAGATCTGGGTTAAATCCATCATTCTTTTGCTCACCATGACACCCCAGTTTAGACCTGGCCATATGCAAATCAGTCTTGACCCTGTGCCTCATGGGAACAGTCCAGCCCGAACTGCCAAGCCAGGTCCTCCCTGGACCGGAAACAAGCATCCTAGGACCGGTTTCGGGGTTTCACCCTCTTCAGCCAGGATAGCTTGATTCCAGTGGCACCGTGAGCCCAGGACCCACGTCTGGGCATACCTGGTGCACTTAGGGCGAGAAAGCAAAAGACACACAATTGATGGACGGAATGCAGAACAAATCAAAACATTCACCCCCAGTCAAGAGATCTGGGTTAAATCCATCATTCTTTTGCTCACCATGCCACCCCAGTTTAGACCTGGCCATATGCAAATCAGTCTTGACCCTGTGCCTCATGGGAACAGTCCAGCCCGAACTGCCAAGCCAGGTCCTCCCTGGACCGGAAACAAGCATCCTAGGACCGGTTTCGGGGTTTCACCCCTCTTCAGCCAGGATAGCTTGATTCCAGTGGCACAGTGAGCCCAGGACCCACGTCTGGGCATACCTGGTGCACTTAGGGCGAGAAAGCAAAAGACACACAATTGATGGACGGAATGCAGAACAAATCAAAACATTCACCCCAGTCAAGAGATCTGGGTTAAATCCATCATTCTTTTGCTCACCATGCCACCCCAGTTTAGACCTGGCCATATGCAAATCAGTCTTGACCCTGTGCCTCATGGGAACAGTCCAGCCCGAACTGCCAAGCCAGGTCCTCCTGGACCGGAAACAAGCATCCTAGGACCGGTTTCGGGGTTTCACCCCTCTTCAGCCAGGATAGCTTGATTCCAGTGGCACAGTGAGCCCAGGACCCACGTCTGGGCATACCTGGTGCACTTAGTGCGAGAAAGCAAAAGACACACAATTGATGGACGGAATGCAGAACAAATCAAAACATTCACCCCCAGTCAAGAGATCTGGGTTAAATCCATCATTCTTTTGCTCACCATGCCACCCCAGTTTAGACCTGGCCATATGCAAATCAGTCTTGACCCTGTGCCTCATGGGAACAGTCCAGCCCGAACTGCCAAGCCAGGTCCTCCCTGGACCGGAAACAAGCATCCTAGGACCGGTTTCGGGGTTTCATCCCTCTTCAGCCAGGATAGCTTGATTCCAGTGGCACAGTGAGCCCAGGACCCACGTCTGGGCATACCTGGTGCACTTAGGGCGAGAAAGCAAAAGACACACAATTGATGGACGGAATGCAGAACAAATCAAAACATTCACCCCCAGTCAAGAGATCTGGGTTAAATCCATCATTCTTTTGCTCACCATGCCACCCCAGTTTAGACCTGGCCATATGCAAATCAGTCTTGACCCTGTGCCTCATGGGAACAGTCCAGCCCGAACTGCCAAGCCAGGCCCTCCCTGGACCGGAAACAAGCATCCTAGGACCGGTTTCGGGGTTTCACCCCTCTTCAGCCAGGATAGCTTGATTCCAGTGGCACAGTGAGCCCAGGACCCACGACTGGGCATACCTGGTGCACTTAGGGCGAGAAAGCAAAAGACACACAATTGATGGACGGAATGCAGAACAAATCAAAACATTCACCCCCAGTCAAGAAATCTGGGTTAAATCCATCATTCTTTTGCTCACCATGCCACCCCAGTTTAGACCTAGCCATATGCAAATCAGTCTTTACCCTGTGCCTCATGGGAACAGTCCAGCCCGAACTGCCAAGCCAGGTCCTCCCTGGACCGGAAACAAGCATCCTAGGACCGGTTTCGGGGTTTCACCTCTCTTCAGCCAGGATAGCTTGATTCCAGTGGCACAGTGAGCCCAGGACCCACGTCTGGGCATACCTGGTGCACTTAGGGCGAGAAAGCAAAAGACACACAATTGATGGACGGAATGCAGAACAAATCAAAACATTCACCCCCAGTCAAGAGATCTGGGTTAAATCCATCATTCTTTTGCTCACCATGCCACCCCAGTTTAGACCTGGCCATATGCAAATCAGTCTTGACCCTGTGCCTCATGGGAACAGTCCAGCCCGAACTGCCAAGCCAGGTCCTCCCTGGACCGGAAACAAGAATCTTAGGACCGGTTTTGGGGTTTCACCCTCTTCAGCCAGGATAGCTTGATTCCAGTGGCACAGTGAGCCCAGGACCCACGTCTGGGCATACCTGGTGCACTTAGGGCGAGAAAGCAAAAGACACACAATTGATGGACTGAATGCAGAACAAATCAAAACATTCACCCCCAGTCAAGAGATCTGGGTTAAATCCATCATTCTTTTGCTCACCATGCCACCCCAGTTTAGACCTGGCCATATGCAAATCAGTCTTGACCCTGTGCCTCATGGGAACAGTCCAGCCCGAACTGCCAAGCCAGGTCCTCCCTGGACCGGAAACAAGCATCCTAGGACCGGTTTCGGGGTTTCACCCCTCTTCAGCCAGGATAGCTTGATTCCAGTGGCACAGTGAGCCCAGGACCCACGTCTGGGCATACCTGGTGCACTTAGGGCGAGAAAGCAAAAGACACACAATTGATGGACGGAATGCAGAACAAATCAAAACATTCACCCCCAGTCAAGAGATCTGGGTTAAATCCATCATTCTTTTGCTCACCATGCCACCCCAGTTTAGACCTGCCATATGCAAATCAGTCTTGACCCTGTGCCTCATGGGAACAGTCCAGCCCGAACTGCCAAGCCAGGTCCTCCCTGGACCGGAAACAAGCATCCTAGGACCGGTTTCGGGGTTTCACCCTCTTCAGCCAGGATAGCTTGATTCCAGTGGCACAGTGAGCCCAGGACCCACGTCTGGGTATACCTGGTGCACTTAGGGCGAGAAAGCAAAAGACACACAATTGATGGACGGAATGCAGAACAAATCAAAACATTCACCCCCAGTCAAGAGATCTGGGTTAAATCCATCATTCTTTTGCTCACCATGCCACCCCAGTTTAGACCTGGCCATATGCAAATCAGTCTTGACCCTGTGCCTCATGGGAACAGTCCAGCCCTAACTGCCAAGCCAGGTCCTCCATGGACCGGAAACAAGCATCCTCGGACCGGTTTCGGGGTTTCACCCCTCTTCAGCCAGGATAGCTTGATTCCAGTGGCACAGTGAGCCCAGGACCCACGTCTGGGCATACCTGGTGCACTTAGGGCGAGAAAGCAAAAGACACACAATTGATGGACTGAATGCAGAACAAATCAAAACATTCACCCCCAGTCAAGAGATCTGGGTTAAATCCATCATTCTTTTGCTCACCATGACACCCCAGTTTAGACCTGGCCATATGCAAATCAGTCTTGACCCTGTGCCTCATGGGAACAGTCCAGCCCGAACTGCCAAGCCAGGTCCTCCCTGGACTGGAAACAAGCATCCTAGGACCGGTTTCGGGGTTTCACCCTCTTCAGCCAGGATAGCTTGATTCCAGTGGCACCGTGAGCCCAGGACCCACGTCTGGGCATACCTGGTGCACTTAGGGCGAGAAAGCAAAAGACACACAATTGATGGACGGAATGCAGAACAAATCAAAACATTCACCCCCAGTCAAGAGATCTGGGTTAAATCCATCATTCTTTTGCTCACCATGCCACCCCAGTTTAGACCTGGCCATATGCAAATCAGTCTTGACCCTGTGCCTCATGGGAACAGTCCAGCCCGAACTGCCAAGCCAGGTCCTCCCTGGACCGGAAACAAGCATCCTAGGACCGGTTTCGGGGTTTCACCCCTCTTCAGCCAGGATAGCTTGATTCCAGTGGCACAGTGAGCCCAGGACCCACGTCTGGGTATACCTGGTGCACTTAGGGCGAGAAAGCAAAAGACACACAATTGATGGACGGAATGCAGAACAAATCAAAACATTCACCCCCAGTCAAGAGATCTGGGTTAAATCCATCATTCTTTTGCTCACCATGCCACCCCAGTTTAGACCTGGCCATATGCAAATCAGTCTTGACCCTGTGCCTCATGGGAACAGTCCAGCCCGAACTGCCAAGCCAGGTCCTCCATGGACCGGAAACAAGCATCCTCGGACCGGTTTCGGGGTTTCACCCCTCTTCAGCCAGGATAGCTTGATTCCAGTGGCACAGTGAGCCCAGGACCCACGTCTGGGCATACCTGGTGCACTTAGGGCGAGAAAGCAAAAGACACACAATTGATGGACGGAATGCAGAACAAATCAAAACATTCACCCCCAGTCAAGAGATCTGGGTTAAATCCATCATTCTTTTGCTCACCATGCCACCCCAGTTTAGACCTGGCCATATGCAAATAAGTCTTGACCCTGTGCCTCATGGGAACAGTCCAGCCCGAACTGCCAAGCCAGGTCCTCCCTGGACCGGAAACAAGCATCCTAGGACCGGTTTCGGGGTTTCACCCCTCTTCAGCCAGGATAGCTTGATTCCAGTGGCACAGTGAGCCCAGGACCCACGTCTGGGCATACCTGGTGCACTTAGGGCGAGAAAGCAAAAGACACACAATTGATGGACGGAATGCAGAACAAATCAAAACATTCACCCCCAGTCAAGAGATCTGGGTTAAATCCATCATTCTTTTGCTCACCATGCCACCCCAGTTTAGACCTGGCCATATGCAAATCAGTCTTGACCCTGTGCCTCATGGGAACAGTCCAGCCCGAACTGCCAAGCCAGGTCCTCCCTGGACCGGAAACAAGCATCCTAGGACCGGTTTCGGGGTTTCACCCTCTTCAGCCAGGATAGCTTGATTCCAGTGGCACAGTGAGCCCAGGACCCACGTCTGGGCATACCTGGTGCACTTAGGGCGAGAAAGCAAAAGACTGGACGGAATGCAGAACAAATCAAAACATTCACCCCCAGTCAAGAGATCTGGGTTAAATCCATCATTCTTTTGCTCACCATGCCACCCCAGTTTAGACCTGGCCATATGCAAATCAGTCTTGACCCTGTGCCTCATGGGAACAGTCCAGCCCGAACTGCCAAGCCAGGTCCTCCCTGGACCGGAAACAAGCATCCTAGGACCGGTTTCGGGGTTTCACCCCTCTTCAGCCACGATAGCTTGATTCCAGTGGCACAGTGAGCCCAGACCCACGTCTGGGCATACCTGGTGCACTTAGGGCGAGAAAGCAAAAGACACACAATTGATGGACGGAATGCAGAACAAATCAAAACATTCACCCCCAGTCAAGAGATCTGGGTTAAATCCATCATTCTTTTGCTCACCATGCCACCCCAGTTTAGACCTGGCCATATGCAAATCAGCCTTGACCCTGTGCCTCATGGGAACAGTCCAGCCCGAACTGCCAAGCCAGGTCCTCCCTGGACCGGAAACAAGCATCCTAGGACCGGTTTCGGGGTTTCACCCTCTTCAGCCAGGATAGCTTGATTCCAGTGGCACAGTGAGCCCAGGACCCACGTCTGGGCATACCTGGTGCACTTAGGGCGAGAAAGCAAAAGACACACAATTGATGGACGGAATGCAGAACAAATCAAAACATTCACCCCCAGTCAAGAGATCTGGGTTAAATCCATCATTCTTTTGCTCACCATGCCACCCCAGTTTAGACCTGGCCATATGCAAATCAGTCTTGACCCAGTGCCTCATGGGAACAATCCAGCCCGAAATGCCAAGCCAGGTCCTCCGTGGACCGGAAACAAGCATCCTAGGACCGGTTTCGGGGTTTCACCCCTCTTCAGCCAGGATAGCTTGATTCCAGTGGCACAGTGAGCCCAGGACCCACGTCTGGGCATACCTGGTGCACTTAGGGCGAGAAAGCAAAAGACACACAATTGATGGACGGAATGCAGAACAAATCAAAACATTCACCCCCAGTCAAGAGATCTGGGTTAAATCCATCATTCTTTTGCTCACCATGCCACCCCAGTTTAGACCTGGCCATATGCAAATCAGTCTTGACCCTGTGCCTCATGGGAACAGTCCAGCCCAAACTGCCAAGCCAGGTCCTCCCTGGACCGGAAACAAGCATCCTAGGACCGGTTTTGGGGTTTCACCCCTCTTCAGCCAGGATAGCTTGATTCCAGTGGCACAGTGAGCTCAGGACCCACGTCTGGGCATACCTGGTGCACTTAGGGCGAGAAAGCAAAAGACACACAATTGATGGACGGAATGTAGAACAAATCAAAACATTCACCCCCAGTCAAGAGATCTGGGTTAAATCCATCATTCTGTTGCTCACCATGCCACCCCAGTTTAGACCTGGCCATATGCAAATCAGTCTTGACCCTGTGCCTCATGGGAACAGTCCAGCCCGAACTGCCAAGCCAGGTCCTCCCTGGACCGGAAACAAGCATCCTAGGACCGGTTTCGGGGTTTCACCCTCTTCAGCCAGGATAGCTTGATTCCAGTGGCACAGTGAGCCCAGGACCCACGTCTGGGCATACCTGGTGCACTTAGGGCGAGAAAGCAAAAGACACACAATTGATGGACGGAATGCAGAACAAATCAAAACATTCACCCCCAGTCAAGAGATCTGGGTTAAATCCATCATTCTTTTTCTCACCATGCCACCCCAGTTTAGACCTGGCCATATGCAAATCAGTCTTGAGCCTGTGCCTCATGGGAACAGTCCAGCCCGAACTGCCAAGCCAGGTCCTCCCTGGACCGGAAACAAGCATCCTAGGACCGGTTTCGGGGTTTCACCCCTCTTCAGCCAGGATAGCTTGATTCCAGTGGCACAGTGAGCCCAGGACCCACGTCTGGGCATACCTGGTGCACTTAGGGCGAGAAAGCAAAAGACTGGACGGAATGCAGAACAAATCAAAACATTCACCCCCAGTCAAGAGATCTGGGTTAAATCCATCATTCTTTTGCTCACCATGCCACCCCAGTTTAGACCTGGCCATATGCAAATCAGTCTTGACCCTGTGCCTCATGGGAACAGTCCAGCCCGAACTGCCAAGCCAGGTCCTCCCTGGACCGGAAACAAGCAACCTAGGACCGGTTTCGGGGGTTTCACCCCTCTTCAGCCATGATAGCTTGATTCCAGTGGCACAGTGAGCCCAGACCCACGTCTGGGCATACCTGGTGCACTTAGGGCGAGAAAGCAAAAGACACACAATTGATGGACGGAATGCAGAACAAATCAAAACATTCACCCCCAGTCAAGAGATCTGGGTTAAATCCATCATTCTTTTGCTCACCATGCCACCCCAGTTTAGACCTGGCCATATGCAAATCAGTCTTGACCCTGTGCCTCATGGGAACAGTCCAGCCCGAACTGCCAAGCCAGGTCCTCCCTGGACCGGAAACAAGCATCCTAGGACCGGTTTCGGGGTTTCACCCCTCTTCAGCCAGGATAGCTTGATTCCAGTGGCACAGTGAGCCCAGGACCCACGTCTGGGCATACCTGGTGCACTTAGGGCGAGAAAGCAAAAGACACACAATTGATGGACGGAATGTAGAACAAATCAAAACATTCACCCTCTGTCAAGAGATCTGGGTTAAATCCATCATTCTTTTGCTCACCATGCCACCCCAGTTTAGACCTGGCCATATGCAAATCAGTCTTGACCCTGTGCCTCATGGGAACAGTCCAGCCCGAACTGCCAAGCCAGGTCCTCCCGACCGGAAACAAGCATCCTAGGACCGGTTTCGGGGTTTCACCCCTCTTCAGCCAGGATAGCTTGATTCCAGTGGCACAGTGAGCCCAGGACCCACGTCTGGGCATACCTGGTGCACTTAGGGCGAGAAAGCAAAAGACACACAATTGATGGACGGAATGCAGAACAAATCAAAACATTCACCCCCAGTCAAGAGATCTGGGTTAAATCCATCATTCTTTTGCTCACCATGCCACCCCAGTTTAGACCTGGCCATATGCAAATCAGTCTTGACCCAGTGCCTCATGGGAACAATCCAGCCCGAAATGCCAAGCCAGTTCCTCCGTGGACCGGAAACAAGCATCCTAGGACCGGTTTCGGGGTTTCACCCCTCTTCAGCCAGGATAGCTTGATTCCAGTGGCACAGTGAGCCCAGGACCCACGTCTGGGCATACCTGGTGCACTTAGGGCGAGAAAGCAAAAGACACACAATTGATGGACGGAATGCAGAACAAATCAAAACATTCACCCCCAGTCAAGAGATCTGGGTTAAATCCATCATTCTTTTGCTCACCATGCCACCCCAGTTTAGACCTGGCCATATGCAAATCAGTCTTGACCCTGTGCCTCATGGGAACAGTCCAACGTCTGGGCATACCTGGTGCACTTAGGGCGAGAACAACAGCAGGACACCACTGCCTGACATCCTGAAAGCCAACTTGCACTCCCTGCAATGGAAGCACGTTCCATCGTGGGATAGCTGGCTGGGTGGGAAGGAGGACTGACAGCTCTGACCATAGTTACCAGCAGCTTTTCTCACACACCCCCTTAACACAAACTCCACACAACTCACCTGGGAGAATGCATTGCCTCACACTCTAATTAAATATCCCACAAAGAACTACCACACCGGGTTATGCTGTGTGAAGCACAGGGACACTTTTGGGACTTGTAGCCAAACAAACGCCAGGACAACACTGTCAGCCATCCTGTCAGCACAGGCACACTACCCCACAGGGAAGCAGAGTCAAAAGGAAGGAAGTATGGGCATGCTGGGAAGGGGGTGTAGGCAATAGCATGATGGGAGTGGTAGTCACAGCTCAACATCCCCCACCCACATGGCCCAGCAAGCTCACACTGAAGCATGCACACCTCACAGGGAGTGAAAAGCCACTTCAAAGATGTCTGACACTGGCCTCAGCTGTGGGGAGCACAAGGCCCTGCTGCGAACTGTGCACCAACAAACAACAGGACCACACTGTCAGCCATCTTGCCATTGCTGTCACACTCACACACAGTGAAGTCGACTCAAAAGGAAGGGAGTATGGGCATGCTGGGAAGGGGGTGTAGGCAATAGCATGATGGGAGTGGTAGTCACAGCTCAACATCTCCCACCCACATGGCCCAGCAAGCTCACACTGAAGCATGCACACCTCACAGGGAGTGAAAAGCCACTTCAAAGATGTCTGACAATGGTGCTCTGTTGTGGGGAGCACAAGGCCCTGCTGGGAACTGTGCACCAACCAACAGCAGGACACCACTGACTGACATCCTGAAAGCCAACTTGCACTCCCTGCAATGGAAGCACGTTCCATGGTGGGATATCTGGCTGGGTGGGAAGGAGGACTGACAGCTCTGACCATAGTTACCAGCAGCTTTTCTCACACACCCCCTTAACACAAACTCCACACAACTCACCTGGGAGAATGCATTGCCTCACACTCTAATTAAATATCCCACAAAGAACTCCCACACTGGGTTATGCTGTGTGAAGCATAGGGACACTTTTGGGACTTGTAGCCAAACAAACGCCAGGACAACACTGTCAGCCATCCTGTCAGCACAGGCACACTACCCCACAGGGAAGCAGAGTCAAAAGGAAGGAAGTATGGGCATGCTGGGAAGGGGGTGTAGGCAATAGCATGATGGGAGTGGTAGTCACAGCTCAACATCCCCCACCCACATGGCCCAGCAAGCTCACACTGAAGCATGCACACCTCACAGGGAGTGAAAAGCCACTTCAAAGATGTCTGACACTGGCCTCAGCTGTGGGGAGCACAAGGCCCTGCTGTGAACTGTGCACCAACAAACAACAGGACCACACTGTCAGCCATATTGCCATTGCTGTCACACTCACACACAGTGAAGTCGACTCAAAAGAAAGGAAGTATGGGCATGCTGGGAAGGGGGGTGTAGGTAATAGCATGATGGGAGTGGTAGTCACAGCTCAACATCTCCCACCCGCATGGCCCGGCAAGCTCACACTGAAGCATGCACACCTCACAGGGAGTGAAAAGCCACTTCAAAGATGTCTGACAATGGTGCTCTGTTGTGGGGAGCACAAGGCCCTGCTGGGAACTGTGCACCAACCAATAACAGGACACCACTGACGGACATCCTGAGAGTTAACCTGCACCCACTGCAAGGGTGGCATGCTTCATGGTGGGATAACTGGGCTGGCGGAGAAGAAGGTCCGGATGTCAATCAAATACCACCAATGCTGGCCATACACACACCTACTCTGCAAAAACACATTGCACACGTGGGACCAGTCACTCCCAAAGTAAAAGCCCTGGCAAGATGGCTGACACATGGGCATGAGAAATGATGTGCCTGCAATTCACACCCATGCACTGGCCAACCCAAACACATACACACTCACAGCCATTGCAACTTTATGTTTACACACACTGTCAGGGGATGCAGTGTCCATGACTGCCCCCTGGCCTGGCTGTGAAGGTGTGACTTGCAGATGACAACTGTGGATAATCAGACAAACTACATAGCACAAAACACACAGGAAGTCACAGAGACATCATTGACAGGGGACACCTGACAGTGAATGCAATGGACACACCAATATACCGGACACTGTACCATGGTGTCAGTCACACAAGTTGCGGTTGTGATCTGCATTCCACTCCCACATCGTTCGGCAACATATGCATCCTTCACACAACACACCACTCACTGTCATAGACACTGTAGACACAAGCACCAAGCTGGACTGCATTTGAGGAGACATGCTACTCACAGCAGCAGAACTGCAACACACACCACTGGCCATCACTGTCATGACAATGGAAAAGCCAGAGAGCTGCCGTGCCCAATCCTTATCACCATGGAGGACATTGACAAGATTAATCACGTTTGCACGTACAAAACTCAGCAACAACATCATTAGCTACGTTAACAACATCACTTGTATGAAATGAGACGTGAACTAGGAACCCAGACAACAACACAGATACTCCCAAGAGATCCCAGGCATACCGGACTGGGACCATGTTATCCAGACACACCAATGTGACGCACAAAGACTGGCAAAAACTGCCACCACACATGTCCCAATCTTGAAAGATATCCGAAGTGGAATTGCACGTATGTCCCTGTTAAAGGACAAATGTGGACTAGGATGACACACCTGTGTCAGGCACGTGATGGCCCTTGAGTAGCAATGGCCATGTACAGCCAATCAATACATGAGCTGGTCATGCACACACCTCAACATTCACATTGAAATGCTTCAGTTTGGCAGGACAATGTGCTACAACAATATCAACCTCTGGCTGTGACAACTTAGGACAATGCAATGTACAGGCACGCATCCAGATATACAGTCACAACTGTCATGTGTTTGAACCATTGATGCCTATAGAAACATAACATACATTGTATGTCTCTTCCAAACACAGGTGATGATGGGGACACAGCAGCAGATGATGAGGAGTCCCTGTCCCAGGCTCCGGTGGCCCCTGAGCTCTCTGGTGTGGAACAGCCTCTGCCCTCCTCAGATGGCGAAGACCTACCTGGCCCCTCTGGTGTGAGTCATCATGCAGCACCAGCAGGACCACCATCTGCACCCCCTGCACCCACTCCTCCAACATCTGCCAACACACAGACCACCCCCGCCGACACGGACAGACCAAGGACACTGAATGACAACAGCACAGGGTCCACGGCACCCCGGGAAGCAACGGACAACAACCCCAGTACCAACCCCCAAGGGGGCCTAGGGTCACCTGTGCGTGCCACCACAGGTCCCGCACGTGTGGCCAGGGGTGGTGGGAGGGGTGGTAGGCAGAGGTCGCTGTTTGCAGAGGGTTCTGGACTGCATGATGACCCACAACTGGTACGCATTGCAGATGCGTACCAGAATAGCACCGGAGAGGTCAGCCAGGTAGTGGGGATCCTCAAGGACATTCAACAGCAGCAGGCTGCCCATCATGCCCGCTTGGACTCCCCCATGTCCCGTGTGGAGACACACACGTCTGGCATGGAGTCCAAGTGGGACACATTGGAAGAACTGACAGCGGTGCAGAGGGACATATTGACATGCCTCCGCCAGATTAGCACCTACATGTCCACACCTCCCTGTGTGCCCACAACATCTGGTGCTGCAACAACTGCAACTGCCACAGGGAGGGAGGATGACTCTGGTGGAGAGTCCTCTGCACCGCAGCGGCCTGCACGTGAGGGTCCCCCCAGAAAGAAGAGGGGTCGTCCAAGGAAGGACAACTGAGAGGCAGATGGCCATGTACATCCCCCAGGAACCCAACACCTGTTCTGGAAATTCTCCTTTGTGTGCAAACTGTTCACCCTGTCGAATGCAACCCAACTCTCCCACATGACATAGGGAGTTTAAGTTGGACTAATGTATCAGATGACTGTGGACTTTACTCAGGACATTTCTGCTACCAACACTTCCAACTCATCTGGGAACTTTGGATTCCAATACCAATGTACAGCACCCACCATCCTGTGCACTAACCTCACACATGTATGTAAATAAACTCACTAATACACCATACTTGCCTCTGTTGTGATTCCAACGTGGTATTTTGTCATGGAGATGATGATTTGCTAAATGACACTGTGCATGCTAACTGCTACAGCAATTCCAACACCGTCATGTGAGTCATGGCGACGTGACACATATGAGGGAGACACACCACTAGGGCAACACAACACATACACACCAGGGCCATCTGACTCATCGCCTACACTGATGTTGCCAGGAAATACAGTGGAATGCACAGACACCACACCTATTCAGAGTCTGTGTTAACTAGCCCACAGGTGCAGTAAGCAAATGTCAGTCAGATGTGTGACCACAGACAACGCACATCCCAAAGTGAAGCACAGGTTTATTACACATTTGCAACATGTTGTTTCCACTACAGATGCAAGGTAATCCCACGTGGCAGTGGCCACACAGTCAACAAGTGTTGAAGAAATAAAGTCCAGGGGTGTGTGGCACATCACCTGTAGGGAAACGACTGCTTCCACCCTGGAAGTTGAATCATGGTGTCGGGGGATCACAGTTGACCAAACAACTCTGAAAGTACCCTGTGAAGGACAGACATGACACAGAGTTAAAAGCACTGAAGAACAGGACAGAACTGCAATACTCATGCCCAATACATGTCACAAGATACCTACACAAAACCAAGTTAGCATGTCAACACTGTTGGGGAGTACAGACTACCTGTAAGGACACATCGCTGCACGCATCCAGTCAAGTAGCACATGGCCACACTCAAACAGCAACAGAGCACCACCAACACATATCATGCAAACTCAAATCATTGACATAACATCTCTGTATACTCACATTCAGCTGAAGAAGTTGGTGATGAGCTGTGTGCGGACATCACCCTCATCATCATCATCATCACTGGCATCGTGGCCCAGGCCAGGATCCTCCACAGGTGGCGGATGTTGGTCATCGTCATCCAGGATGAGAGGCAACTCCTTCCGCACTGCCAGGTTGTGTAGCATGCAGCAGATGATTAAAATCTTGCACACCTTTGCAGGGGCATATGGGAGGGCCCCTCCTGTCTTGTCCAGGCAGCGAAAGCGGCTCTTCAGGACACCAAATGTCCGCTCGATCACTCTCCTGGTCCGACCATGTGCCTCATTGTAGCGCATCTGGGCTGGTGTCACAGGGTTCCTGAGTGGTGTCAGCAACCACGGCATGTTGGGGTATCCAGAGTCACCTACATATAGACAATTGCACATTAGCTGAGTTGGAAAAGAGGGTGGAATACAACATTGCAGAACACACACAATGGTACAAAGTCAGTACACACCGACAAGCCAGGCACGCTGGTTCTGCATCTGTGACATCATCCTCGGGATGCGACTACTCCTCATCACGTAGGCATTGTGTGCAGAACCGGGGAAACGTGCACACAAATGTGAGATGCTCATATCTGCAAGACATACCACCAGAGCATTGATAGAATGGAAAATTTTCCTGTTCCTGTATGCCTGCTCATGTACCTGTGGTGGTACCAAAGCCACATGTGTCCCATCAATGGAGCCGATGACATGTGACATCCTCCCCAGGGCATAGAAGTCACTCTTGACGTCAGTGAGTTGTTGACGTTTTGGGAAATAGATGTACTGGTTCAAGTATGTTAACATTGCCTCCAAAACATCGCGTAGCACACGGCTGAACATGGTCTGTGACATCCCACCAGCAGACGCCACAGTGTGTTGAAAGGTACCGGTGGCAAAGAAGTGTAGGGCTACCATCACCTTCACCTTGGGGTTCAGCGCTGTAGGGTATGGCCGGCCAGCTAGCAAATTTGGGGCCAACCGCCCCGCCAATTCCTCAATCAGCGGCCTGTTGAAGCGGTACCGTCGGATGCAGTCATGTTCCACCATGGTTGCAAGGTCAGGGAATGGTCTATGGACAGCTGGTGCCCTGCAGTACATAGGTGAACAAAGAAAGATTGTCAGTCACCCCACATATGTGGCATTGACCATACTCAATATCACATGATACATCATTACGAGACACAAGTACTTGATGTGTGTGCCGTTCTGTATGGACATATATGGCACCTACATGGCCATCATCTAACATCTCAGTTCAACATGTGTTGACAACAAGTTCCAGGTTGTGCTATGGGAAATCATTAGGCTGTGTCACAGTACCCATGTACTGCTGTCACGTTCCAAACACACACCACAGTGACAAGTGAGGACAGATGTGCCCCAGGCATCACAGCTCTTTGACAGGTAGATTCCCAGGGACCCTGTATTGCCACATGGACACTGGCATGACATGGCGTATCATGTACACGCCAGCAAAACAACCATGACTCCCACAGGTAGTGGCCCCTGTTGCCTCTGCAGGACAGACATGGACGTCTGTGACACACACACGCACAACATCAAAGTCGATGCACAAACAACGTGGATGTGGAGGCTGTCTCCCATTGTGCACATGGAATCAGAGACATCTGAAACACAACATGCACACAGACTGTGGAGGGCCATCACAATTGTGGCAATGGGTCATCCTGTGACGTGCATACCATCCCACATGGGACTCAGGGTGTATGTGACATAACATACACATATACAACCTGGAAATGTGACCATGCCACATGCTCTGAACTGAACAGTTGCACATCACAGTGGTCATGTGCACAACACACAAAGGATTCTGTCCCCATGAACACGTGCACAGCATGGAAGTGGCTGCCCCCAAGTGCCACTCAACAAACCACATGTTGACCCCCATACACACACAGGTAATGCAGCCTTACATGCCTTAGGATACAGTGTGGACAGGCTGTGGTGTTGTAGGTGTGCCCCTGAGTCCCTGGCAAGTAATTGTGGCTGGCATACGTTCACCTGTGACAACCATGGTGACATATGCGAGTGACTTGTACAGGGACGCGTCGTACAGCAATGGACCGATCCGTGCGCACGCATTGGCCATTGCATATGATGTGGACGGATGCGTGTTGTGTTTCGAAATACGCGTCGTACAGCAATGGACCGATCCGTGCGCACGCATTGGCCATTGCATATGATGTGGACGGATGCGTGTTGTGTTTTGAAATACGCGTCGTACAGCAATGGACCGATCCGTGCACACGCATTGGCCATTGCATATGATGTGGACGGATGCGTGTTGTGTTTCGAAATACGCGTCGTACAGCAATGGACCGATCCGTGCGCACGCATTGGCCATTGCATATGATGTGGACGGATGCGTGTTGTGTTTCGAAATACGCGTCGTACAGCAATGGACCGATCCGTGCGCACGCATTGGCCATTGCATATGATGTGGGCGGATGCGTGTTGTGTGACGAAATATGCGTCGTACAGCAATGGAACGATCCGTGCGCACGCATTGGCTATGGACTGACATGGTAACGGACGCGTATTCGATTCTTTTACGAGTCGGATGCAGTGAATTCAGTTGGCCACCCACAACAATGTTGCAAATTCATGGGTGTCATCAAGTTGAAATTTTGAAGGATGCTGTAGGCGTGTATAAGTGGTGCAATTCCATGGATTGGCCAGATTCAGAAGATGCAAACGACTTGGACCTATCACTTTGGACACATGGGACAGTATCTGCCTCTGCAGCACACATATAATGCTGGCTGTTCCCCTGAGAGCTCACTTGCCTGCACTACATGCTCCAGGACGACATCTGCCACCACCACTGCTGCTGTCTCTGCATCCTCCGGCTACTGCAATGGCACGTACTGTGGAGAGAGCCCCAGCCTTCAGCACTGAGGAGAACCAGGCCCTGCTGGACAGCCTCCTTCCACAGTACAGCAAACTGTATGGGAAACCAGGGGAGCAGGTGAGTGTGCTGTCCACTGCCTTACTAATTGTGCATGTTGTCTGACTAGCAAGACTTACAGTGTGTACACCAGTGGCTAGCATGCTCACTGAGTAGTTGTCACCCCCCAAAGTGTGTAGTTACATGCACTGAACAGGTATAGTGCAGTAACAGTGCAATCCAACAAGGTTTTACTTCCCAGCAATGATACCGTTTAGTAACTGCTGGACAACTGTTCATAGCCATAGTTGCACTACCTGTGTACATCATATGCCCCTGTGATTGAGACATGTATATCCAACTGTGTGATGCACGGACATGTTGCATGTGTAGTAATGGCCTTTTCATTTTGTCATCCTCACAGGTTGATGCCCACCAGAAGCAGGAGATCTGGCTGACCATCGCCCGGGCAGTACGATCTGTGGGGGTCTACAGGCGCAGGATCGGCAACTGCCAGAAGAGGTGGCAGGACCTTCGTGGCTGGACCCGGAGGATCGCAAGGGTCCAGCTGAAGCTGTCGCCTCCTCGCAGGAGGGGCGGACACCGGACCCTGACCCCCCACATGCTCCAGATTCTGGCAGTGGTCTTCCCTGACCTGGATGGGCAGCTGAAGGCCAGACAGCAGCAAGGAGGGGGTAAGTGCTAGCCTTTTCTGGGTACTATGACTAACATGCTCTATGCACTCCTTTAGCCTGGTTCCACTTCCATAGTACGACTGTCTTGTCGTCCTGGACTCATGTCCCTCACTTGTGTCATGCCCCCTCCTCATCTGATACACAGGTGTGGCCCTTACAGTCTGTGACTTAGGTCACTTGGGTACTGTGTACTTGCAGTTACCTGTGGTTCAAGTTGGGGACAGCATCAGTTACAGGAACTTTGTTGTGGGCTGCATGGGTGGTACAATTGCTCACACAATGCTTGTGATCTGACATGTACTCTGGGTATGGCTTTAATATGTGTTCCAATTGCTGCTCTGACTCACCACATGTCTGGGGTATGTGCCACACACCCATGCTGCAGCAGAGACCAAGGTAGGAGCATCAGAAGTATGTACATCATGTGTGTGACACATGCATAGCCACCTGCCTAGTGTTCAGGGTAATACCATGTTGCACATGGACCAGGACTGTAATGCCTACTCCGGACATCGGAGGCACTCTGTTCTCCCACTCCCGTGTGTCAGCATACATATTGGACATTGTGAAGAGTGCACTCAGGTGTCTGCCTCTGTGTCACCGTGGTGTGGCCTTGCTTTTTGGACTCCTGGAGTGTTTAACAATTTGGGGTGGCCAGCCATCTGAGTTGTGACTATAGGATCTGCACATTGGTTAATGCATAGGTCTCTGATTCCTTGACTGTGCACAATGGTGTATGAAACATTGAGGTGCAGGCAGCTTTGGTTCATTCTCATCAGACGGTGAAGTGCTCATGTGTATGGATTTGTGTTTGCAGTCACTCAAATGTCTCATTTGAATGACGTGGGATCATCTTAGTCCTCATGATGTGGGTGGCCAGGGGTGCACATGTGCACCTGTCAGCTACAGGGCTTGCATTCCCAAAACTTCCATGATTGTGACACAGTGCAGACTGGTGTTGTGTGTATGCACTGCCCCTGTGACAGGAGACAGTTATGACTGACTTGCCAGACAGGCCTGTGCCATGACATTCAACTTGCAAAGGGTGATCCAGCAGTAGTGTGATATGTCCTGCATGCACACCATTGTTGCATTGTCTATCAGGACATGAGGACCTCATTGTGTCTGGTGATGGAACCAAAACCCGCATATCGACAGAGACTCTGCCCATCACTTTTTCTGGCACATGTACTGAGTCAGTGGCAGGAGATGGCATGTGTTTGGAGTGACACATTTCCATATGTTCTCTTGGATGTCCAACAACTGTGTATGTGGTGCATGTGTGCACATATGATTAGTCGCATACAACAGGCACCAGACAGATGGGTGCATGGACAGGTAGGATATGAGTGGCGTGAATGACTGTCAGGCAGACAATGGGCTTCTTCAAATCAGTGTCAGCACTTATTGCAATGTCTAGCAAATGATGGCAGGGCTTGCTCTGTGATGTGCTGTACTTACTGTGGTGTGTGTGGTCAGTACAGGTGACTAATGTTGCTCTGTTTATCCTGATTGTTTGCAGATACATCCACGGCCACAGGAGGAGCTAGCTCCACGAACCAAGAGGAGCGGCAGAGCCAGACTGGGTCCACTGCAGAGGAGACCGAGGGACCCAGTGGCACGGAGGGTGAGGGGAGCCACACTGAGGAGACCTCAGCTACGACCACCTCGGCTGAGGAACACAGCACTTCCAGTGAGGACTCCCTTGTGGAGGCGGGTGTCAGCAGACCACAGACAAAATTGAGCAAGTCTGTCCCCGCCACCACCACCATCTCCACCCTCTCATCTGCTCCCATCCCACATGTCCGTGGAGGCTCCCGTGTAGGGGAGCGTGTCTCCTTCATGCCAGGCACCGCACCCCCTGCCTCTGTCTCCCCTGCTGCCCTGAGTGTGGAGTCTGTGGACTTGCTGAAACAGATCCATGTAGGGCAGACATCAATGCTGAGTGTCCTCCATGCACACACGGGTCTGTTGACACAACTGGTGCCATTCATGGAGGGCATGTCATCTGGCATGTCTGCCCTACATCGGACCAATCAGTCCATGGCCTCCTCACTGACGGCAGCAGTGTCCCTCCTGCAACAGTCCCTCACCCCTCCTACCTCTGCCCCATCCACAATCCCCAGCACCCTACCTGTCCCAAGCACACACACACCAGCACAGGCACGCACCAGCACAGACACAAGCAGCACACAGACACACACGCCAAAATCCAGGCGCACACGCACGCACAGTCAGGGGACTGATAACTCACTCACAGGGGATGGGGCCCAGACACACACACACACATCCACGAGCACTGCGCAGTCCTCAGATACCTCTCCCTCCAAAACCCTTTCCCTTGCCTCACCTGCAACCCCCCCCCCAGAAGCTCTTCCTCTGTGAGCTTGGCCTCTTCCCCACAGATCCATCTGAGCCAACGTACAGGCGGGAGAGGCGACCACCACACACAGAGGGTAGTGCCCCTCACACCCGGACACCCTCCCCCAGTCACAGGCAGACTGAGGACCCCATTAGGAAGTTCCTCTGGACCAGGAAGGGCAAGACCCCACCACCACGCAGCTCCACCACGCAGTCTCTCTCCTCCATCCCCCAGGCCACCACTCCACAGGTTCCCCCGCCACACCCTGCCCCAGGTTCCCCCACACACCAATACCGCATCCACAAACTGCTTAGGCCCTCCCCCCCTACCACTTGCTCTTCCACCCCCAACCCAGATGCTCGGCCTGTTTGTGCCACTGGTGTGGAGACCGGGTCCCCCCCTCGGTCCTGCCCACCTCATCTGCCCCCCCTTCCACTCCCTTGGAGTTATGCACTACAGTGGAGTCCACAACCACCCCATCTGACTTGGGCACTGCAGTGGGGACCCAGTCCACTCCATCTGACCGGCCCACTGCAGTGGTGCCATCACCCACACCATCTGACTTGTGCCCTACAGTGGTGCCGGCCCCCAGTGAGTCAGACACCTCCACTGCAGTTGCCGGTGACACTCCTGCACCCACCACCCCTTCACTGTCCTTCTGGCATCCCCTGATCCTGTCCCTGCGGTGCCTGGCCTGCCCCTTGTATGCCCCTCCGAGGGGGATGTACTCTGTCCGTACCAGTGCAGGCAAGCAATGGGTGACAAGTTGTCACATGTCACCCTGTTCGGACTGTGAATGTGGACTGGCCATTAGCCTTAGTTTCTTTTGGACTTCCAATTTTTCTTTCACATTGGCTGAATAAAGCGTCTTTTTGTTTACTAGTGGTTTTGCTTTTGTTGTACATGATGTAGATGAGTATCATCATGCATTTGCTGTTGTAATAGTGTTCAGATCAGGAAAATGAAGTGTTGCTGTGATGGACTGCATGTGGTCCATGGGATATGTGTCCTAATCTAGTCTGGATCCATAGCATCCTTTGCTGCAGTCTGAGGGTGTAATGTTCAGCATTTGACACAGGGATGTACATTTTGCATTTGTAATTTAACATCTGTGGCTTACACTCATGCACATCTGGTGGGCTTACCACTGTTCAATGTTTCTATTTCCCTGACTGTGTGCCCATCTCCACTGGACATGCAGTTTAGCACATCAATGTTGAAGGACTCATCTGTGTATACAGTGCAACTTGCTTGACACGTGTTTTGGGTATATGCAGATGACTGAAGTGACACTCCCGTACCCAGGCTGATGTGAGCAGAGCCTTCAGTGTGTTGTAATTGTTGACTCACTGACCGAGTGTTCTGCTGACATGTTTGAGTCGTGCACAGACAAGGTTTGGCACAGCGGACCTTCCACAGGAGTGGAGTGCCCTCATGGCAGTGTGTAATCCCGTGACATTGCCTGGGCCCGTGTTGTGTGTTGTGTAAGCATGTCTGTGTGTGTTCCCTTCCCTTTTCCTACACAGGCTGTGTCCCGAGGGATGTTCCTATTTGTGATGCTTGCTGAGTTGTCCTGTGTTCATCCAGCATCTTGAACCTGGTTTCTCCATGATGTGGGTGCATGGCAAACTAATGTTCATCAGGTTGTCATTCCTAGTTGTCTTTGTTGTCAGGGCTGGGGATGTGGGCAAATGCAGATGGGACACAGTCAGGATTCCCCTTGGCACTTGTTGGTTACACAAGTCATGTAATTTACAGTTTGTGGTAGCTTTCAGTGATTGTGACACGTTGTGTGTGTGACTGCTGCCACTTCTCAGGGTCCGAGCTGCAATGTTGGAAGTTGTCTACGTGTGTTCTTTGTGGGTCACCTTGGCTTCTTCATTGGTGTGTGACTGTGGCCGGGATCCCATTGATTAGGGTGGATTTCACGTCATGCCCATGTACCGCGAACTGTGCAGTGTGTCAGACATTCACGAGTCTTGTTGACTGGCCAGGTGTGATGTGTTTCTGCACCTTAGTTCCCACAACCACCCCTGGGATTGTCATGGGTGCATGTGCAATGTCACCAGTCCATGTGAGCTTCACTGCTGCACATTGGTGGAGATCAAGGTGTGTGGTGTTGAGTGTGTGCAAATGTGAGTTGTTGCACGGCTAGACCCCTACCTCCATTTTGGCCTCGGCTGACAGGCCGTGCTGATTGATTTGTGCTTGTGTAGGTGTGATGGTAGTTTGTTGCTCAGGACACATGGCTGTGGTTCACAGTGTGAACGACATCTACCTTTGTCATCACAGTGGGATTATCATGCAGGCTAGTGTCACCACAATGTGGGGTCCCTGGGGGATAGTGCTGTGGTGGGTCTGTCTCTTGCTGTGTTAGTTGCTGTTCCTACAAGCTTGTGTGACATGTGTAATTTGGGCTCCCTCTCATCTAACAATGCCTGATTGCCCACATAGGAGAATTCGATCCATGAGTTACTTTTGTATGGCAGTGTATACACATCTGTGTAATTGGAATTCAGGCCTCCTCATGTGTTGTGTGGTTGCCTGGGGACACTGGCACACCCCCCCATCACCTGTTGTGTTTGATATGCAGTGTGAGGCTGCCTGTTTGTGTTTGTGCATCTGCACCACTGCATTGGCATATCTTTGGTGTGCCATTGCCTGTATGTTGTTTGGAGGATTTCCCATGCTGTCCCTGGGACTCCTAGGTCATCAGTCAGCACAATAATCATGGTTTGTATGTCCCATTGCTGCCATGGTATGGTATTTGTTCACCTCACATCTACAGTCTCCACAGGATATCTACATTTGTGTGTCCATTAGTGCAGATATGTGGGTCTGCATTATGATGGTCACTTCTGGCATTGTGTAATTGATAAATGGAGACAATGTCAGTCCCCATGGGTGATGTTTGTCTGCACATGGCCAAAGGTATGTTTTATTTGCACTGCACTGTTTGCCTCACCCAATCTATGTTGCTATGGGACACAACCACTACTTTGCCACTGATGTGTTTGTTGTTCTGTGACCAGGAATCATCCATGCTGTTTGGCAGTTGCAGCTTTTTCCATGACAACACTTACCTTTTGGTCACAGTGATGATGGGGGTTTAGACCCCATTGCCACAATGTTCAAAATGTGCTTCAGCTATGGACCCCACACTTACCTTTTGGTCACTGTGATGATGGGGGTTTAGACCCCATTCCCACAGTGGTCATGGTCTGCTTGCATTGTGAAGGCCACACACATTTTTGTGTGACACATGTGATAGGGGGTCACATTGTATGTTCAATGTCATGTTCAGTGTTGTAGGCATTTGACACAGACTACACACTCTTGTCATGATGTTGGGGGATGTCTTTGCTGACATTCCTTATGTTTGAGTATGCAGGTTGTGTCATGCATTACCCGTCCTATGAGTGGGGATGGTAGTAGTGGTAGGCATCCAGACCCCCATGAGTAGGGATGGTGGTAGTGGTAGGCATCCATCCCCCTCTGAGTGGGGATGGTAGTAGTGACAGGCATCCAGGCCCCCATGAGTAGGGGTGGTGGTAGTGACAGGCATCCAGCCCCCCATGAGTAGGGGTGGTGGTAGTGGTAGGCATCCATCCCCCTATGAGTGGGGATGGGAGTAGTGACAGGCATCCAGGCCCCCATGAGTAGGGGTAGTGGTAGTGACAGGCATCCAGCCCCCCATGAGTAGGGGTGGTGGTAGTGGTAGGCATCCATCCCCCTATGAGTGGGGATGGTAGTAGTGGTAGGCATCCAGCCCCCCATGAGTAGGGGTGGTGGTAGTGGTAGGCATCCAGGCCCCCATGAGTAGGGGTGGTGGTAGTGGTAGGCATCCAGGCCCCCATGAGTAGGGGTGGTGGTAGTGGTAGGCATCCAGGCCCCCATGAGTAGGGGTGGTGGTAGTGTTAGGCATCCAGCCCCCCATGAGTAGGGGTGGTGGTAGTGGTAGGCATCCAGGCCCCCATGAGTAGGGGTGGTGGAAGTGACAGGCATCCCGGCCCCCATGAGTAGGGGTGGTGGTATGCATCTATCCCCCCATGAGTAGGGGTGGTGGTAGTGGTAGGCATCCATGCCCCCATGAGTAGGGGTGGTGGTAGTGGCAGGCATCCAGCCCCCCATGAGTAGGGGTGGTGGTAGTGGTAGGCATCCATCCACCTATGAGTGGGGATGGTAGTAGTGACAGGCATCCAGGCCCCCATGAGTAGGGGTGGTGGTAGTGGTAGGCATCCATCCCCCTATGGGTGGGGGTGGTAGTAGTGACAGGCATCCAGCCCCCCCATGAGTAGTGGTGGTGGCAGTGGTAGGCATCCATCCACCCATGAGTAGGGGTGGTGGTAGTGGTCGGCATCCAGGCCCCCATGAGTAGGGGTGGTGGTAGTGACAGGCATCCAGCCCCCCATGAGTAGGGGTGGTGGAAGTGGTAGGCATCCAGGCCCCCATGAGTAGGGGTGGTGGTAGTGACAGGCATCCAGCCCCCCATGAGTAGGGGTGGTGGTAGTGGTAGGCATCCAGGCCCCCAGGAGTAGGGGTGGTGGTAGTGGTAGGCATCCAGGCCCCCATGAGTAGGGGTGGTGGTAGTGACAGGCATCCAGCCCCCCATGAGTAGGGGTGGTGGTAGTGGTAGGCATCCATCCCCCTATGAGTGGGGATGGTAGTAGTGACAGGCATCCAGGCCCCCATGAGTAGGGGTGGTGGTAGTGGTAGGCATCCATCCCCCTATGAGTGGGGATGGTAGTAGTGACAGGCATCCAGGCCCCCATGAGTAGGGGTGGTGGTAGTGGTAGGCATCCATCCCCCTATGAGTGGGGATGGTAGTAGTGACAGGCATCCAGGCCCCCATGAGTAGGGGTGGTGGTAGTGACAGGCATCCAGCCCCCATGAGTAGGGGTGGTGGTAGTGGTAGGCATCCATCCCCCTATGAGTGGGGATGGTAGTAGTGACAGGCATCCAGGCCCCCATGAGTAGGGGTGGTGGTAGTGACAGGCATCCAGCCCCCCATGAGTAGGGGTGGTGGTAGTGGTAGGCATCCATCCCCCTATGAGTGGGGATGGTAGTAGTGACAGGCATCCAGGCGCCCATGAGTAGGGGTGGTGGTAGTGGCAGGCATCCAGCCCCCCATGAATAGGGGTGGTGGTAGTGATAGGCATCCATCCCCCTATGAGTGGGGATGGTAGTAGTGACAGGCATCCAGGCCCCCATGAGTAGGGGTGGTGGTAGTGACAGGCATCCAGCCCCCCATGAGTAGGGGTGGTGGTAGTGGTAGGCATCCATCCCCCTATGAGTGGGGATGGTAGTAGTGCTAGGCATCCAGCCCCCCATGAGTAGGGGTGGTGGTAGTGGTAGCCATCAGGCCCCTATGGGTGTGTATGGCATTGGTGATAGCCATCCCGCCCCTATGGTTCTGCTGTTGCTAGTGTACGTCATTTCTGCATCCCTATGTGTGTGTGACATATGGCGGTTATGTGTCGTTTGTTTGTGTAGTGGGTGTCTGACTTACCGTCTGCGCCGTACGCATCCGTACCGGTTCCGGTAATAGATGTACAGTATTGGTAGGACCTGCGCGATGGGATTCATGGCTGGTTCGTCTCGTTCGGGTTTCTCGTGGCTTCGACTCGTACTCGTAGCTGGCTTGTTCGTCTCGTAGTCGTGGATCGTCTTGTGGCGCGAATCGGAGCTTATGTGCAGCTCTCCCGGATGCTCTGACGTGCCGGACGTAGCGACCAGTTCGGCGCGTACGGAGTGCGCATCGTACTAGTCCGGCCGGAAGGTGCTGTGTATTTACTTCCGTGCGACTCGAATCGGCGTTTACGGATCCAGCTCGGTCGGGGAAATGGAGCTGGAATGGGAATGTACGGCTCGGTCGGATTTTTAGCAGTAATGTGCATCGTACTTGCTCGCTCGGACGACTGTTCGAATCGTTCGGGAAAAACGCGTTCGGCTCGTTTTTTTCCGGACGAATCGTATTCGGTGCGCTTCCGGCCGAGATCGGAATTGGCACCTAGGTCTTCACGATAAGTCTTGCATCAATGGGAAAATACCCGATTCAATGTGAAAGGAGATGTAAACTAGAAAACCTGGTTAGAAGTAGAAATCTTTACACTAACTCAAGACTGGTGTAGGTAATTACTTGTGAAAAGTGAACTACTGGAGAAGGACTGTGTCCTATCAGCCTATCCGATGTAAACTTGAGGTATTGCCTTCTCCTGCAAGTTATAAGTGTGTAAAATAAGAAGAATCCTCTCCTTCTCTGGAGTAGCCCTCATCACAGAAAACATGGAGATTCTCGAAAGACAAAGAGGCATATTTACAAGAGGATAATGGCATCAGAAAGTCACATTTAGTGACCTTCTGGTGGCGATATTCCCTCCCCCTTATTTACAAAGTGGCTTTACGTGGCTTAACACAGCCTTGTAAATAAGGCCCCTTTTCATGCTTCTCTTAGCGTGAAAGGGGCATGCAATGGGTGTTGCAGTCTGCATTCCACCGCAATGCCCATTGCGTTTGGACATTGCCCCATATTTAAAAGGATGGGGGCAGCGCCAAAAACTAAGGCCAGGTAAAGCCTGGTCTTAGGATGGCGATACGAGGAGAAATTATTAATTTCTCCTCGTATTTTGCTCTTTCTATTTGTGCAAATTGCAAATCACCTTTGAAGATTGTTAATGTGCAGGAAGGTATCCCTTCTTGCACATAAACAGTCGCCCCTGCAGCTCAGGCACTCTTGCAACATGACGCAAGGGTGCCTGCGCTGGCGCTAGGCAGCGTTTCTAGCGCCAGGGTAGGGGAAACGCAGGTGTGCGCTATATTTTTAAAAATATTGTGCATACCTGCATTTAAAAAATGTCAGAGCGTGGCATTACCAATTTTGGAGTAACACTGCGCTCAGTCTTTTTTTGTAAATATCCCCCAAAGTGCTCTGCTCCTATTATGATGATGATGATGAATTAATAAAGCGCAACAAATACCCTAGGGTGTCTAGGCGCTGCCCTTAGCACGTACAGATCTAGCTGCAGTAAGTTTAAGAATTAAAAATTATGCCTTGAAAAGCCATGTTTTTAAGCCCTTTCTGAATTTTAGCAGGTTAGTCTCTTTTTTAAGCGAGGTTGGCAGAGAGTTCCACAGTTTAGCTGTTATAGTAGTGAAGCTCCTGCCACCCCACCTCGCTCTACTTACTCTGGGAACAGCAAGATTTCCAAGCTCGGCTGACTTGAGGGACCTTGCTGGAATATATCGCTTGAGAAAGTTTGCCAGCTGCATTGGCCCCAATTTGTTCAGTGATTTAAAGACAATGCAAAGTGATTTAAACTGGATCCGTTTAGCTACCGGCAACCACTGCAGACAGGAGAGGGCTGTCCAAACAGAATAACATTTTGAGATTCCTAGGAGTACTCTTGCTGCTGCATTTTGAGCAGTCTTCAGCTTTTGGATGCTGCATTTGGTGGCACTGGTAAAAAGAGCATTGCAGTAGTCTAATCTAGATGATATCAGTACAGATACCGATCAATCAATCTATCAATCAATCAATCAATCAGGGGGATTGTAAGCGCACTATTCACCCGTGAGGGTCTCAAGGCACTGGGGGAGGGGGAGGGGGTAAGCAGCTCCATTCATTTGAAGAGCCAGGTCTTGAGTGCCTTCCTGAAGATGTTCAGGGAGGGGGCGTGTCTGATGTCGATCGGGAGCTCGTTCCAGGTCTTGGCCGCGATGTAGGAGAAGGCTCCTCCACCTGTTCTGGCTCTTTGGATACATGGGGTTTCGGCGAGGCCGAGGTCGGCGGATCGGAGGTATCTCTTGGGTACGTGGAAGAAAATGTTCTCGTTGAGGTATTGGGGTCCGGTGTTGCGGAGGCATTTGTAGGCGTGGGTGAGAATATTGAAAGTAACTCTCTTCTCAACGGGGAGCCAGTGGAGGTTCCGCAGGTGTTGGGTGATGTGTTCGTGTCGAGGGATACCGAGGACGAGTCTGGCTGCGGTGTTCTGTATGGTCTGAAGTTTGTAGAGCAGAGATTTGTTGATCCCGGCATAGAGGTCATTTACGTAGTCCCGTCTGCTGGTTATGAGTGCGTGGGTGACGATCTTCCTTGATTCAGGGGGAATCCATTTGAAGGTCTTTCGGAGGATGCGGAGGGTGTTGAAGCAGCTGGAGGTGACGGCGTTGACCTGACGGGTCATGGAGAAGGAGGAGTCGAGTACGATGCTGAGGTTTTGGGCGTGGTCCATGGGAGTGGGCGGGTTGCCGAGGGCGGTGGGCCACCAGGTGTTGTCCCATAAAGGGGGGGAGGGTCCGAGGACGAGGATCTCTGTCTTCTCTGAGTTGAGCTTCAGGCAGCTGCTGCTCATCCAGGATGCAACATCCTTCATTTCTTCCTGGAAGTTGCTTCTGGTGGTGATGGGGTCCTTGGTGAGGGAGAGGATGAGCTGGGTGTCTTCGGTGTAGGATACTATGTTGAGTCCGTGCTGTCTGATGATGGCGGCGAGGGGTGCCATGTAGCTGTTGAAGAGCCTTTGGCCTGAGCGATGATCCTTGGGGTACTCCGCAGTTAATTACCGTGGGTTCGGAGAGGAACGGTTCGGAGAGGAAGGAGCAGATCCAGTTGAGGGCGGTTCCCTGTATGCCGGCGTCGTGGAGTCTGGTGGTGAGGCTGCGGTGGGAGACGGTGTCGAACACTGCCGAGAGGTCGAGTAGGATCAGGGCCGCCGTGTGTCCTTGGTCGAGGAGGGTGTGGATGTCGTCTGTGGCGGCGAGTAGGGCAGTCTTTGTGCTGTGGTTGCTGCGGAAGCCAGATTGGGAGGGGTCGAGGATGGAGTTTTCTTCGATGAGTTTTGTTAGTTGGTCATTGACGGTCTTCTCAGTGACTTTGGCCGCAAAGGGGAGGAGGGAGATGGGTCGTTAGTTCTTGAGGTCCGTGGGATCTGCTGAGGGCTTCTTGAGCAGGGGTCTGACTTCTGCGTGTTTCCAGTCGTCGGGAAAGATGCCGGTCTTGAAGGTGGCGTTGATGGTGCGTCGTAGTTCTGGAGCGATGGCTGTGGTGGCTCTGTGGAAGATGTGCGGTCGGCAGGGGTCCGTGGGGGCTCCTGAGTGGATGCCTTTCATGGTTGAAGTGGTGTCTTCGGTGGTGACTGGGGTCCAGGAGGAGATGGTGGGCTGGCTGGCGTTGCTGGAGAGGGAAGTGGTTTCGGAGTCAGGTGTGCGGTCGTTGAAGTCGTCGTAGAGGCCCTTGATTTTCAGAAGGAAGTAGGATCCGAGCTTGTTGCAGACGTCCTGGGAGGTGGTGATGTCTGTGGTTTCGCTGGGGGGCTTGGTGAATTCCTGCATGATGCTGAAGAGTTGCTTGGAGTTGCTGGAGTTGGCGAGGATCTTGTTTTGGATGAAGGTCTTTTTGGTGGATCTGATGCGTTGGTGGTATTCTGTCCTGGCGTTCTTGTAGGTGGTGCGATCTTCTGACGTTTTGCTGTTTCTCCAATTCTTCTCGAGACGTCTGCAGGTGCGTCTGGATTCTCGGAGATCGGCAGTGAACCAGGTGGCCTTTCTGGGGTGCTGTCTGTCTGAGTTGCATAGGGGAGCAAGCTTCTTTGGCTGTGAGGTTGGTGTCGGTCGAGGTGGTGGGGGCGTTGCGGTTGAGGGTGGAGTTGAGCTGCTCCTCAGTGACTTTGCTCCAGTTTCTTCGTGGAGGGGGCTGTGCAGGTTTGGGCAGCGTGGGTTTGTCGACGTGGAAGTGTATGCAGTGGTGGTCCGTCCATGGGTGTTGCGTGGTGTGGCTGAAGTGGGTGTTGTTACCTCCTGCGAAGATGGGGTCGAGGGTGTGTCCTGCCTTGTGGGTGGGGGTGGTGACGAGCTGTTTCAGTCCGATGTTGGTGAGGTTGTCCAGGAGGGTGGTAGAGTTGGGGTGCTGGGGTTGTTGAGGTGGACGTTCAGGTCTCCCATGAGTATGTAGTCCATGGAGGAGATGGCGTGGGTTGCGATGAGGTCGGTGATGGTAGTGGCAAGTGGGCGCGAGGTCCGGAGGGTCTGTAGGCGAGGATGCCGTGGAGTGTGGTTCTAGGACTTGCCTGGATCTGGAAGTGAAGGTGTTCAGTGGTAGAGAAAGAGTCACTCGTGGTGGAGGTGAAGAATCATAGGGAGCTCTTTTGTGCGATGGCAAATCCTCCTCCTGGACGGTTGGGGTGGTCCTTCCTCTGGATCTTGTACCCATCAGGGATGGCGGTGGCGATGTCGGGGTGGAGGAGGCGTTGGTCCAGGTTTCGGTAAAGAAGGTGACGTCTGGTGAGAGGGTGTGGAGGAGGTCCCAGATCTCTACGGCGTGTCTGTGCAGGGAGCGCACGTTGAGGAGGATGCACCTCAGGGCTTCAGAGGTGTTGGTGTTCGGTGCGAGGGCAGTGGCCGTGGGGGTGTGGGCAGTGGTGAAGGTCTGGCAGCAGTGACGGCAGGAGAACTGTCCGTCGGTGGTGCTCGGCATGGACAGCTGGCAGTTGTTGGTCCTTCCGGGGTTGAGAGCGTGGAGGGCAGCTGAGTCGTAGCAGTGGATGGTCGGTGAGCCAGGGTCTCTGGCGCTGGTCAGGTCGCGGACGGGGGCAGACAGGCTTGCCTTGGCGCACCCGCTGCAAGCGGCCACGCAGCGGCCGCCATTATATAGGGAGGGGGAGGGAAGCTAAGCTGGGAAATGGGAGCGGGAACGGCAGGGGGAGGGACCGCGGGGGAGCAGCGGCGGGAAAATGGGGACCGAGCAGGCAAAACGAGATGCGAAAATTAACAATAACACCAATTAACAATAACAACAATAAAACAGCACAGAATTAACAGCAATAATACAGAATACCAATGCAGAATACAAAAACCCTCGAAGACAGGAGGATGACACAGGGCGAACGGGCACAGCGGGCAGACAGGCAACCGTGGGAGCAGCAGGGTAGGCTTGAACACCTACCAGATCTCTGTCAGCGCCAGCAGCACAACGGCGGAGCTGCTGGGAGAGAGCAGGTCCCTGACCAGAGGTCAGAGGTCTTGCTTGCTGACCTAGCAGCGGCCGCCATTAAATAGGGAGGGGGAGGGAAGCTCAGCTGGGAAGCGGGAATGGCAGGGGAGAGGGGCCGCGGGCAGCAGTGGCGGGAAAACGGGAACGGAGCAGACAAAACGAGACGCGGAAATTAACAATAGCAACATTTAACAATAACAACAATAAAACAGCACAGAATTAACAGCAATAATACAGAATACCAATGCAGAATACAAAAACCCTCGAAGACAGGAGGACGACACAGGGCGAACGGGCACAGGGGGCAGACAGGCAACCTGTGGGAGCAGCAGGGTAGGCTTGAACACCTACCAGATCTCTGTCAGCGCCAGCAGCACAACGGCGGAGCTGCTGGGAGAGAGCAGGTCCCTGACCAGAGGTCAGAGGTCTTGCTTGCTCACCTAGCAGCGGCCGCCATTAAATAGGGAGGGGGAGGGAAGCTCAGCTGGGATGCGGGAATGGCAGGGGAGAGGGGCGGCGGGCAGCAGTGGCGGGAAAACGGGAACGGAGCAGACAAAACGAGACGCGGAAATTAACAATAGCAACATTTAACAATAACAACAATAAAACAGCACAGAATTAACAGCAATAATACAGAATACCAATGCAGAATACAAAAACCCTCGAAGACAGGAGGATGGCACAGGGCGAACGGGCACAGCGGGCAGACAGGCAACCGTGGGAGCAGCAGGGTAGGCTCGAACACCTACCAGATTTCTGTCGGCGGCAGCGGCACAACGGCGGAGCTGCTGGGAGAGAGCAGGTCCCTGACCAGGGGTTTCCTTAAATCCATAGGTATTGAGGGAAGTATCTTCCTTAGAGTTTTAAGGATAAAAAAGCAAGCAAAGGTGATGAAGTTGGTTTGCGCTTCAAAGGACAGCTTAGTTTCAAAGATGACTCCTAATTTTTTAGCTTTAGGCACTGGTGTAGGTAAAGGACCAAGTTGGACCGGCCACCAGCTATCTGTTCAGAATGAGGGGTTTTTGCCAAATACCAAAACTTCAGTCTTGGATTAGTTTAACTTCAGACAATTGTCTGTCATCCAATTGGCTATGTGGCTCATACAGATATGAAAACTGATGGCTGTGGGGCTGGATGAGTTGCTCACCAAGACAATAATCTCAGTATCATATGCAAACGATACGAGGGCAAAACCATAACTTTTTATCAATTTGGCCAGGGGAGTAACGTAGAGATTAAAAAGCGTTGGGCTCAGGGAGGATTCATGAGGGACTCCACACGGCAATGAAAAGGAGGGTGAAACATAGGGGCATATGTACAAGAATAGCCGCTAACTAATGCTAACGTTAGTTAGCGGCAATTTTTTTATCGCCTTGTACCGCTGAAAACTATCACCATGGTACTGACGTATTTACGATACGTCGCTACATGGCGATAGTTTCTCATCGCTGCGGGAATTGTCGATGTTAAGACCTGCGTCACGGCGATAAAAATCTTGCTGCAAATGTGAAAAAAGTGGCGGCCGGCCAGTCAGCGGCCAGAAACTGCACGCTAATCAGCGCAACGCCACTTTTTTCACGTTTAGCAGGAAAATTAACTACTAAACGCGTGTGAAGTTCACAAAACACTAAAACAAAAAAACCCTGAGGAAACATGGAGGAAGCTGGCCCCAGCAATGCAGGAGAGAACAACTCCCCCTAACCCCTCAAACAGCCAGGGGGACCAGCCAGAGACCCAGGGGAAGAGGAAAACCAGGTTCAGCCAGCAGGAAAATGAGATCGTGATTGCGGAGATGACAGACAAACAACACCAACTTTTTGTCAGCTCCACTGTGTCATTGGGGATCAAAAATGCAGTATGGCAGTCCATCGTAGCCAAGGTGAATGCTGTAGCAGAGGTCAAGAGGACAGTGACCGACTGCAAGAAGCGCTTGCATGATGCTAAGCGCAAGACCAAGCAGAAACTGTTCAACAATCGGCAGGCAGCACTGCAGACCGGAGATGGGAGTCCAGCACCATAGGAGGAGCTGGATGCCTTGGAGGAACAGGTGTCTGCGGTCATCTGCGAGGAGTCAGTGGTTGGAGTCCAGGGACAGGATAGTGCTGAACATGACCAGCTACATCAGCAACAGGGTAAGTAACAAGCAGGGACTAGGGGAGTGAGGGGTGGTGGTGACCAGTGTTACTCATGTCAAAATAAATATCCCTCAGTGCACACCCACACTGACTGCTGATCTCTTTCCAGATACAATGGTCCCTGGGGGCATAGCCACATATCACCTTAGTCATTGAATATATTTTAAAAACACATAATGGTGGTGTCACAGACTTGGAAAGCTGCACATAAAAACAATACAATATAGAGCAAAAATAATATACATCAGACTACAAACTAAGGGCAACATGAACAAGCAAAGGGGCATATTGACTGGAGAGGTGGCAGAGTGTCACATTGGCCTCCTTGCCTCAACCCCATGCTCATACAAATTGGCTACACATGGCTGCATCTCATTGACAACAATATGATGCAGCCCTGTGAACCAGACTACTCTATGACTAAAGTCACCACTGATGACAGCACACATGTACCATTGTGCAGGGGTGCCTGTGTTGTGTGGAAGAATGTGTATGTGCAGTAAGGTCCCCCTCCATGCACATGTACAATCTTCAACTTAACTCAGACACCCCATGGTACATGTGTGCCGTCATCTGTGGTGGCCTGCTAACTTCAGTCACAGAGCAGTCTGGTTCACGGGGCTGCATCATATTGTTGCCAATGAGATGCAGCCCTATGTAGCCAATTTGTATGAGCGTGGTGTTGAGGCAAGGAGGCCAATGTGACACTCTGCCACCTCTCCAGTCAAAATGCCACTTTGCTTGTTCATGAGATACAGATCTGTGTTCTCAAAGTGACAAAGCATGTTGTGAGTCTCACTAACATCAACACATGCAGTGCCACAACATAGTGAATATGCACCCTTATGTCTAAAAGGTGCATATTCCACAATGCCCAAATGTAGCATACTGGAGGGTCAATGTGATGTTCAACTATGAGCAGAAGAAATATGCTAGAAAAAAGTAGTGTAAGGACTCTGCATATCAGGAATGTGTTCCATAAAAACTATCCTAATGTCTTGTCTGTGTGCCTTGCTCACAGAACCATACAGTCCCTGTCAAGGTGCATGTCAAGTGAAGTATGACACTGAGCAAGAATAACAATGTGGCACCAATGCATGTCAAATTGTTACATGCCACCTTCACCCTATATGTCAAAATGCACTCGCCCACATCAAAGTCTCCACATGTGCCATACAGATAACAGTAGTCTACAGTGATCACAGTCCGGGTGTGAGATTGGCCATTACACATTGACGTGCATGGAAACCAGTCCTTGGGGAAAGTCAACAGTGGCAGTGAACAAATACGCAGTCATGTCTGTAAACATCCTTACACAAACAAAGGCATACAATCACCATGAGCAGAACAGCATGTAACATCCATATGTCCATTAGAGTGGCACATTCCCAAGCACACATCCCCATGCCAATCTCAATTGATTTGACGTTGGTGTGGTGATAGGGTCTTAGCACCACTAAGAAGCCAGTGTAAATACACAGCCATGTAATCTAGCTCCACTTACACACTTCACGTGGTGTGAAGGTGATGGTAATGGGTGTTGTTTTGTCTGTCCACCCTGCAACACCCATAGAAAGACATGCTGCCCTATACTCGCAACGCTGAAGCCAATAGGAGTCCACTAAGCAATGTATGCAAGGAAAACCATGACCCATAAAATGCAAAAAGAAAATAAATCCTCAATTGCCAATGCATTTGCAGTTGACATATGTACTGCATTGTGGAGCACGCATAGAAACAGCAATTTGTCAATCATTGCTATGTGCCTGAAGGGGTCCCTCCTTCAACATAAACATTCTTGCCCTGAACACAGACACACTTGCACTATCCTGCTAAGGTGCCTGTCTGTGTGCCACACTCACAAGTCAAGTGCCACTGCATGATGAAACGCATGCCTGCACCATAAACATGTAAACATGGTGCAGGCCTCTGTTACTGAAGTGGATGAGCGCGGAGTCAATCCTGTAAGGATAAGCCCTCACTCTGTCACTACATTGTATCCATACACACCCTGATGTAAGAAAGACGTCTGCAGTCCAACAATGCACAAGTGTCCCAACCTTGACCAAGAGCCATATGTCCTTCAGCTTGCAACATCTCACCATTGTAAATAAACATAAGTGCAAGGGTCACTGTGTGAAAGGAATAAGGGGCAGTAAAACAGAAGCAGTACCATACCTGCATATCAACGTGCATCAATCAGAATGTCATTTGTCAATGTGATTTGGCAACGTTCTAATGGATCTACACAGTTTGGATCATGGCAAATCAAGCATATTTACCTGCCCATATCATGTGGCACATCACATCAACCCTGATCTCAACACTATGATAGCCCTTCTCATGCCACAATAACAATCATGTGGCATTGCCAAAATCAAGGTGTGGCAGCATGCAATACACACCTTCAAAACTAGACAATCAGAAAAAAGTTTGTAGTGTAATGAGTAGGGGTGACTCAAACACAATGCAATGTACAGACACATAAATCTGGACCAAAATGCATTGTCAACAAAGTGGTACAACCTGCACCACTGTCACTACTGAACAGAAGACACAACTGGTGCAGCACTGTTGTTGAAATTGGCCACTCACATTTGGCATACTTGTAAACTGTGAGAAAATAATTGACAACTATTAGACCTGGCACCATTGCCGTGGGTCTCCCTTCCATTTTTTCGCTGTTGCCTCCTGTGTTTTTGCTATGTTTTTGCTGGTCTAGATGCTTTGGGCACTTTGCCACTGCTATTCAGTGCCAAAGTGCAAGTGCTCCCTATTGTAAATTGTTGTAATGGATTAGTGACTCCATGATTGGCCATTTGATTTACTTGTCAGACCCTAGTACAGTGCACCATGTGTGCCCAGGGCCTGTAAATCAAATGCTGCTGGTGGGTTTGCAGCACTGGTTGTGCCACCCACAGAAGCCGCTTGTAAAATGTGGCTCAGGCCTGCCATTGCAGAACCTGTGTGCAGTCTGGGACTACCATGTCAACTTGGCAAGTGCACCCACTTGCCAGTCCCTAAACCTTCCCTTTTCTGCATGTTAGTCACCCCTAAGGTAAGCCCAAGGTAACCCTATGGGCAGGATGCATTGTATGTGAAAGGTAGGACATGCCCTGGTGTGTGTGGCATGTCCTGATAGTGAAATACTGCCAATTTAGTTTTTCACTATTGCAAGGCTATCTGTTCCTATAGGCCAGAATGGGCAGTTTGATTCTAACATCTTATAAACATAACTGACCCAAGGAACAAGATAGGAAAATAAAGTTTAGTATGCCTGAACTCAGAATGTTAAAATACATCTTTTAGTGTGGGTGATTTTTACATTCTGTGTTTGAAAATACCACTTTTAGAAAGTAGGTATTTTCTTGCCTAACCATCCAGTATGCCTCTGCTAGGTTTGTGTATTCCATGTCTGGTTTGTGAGTGACAGGGGGCTGGAGAGGGCTTTGGCTCCAGCAGTCTGATGAGTCAGGGCTGGGCTGAATAGAGCCTACATAGAATAGAGAGTAGGGGGAGGAGATTTCCTTTCACTTGCCTGAGCCTTCATAGAATAGAGAGTAGGGGGAGGAGTTTTCCTTTCAGCTACCTGGGCCAGGTCTGCTTTCAACAATGCTGTCTCCACCTCCTGCCAAGAAGCTGCACCAGGGAGGACAGAACTGGTTTTGACTAAGTACAGACACTCTCTGCCTTCAGAGAACAAAGGATTTAGTAGTATAAATATTGGGGCCCAGACCCCAGAACTTTAGATCACTTCTGGGAATCAAGACGAACCTTTGCCAAGGAGAGAAACCAAGGAAGCTGAAGGAGGAGACTGCCCCTGCACTGGTGATTGTTTGGGGTTGGCCTGCAGTGGTTACTTATTGTCAAGGAAAGGAGAAAAGGAACTTTGTGTGTACTTTAATCATCTTGAGGAAGATCTCCAAGGGCTTGAAGCTGAGCTTGCCTCCTGTTCTGAAGTCTCAGGGACACAAAGACTTCACCCCCAGCTCCCCCTGAATTTTCTTGCTGGGAATTCTACCTGCAGAGAGGTGCCTGCTGTTGTTTTGGGCCCTCTAGAGACTGCGTGTCGCTGGGAGCTGGAAGCGCGACGCAACGAGGAAGAAGCGTGTCGCCGCCGCAGCTGTGCCGTCGCATCGCCGAAGAAGCGTGTCGCCACCGCAGCAGTTTGCCGTCGCATCACTGAAGAAGCGCGTCGCATCACCGGGGAAGCGTGCCGCCGCCGCAGAGGTCGCCGTCGCATCACCGGAGAAGCGCGTCACAGGGCCTGTCGCGGCTCAAGAAACCATCAAGTTCGCTGCACGGCCGCCGGGCGTGCATGCATCGCATCCAAGTTATCGCATCAAAGACGGCATTTTGTTGCATCGCACCGGATCGTCGCATCACGGCGCCATCTTGTCGCATCGCACCGGATCACAGTAAGAAACAGGCGCTTCGCCTCCTCTCCGGTAAGGAACAGACGCATCGCCTCCCCTGCGTTGCAGTAAGGAACAGGTGCGCCGCCTCCCCCGAAGCAAAGAACTGACGCATCGCCTTCCCTGCGACCCTTTTGTTTATGTTGCGTTACGCATCCAAGGTACTTTGAGAGTAAAGTGTCGCATTTACCATCTACATTGAACTAAGCTATTTCTACCATCTGAAAGTCATATTTTTGAGTACTGTATTGTGGATTTTTGTCGTTTGGTCTTTTGTTAAGTCTAGATAAAGATTACTTATTTTTCTAAACTGGTGTGGTGTCCCTTTGTAGTATTTTAACTGTATTCCTGTATGTGTTCACAAATGCTTTACACACTGCCTCTGAGATAAGCCTGCCTGCTCGTGCCAAGCTACCAAGGGGGTGAGCAGGGGTTATTTTAGGAGTGTAGCCCCTTACCCTGACTAGAAGCAAGGGCCCCTACTTGGTCAAAGGTACCTACCTCTGCCAACTAGAGACCCCCATTTCTAACATTGGTGGTCAGCGGTGAGGATTTGAACTTGCATTTGTGATTTACATACAGTGATTGGTGTACACTACTAGTGAGTGCAGACCATACCGCGACCACATACATTTTGGTAGAATGTTTTCCTTGGGACTTCTATTTTTGCTAGAAACTGCCAATCCTTGTTACCATGAGCAAAGCAGCATCCAACGCATCTATGGATCTACAATTTGAAGAAGACAGGGTTGATATCTACACTGTGCTACAGCTTAAAACCCTCTGTAAAAGAATTAAAATCTCTGTGAAAAGCATCTCCAAGAAGAAGGAGTTCCAAAAGGCGCTGAAGGCCTGTGTGGAAGCTAGAAAAACTCCTGAGCGTTCTGAAGAGCCTAGGGAGGAGGCGGAGAATACAGATGGGCAGCTAGAGGGGCCATTGGGTCTGACCGGGGAGAAAGTACCTTCCAGGGCAGGCAGCAGTGTTTCTTCAAAGGGCCTGTCTCCAGAAGAGCTGGAGGATAGGGAGAGGGATATGATGCATAAGATGGAGCTAGCCAAGCTCAAACTGGGCGGTCAGATGGAATTAGAATGCAAGAAGTTAGCCTTGGAAGAAAAGAGAATGCATTTAGAGCATGAGAGAATGTTGAGGGAATTGGAATTAAATGCAAAGAGCTTAGAGATTACTCCCTCTGGTGGCAGCACACCATCCATTCCTGTAGAAGCAAGAGTATTCATCCCCAAAGATGTAATTAAGGAGTTCCACAAGCATGAAGATATTGGGCAATGGTTTAAGGCCTATGAAGTGGCCATGTCCTCCCACCGGGTACCTGAGAAGGATTGGGGAGCGGGGTTGTGGGGGCGGTTTCTCAGTGATGGGCGGGACACCTTATTAGACTTACCCTCTGAGGACCAGAATTCCTATGTCCACATGAAGGAAGCCTTGATGACCAGGTATGGGTTGACCCCAGAGCTTTATAGACAAAGGTTTAGAAATTGTAAGAACCTGGAGTCAAGTACCTGGGTGGAATATGTGTCTTTTTTTTGCAGAGCAGTGGATGGTTGGGTGAAGGGTAGCAAAGTGAATGATTTTGAAGCGCTCTATGATTTGATTGCATGGGAGCACTTGTCCAGTAATTGTTTTCCAGAGCTACGCCAGCACCTGATTGATAGTAAGCTGACTATCCCTAGGAAGCTTGCTGAGGAAGCGGACCGCTGGGTTAGTACCCTGGTCCACAAGAGTCATGTGGGAGACTTCGCCAAAGGTGGGCAGGGTCCCCAGCAGAAGAGTGGGAGGGACAAGGGTAAACAGAGGGAGTTCCAGAAAGGGCCCCAAAGTAATCCCCAAGGGAACCAAGGGAAGGGTTCCCAGCCTCCCCCTGAGAAGAAGTCAGGGGACCCGACAGATAAGCCTGTTCAAAAGGGGCCCAGGACATGTTATACTTGTGGTCAGGTGGGCCACTGCTTCTGGGATCCTAAGTGTCCCCTGAAAGGAAAGACAGCACCCACAGGTGCACCGCCCCGGCAGATGGCTAGTGTAGCCCTGGGGGAGGAGTTGGGTGCCCAAGGTGGGTGGGGTCCCGCAGAGATGTCCCTGGTCTCTTTAGGAGACAGTGAGATGGTCCCTAGGACCCAGCTGCTTGATAACACTAAGTAATACAGGCAGTGGGTGACCATCAATGGCCATAGGGTGGAGGCTCTGAGAGATACCGGAGCCAGTGTGACAGCTGTCAGTTGTCGGCTGGTGTCTGAAGAGCAGGTGATCCCCATGCATTTTACCCTGTAGTTGCCGCTGACAACTCAGAGAGCCACTGTAAAGTGGCCCAGGTTCCCTTTGAGTGGGGGGGGGGTCTCAGGTACCTTTCAAGTAGCTGTGAGGCCAGCCATGCCTGTTGACTGTCTGCTAGGCAATGATTTGGAAAGCTCCCCTTGGGCTAAGGTGGAGCGAAGAGCTCATTTGGAGATGTTGGGTCTGCCTGAGTGGGCATGTGTGACCACTCGGTCCATGGCAGCCAGTAAGGGTATTCAAGAGGACCTGGAGCCTGAAAGAGTGGCCCAGGTGCCTGCCATAAAGAGAAGAGGCAGGGGGCGCGGGAAACCAGCCCCCGAAGTTCCCACGGTCTAGGAGGAGGCAGACCTTGAGGGGGATGCCCTGGAACCTACAGGGGAACAAGTAGCTGAACTGGGGGACCTGCCTGAGCTGACCCATTGGCAGCAAGAAGGAGGACCCTCCAGGGAAGAGTTCTGCGAGAAGCAGAAGAAGTGCCCTTCTCTTGTGGGTTTGCGACAACAGGCCACAAACCAGGCAGCAGGTGATCAGTCTGGATCACATTGGATCTACTGGGAGAATGGTCTCCTGTATAGCGAGCCTAAGGTTGCTGAGCCTGGGTCAGCCCATGTGCTGGTGGTACCCCAGCGCTTCAGGGCCTTCCTACTGGGTCTGGCTCATGATGTGCCTTTAGCAGGACATTTGGGGCAAGACAAGACCTTTGAAAGGCTTGTCACCCACTTTTATTGGCCCCAAATGCGCAAGAGTTCAGATACTCATTGCAGGACCTGTCAGACTTACCAGGAAAGTGGTAAGAGTGGGAGGAAGCAAAAGGCTCCTCTCCAACAGTTCCCTGTGGCCAGCACCCCCTTTGAAAGGGTAGGCATTGAAATTGTGGGGCCTCTGGATCTCAAGACAGCAATGGGCAACAGGTTCATCCTGGTCTTGGTGGACCATGCCACCCGGTACCCGGAAGCCATCCCTCTCAGGACTGTGACGGCCCCCGTGGTGGGACAAGCATTGATGGGGATTTTTTCCCGTATGGGGTTCCCCAGAGAGATGGTGTCAGACCGGGATACCAACTTCATATCAAGGTATATGAAGTCCCTGTGGCAGGAATGTGGTTCACCCTACAAGTTCACCACTCCTTACCACCCCCAAGGTAATGGGCTGGTTGAAAGATTCAACCGGATCGTAAAAGGCATGATTATGGGTCTTGAGGAACCTATGAGGCGTAAGTGGGACGTCCTCTTGCCATGCCTTCTGGTTGCTTACAGAGAGGTGCCACAGAAGTCCTTAGGGTTCAGTCCCTTTGAATTGCTGTATGGTCACCCTGTAAGAGGACCTCTGAGTCTGGTAAAGGAAGGCTGGGAGAAAGCTCCCAGTAAACCTCCCCAGGATGTATATAGCTACATGCTGGCCTTCAGAAACCAAACTCGGCGATTCAGACAACTCGCTCAGGCGAATCTGGAAGCCAGCCCGGAGGAGATGAAACGGTGGTATGATCAGAATGCCACTCTGATCGAGTTTCTGACTGGACAGAAAGTGTGGGTCATGGCCCCCGTGGAGCCTTGTGCACTCCAGGATAAGTGGACCGGACCATTTGAGGTGGTGGAGCACAAGACTGATGTCACCTACTTGGTGGACTTGCGGTCTCCTTGAAACCCTTTGTGGGTCCTGCATGTAAACCGCCTGAAGCCCACTTGGAGAGGTCCGAAGTGGGCATGCTCCTAGCGACAGATGATGGAATGGAGGAGGAGACTGAGCCTCTTCCTGACCTCCTGTCTGCAACAGAGCAAGATGGGTCAGTGGACGGTGTGAACCTCTCTTCCGCCCTGACCCCTGAGCAGCAGGATGACTGTCGCCAACTGTTGGGACGGTTTCCTGATCTGTTCTCCCTGACTCCCGGTGTCATTGAGTGGTGTGTCCATGATGTGGACACTGGGGACAGTCCTCTTGTAAAACACAAAACTTACAGAGTGACTGACAGGTTGAGAGCTTGCATCAAGTAGGAGGTCTCCAAGATGTATGCTTTAGGGCTGATTGAGTCCTCTAACAGCCCTTGAGCCAGCCCAGTGGTTTTGGTCCCAAAGGCTGCCGCGCCTGGTGCCACACCCAAACTCCGGTTCTGTGTGGACTACCGAGGACTCAATTCAGTCACCAGGACTGACGCGCACCCCATCCCCAGAGCTGATGAGCTCATTGATCGGTTAGGGGCTGCCCGGTACCTCAGTACGTTTGACTTAACGTCTGGGTACTGGCAGATCGCCTTAACTGATGGGGCGAGAGAGAGGTCAGCATTCTCCACACCAGATGGGCACTACCAATTCCGGGTTATGCCCTTTGGGATGAAGAATGCCCCTGCCACCTTTCAGAGGTTGGTCAACCAGGTGTTGGCTGGACTGGAAGATTTTAGTGCCGCCTACCTGGATGACATCGCAGTGTTCAGCGCCAGTTGGGAAGAACATATGCGCCACCTCTGGGAAGTGTTGATGGCACTGCGGAGGGCAGGCCTCACGATCAAGGCGAGTAAGTGCCGGATCGGGCAGGGTTCCGTGGTGTACTTGGGACACCAGGTTGGGAGCGGCCAGGTGGCGCCCCTACAGCCCAAGATTGAGACCATCCTGACTTGGGAACCCCCCAAGATCCAGACAGAGGTGAGAGCCTTTTTAGGACTCACAGAGTACTACAGGAGGTTTGTCAAGGGGTATGGCAGCATTGTTGCACCCTTGACAGAGCTGACTTCCAGGAAGTAGCCCAAGAAAGTGAACTTGACTGACACCTGTCAGAAAGCTTTTGATGCCTTGAAGACTGCCATGTGCACGGCGCCCGTGCTTCAGGCGCCCAACTTCTCAAAGGAATTCATTGTGCAGACAGACGCTTCAGAGCATGGTGTGGGGGCTGTACTTTCACAGATGAATGAGGAGTGCCTAGACCAACCTGTAGCCTTCATTAGTAGGAGTTTACTTCCACGGGAACAGAGGTGGAGTGCAATTGAGCGTGAGGCATTTGCTATGGTCTGGGCACTGAAGAAGTTGAGACCATACTTGTTTGGGACTCACTTCCGGGTTCAGCCAGACCACAGGCCCCTCAGATGGTTGATGCAGATGAGGGGTGAGAATCCAAAGCTGTTGAGGGGGTCCATTTTCCTACAGGGGATGGACTTCACGGTGGAACACCGCCCTGGTACAGAACACGCCAATGCTGATGGTCTGTCCAGATTTTTCCGCCTTAGTGAAGAGAACTCCCAAGAGGTAGGGTAGTTCTCCCCACATTTCAGCTGGAGGGGACACGTGTTAGACCTGGCATCATTGGCGTGGGTCTCCCTTCCATTTTTTCGCTGTTGCCTCCTGTGTTTTTGCTATGTTTTTGCTGGTCTAGATGCTTTGGGCACTTTGCCACTGCTATTCAGTGCCAAAGTGCAAGTGCTCCCTATTGTAAATTGTTGTAATGGATTAGTGACTCCATGATTGGCCATTTGATTTACTTGTCCGACCCTAGTACAGTGCACCATGTGTGCCCATGGCCTGTAAATCAAATGCTGCTGGTGGGCTTGCAGCACTGGTTGTGCCACCCACAGAAGCAGCTTGTAAAATGTGGCTCAGGCCTGCCATTACAGAGCCTGTGTGCAGTCTAGGACTGCCACGTCGACTTGGCAAGTGCACCCACTTGCCAGTCCCTAAACCTTCCCTTTTCTGCATGTTAGTCACCCCTAAGGTAGGCCCAAGGTAACCCTATGGGCAGGGTGCATTGTATGTGAAAGGTAGGACATGCCCTGGTGTGTGTGGCATGTCCTGATAGTGAAATACTGCCAATTTCGTTTTTTCACTATTGCAAGGCTATCTGTTCCTATAGTCCAGAATGGGCAGTTTGATTATAACATCTTATAAACATAACTGACCCAAGGAACAAGATAGGAAAATAAAGTTTAGTATGCCTGAACTCAAAATGTTAAAATACATCTTTTAGTGTGGGTGATTTTTACATTCTGTGTTTGAAAATACCACTTTTAGAAAGTAGGTATTTTCTTGCCTAACCATCCAGTATGCCTCTGCTAGGTTTGTGTATTCCATGTCTGGTTTGTGAGTGACAGGGGGCTGGAGAGGGCTTTGGCTCCAGCAGTCTGATGAGTCAGGGCTGGGCTGAATAGAGCCTACATAGAATAGAGAGTAGGGGGAGGAGATTTCCTTTCGCTTGCCTGAGCCTTCATAGAATAGAGAGTAGGGGGAGGAGTTTTCCTTTCAGCTACCTGGGCCAGGTCTGCTTTCAACAATGCTGTCTCCACCTCCTGCCAGGAAGCTGCACCAGGGAGGACAGAACTGGTTTTGACTAGGTACAGACACTGTCTGCCTTCAGAGAACAAAGGATTTAGTAGTATAAATATTGGGGCCCAGAACTTTAGATCACTTCTGGGAATCAAGACGAACCTTTGCCAAGGAGAGAAACCAAGGAAGCTGAAGGAGGAGACTGCCCCTGCACTGGTGACTGTTTGGGGTTGGCCTGCAGTGGTTACTTATTGCCAAGGAAAGGAGGAAAGGAACTTTGTGTGTACTTTAATCATCTTGAGGAAGATCTCCAAGGGCTTGAAGCTGAGCTTGCCTCCTGTTCTGAAGTCTCAGGGACACAAAGACTTCACCCCCAGCTGAATGTTTTGGGCCCTCTAGAGACTGCGTGTCGCTGGGAGCTGGAAGCGCGACGCAACGAGGAAGAAGCGTGTCGCCGCCGCAGCTGTTGCCGTTGCATCGCCGAAGAAGCGTGTCGCCGCCGCAGCAGTTTGCCGTCGCATCACCGAAGAAGCGCGTCGCATCACCGGGGAAGCGTGCCGCCGCCGAAGAGGTCGCCGTCGCAGCACCGGAGAAGCGCGTCGCAGGGCCTGTCGCGGCTCAAGAAACCATCAAGTTCGCCGCACGGCCACCGGGCGTGCACGCATCGCATCCAAGTTATTGCATCGCATCAAAGACGCCATTTTGTCGCATCGCACCGGATCGTCGCATCGCATCGAGGCGCCATCTTGTCGCATCGCACCGGATCACAGTAAGAAACAGACGCTTTGCCTCCTCTCCGGTAAGGAACAGACGCATCGCCTCCCCTGCGCTGCAGTAAGGAACAGGTGCGCCGCCTCCCCCGAAGCAAGGAACTGACGCATCGCCTTCCCTGCGACCCTTTTGTTTATGTTGCGTTACGCATCTAAGGTACTTTGAGAGTAAAGTGTTGCATTTACCATCTACATTGAACTAAGCTATTTCTACCATCTGAAAGTCATATTTTTGAGTACTGTATTGTGGATTTTTGTCGTTTGGTCTTGTGTTAAGTCTAGATAAAGATTACTTATTTTTCTAAATTGGTGTGGTGTCCCTTTGTAGTGTTTTCACTTTATTCCTGTATGTGTTCACAAATGCTTTACACACTGCCTCTGAGATAAGCCTGCCTGCTCGTGCCAAGCTACCAAGGGGGTGAGCAGGGGTTATTTTAGGAGTGTAGCCCCCTTACCCTGACTAGAAGCAAGGGCGCTTACTTGGTCAAAGGTACCTACCTCTGCCAACTAGAGACCCCCATTTCTAACAACAACTCTAATGTAACATCAGTGATGTGGTACAATGATTTACTATCCTGCATGTAATAGGTATCTCCTCTAAAACATTTTGAATTGACATTGTCATGCAGTCTGCTCGTAAACTGATCAAATGCATGAACATACTTGAGACACACATACAACAGCATCTCACCTTTACATTGCAGATGGAGAAACATCACCTCCTGTACAGCAGCCTGTCCCACTCTTCAATGATGAAGATGAAGACATCTCAACCATCGACCAGGACACCCTCCAAGAGCTGCTCAACTCCCTTGGCAGCCCATCTCTGGAAGAAGGGACATCCAGCAGAGTCGTGGAAGTTCCACCCCATGCACAAAACACACAGCAGCAAGCACCTACCACCACAGCTGTCTCCCCGGACCTTGATGACCCACTTGTAAGATTCCAACGCCGTGTGGTAAAGGTCCAGCAGGAGATGGCTGGTCAGGTGCGGGTGGGGTTTGACAGCCTGGTGGCCAAACTAGATGGGGTCCATGGGTGTCTCAGTCCCATTAGGGCCACCTAGAGTCGATCACAGGCACCCACAGTCCACTCCATGCTCTCCAGCATTCCATGGCTGACATCGCTGGAGTACATGTCATGGACAAGAACAACTGTCCAGTCAAAGTGGCTCCAGCGATGTCACCAAGGAGTTGCGTCACATGAGAATGATCATGGAGAACATGGAGCAGATGCAGGCCTCACACTTGGCAGCCATGGCTGCATACCACAGAGATGTTGCTGGAGTCTTGCAAGCCCTGCAGCTAATCATCACTGTAGTGCTGCCTCAACCTTTGGCACAGATGAATGCTGGTGCACCTTCTACATCCACATCTCACCCCCTGAAGTGTCACAGCCCCACAGTGCTCCAGCCAACCCACCATCACGCACACGGGATGCACATGACACATCAGAGGAGGAAGATGTGGATGAATCAACAATCTTGCGAAGAAGTCAGTGGTAGCATTCATCTCTGTCAAATGGACTGTTTCTCCTTGGAACTGTGCCTACCATCTAGCCCCTGAACTTCTGCTTCCACTGTCCCATGAACGACTCTGCTACACTCACCTTGGACTTTGATAAGGATTGCCAATTTTGTTGTTGTTCCCAATGAGACTGCAATCAGCCTGCTGACTGAACTCTGCCTCTTCCTCAACATGTCTCTGCTCATGTTCCCCCCTGGACTCTGTCTGGCCCCCACTGGGCATTCACACAATGATGTGTTGTTGCACAAAGAACTGCGCCAGTCTACTACCTCAGATACTGCACAAGTAAATAAAATTAATTGAGTCACTAAGATGTGTGTTGCCTGTGACCAATTTTTTCTAAATGTCCCAACAATGCATGTTCAGGGTAACCATTACTACTAATCAAGGAACATTTGTCAAAGTGAATATGACAATGATGTGTCCATGATAGGCATTGTGAGGGCCTGACAGGTGTGACTTAAACATTGCTCTGATCTGTAAGATAACACTGTCTCAGTAAAAAATAAATTAGTACATGCCCTTGATGTTGATCGTATCTTGCAAAAATACTCAGGTCAGTATAAAGCCACGTGAAGTGTCTACAAACAATACATGATAAATATATACCCATAAGAACTACACATATTCAATGTGTAGGACATTGTTTGAAAAGATGTATGTCGTGGCATGACACATTTAAAGACAGTTCACTCAACATGTCACATATTCAAAATTATTCCATTAAGCATAAAGAAGAGGAATGGTGTAGGAAAGCATAGCTCAAAAAATGATAATGGTTCAAATACGTGCACAGGTTAGCTGTAATGTACATCGCTACATCCCTCGTCCAACACTTGCCAGTTTGTTCACAGTGTTGTTCACAAAGTATAAGTCTGTGTAGAAACATGTAAAGAGGCATCAGGATGACTTGCGAAGAATGCTAAGCATACATCCCCTGCATACCCATGTGGAAACTTAAACCATTGTGTGGACCAGTGTAATCAAAGATGTCACAAAGTATCCCGACACCATACCCACAGCAGTCAACCAATGCTGTGCAGAGCACAATGCCCACAGTGCATCCTGTGTAAATCTGTCCTAGCAAAAAAAACACAGATGGATAATTTTTCCTCAGAACAATAAAAAACTATTTCCCAAATGAACTTAGTTACCCTAAACATCAATCAGTTTGTTTAAAATACATTTAACAATGAGGTCTGTTGGTAGCCTGTCCCTTGAAGATGCTGTGATCACATTTGTAGACATTCCAAGTTATTGGGGGGGGGGGGTATGCATCTGTCGTAATCCACAACCAACCCAACAGGATATGTCCACACAGCAAAAATGAATGGTAGCACAAAGCATCAACCATTGGGAATTTATTTTATGAAAAACACTCTTAAAATACTTAACTAATTAAACTTACTAATCCTATACTACACTAACCTAACTTGTACTAATATGTACTAATATAAAACTACACTAAACTAACTAGCTTACCTAAGACTTTACACATAACAACATATCTTAAACATCAACCCACCACCCCCTTAAGGCACATCTGGGACGGCACAAAGACACCTTATCCTATACATCAACTAACTAAACATACATATTAAACAATTATATATTTTCTGTATTTTAAAAAAAAAATTATCAACAAGTCCAAAAACACATCAACCCCCCACCCAAAGGAAAAGGAAACTTAAACAAAAGCACTAAAAAATTATTAAGCTAAACACACCTAACACTATTTTATCCCTACACTAAATCTACACTTAACACTAACTAACTACTAAATCTATTAACAGGATGGGAAATAGGAGAGGGGAAACGTTGGACTGGACAGTGTGGGAAAATGAACAAGCATTGTCCATCAATAGGGGAGACCCAGGGCCCCCTTTATGTCCATGAGGTGGCCCTTAATGTCATCATTGTTCCGTTCAAGTCGAGCCACATGAATGTTCAAATTAAACATAAGCCTCCTCTCCCTCTTTGTTAGGATAGACCTTTCCCTAAGGCCTGCAGCTCTGGAGGATGTCCCAGCTTGTGCACTCTGTGAGGGAGGTAGACGTAGGGTGGAAGATGTCGGTGCCGCACGTGGAGCAGCCCCTGATGGATCGGGGACAGCTGACCTTTTACTTTGTGTTGGCCGAGGAATTCCTGATGGTCCAGGGATGTGCTGGGACTGGCTCTGGTGTGTTGTTGATGCAGGAGGATAGGCATGTTTTTTCCCAGCATTCTTTGTACTGTCTGTGATGGACTTCCACCTGCCTGCAGCCCTTTCCTCACGGTACCTCTTTGCCATTGCATTGTACCCCTTAGCCACACGCCTAATATGCTGGTAACGTTCCTTCCGCAGGAGGAACTAACGCTGCTCCTCCGGGGACATGTTATCTTAAAAAATGAAATGATACATGTCATGTTTCCTGAGTCCAAGTACATAATGGCATAATGCATATTTGCCACACCTATAAATAATAATACATAGGTTATGTGAACATCATCAAAAACGACTTGCAACTAGACACATAACCTGAGAAATCATGAACACATCTCAGTCGTAATAAAAATAAGATTTTCCTGACAACATGGTTATTCATGTGCTAGGACAAGGCAGGCACATAATGCAGTGACAACAGTTGTTGGATTTCTGTTTGCAATTTGGCCGTGCAAAAAGAAACAAAATCGAGGCCAACAGGGGGAGTACAGTAAGTATGAAGTATAACAGGCCCATAGCAGAGCCTGGCATTTTAACTACACAAAGACAGTAGGCTGCACAGTCTGCAATCAAGTCAGATGACTAATCACAACAGTGTTTGTCATGTAGTACATTTGAGGAAATGGAAAATTATTGTATTAGTGAGCCATTGGAGGTGTCACCACAGCTACACAACCAGATTACATCATGTACACATGTACTTGCCAATTTGTGGAACAATGCATACATTTTGACATGCATTCAAGAAAAGAGGGCATATGTGGCATGAAGCTTTGTGTACAAGTATCAACCAGCTCTGCACATTTCTGTGCCATGACCCAATGGAACGGTATATCTGCTGCATGTGATCTACACATTTGTCAGCACTGTTTTTAAAACAGAGGCAGTGTGAACACATTAATGGTAGTGCAAATGAAAGCACAATTGCCCAAAAGTGCTATGTTGTCTGATTTGAGCACGTTAGTCAATGTTACGCAAGGATCACCATCATGCACCTGATCCATCAGTGAACTATTGTGTATTTCATGTGTGACACATTCAGATGACCAACTAGTAACATGTGAATTTGCAGTACTGTTGAGCATGTCACCGTAAAGAGCATATAATAGACATTATGTACACACAGTCTGAAAATCAAAAACTCCATGTTTTTGAAGGTGCCCCTGTGTGAATGGTTCTGTGTGATGATGAGTGCGCTTAGCAGTGTAACAATGTCAAACACTCATCAACTAAATGCAGTGTGAAAGGATGTCTGATGCATGATTTGAGATTGTCCTATGCTTATTTTCTCATGCATGCTTCGGCACAGAGTCTGCAATAGTCTGTTCAAGACTATGTTGTGATTACAAAACTTTCCAGGGCTACTGATGCTTGATTATTTGCATCAGCATGGAAATGATTCACAGGATTCATCATCAAATAGACAAGTATTTGATGTGACAGATTTATATACCAACAATATATGTTACATTGTAAGAGTGTTCCTGATAAACTTGTTGAGGTTTCATCATGTCATTCAGCCCTCTGTAACACATAATCATGGTGTCATTGTGGTAATGTGACATGCTCTCTGAACAACTAAATGTCAATATCAACTGGAACTGCTATTAGACAGGACAATTACCAACATGCACATCAGTGCTGTGCGTCAACGTGTACCAGGTCTGTTCATACACATCTACATCATTACTCAAATCTATCTTCTCAAATGTGTACACTCTGGGATGTACCTACAATGCCTGGAGTGATCTACAAAGTTAGTATTGATGGGCCCTTCATTCATTTACTCACTATCTACCATATTCCTCAGGAAAAGCATTCCATGCAAAGGGAAATTATTAAACATGTTGTAGCAGTGGACATGCAACAAGTCCACAAGCTGACCTGTACACATGACACCATGTGAAGGAGCCAGGATCATTGTGAGTTTTTTTTATCAGCTCATGCCCAATACATGACATGTGTCTGAACATTGTAACTAAATCACATATTAAATTGAATGTGTCGTGAGTACACACAGACACAGCTTATGTAAAAACACTGGGGGATATGTACAAGGAAGTGGCGGAGAGAGGCGTTAGCCCTAATGGCTTTAGCCTCTCTCTGTGCCACTTCTGAAAAGCAAGGCTGAACCATATTGCAAGGGTGTCTGCTTGCAGGGGAGGATTGTTCATGTAAAGGAAGGGGGACCTTCCTGTTCATGAACAATCCATGGCATTTTGCTTTTACCATGTGTACTGCACAAGGCAGCAAACATGCAAAAAGCAAAATCTAGGAGAAATAATGCATTTTTTCTTGTTTAGCCAACTTAAGACCAGGTTTTACCAGGTCTTAATTTTGGCCCTGCCTCCTATGTACGCCACCCTTGTACAAAGGGGGCAACGTCAAATACAATGGGTGTTGCCGTGGAACGCCCACCGCAACACCCACTGCCCACCACCTTTCACACTAACCACAGCGTGAAAGTGGGCCTCATTTACAAGGCATCGTTAATCGACGTTATGTGGCTTAACGCTGCCTTGAAAATAAGGCGCAGCCCCCATTGCCACCACAAAGTCAATAAAAGTAACATTGTGGTGGCCATAGGGGCTTGCACCATTTTGTGGTGACACAGTTGATGCCATGGGGGCAAATATCATATGGTGATGGTAGCACATTCTATTTAGTTTTCAATAAGATTGTATGTGGATTTTTTGTCAATAGTTCATGTCTAAATGCCACATCACTTTGCATAATGATAATCAACAACAGATGTGACATGTCCAGTGGAACAAACTTATCATCATATACAACAGTCTCCACTTGAAATTGGCTGCTGCAGATATGGAACACTTGCACAATAATGTCAGGGCACATAGATGTTTGTGATGCTGTGTGATTGGCTCTATGACATGGCTATGACATCACCCACATCATGGACTCTGTGCTTGCACATAGTTAGGGTGTTGTGAATCATATGAGGCGTTGCAACATCATGTCAAAAATATCAATTCTGTCCTCCAGCATCACATGATGCTGATGTGCATTACCCTTGACTTCATGCTGCATCATCACCCCAGAGGTGATTTTCATGTGATGCACACCCACACTGTGTACTTCAACATACAGGGCCTGTGGCATTGCTTGCATATGTCAACACATATAATCAAAAGTTGGGGGCGATACACTCACCTGTGGCGTGTGGGTCCATGAATGCATCCGCATCTCCTTGTGTGATCAAGGGTCTTCCTGCTGTGGAAAAAATGTGGAAATTACAATTAATGTCATTGACTTCACATTTTGCAACAATCACATACGTCATTGATGTTTTCATGATACAATTTCTGTCATTGTAATGGTCATGTGTGTTGCCACGTTACATAAATTTTGCAATCTGCTAAGCCTGTCTTATCCGTAAAACACATGTCAATTTAACACTGGTGGCCTAATGGACATCCATGACACGGTCTGAGTGACCAAACATACTACGACCTGCCCCATTGCTTCATGAATGTAAAATCTACTATCACACCTTGTTAGAAATGGGGGTCTCTAATTGGCAGAGGTAGGTACCTTTGTCCAAATAGGGACCCTTGCTTCTAGTCAGGGTAAGGGGGATACACACTTGAGATAACCCCTGCTCAACCCCTTGGTAGCTTGGCACAAGCAGAGAGGCTTATCCCAAAGCCAATGTGTAAAGTATTTTTTACCAACACTCACAGTAACACAGTGAAAACACCACAAAAGGACACCACACCAGTTTAGCAAAATGAAGTATCTTTATCTAAACGAAACAAGACCAAAACGACCAAAATCCAACATACACAGTTAAAACTATGATTTTCAAAAGGTTTCAAGAACTTGTACCATAGAAAACTATGGATGCGTGACTTTTTACCAAAGTACCTGTAGATGCGTCAAAGTTCCAAAAGCCAAACAGCCGCAGAGTCGGAAAACAAAGAGAAGCGACACTCCTGAGACCTTGGGGAGGTGATGCGACAGTCCCGCTGCACACAGAGGAAGGGTTGCGTCGAATCTGGTCTGTACGGGGAGTGATGCGTTGATTCTTCGTGACGGTTCCGGTCCGCAGGTGATGCGTCGGACCAACTTGCCGCACAGGTACGATGCGTGGAAATCCGGGATGCGTCGGCGATCAATGCAGCAGCGTCAAGCGGAACTACGTCGGTCCTCTTCAGCCGCGATTCCCTCAATGCATCAATTCTTGCAGCGGCGACAGGCACTGCTGCGGTTTCCGTAGCGGCGCGGTGATGCATGGAAATTCTTCTCGTGCCGTGGAGATGCGTCAGGAAAACAGCTGCAAGAAGAGCGATGCGTCGATTTCTGTAGTTCTTTGAGTTTCTTCTTTCTTCCAGCTCCCAAACAGCAGCAACCATCTCCAGAGGCCCAAAACTGATACAGGCACCTCTTGGCAGGTCAGAACTCGCAGCAGCAGAGTTCAGGGGAGCTGGGGGTGAAGTCTTTGTATCCCTGAGACTTCAGAAGAGGAGGCCAGCACACTTCAGGCCCTTGGAGATCTCCTTCAAGCAGGGGACACAGCACACAGCAAAGTCCTTCTCCTTTCCTTGGCAGAAACAGCAACTGCAGGCCAACCCCAGACACACAGCATGGGCAGTACTTCTCCTCAGTCTCTCCAGCTCTTCTCCTTGGCAAAGGTTCCTCTTGAATTCCAGGAATTATCTAAAGTTCAGGGGTTTTAGGTCTAATACTTATACCCCAAAAAGTCTTTGTTCTCTTTGTGCAAGGGGCTCCGAGCCCAGTTCAAACCAGTTCTGGGGGCACTCTGCAAGTGTTATGTTATGTTATGTATGGGGTATTTGTATAGCGCATGGCTACCCGTAGGCGTCCCAGCGCTAGCAGAGGAACCAGACAGATCACAGCAGTTTAGTAGGTGGGGTTTTGAAAGAACCAAGTTTTCAAAAGTTTACGGAAGGACAGGAGGTTGGGTTCTGAACGTAAATGGAGGGGGAGAGCGTTCCACAGCTTGGCAGCAGTATAATAGAAGGACCGGCCACCACTTCTCATCCTTTTAATTTTAGGGACAGAGGCTAAGTAGAGGTTGGTTGATCGGAGGCATCTGTTAGGATGATAGGGGAGATGATGGAACGAATGATGGAAGGGCCTTTCTTCCAGAAGGACTTATGAGCAATACATAAGGACTTGAACTTTATTCTTTCCTTAATCGGGAGCCAGTGCAAGGTCTTCAGGGCAGGTCTTGCAGAGTGGCTGTTGGTAATCTTAAGGAGCATACGTGCTGCGCAGTTCTGAAAAACTTGCAATTTGTTTGTAGTAGCCACTGGGGCTCCCAGCTACAGAGCGTTTCCGTAATCGAGGCGGGAGAGGATCAAGGCCTGGACCATGAGTCTCCTTGCTGAGAAAGGGAGGAGCGGGAGGATTTTACAGAGCATTCGTAGAGTGCCATAGCAGAAAGCGGCCAGTTTCGTCGCCTGATGATCAAATGTGAGTGACCGATCTAACCACATGCCCAGACTTTTGATCTGATTTTTGGGCGTGGGTGGGGAGCCGAGACAGCTTGGCCATGCTGATCCGATGTCAAAAATGGGTAAATTACCCAGCAGCATAAGCTCCGTCTTGTCTCCAATCAATTTGAGAAAGGAGGATTCCATCCATTTAGCGATTCTTTCCAGGCAGGGGCCTAGGATGGGCGAGGTGTTTTTTGGGTGATTTAAGGCCACTACTAATTGGGTGTCATCGGCGTAGGTGACAATTTCAATCCCGAAAGGGAGGACAATCTGTGCCAGGGGGCTCATATAAACATTAAACAGTCGGCCTCAAGGACGAGCCCTGAGGGACGCCGCAGCTAAGTGAGATACGTTTTGAAATGTTGTCTCCTTCAAAGATTTGGAAGGTCCTATCCTCAAGAAAGGACTGCAGCCAGGTGATAACACCGCCCGATAATCCAACATTCCTCAGCCTGCGGATCAAGATGTCGTAGTTGACAGTGTCGAAGGCGGCACTGAGGTCCAAAAGGATGATAACTGTCGATCCACGTTGGTCGATAATCTTTTTGGACTTTTCTACCACTGCCAATAAAGCAGTTTCGGTCCCATGTTGGGGGCGGAATCCAGTTTGCGAAGGGTGGAGTATATTGTGAGATTCGAGGTAGGTAGAAATAACTGAGTTTACATGTTTTTCTAGCATTTTACTGACCATAGGGAGAAGGGAGATGGGGCGGTAGTTTCCAAGAGTGTGAGGATTGAGGCTGGGTTTCTTCAATAGCGCTGTCACCATGGCGTGTTTCCACAGTGGCGGTACTAGCCCGGTCGAAATAGAGGAGTTAATCAACTTCAGTAACACCGGGAGGACTACTTCCCAAACCTTACTTAGAAATTGAGGGGATGCCGGGTCACTGAGAGAGCCGAATTTTACCGGGGCATAGATGTGTACCAGAGTGTCCATATCCATCAAGGGAATTTCCTTGATATCCTGAATTTTATTAGAAAAGAACTCTGCCAGTTCATCGCACCATGCCGGAGACTCCTCGTGGGGGGCATCCATAACCGGCAGCTTTAAAAGATGCTTCGCAATCTTGAAGATTTCACGGGGGAATTTGATACTGAGTTAATTCTTTCCTCATAGTAGGGTGCCTGTGCATCTTTCACTTTGGATTGATACATTTTTATGGAGTCCCTATATTTCTGTTTACTTATTACATCATAGTCTCTTCTCCATTTCCTCTTAAGTCTCTTGCAAATTTGTTTGTACTCATGTAACTTGGGGGAGTACCACAGAGAAGGGTTATTCCTAGCTTTTTTATGAATGCATTTCTTAGGTATGACTAGGTCCAGGGAGGAATCGATCCAATGGTTAAATTTGTCATTCGCGGCAGTGGGATTGGAGTCTAAAGAAGGCATTGAGTTTTTCAGAGCTGATTTCCAAGAGTCCAGCGGAAGGTTGGACCAAAAACGTTTCCAGCGTCTGGTCCTGCCACTGGCAGGGGGGGTGGGGTGGGTTTCGGGATATCCCAGGAGAGGGGGATCAGAAAATGGTCTGACCAAGGCATTGGGATCGGGTCTCCTACTGAAAGTTCCCTACTGTTAGAAAAGATAGGATGTAGGAGGTGCCCTTTCTCATGGGTGGTGCAGGTGACATTTTGCTTCATTTGAATAGCTAGGAGATTCTGGACTAGGTCAGACACAACTGGGTCCGAGGGATCATCAAAATGCAAGTTGAAATCTCCTAGTAGAGTGAAATTGGAGGGGGAGCTTGCCAAGTTGGTGACGATTTCTGGTAAAACAACAAGTGCACAACAACATCCATTGTCAGTGTGAGCCTTGGCTCCAGTCACACCACAGGGGGGCGGAGCTAGCATTGTGGAAGGCAGGCACAGCCCTATTCAACTACAGGTGCTACTCCTCTTACCACTCCAAATGCAGATCAGGCCTCTTCAGCCTAGTGCTGCCTCATCCAGACTCCTGGAGCCACTGCACCTCCCCAGCCCCTGTCACTCCAAAGCCAGACAGTCAATCCACAAACAGGCAGAGGCACACAGGATGGTTGAACAAGAAAATTAGCCACTTTCTAAAAGTGGTATTTTCAAACACACAATTTGAAAACTATCTTTACTAAAAGATGTGTTATTAAATCCTGAATTCAGGGATACTAAACTCCATTTTTCTATCTTATCCCTATGGGAAGATATGCTTGTAAAATGTTACAAAGCATTCCCCATTCTGTCCTATGGGGCAAGATAGCCTTTCAATAGTGAAAAACTAAATTGGCAGTATTTCACTATCAGGACATATTACACACACCAGTACATGTCCTACCTTTCACATACACTGCACCCTGCCCAGGGGGGTACCTGGGGAGCTACCATAGGGGTGTCCTACGTGTCCTACGTGTAAGAAAAGGGAAGGGTAGGGCCTGGCAAGTGGGTGCACTTGCCAAGTCGACATGGCAATTAACAAACTGCGCGCAGGGACCGTGGTGGCAGGCCTGAGACATCTTTTCAGGGCTACTCATGTGGGTGGCACAATCAGTGCTGCAGGCCCACTAGTAGCATTTCATTTACCAGCCCTGGCACACTCAGTGCACTTTACTAGGGACCTACTGGTAAATCAAATATGCTGATCATGGATAACCAATCACAATAACAATTTACACAGAGAGCATATGCACTTTAGCACTGATCAACAGTGGTAAAGTGCCCAGAGTCCTATAGCCAACAAACACAGGTCAGGAAAAAATAGGAGGAAGAAGCAAAAAGTTTGGGGATAACCCTGCAAAAAGGGCCATTTCAAACACACCTCAATAGACGTGACGTTTGAGGCTAAAATCTGTTTTTCAACTACACACAGGTATGTCACAGGCTTTGACATGTTGGTGACCCACATTGTGTAACTCACAGAAAGTATCGGCCAGTTGATCATGTGAAGTGTACCAAACAAAAATGATGTCGGGGTGGCACAGTATGCCATGACAGGCAAGCTATTTTGCCAAATGGCAATTTCAGTGATGTGTGCGTATATCTTGATCTCAACATTATTGGTGTTCTGTGCATTCATCCTCTGATGTGATACGATGTTGGTCGTGTACTTACCACCTTGCATCCCAACGATGATTCCCAGGTGATCCAATAGGTCCCCCTCACGCCCTGTCACTGGTGCTTCCACTGCTGGACACTCCTGTCCACACCAAACATGTTGTGCATCTTCTCCCGGATGTGCGCCCATCTCACTTTCCACACTTTAACATCGTACCCCTGTAGGATGCATCCCCCAGCCTCTACCATCCTGGGCAGGTAAAATTTAACAAGCCAGAGGAAGGCCCCCCAAGGTTCTCCCTACCCTGACCCAACATCCCCAAATACAAACTTTCCCCAAGGCAAACCACAGTCATCCAATATTAACTATTTAACTATACAATGACACCCCAGAGAAGTACACCCAACAAAACAATCAGACAGTCATAATTAAAATGTAGGGACAGAAGGAACACAGGACTTAACAAGGACAGCATGCACAGTACACTACACACAGAACTCTCTCAAACACAACAAGACCAGCAGACACCTTCCAAAACCTCCACAACTCCCAAAAGACAGTAACAGTTTGGCTGAAAGAGAAAGTGAAAGTGTAACTCCTCAATGTGCCAGGATGCAGACTGACATCATTTCCTGTCAGTTTCCGGCCCGTTTTCTTGTTTTGCAACGATTTGTCTCACGCCTAGGCCGGAGCAGGAAGATTTCATGTGTATATCTGTATTTAGCTAGATTTTTCGTGCCGGAAATGGAAAATATTGCCGCAAACGTTGATTTGCGCTTATTTTTTTTATCGCTTATTGATACATGATTAATATATGTACCATTTCAAGGGATTTATCTGGACTACACACAATATGTATTTGTGATGAGATCTGTGTGTTGTACTTTTATGTGTTGTATCTGAAATGTACATGTATGAGTGGTCCTGAGCCATTAGGAGACACTATTTACTCACATTGGTGTCTGTTCATGACTGGACATGTGTGTACGTAGACCCATGCCAGTGAGTCACACATTAGTGTTGGCATTGGTGGCATGTGTCACTACATGTGAGCCTATGACATCACACATTGCTGTGATGTTTGTGGCAGTATGATGGTCTTGCTACACAAATGTACTTGACCAACGGGCAGTCACTACTTGTCTATGAGATCTGCAGATCTGCAAAGCAGCATGCAATGCACAGCTATGGCTGCACATTCACATTTGAGTGTATGAATAGCTGGAGACACAGTGGATGACATCGATGACAGTCTGTGCTACGGCACTTATGGCTTCATTTTCACAAGATATGTCTATGCATTTCATGCAGTGCTATGCTTTACATGGTCTCTGGTCAGTGTGCAATGACCATCTCCATTATCAAGATTACCTGAAATGCTAGGAAATGTGTTATATGGTGTGAGTATGTTCTTGTGTACGCAACACCACAAGCAAAGTCCTGCATGTCAGCAATGAGCTCATATTATCTGGTATGTTAAAATATGTTTTGAATGGACAGATACCATTGATAGTTATTTTTAGTGTTGTGTGTACACATATTATTAGTACCCTATGGAATACAATATCATACAGACACAGCTCAGATAATGCATACTTATATGTGTTTAACAGATAGCATAATGGAAGTGAAATGTCAGATTTAAGCATTACTCTACAAGACCCAGCTTCACATGTGAACATGTCATTGTTACTTTGGAATGGCATGGCTGCACTTTGCATGTCACAGTCATTGCAAAAGCAGAAGTAACAATGCCTGTTTGCACAAGCAGTCCACATGGGCTGAGGATTATGGTGTGCCTTTGTATGAGACCTTGGTCTCTACACACAGATACTGCTGAGTTACCGCAGAGTGACAGGGATGACAATGCCTGCGTTGTGCATGTTATGGTAGTCCCATTTTCTGGACCTTATTGCATGAACAATGAACATTACATGATGCAAGTCTTGTCATGTTATTGTTTTAACATCAGTGACATGCAAACTATGCATGTTGCAACTTGTTGTGCTCATAATTGAAGGCTGCTACTGGTAAGGTACAAATGTTAGTGTGCATTGCAGGACACACACAAAGAGTACACTGATGTGACAGATCCTTTCTCTTTGAATGTCATCTCAACGTATTTAAGCAAGAGTATGTTGCACAGCCCGTCAGAGTCAAGGATGAGGCCCATCTGCTCTACAAGATTTGGGATGCAGGGAACATGTGATAAGGCAAATTAGAGTGTCCACTTGCGTCCCCTGCATCAGTATTTAGAATTGCATTGTTTGCATTCCATGCTGTACCCTGTGTTTCATTAGCTTTGCTCAGCAAGGATTATGCTTGCTGAGTCAGTGAGTCAGAGAGAGTGTTCTATATTGACGCCTGCTGTAGTATTGAGTTGTTACTAATGGTTGTGAGTGAAGGAGAGGAGGACAAGGGGTTGTATTTGCAGTTTATCCTGGTAAAAACGTACAAGTTTTACATGGACAATATGGGACATGTGATCTGCTTGCATATGTTGCCATTCAAGAGGCAAACATGTGTTGCATCCTATCAACAACACATGTTATTGAGCACTTTGTTGTATGTTGTGTTTACATGGATTATTGATGTTTTGTCCACTGCTATATGTGATAGCTGAGTGGCACATTTTTTTTTTGTTACCTTTCACTTGACAGATATATGAACCTGTGATGTAATAAAACAACCATACAGGACTTTTGTGTATTGATATTTTATTAGACAAATTGAGAATCTTTTTTATTGAAAGAAATATACATGTGAAGTGATATTTGTTTCCTTTGATTATGTAAAAAAAATACATATTATTTGATCTCTTCTTGCTGTTCCAGCAGCAGAAGGTGTGGTGTATCTAGCATCTGCCTCTTCGTCCTGGACATCATATGGGTTGTCCTGCTCCTCCTGGTCTTCATCCAATGGCGTGTTTGTGCGTACGCAAATATTGTGTGGAATGCAACAGGCCATTATGATCTTGCAAATAAGCTCAGGATTGTACAGGAGTCTGCCCCCGAAACATCTAGGCACCGGAACCTGGATTGGAGGACTCCAAATGTCCATTCAACTATGGCCCTTGTGCGTCCCAGTGCAACATTGTAGTCTCTCTTGGCCTGTGTGTGTGTCACTCTGAGTGGCGTCATCAGCCATGGCGTGAGTGCATATCCTTGATCACCTGAAACAGATTAAAGAGATATGTGTCCATTACTATATGTGCCTGCTGTGTTTGCAGTGTGCCTTTTTTGGTGTGTGTGCATTGTGCAAGTTTGTACTTTCTGGTTTGTCATGTTGAGTTTCCAACAATTTACCAGCATCTGTGAAATGAACTTGCCTATACTTGACAGACTACACATCACCATGTTGTCATTGTCCAGGTCTTGTGTATTGCCTCCATGTTGTGACTGTCAGGATGTATGGGTCAATGAAAAGGCACATGATAGTTTCTTCACAGGCCTGTTGCACAAACAGAACGTCTCCTGTGCACATATTGTGGAGGGTGCACCATTGGCACATGTTCCTGATTAGGCTTCCACCTTGACTTTTTGATGAATACTATGTTGGTACATCATCTGGGGACATCATTGGTAGTCATTGTGCCTGGGGTAACTGAGAGTGAAAATCCTTGTCTGCTACACGTTGGACTCATTGTGGGATCTTTACATCCAGCTTACCACAAAGGTGGGTCAGTGTCTAGGTGACAGTGGTACTGCTACCTGGTACACTTGACTTACTGGGACATTTGAAGACAACATACATATGCATTGATGACCTTGTGCATGAGTTGACTTAGACTCTACATGTATGCATGCTGTGGTATGACACATCAATTTACCCTTGTGTGTGTCTGTTCCCAAACAACACACATTATGATTTATTTTTTGTGCATCAGTTTGCTACACCTCACCAGGGGATACATGTGGATGCACAACATGTGTTGAGAATGTGATTTGGATAGTTTATATGCTCTTCTTATGCATGCTCCATTCTGTAACAACACACACTGATGTTCTAAGCAACTTGTGATTTTATTTGTGGGCAGTTAGTGCTCCCTTAATTCAGCAATACTTGCAGAACCATGATGCAGGTACACCCACTGCATGGTTCTTGGCTGACTGTGTTTTTGCATGTCAGCTAATTGTGCACTTTCACAAATGAGAGCAGGGTGAACTGTCATCTTGTTGTACATATGGTACATGTGTTGATTTCAATATGTATGTGGCACAGCAGAAGCATATGTTCTGTGTCATGTATTGCATTGATTAATAAAAAATGTGTCCAAAGAGTTCTGCTAAATATATGTTACAACTATGCCATAGTGGTTTGTGTGACATTTTCATGGCTCTTCCCTTGTTGGGCTGTTTTCCAAATTTCTTGATTAATTTGCATTGTGTGTTTGTGTATATAGTTTGAGCAAGTTCCAAGGCATGTTGTATTACATTGGCTACCTGTGCATTGTCTCATATTTGAGCTACATGCTTGTGTACTTGAGATGTGTGGTGTGTTCAGTTTGTACTTACCAACGAGCAGTCCATTTCAATAAGTGCCATTCTCAAACCGCTGGTTGATGACCGATTGGCGAAATATGTATAAGTCATGCACACTGCCAAGGAACTTTGCAACAACATTGATGAACAGGCCCAGGTGGTCCACAATTGCCTGAACATTAATGGAATGTGTGTGCTTCCTGTTCCTGTATATATGTGCAGTGTCCGCAGGAGGCACAAGTAGAACATGGGTGCAGTCAATTGCCCCTAACACATGAGGAAACCCAGAAATGTCAAGTTGTTCCTGTGCAGTGTAGGGGAAGTGTAGGTGCTGTGGCATCAGGCTGATAATGGCATCCAAGACTTTGGGGAGGAACCTGGAGAAGGATGACTGTGAGACTCCACCCACTCTGCCAGTGGTTGGTTGAAAGGTATCAGAGGCCAACATGTGCAGCACTGCAAGTAGCTTTGTCTGCGGAGGGATGTTTGTGCTGCGCTGTGATGGTGCCTGCAGCCTTGGTGCTATCTGTGTAAATATGCGTGAGATGGAGGTCCTTTTCAGCCTGTAGTGTGCTATCACATCCTCTGGCTGGAGGTCTATCAGGGTGATGCATTGACGGTACACCCACTCTCTTCTTTGGCGCTGCCTCTGTGGTGTTCCTGGTGGCGGGGGCAGTGGTGGTGGTTGTTGTGATCTTCTTGGAGCTACAAGCTGCAAGAGTAGTACCTCCATGGCATCATTAGGTGAGCGAACGAGGGTCTGGGATTGTCTCCCTTATGTACAGGTGTGTTTGCAGCATTTTTTAGACCAGCTTTTTTCTGGTCTTAAAATCCAGCCGCTAACTAGCTTTAGAGTGAGTTTTTTTTAAGTATCGCCGAACCAATAAATCATTGTCAATATCATGAAGTAGGCTTTGCAGGAATTTTTACATGGGAACGCCCACCTTGCATCTCATTTTCGTTAAGTCCCGCTAACAGAAGTGCCAATCCGAAAAATGCACGTTTACGCAAGTAAACTGCAGCTAACTGAGGTTAGTGGGAACTTGTAAATACGGCGATAAGAAAAAAGCTGATGTAGCGTCAAGAAATTGATGCTACGGCGGCGTTAACTCCTTGTACATATGCCCCATAGTTTCCCAGCGCAACCAACTGAGACCGCTCAGACATAAAGGAGCCCAGCAGGGAGAGTGCCTTATCCCTGATCCCGATGGAGACTAGACTGACCAACAGCAGCTCATGATTAAACGTATCAAAAGCTGCTGATAAGTCCCAAAGGATCAGGGCAGTGCTACCCCCACCATCTAAGGTCTGTCTGAGCTCCTCAGTAGCTATAACAAGAGCCAGCTCTGTGCTATGGTAAGCACGAAATCCAAATTGGGAGGGATCCAGAATAGCATTATCATTAACAAAGGAAGACAATTCAGTGTTAATCGCTTTCTCTGTCACTTTTGCGGGAAAGGGGAGTCTCGACATAGGTCTGTAGTTAAAGGTTTCCTTAGCATCCAGATTAGGTTTTTTAGTAAGGGAAGTATGGAGGCTTTCTTCCACTCCATTTGAAAACGCCCTGAAGTAAACATGGCGTTACAAATAGCCGTAAGGGGAACAGCTATGATTTCCAGAGACAGATGCAGAATTTTTGGGGGGCCGGGATCTGAGGGAGAACCTGATTGGATTGCGCCAATAATTTTGGTAATCTGTTCGGTAGTCAAGGCAGTAAAAGATGAGAGGACTGGGTGTCTGATTCTACTGTGGATTGTATCTTGTTGAGTTGGGCAGGAGTCTGAGTCAAGCAGTTGTCTTGGAGCACAAAGGTGTCAAATACAGACTTAACCTTGTGCTGAAAGGATTCAGCTAGGGAGTTACAAAACTCCTGACTGGCGTTAGTGTCTAGTGCTGGCAGTTTAGACAAATTCTTTAGCATGGTAAATAAAGCTTTAGGGCATCTATTGGCCGCTCTGATTTTCTCGGTGAAGTAGGACGCCTTTTCCCTAAGGATAAGTTTCTTATACATTTGAAGGAATGATTTATATTCCGTTTTAGTGAGTGACTTGTCCTCAAGTCTCCATTTCCACTCCAGTTTATGGCATAGTTGCTTCTGAGCTCTGTGAATATCATTAAACCAGGGTTCAGAGGGTGAGCACCTGAAACTATGACAATTTTTAGGAGGGTCTAATTGCGTCATGGCTAAATCAAGCCAGAAGTGGTACTTAGCTGCAGCTTGATCAGGGTCGGTGGACGTAGGCAGTAGCGTTTCTAAAAGAAGAGGGTTTAGCATTTTAGCCTCTAGTTTATTCCATGGACAACTGACAAAAGATTCCCTGAGGGTTTTGGAGTGTTTCTTATGGGGCAGTAAAATTTCAAAGAAAACTGCCTTATGATCAGACCAGATCAAAGGCAGGAATCTAGTCCATCTTAGATGAGGGTTGTCAGAAAAGATCCCGTCTAGACAGTGTCCAGCGATGTGTCGAACCCTTTACAAGTTAACATAAACCCACACTGGCCATCTCATCAGTATCAGGGTCGGTGGCATTTCCCAAGTGGAAATTGAAGTCGCCTATTATGAGCAGACATATGACACAACTTCCTTGTGAAGTGGAAAAGAAGTTAATAATTGTATGGATGCATTAATGACAATTGTTGGAAGACAATTCTGGCCAAAAGTTAAGCCCCCTGGTTTGTCTGAACAATTAATTCAGGAAACTAATGTTTGGTTGGAATGTTGGACTCCTGTAAGGATGTTTTAGTTTGGTGTACAGGATGACAGAATATGGACATATTAGGAGGAACAAGCCTCTCACATTTTATTCCACTGTGATAGATAAATATTTCTTTGGGCTTAAGTATTTTAGGACAAGAGCTGATTTTGTACGCAGATTTACATTAAACAAAAAATGCATGTAATGTGGTTGGGATGTAAGCATTATGACTTCCATCAAAGGTTCAAAAGTGTATTAAACAACGTTTATTATGGTGGAAGGGCGTGACTGTGCTCATCACATATGTTTTTGTGGGGCCCAGGCCTGGCATATTCTTTAGCGTGCTGCCCAAGAACAAAAATCCTTCTGCAAGTGCTTACAGTAAAATGAACCAGTTTGTCCATTTCACTCCGGACACGTGCACTTCGGGGGTTATCCAATGTGGCATGCTCTGCGCTTTTAATTCTTTAATTCCCATAGTGAGTGGATTTGGGACATTCTGTGCAATGAAACATTAGACAGGAGTTATATGAATGTCACTTACAACCCCAATAAGAGAGTGAACAACAAGGCTAACTGATCTCCTCTGCTGAACCTGATCGCTGCTGCCACGTAGTGCTTTTCCGGAGCACAAATGTACATTAAGTTTCAGGATTGTTTTGTTTATTTCATTCACGTTAAGTTTCAGAATTATTTAGTTGCCATCAGAGAGGAGCCATGGGAAAAACATGTGACTCCTGTTTCTTTCACCAATGCTTAATTTGTACTAGTGTTTGACGGTGCTCAGCACCAGCACTTAATTGTTAACACTGTCACTTACTTACAACAGTCCACTACATGGTGGTTCTCTCTGTCTATTTTTGAGGGGAGCACATTAGTTTAACAATTAAATACACATTAAAAAAATCTTCTAGCACATCCAGACCACTATTACTGCTTTGGGTGGCCTGGAATTTTTCAAACTGTGACATTAATATGAGTATGATGGTTAATGGGGAGCATTTATACTACAATGTGGAATTGATGGTTGTTACAGTCAGTAGTGCAAGCTGCAGTGGCCTCCTGAGCAATACTCGGGACCTGTCACTTGTTTATTTACAAATTAAGCACTGACTTTCATTGAGCACGAGGGTTGAGGGAGAAACACAACAGAGGGGAAATAGACAGAGAGAGATTTGTGACAGTGGAAAGACAGGGGGGCTTTATTAGACACATATCGGAAGTCTGACACAAGACAGGATAGAAGAGACATAGGGCGAGTAAGAAAGACATAGGAAGCATGGGCAACCTTATTGTCGGTACAGCAGGTGCAATAGAACCGAGGCCCAGTGGCTTTGGGGTCCACTACACCCTAATTTTGCTTTTTGTTTACTACTCTACAGGTGGGCCATTGCAGGGGCGGCTCCTCCACTAGGGGGGAGGAGCGTCGCCTCACTGCTTTCTCACAGTGCGAGAAGCAGAAACATAAAATGGTAATAACTTCCAGTTATTACCATTTTATGTGTGTTTGGGGGTGGGAGGGTGGGCCGGGCTGCTCTGCAACCAAGACAGGGGAGGAGTGGTGTGCACACTCCTGAGTGTGCAAAGACTGTTTGCTCGGACCTCTGGGGCCGCCCAAACCAATCATGCACACTCTACCCTTCTCCATGCAGACTGCAATGCAGCCTGCATGGAGAACATGGCCTCCCCATAAGCCGCTGGCTGGCCGGCGTCCTGACCAATCACAACGCTGCTTGCAGCGTTGTGATTGGCCTAGGGGAGGGAGCCTGGCTGCCTGATCCTGTTGCTGCCGGAGGGAGGAAAGCAGGAGAGCAGAAGCAGTGAAGACGCAGGACCCGGCCGGCGGAAAGGTACGTTTAATTTTTTTTGACTATTTATTATTTTTAAATTAAACCGCCCGCGCGACCCCCCATCCTGGCGCGACCTCCTGCCCCCCCACCCGCGAGCCATGCCGACCGCGACTGGGCCATTGGAAGGAAAGGGGGGCTGGGAGGAGTGGGGAGGGGAGGAGATGAGAGGAGAGGAGTGTGAATAAATATGCACACATTTTAGTAGACAACATAGTATAATGAATGAATTGTTCTGCAGCATTATAGTACATAGAGGATTGTTTTACAAGCATCTTCTCGGAGGCAGCAAGAAATGTGTATTACATGTAGAGCTCATGAAATGGTTAACAAAGTTTTAGAATAGAGACTAGAAGAGAAAGATGAGAAAAAAAGAGATACAGAGTAAATAGTTTGTGATAAAGGTAGAACTATGCGTGAGCCTCATTTGCTGCATAACTGAACATTAATACAAGTAATGACTACGACCCAGTCTGCATGTTCTGTTTTACCTGAGGACATGTTGGTTCGTATATCTTGTGGCTTAGCAGGATTTTGTAAGGCCTGGTGGAGGTAGGAGAAAAGGGTGGGATGCAGGTTTGATGGGGGCCCCCATATTTTACCATACAGGGAGGGCTCTAATCTTTTTTTTACACCTCTGATCTAAACATGCAGGAGCACACTCCCAGGATGAGTCCCTTCTCTCTTATCTTCTCATACCTGAGCGGACCTTTATGGATCATCACACCACGGAGAGCTAGGCAGTATCACTGTCCAGACAGTGAGTAAGGCGAAGCAATGATTAAATGAAGTGAAGCATAGAGCAGGCAGGAAGTTTATTAAGTTTATTAAGTGAGGGAGAATCACTGTGTAGACAGTGAATAAGGGTGAGAGAGGGAAGTACTATGCAGATACTACATGGAGTGGAGGAGGAACCCTATGCAGACAATGAGTGGGTTTATTCAGAGGCACTCACTAACCAGACAAAGTCATAGTGAGGGAAACACTGTGCCAATGATCCATGATGAAGAAGCACTGTGTCGTTTTTTATAGCTTTGGAGATGGGTCATGAGCTTGAATGTTTGATCTGGTTTTAAGAACTTGAGTGATGCTTTATATCCTGGCGGACAGTCCATTGTTAGAACTGGACGACAGAGTAAATGACTCCATCGCCCTGGTGGAGGGAACACGTGCCAGATTTATAAATGGCCGCCTAGCTGGCTGCCATTTATAAAGCATTGCCAGGAACCACCGTCACTGTGGTTCTTGTCAATGCATTTCGCTGTTCGGTGCAGGGCTCTGTCAACATGACGAAACCCTGCACCAAGCCGTTTTCTTATTTTATTTTCAAAAAGAAAATCCTGAAACAGTATTTTCTTTTTCAAAATAAAAAATCAATTGCTCCATTCACCATGGGAGACCTCTGTTGAATGCATTTGTGTGCCTACGAAATGATGCAGTGACCGTGGAATCACTTGTATTTTGGTTTTTTAATAGCCATGCTGTCTAGCAGGTGTGATACTGTACATCATGCCTAAAAAAGATTGGCTAAGCCAATAGATCTTATAGGTGAGACCTATTGGCTATACCAGTGCTTGTTTTAGAGATTGTTCACAATAGAAGATGCCCAGGATGTCCATAACCTACAGACCTGGATAATGTAAGACAGTATATCGAGTTTGATCAACTTCGGTGTGTGTGAAGTGGATTTCATCTGGGCCCCATAGACAAAGTCTGGTTATCGGGGTCAGAAAATTATTTTTTTTTTTAAGTGCTTTGCAAGGTACAGTATCACAAACACACACAAGAAGCAATACTGGGGCCGAGAGCAGCACCTTCATTAAAGGGGTCGAGCTCCCACTCCCCTCAGATTGTGCCCATGTACAGTAGGGTTACTATGAGCTGTTGCCCCCTGAGTTTAATTACTGGCCCTTCAGCTGCCTCCCGACTGCCCCTTCCGTGGAGTTCTGAATTTCAGAACAGAGCCGTCTGTTAGGTGCCTTGTTTCCTGTGGGCCTCTCTCCTCCTTGCCTTTCTCAGAACGGTTTCTGTAGCAGGCGCCTGGCTGTAGGTCTGCTGCTGCCCTCAGGACTCAATTAGAGTACAGAAGTGCAGACGAGGGCAGGTAATTACACTCAGGAGGGCGCAACACACACTGCTTCTGCAGACTGAACACATCTTACCTGAAAGACGGGAGGGGTGTAGTTAACCTTGAAAGCCTGCTTTTGCTAGTTTTAAAGCCCATTACACTATAAAAGTTTCTCCCTGTAAATGTCTATGTACCATAACGACAAGCTGCTGGCACTTCTGGGGTTTCGCTTTCTATACCTCATGTTGAGAGGCGACACAGCAAGGACAGTGACGGCGTTTAACTGGTAAAAGAGTATGGGCCGTATTTAGGGGCATATTATCAACGAGGCGATAAACAATTATCGCCGCTTTTGCGTCCGTTTTCGGACGAAAAGCGGCGATAATTTTATCGCCTAATCAGCAAGGTCACGCTATCGCGTGAATCCTTGCATTATCGCCTCTTTCCTCAACGCCCATCTTTGCATCTCTAATGAGATGCAAAGTGGGCGTTACTGAGCGTATCCCGGATGGACTACGTTGCAAATATCGCTGATGTTCACATTGCGATATTTACAAGGCAGCCCACATGATTTTAGCAGAGGTTAGATTTCTAACGTCTGCTAAAATCTGACTTAGCCATCCCTAACATAGGGGGTGGATTCTGCTGATACGACCACAGGGTCGTATCAGCAAGAGTTATCGCCGTTTGCAGGGAACATCGCTGGAAAACCAGCGATGTTCCCTGCAAAACGGCGATAACCTCGCTATCTCTGGAATTTTTATCGCCCTGGAGAAACGCGTTGTTAATAACGCGCTACCAGGGCGATAAATTTCAGAGATAGCCTGCGATAACAAAATTATCGCTAAGCACGGCCAGCGATAATTATCGCTGGCCGTTGATAATATGCCCCTTAAATGTTGGCGGAGGATGTTAGTACAGTCGCCATGGCAGAGTACTTCATTCCCCTCCTGGCAAGGTTACTAACCCACCACATTTGGAGATGTCCCCCAGCCCAGCGGACATCTCTTGCACTTACAGGAACAGCCGCCACAGCGGCTCGTATAAATGTAATGAATGTATGCCTTGCTGCTCTGTCAACATAGCGGCGCTGCAAGGAAACGCCCTCTACGCAGGAACGACGGCTAAGCTCCTGAGACGGCTGCAACGCATCCAGAACGCCTCTGCACGTCTTATCCTCGACATCCCCCGACGCAGCCACATCACGCCCCACCTGAGAGACCTGCACTGGCTCCCTGTCAACAAGAGGATAACCTTCAAGCTCCTCACCCACGCACACAAAGCACTCCACAACTCCGGACCAGCCTACCTCAACAGACGACTCAGCTTCTACACCCCCACCCGCCAGCTCCGCTCGACCAGCCTCGCCCTCGCCACAGTCCCCCGCATCCGGAAAACGACCGCCGGCGGCAGATCCTTCTCCCACCTCGCCGCCAAGACCTGGAACACCCTCCCCACCAACCTCCGACAGACCCAAGACCTACTGGCCTTCAGAAGACTCCTCAAGACCTGGCTCTTCGATCAGTAGCAGCACCACCCCCCTCTTCCCCCAGCGCCTTGAGACCCTCGCGGGTATGTAGTGCGCTTTATAAGTGACATGATTGATTGATTGATTGATTGATTTTCATTTATAATTTTCAAAAACAAAACCGAAAAGTGGGATTTTGCCCCCCAATGGAATTGGAGGGTGCAGAGATTTTAGGCTTCACTCTCTCCCTCTCAGCTAAGCAATCTGTATCTGGAGCTCTCCTCCTCAGGCCCCCTGGTCCTACAGGGGTGCTCATATCCTCTCTATGTGATGTTCTGACCCCTCTAAATCTCAGATATGTGCATTGCATCCTGCCAGGAGATTTCAATTTACACATAGAATGTGAAAACGTAAGAGAAAGTTCAATGCTCCTGGAGAATTTGGCTGCTATGGGTCTTAATCAATTCTTGCCCCCTCACTTCTCGCTGGCCATACTTTAGACCGAATCTTCACTTCTCTACCTCTTGAAGTTGACATTCCTATCCCTCTAGTCTGGCCTGACAACTACTTGCTCAGGTTCAGATGGGCAAAGCTCAGAGGCCCTCCTGTTAATAAAGGCAATTTATCCCATACGGTAAGAGCCTTTCATAAAATTCAACCTGAAGCTCTCTGCAGTTGGCTAGAAGAGGGTAAATCCTCGCTTTCTGGCAAGATTGAAGAGGATGTTAGCCTGATAGATAGTTGGATTGAGTCCTCTATCCAAGCTTTAGCTCCAGAAAGAAATATGCAGCTGTGCAGCAGCGCCGTACTAAATCGCCCAGTCCTGGGTACATTCATTCCCTCAAAATAACAAAGTTAGAATGTAAACGTAAAGAGAGGCAATGGAGGGTGACCTACTGACCAAAAGCAGAATGCAAAGCAGCTCTAGGGAATTATCATAAATAAATCAAATTAGCAAAAAAACTATTTTGAGGCCAAAATCTTAAATGTAGGAAACCATTACAAGGAAATCTTTAAAATTGTTAAGTCTTTTGCCTCACCGGAAGTAGGTACTAACCATAAACTCCCCTCCCTGGAATGGTGTGAACAACTCGCTCTTTTCTTTCATGAGAAAATAGCTACTATCCAAGCCAGCCTCCAGCCTCTTGGAGCTGAAAGTGGCACTTTGGGCCATACCACAGAGGTAGTAGCCCGCAACGAGAAGGAGAAGAGGGTAGTGTTTAGTCCAGATCTTGCTCCATCAATCTCTATCACTAATGGTAAAGCTAGGTTCCTTGATTCATTTTCTCCCATCCCCATTGAAGACTCACTTCTAGCTCTAAGTCGCCTCAAATCAGGTTCCCCCTTGGATCTGAGTCCCTCCTTCATTCTATTCTGCGGGGCAGAGGCTATTAACTCGCTGGTGAATCAGCTATTTAACACCTCCCTCTCTTCAGCTACTGTGCCAAAAAATGGAAACAGGCAAAAATTGCACCGCTTCTAAAAAAAACCCAGGCAGACCCCACTGATCCGACCAATTATAGACCAATCTGTCTCCTCCCAGCTTTTTCGAAAGTGTTGGAGAAACATGTTAACCAACAGATATCCTCTTACCTAGAAAGCAATAACTTGCTACATCCTAGTCAATCGGGGTTTCACCATAACTACAGTACTGAGACAGCTCTGTTGGAGGTAGTCGATTCCATCCGACTCAGCCTGGAAGTTGGTGGCAGGGCGCTGTTGGTTCTGTTAGACCTATCGGCTGCATCCGATATGATCTCTCTCTCACCACATCCTTTTAGCCCATCTTCACTCAGTGGGAATTAGGGGGCAGGCCTGGAAGTGGCTCGCATCTTTTCTGGAGGAGTGAGGACAAGAGGTTTGGGGCCGCCCTTTTTCTGCTAACTCCCGTAAAATAAGGGTAGGAGTGCCACAAGGCTCAGCCCTGAGTCCAACTCTATTTAATGTTTATCTCACTTCTTTGGCTACCATCGCAGAATCTTTAGGGGCTAAAATCGTGTCATATACTGATGACATCCAACTGCTTTTCTCCTGGAAGAATAGCGAGGCATTCCCAGGCGACAAAATCTGCAAGTGCCTCACGGCGGTGTTTAGGTGGCTGTCCCTGAATCAACTTGAATGCAATGCTGAGAAGACAGAGCCCTTCTTCGGCGGTATAGATGCCGAGGTATCGTGGCAGTCTTTTTGGCCTTCAGATGCCCCCCCCCGCTGACCAAAAATCTGTCTGTGAAAACCTTGGGCTTCAAATTTGATGGACAACTGCTATTTCACACCCAAGTTAATTCTGTGGTGGCTACTTGTTTTGCCCTACTTCGCTTGCTGCAGAAGTTCCTGTATCTCCTGTCCTTTACTGCTAGACAACAAGTGATTCAAGCCTTGATAACATCACGGCTGGACTATGGGAACGGACTCTACACAGGCCTGCCTAAATATCTGATTAATGGGCTGCAGTTAGTCCAGAATGCAGCGGCTCGAACAATTTCCGGGCTTCCCCGTAACTCCCATGCAACATGTCTTCTTCAGAGTCTTCACTGGCTCCCGGTGAGGAAGAGAATCATTTTTAAGACATTGCTCGTCACCACGAAAGCCCTCCATGGAACTGACCCGGGCCATCTACAAGATAGAATTAATAGCCCCCAGAGAAACCTGTGCTCTGTAAATCTCTGTCTTGCCAAAGTTCCGCGGGTCAGGAAGGCAAGGTCAAGTAGCAGATCTCTCTCATTCCTGGGCCCTTCTCTCTGGTACAAACTTCCATTGACACTCAGATGCATCAAGGCTACACCTGTGTTTTGAAAAAAACATAAGACCTGGCTCTTTTCCAGTCCATGATCTCTTCCCTCCTATTTCCCTGCTGATCGCTCTTTCTGCAGCAGCGCCAGGACACTCCTTGGAGTAACAGTGCGCTTTATAAGTAATCTACATACATCTACATACGTACATAAAAACGAGCAGAAAAGGCAAAACAGTAGGGGCGGCTCCTCCACTAGGACGGAGGAGCATCGCCCCACTGCTTTCTCGCAGTGCGAGAAGCAGAAACATAAAATGGTGATAACTTTCAGTTATTACCATTAGGGGTGATCTGCACATGCGCGCGCGCCCGCGCATGCGCATTTCTCGCAGATCACCATGAGATGGCGATGAAGAGGAGGACGGCAGCCCGGGGATGCCGCAGTCAAGGTAAGTCTTTATTCTTTTACCTTTAATGTAGTTTTAATTAATTCTTAATAGGGGGGGTGGGAGGCAGGTGGCGGAGCGGAGCGGAGTTCCACGGAGTTTGTCCCCAACTCCGTGGACCTCCACGTAGTCCCGCTCCGCCCAGGGTTAAAAAAAACACAGCTAAAAGTGAGTTGTGGTTCTGGCTCAAACTTGTCAAACCATTGAAATTTGCCAGTTATGTTTAGCAATGCACAGAGCACATGTCATATATCACGCCACCCACCATGCTCAAAATGCCAGTTTGGCAAAGGTACAGAAATAAAGGTAAGAGCAAAAACAACATGGCACCATGGCAGGTGGTGCAACTTTCAGTGGTTTGATGAGTTTGAGGTAGATCCATAAATCATTTTTTATCTCAGATTTTTTCAGGAAATATGTGTGTATGTATTCCCTGAAGAAACCAGTTAAAATCCTGTTATTGTTAGAAAACAAAAAATAACTATTATTCACCAGTTACAATTTGGTAAACTAACAATAACTTGTTCCTCCATCATGCACTGCTTACAGCCTCATATATGATGTCACTCAATACATGTTAATGACGTGATTGATTGCCTCTGGCTTGTCCATTCCAGTAACGTGACTCAAGTCGTTAACCCCCTCTGCATGCGGCCTTTGCCCATGTTAATCATGGGATGGCCAACATTCCCTACACACAGATTTCAGCTATGTGCAACCTAGGTGTAGCGAAAGAAGCATGGAGCCTGATGGCGGAGACCCTGGGGGCATCAGGAATACACGTTCGAGTGTTTCAGCCATTCGGGACACGCCCCCTTTTCTGCGGCTACAGCCACATAGGCTTCAGTTTGATCCAGAAGGGAGAGAGAGAGGCGGGGTTGCGCGGTCAACGTCGCTGCAGTGAGGAGGAGGCAAGCTGGTCGAGCTGAAAGCGGACTAGAACGGCGGAGACACCGACGGATGTATTGGGGCAAGTGAGGAGACTGAGCCTAAGCAGTTGCTCCGATTTCCAGATGCAGTTGAAGGGAAGAACGATGCCGGACGCCCAGATACCTCGAGGGAAGGCGAGATGGGTGAGGCAGCCGTGACTCCGTTATCGGATCACGGCTTCAGGCAAGTGGCACGAGAGAGTGCGCATTGGTGTGAGTGGCTGGTTTCCTGCACATGCTTATTTAACCGGCTTGTAGGCAGTGCTTTAAATGGGCCGGTACTCACCGGTACTGAGTACCGGCACTTCTTAGATTTATAACCCTGAGTACCGGCACTTCTCTACTGCCGTGGAGAGTACCGGTACTCATGAGAGGTAGGCTCATTGCCTGTGCTGGTGAGCAGGAGTGGGACGTGTCTCTGGCAGCCAAGGCGCCGCTTCTGCAGCCCCGATCTGAGCCCCAGCTGAGCTATTCAGCAGGGCTCATTTGAATAATGTCCGGGTGCTCACCATCACGCTTTGCTTGACAGAGCAGAGCCCGTTCAGGCCCTGTGCTGTCAATCACAGTCACACTATCCTGTGCATTCCTGCAAGCACAGGAATCATGGCAGTCCCCTGGCAGTGGCAATCAGGCTACGGCCAGTCCGGCCCTGGTGGCAATTAAAAAAGCCATGGTAGGTGAAGTGTATAACATGGCTTTCATCTACCTTAGTCTTTTGTGTGTCTGCTATGTTTGTGTGTATGCCTGTGTTTGTAAGAAAAAAGTGAGAGAAAGAGAGAGAGAATCCAGACACTCTCAGTAGGTATTTTAAAGAAAATGGGTGGCACTTTGTTTGTACATGTCTGCTCGGCGACAAAGATTCATAAATAACGTAAAAGGGAGGGTTGGTGGTTGAGTGGATGGATGAGTGAGCAAGGGTGGATGTATAGATGGATGGATGGATGAATAGATGGATGGATGAGTGAAAGCATGCATGGATAAAAGAGGGTGGATGATTGGATAAAAGGGCGGATGATGGTTGGATAAGTGAAAGATTGGATGGATGAATGAAAGGTAGGGAGGATGGATGAAAGGGTGGATGATGGATGAGTGAAAGGAGGGATTGAGTGAAAGGGTGGATGGAATAAAGGAGTGAAAGGGTTGATGGATGGATGAGCGAAAGGATTGATGGATGAGGAAAGGGTGGATAAAGAGATGGATGAGTGAAAGGATGAATGGATAGGTTTGGAGATGGATGGATAGGTTTGGATATGAAGGGTGGATAGACGGAATGGTGAAAAACTGAATGATTGATGAAAGACTGAATAGACGATAGAATGTAAAGGTTAAATGGTGGACATCAGCAGGTAAATAGTAGGATGAAAGGATGAATGGATAGATCGATGGAAGAGACAAGAGATATCTTCTGGGGAGGGTCATGATGAGTTGCTTCATTTGCTTGGTGCCATAAGAGCTTTGGTTCGACGTGGGGGTATTTGCAGTTTCTTCCTACTCGCGTGCTCAAAAATATATAGTATTGTGCCAAACAGCAATTAACAGTATAATATTAAGAAGGTGCAACTATTGCAAAAAAAGGAAATGTTAACATATTATCCCATTTCTCTTTCATTTTGTGTAATGAGTTAGCCTGCTTTGTTTATATAAACACATTTCTCATGTGTTTTGGTATGTGCTGCAACTAATATAGAAGTTGTTAAGTATCATCATGTCTTGCCCTTAGCCCCGCCCCTAGCCCTGCCCCCTAACTACACCTCTAGCTCATTTTAATGAGTACCTGCACTTATTTTTTCCCATTTAAAGCACTGCTGGTAGGGGCTGTGTCTGAAGGCACCTTAAAGGCCCTTGGAGTAGTGTCTTCTGTTGGACATTTTTTTGTTGTGCATGACGTGCACTCTGAATAATGGTTCTAGAGCGAAGTGCAATTACCCTCCCAACACGGCTTGTCCTAATAGGTTTATCACACCTGAATTAAGCCATAGACATACACATAGTGGTGTTTTGGTGACGGACGTAATGAACCCTATAAACCCGGATGTTAATAGCCCTATGCCTTTGTTTCCCCAAGGATACTCTGCCACAGTGGATAAAGGACCTCGAAGAAAACCATGAAAGTGACGTAACTTGGAGGATAGAAGACGAGGAAGAGACAGGGAAATGGAAGACTTTTGTTTTTGTGATTCGAAGAGAATCAGATTGAGTATCAAAAAAAAAAACCTAATCCAAACAGAGCGTTGTCTGATCTCTCTTGTCCTGTAACAGGAGGTTTGGCAATGGGCCTGGGGTCCGTCATGGCCTGCACCCAACTGATGATGCTGGTGTTGGAGCTTTTTACAAAAGGGAGGATTAATGGATTAGGGCTACACGTGAGTCTCTAAGAGATGAGAGCTCTAAACACAATTTTTGGATTTACCCAGAAAATAGGCATAAGAATAATTGTAGGAAAATTCACATAAGAAAATCCACTCAAGACAAGGTTCAAAAATACAAACCATAAAGGTATATTTCAAACTAAGAATCAGTGTAGAAGGCAAAAAGTCTACGGTTAGTCAATCAAATCAAAGAAGTGGAAAATGCAAATGTATGTGAATATCATTGGCAGTGGAAATTGAACTCTAATCTAGTCAATAGCCAGAACCGAATATGGCCTAGTACAAGGTAAATAATGAGCAAAATGTCATAAGGGGTGCTCAGATCAAGGCAGGAGAGAACATAGAAATATTGCTTGATAGACTAACAGAGAGCCTGCTCTCTAAGAGTGCCAGAAGAAGATCTGGCTCATCTCCCGAATAGTATGTTTTTAAACACTCTCTGACAAAGAAATCCTACATTCACTGTGAGTGACAAAGAAAGTTCTTTTTCTTAACTCAATAGTAAAACACACAACATGGCATAATGACTTTTGCTTTACATCTAATGAATATGTGTACTATGTCATACAGAGAAAACAATACCACGCACAAAAAATATAAACAACACCTCCATTCGGCTGAAGTTAGTGGCCTACAATTGTATTCAGTTGTCATTCTCTCTTTTCCAGGAAAACGAAAAACAGAAAATAATACATTTTAAGAATGTTACACTGCAAGCACGACCATAGAGCTAACTGGAATCCGCATGTTTAATACAGTAGTGAAGGCCACATCTCAGGCTCTTGGGGCACAGGCAAAAAAGAGCAAAAACATGTCCCTTTAATTTACTTGCAGCAGTGCAATACAATGAAAATGAAAACAGGACAAGATCCATTCAGGCTAAGTTAAGAATTTCACTATGCTAAATGAAATACAAGCATCCCAATTGTGTGTCATTAATATTGGTGTGAGGCACAGAAATATTAGTTTTAGAATTCTCACCCACACTGGATAACCCCATTGTCTTTATAATTGTTTTTAAAGGTTTCTATAAAGAAACACTTTTTTAGGGTTTTCCTTTTTTTTCCCTTTTTCAATATTTTTTAAGCTTTTTTTCAAACTATTTTGTTAAAATTTTTGGATGATTTTTTTTTACTTTAATGTTGGATAAAATTCTTTATGATTGTATGAAATATGTCTTTTCTGCGCAATCACCCCAGGTTTTTTGCCTTTTGCTGGACCCTATATTTTTGTTGGTTTTAGAACTCTGTGCATTTTACACCTGCCAACCAGTAGTAAAGTGTCTGTGTTCCCCCTTTAAACATGGTTAAGTTGGCATATTCCTAATTGTCATGTTGTCATATTAAACTTGCCTATAAGTTCCTACTATATAGCACAAAGTATACCCAGGGCCTGGAAGTTAAATGCCACCAGTAAACTGCAGCTCCTATTGGGCCATCGACTGCAGTGGCAGTGCAAACTTGGGTTCAGGCCTACCCTGTGTAGCCTGACTGTAGCAGTGCAAAAACTGCAATTTTATCTGTCAAAATAAATCCTTTCAACCAGTCAAAACCTCCTTTTAAATATTAATAAGTCACCCCTATGTAGGCCTTGTAGACCAACAGGCATGGTGCATAGTTTTTAAAAGTAGGACTTACAGTAATTTAATGTTAACATCTCGATAAAGTGACTAGCAATCACAAGCTGCTTTTCACTGTGGCAGACCTAGCTGTTCTACATAGAAAACCAGAGTACAGATTAAAATCCTTATAATGAATGTTGGGAATGGGACTAGCTAGAAAATAATTTAAGGACAATTTGTAAAAGGTAATAAAAATCCAATTAAATGGTGAGGTTGGATTTTTAATAGATACATTTTAAATACATAAACTTTTAGAAAGTTTCCTTTTCTCTGTCTGAAGTTCCTGGAGGCTAATTTTCATTTGCTCTCTGGGTCCCCCCAGACAATGATTAGCATTTAAATATGTGGGAATTAACTATGAAATCCCTCCCTGAAGCTATGCAATAGGTCATTATGATTGACAGGGTGGCCTGAATGGGCAGAGCTGACTCCTCTGAACCTTACAGAATATGCAGGTTGGAGACTGTGGGCATCCTTTCGGACATTACAGTGTCAGCTCATGCTGGAGTGTCAAATCCTGCTGGACAGGTCTAATCGGGTTTACATATAACACTTGGGGAGCACTTGAAAGGAAGAAAATAGGATGCCAAGACAATTCTTGTGTATCCACTGGCTGGTTGCTCGAAAACACTGCTTTTGTCATACCAGACTTCTGTCACTGGATTTTACCTATAACACTTGGGGTGCACTTGAAAGGAAGAAAACACAATGCCAAGACAATTCTTGTGTATGCACTGTTTGGTTGATGGAAAACCACACTTTTGTCCTACCAGATTTATCCCTTTGGGTGTCTTTTCGGGGTACAGTGGCTGCCTCAAACTGGATTTCAGTGTTAGTTTTGGGAAGACACTAGAACTACCATAGTGTGCTCCCCACACACCACCAGCCCTCAGAGCCCAAGTTGAGTGAGGCCAAAGACTTTCAAAATCTTTAAAATGCTCATTTTTGGTAGGTTTGGCTCCAGGAACGTCTACCCCATTGGTTATGGCATGCCTATGAGTCCTTCCCACCCACTAGCTCATGCCAGCCATATATGTGACATCTCCAGGTACCCACTTCAGAACACTGATAGACCTGAGGAAGAACAGAGGAGAACTGGACCTGCTGTCTGTGACATGAGAGTAGCCCTGAAGGACTGGACCTACTCCCTCTTTCACCCAGGACAAAAAAAGTGGACTCTAAGTGTCATAGCACTGATTTCTTGTTCAAGGTACAAGGATACAGCACTTTTCAAATGGCCTTTCCTGCAACTGCCCAGCTGACCAGTGTTGACTGGACCTAGAATGGCCCCAGCTGATTGTCTCTGTCTGACACACTGTAAGTCCCAATGTGCCTCCCCTGATATCCTTGAGACCTTTAGAAGTGTACTCCTGTGGATGATTGGGCGTTAAAGAACTAAGCCAGAAGTTAAACTCTTTAATCCAGGAGGTGCCTGATTGGCTTATCTGATTTATACTCCATCGTGGCCAGCCTAAAATTCCACCTAGGTCCCAGTCTACCGTGACCAGTGACTATCATTGGCCCTTTGTGCTTCTTAGTGCAATCTTCACTTTACATTTTTAAAAACCATATCTTCGGTTCCCTTATTGTTTGTTTGTTATTTTAGTGTCATTTTGTTTTCTAAATGTTGTTCTATTTGTCTAATTACTTTGCACATTGCCCTAGGTTAAGACTGTCTGCTTTGTGCCATAGCTACCAGTGGGTTGAGCTCAGGTGAATTTAGTGACTTTGAGGGTTCCCCATGAAATGGGTTGTGATTATTCCATGAGGTAGCTAGTCGCAAACCCCAAATAATAATCCTATTTCTTACAAAGATATTTTTGATATTGGTCATGGACTGTGAAATAACATTTCTGTTCATCTCTCCGGAGCAAATAATTTTATTGCCTCTATTGCAGTATGGGCTTAACATTTGTAATTGTGTAGTCTCTTCCTTCTGTGCTGCTTGAAGAACTTCTACACGTATTGTTTCCTCATCCCTTTGCTCCTGTTACTCTTTTTATAATTCTGTTCACGAGTACTACTTCGGATGTACAACTCTTAGATGTTTATCCATAGCATTCATGCCAGCGAAAATGTTCTGAATGCCTGCGATGTGGGACCTTATTACAGAAAGAGCATGACACTTTTAGGCATTGATTTTTTTCTCCCTTGTGGGGGTGTGTGAAAAATATCCCCACTAAAGAATTTCTTCAAGAGGAATCAACAGCTGCAGCCTGTGACATTGCTTCAATTTCCACAACATCATCTTGTTGTAAAGCAGCAGATAACTGATCTTGGCTTGATTCTCCTACCTGCTGGCTCTCTACCAATTGTTTAAACATTTTTATATGCAGCCCAAGGTTGCCTCGCAGTCTGTAGAGACAAAGTAAATCTTACCTCTAGAGGCTGTAGGCTTGTTTTTCAGATAGTGTACATTGTTGAACTAAGAGACAATCAAGGAAAGTACTCTGCCTAAATATTTCTTTATAAGGTGCAATAAGTCACTGATCTATAAAAGACAGTCCTAAATAGGGTACCTTTCACATTTAATAGAACAACAAACTAACGAATTAAGGATATCATATTTATTTGTATTTTATCACCATAGTAGAAAAAACATATTCTATTAAATGTGAAAGGTACCCTATTTAGGACTGTCTTTTATAGATCAGTGACTTATTGCACTTTATAAAGAAATATTTAGGCAGAGTACTTTCCTTGATTGTCTCTTGATTGTTCCCCTGCTCACTCTGCCTTATATCAGTACCAGGGGCCCCCTTTCTTGTGAGTGGTTACATTGTTGAACCAATCAGATGGTTTTTTGTGTTTTGAAGGACATTTTAAAGGCTCCGCAGATCCTCCCTTGTCCAATAAAAACAATGCTACGGTGTCGAGACTGGGAAGGCCGTCTTCTTTTCCGGGTATTGTTACTCCAACATAGGCGTCATGGACCTCATAACGTTTTATAAAGTTCAGTTTAATAAGAGAACAAACTCATTTTTATTGTTTGTAGCCAGGGATGTGCAAACAGCAACTTGTACTGTAGCAGTACATTTAAAAAATTCCACTTTTTCAGCCTTTACTGTGGTACCTGGGTGTTGCTTTTGTACCATTCAGAATCCACAGATACTTAGAGACCATTGGAAATATTTTATTGGTACTTTTGAATGTCTACTACCAATTTCAAGTAGTTCTTGACCTTTTAGCACATGTCATTACACGCCTTGCCATAGGAAAGATCTCCAGAAAAGGAGGCTAGCCATGCTTTTTTTGCTGTGCTTTCCATTTTTGGCAATAGGGAGTTTTTTGCACTTGAGCAATGGCTTCGAGCAAAATCAGCAGCACAGGGGAAGTCCAGAATAAGCTGATTATGCAACCAATGAAGATAAGGGAGATCTCCATGCCAAGGATTCCAGGTCTCCGCCATTTTTTCCACCATTCTGTGCCACATTTTCCTGATCCATCACTGAGAATAAAAGTTGTCCACAAAATATATCACATGCACGTTATATGTCAAAAAACTGAGCAGGGGAAACTGTTTCAAATATTATTTTGGTACATGTACAAGGGGGAAGAGGGACTCTGAAGAGGCAACATCTGCATCTATTGCAGCACCTAATCTTTCCTGGCTACTGATTGCCACAGGGTGTCCTTCAACAGGAGCAGAAAGAGATTAATACATGTTTTGCCACCATTGACCCTGTCCCTGGTCTCCAGCATGGTCATTTCCATTGGCAGAGTGAGCAAGCACAAAAAATCCAAGCACTTCTACACCACAAACTTGCAAGAAATATATTTTTTGGTTTATTAAGTTACTATTCACTGTTCAAGTTACATTTTTGTTTTTTACTCCAAAAAATTAAAAGCACATAGACACTAAAAAAACACGTTTGCCTGAAAACAAAAGTAAGAATCTTTTTAGAACAAACTCTTTTACTTTAAAGAAAGATAAACATTTATTTTACTTCTTTAGCATGTCAGTGAGTCTGAATGAGAGTCAGTGATTCTCATTTACATGAGCGAGATGGCTGACAAGCTCCACGTTTTGAGAGTCAGTGACAGTTTAAATGAAACTAACCAAATGAGTGAGAAGGATTGTATTGCAAGGATGTACTACAGAGCCTTGTTAACATACAGGCCCTGCATCCAGCTCACCAATGGCTGACAGTCCTTGATGTGCATGGCCTAGGGCAGTGGGTGATGCCTGGCTAGGTCCCCTGCTCCACTCTCACATGCCAACCAAGGCTGCACATAGGGTGGCTTGGAAAGCCTGCCTCGCCCTTTGAAATTGTCCAACCCAGCTGCGTACTTCCTTTAACCATGCACAGTGGGAGTACGCTTTAGGGCCGGACCTCTAGCAAGGCCTGTCTGATCATTGCTGTGCACACTCTATTGTTTTTTTTTTTAATTACTTTTATTGGCATTTATAATAATACAATTTTTACATTCACATGAAGAAATTCGAGATGTATTTGCTATCGAGCACCTTTTAAGTAATGTCTGTCTATTCGGGCAATGGGCCTGTATAAGGCAACATTCTATGTTATACAAATCTAAACGGGATAAATCAATTCAAGCAAATGCTACACATAATGCACTGTGTATTCCAGTGCAGTTCGTAGGCAAGCAATGTCCTCCCCTTCGTCTGGTTCAGTTGTGCCCCCTACATGTCCTCTCTCGGTTCCTGGGGTCTGACAGGCACCAAAATGTGATGTGTCATCTTTAACTATTACCGCATAGAACCATGTCGTATGTGCCATTACATAATAAAACCATTAAACTGTAACATCAAAAACAAAATCAGTGTGCGAACTCTTTTGTCTCTATTACTACTCCTCTCAATGCGGGGGGCAGTGCCCCACCGCGGTCCAAGCAGGGTGGGGTCGTCCAGCAATCGGTGATGTCAGAAACGTCCTCATGTTCTGACAACCGTCTATGGCATTATTGGAAGGGGGGAGGAGAAGAGAGGGGGAGGCCCCCAAAGGGGAAGGGCACAGTACGAGCAAGTCGGTCACTCAGGGCCATTCTGGTTCCATGTTAGGGGCCGGGGCGTCTCCCCTCTGGCGGTCCTCCCGCCCCCCTCCCCGTGTGTTCCAGTAGTTTAATTCTCCTGTATTGAGGCAGTCTCACCCCCCTCCTCCTCACTATTGGGGTAACTCGAGTGTTCCCAGTTGAATAAGACTTCGCTCCATGCTTCCGGGAGCAGGCCCTTCAGTTCTTCTCAGTGCAGAGCCCTGCCCTCTGCTGCTGCCCATCGTGGTACCTCCAGGGTCCAAACCCCAATCTGAGGCCCCATAGCCGATTTCCATGAGATCGCGATTCGCCTCTTGGCCAGGGCCAAGGACAAATCAATAAATCGGCTTCCCACCTTGCGCTTAGGTGGTCTGGGATATAGCCCCAGGAGACAAACTTCCACCGGGTGGGCCAGTGCGCGGCCTAATGTGTCGTTGATTTTAGTCAGCACTGCTTCCCAGAACCTTTGTACAATCGTACAACTCCACGTCATGTGGAGGAAATCTGCATCTAACTGCTTATATCTTGGGCATTCTCTGGGTTCTCCTCCAAAGGCAGCCTGTATGCGGTGCGGGGTCATATATGTCATATGGACATAATTAAACTGTAAATATTTGAGGCGGGAATTGCGAGAGACCTTCTTGGGAGATTCTAAAATGCGCCACCATTCAGCGTCAGTGAGTGTTTTGTTAAGGGATCTCTCCCATTTCCCCCGAAGATCTAACATCGGGGACAGGGATGCTTCCAGGAGCGACGCGTAGAACCACTTAATTTGATGCCCGGCTGTGCCCAGCGTTATCAAGGAGTGGAGAACCCCATTCTTTGCCAGCTCCTCTCTTCCTGCACCCCACAGCTGCTCAAACGTCCTAACTAGCATTTCATACAAGAGGAACTGGCCAGCAGGGAGTCCACAACCCTCCACAAGCTCTGCGAAGGGGAGTAGGCACTGGTCCTGAAAACAGTCCCCGGTCGTATCGATCCCAGCCACAGTCCAAGCCGTCAATTGCTCTGCCCCCAGGATCGCCTGAGGCTCTCCATAGGGTAGCCCTATCAGTGGCAGTGCAGGTGTGTATCTCGGGCCTGCCGACAACCGAATCATACATCTTCTCCAGCACTGTAAGGCTGTAGCTTGTAAGGTTGATGTATAGGGCACTTTTGTGGCAGGGTTCAGCAATTTAGCCAACAATAATCATGTGTGTTGGCCTGGCTCCACTAAGTATGTTCCCTCCTGATTCATCCATTCTAACCATTGCGCCATCCACTGTAGTTGTGCAGCTAGTTGGTAAAATTCAAAATCTGGTACTCCCATTCCTCCCTCTCTCATAGGACGCTGCACGGTCCGCAATGCGACTCTGCGTCTCCCCAGATAAGATCCCGCACTAGCGCATCCAGTGGCCTAAACCAGCCCGCACGCATCATAACCGGTAGGTTGGCGAAAAAGTATAATAAACGGGGCAGCATGACCATCTTCGTCAGGGAGATTCTAGCCATCAAGGGTAACCGCAGCGAGCTCCAAAAGGTCACACTAGAACGCAGTGAATGGACTGCCCTCCCCAGATTACCCTCTCTCATATCCTCCAGGGAGTGAAAGATCCGAATGCCCAAATATCGAAAGGAAGTTGGCGTCCATTTATATTCATCAGGGAGATTCCCAGGTCTGGGGGATGGTCCAGTCACCGGGAACAAGTGCGTCTTACGATGGTTAACCTGTAAGCCGGACAAGCGGCCAAACCCCTCCAGTAGCGTAAAAGTGGAGTCCGCCCCTTTAATAGCATCGTTAAGATAGATCAACAGGTCATTGGCATACAGGGAAATTATGTATGTTCTCCCATTCAATGGTATCCCTAGCCCCTCAACTCCTGTATGAAAAAGTGCAGCCAGCGGTTCCACCGCCAATGCGAACAACAGCGGGGATAAGGGGCATCCCTGTTCGGTCCCGCGGGATAGTGCATACTCTGGGGAGATGGTGCCACCCGTCCTGACCTGCGCCGTTGGGGATGTGTATAGCAATTGGATCCACTTCTGCCAGCCCAATCCCAGTCCCATTTTCCGCATTACCCCTATTAGGTAGTCCCAGCTGACCGTGTCAAACGCTTTCTCCAGGTCTACTGAGAGAAGCGTGGCTCGCGGCATGTTCTTCGCCTCAAAGTGGTATAGTATCGAATATAATCGACGTAAGTTATACGACGTGTTACGGGAGGGGACAAACCCGTTTTGGTCCGGATGAATCAAGTTTTTCATGTGGGGAAGCAATCTAAGCACCAATATTTTACTAAGTAACTTAAAGTCGGTGTTGAGCATAGATAGGCTGTCCGGTTTTAGGTTTAAACCTATATTAACTGATAAAACCCCACCGGATGGGAAATAGCCCTCACCAGTGTAAACATATAAACACTGAGAAAACCCCTGCACAACCACAAACTAAATGCAATTTAAAGAAAGGAAAAGGAGAGTGAAAGAATCATTTTTATTTCTTCCTGAAGGGTCCAATACAATGTAACTTTGTTATATAAGGTAGCAGTAAGAAAGACTGGGCTAACATTATTCTGCTTGAGTTTTGTTGTTTAGGGATGTCACTAAAATATTGTTTCTTCCTTTTTTTCAGTTTTGTGGTCTTTGGTCTAAAGATTCAGGGGTTAGAAGCATGTTTTAGGTGTTGTTTATTTATTTATAAACTGTAGAAAATCAGGAAATATCAAAATCATATTTGATTTTTTGGCTACGTTTGAGTCTTTCACTGATAGGAAAAATGTAGGTTTCATAAGAATCTTTCCCAATATGTACCATCACATTTACTCACAGAGAATGGGTAAAAACCCTTGATACATCAGCCCCCTTTTCTAGTGAGTCAGCATTGATAGTAGGTGAATTGCCAAACACCCCAGGCATTAAACATTCAATGCAAGGTATAGTGACGGGTATATGTGAAAAGAGTGCAGTCACAAAGCATCTGGGATACTGGTGAAAACATGACACCAGACTTTTGGAAAACATGGAACGCAGTGTCACTTGGAATGCTGCTGCAACAAGTTCTTACCAAGTTCAACAAAGATTGGAGTGATTTTGTTTGTATTTGCGGTGATTCAGCTACGTATATGAAAAAGTTGTGTGATGACCTGTCAAAATCGATACCTGAGCAAAAGTGCTTCCCTGTAAGAGATCCTTGGCACTTGGCACTGAAAGCATCTTTACAATCTTCAGAGTTAATGAAGAATGCTATTGACTTTTTAGTCCATTCTGGTGCACTGTTTTGTTATGCATGTAAACTAAAACGCAAATATTTCTCATTTTGTGCTTTGTGTGGCATCAAAGAAAGAGTCATCCCAACTGTGTCACTTAGCTTGTGGCTTTCAGTCTTGAGGCCATGAATGCTATATTATTCATGTGGCAACCGTTTACAGAACTTTTGGTGAGTGATGATGCCAAAGGCAAGAAAAGTGAGGATCTTTGGTCAGATATTGATAGTGATTTGAAAACAAAGTACACTCTACTGCATTCTTAGATTTTCACAGGAAAGCATGACTGCTGTAGTGGAAGAATACGAAAACTAGAGTCTGAAAACACCCTTGTCTACCAAGTGTTCAGCATAATTGGTGTAGATATGAAACATCTCGTTGAGAGTAGGCTGGGCAAAACTTTTAGTGACTTTGGCACTGCAACATATTCCATGTTAGAGTGCTTGCCACTTGGTAAGCAAAGAAATGTTGAGGAGCAATTCAGGAACTTTTATTTTACAATGTATGAGAAATAGTCCTTCACCAACCATGGCATTTGAAGTCAATAAAGCCTCACTGTGGTACTCTGCACAAGTTATAGATCCCTTCCATAAAGGGAAATTTTCTCCGGAGTTTCAAAAGTGCTGCCTCATTTGTGACCGCTTCAATAACTCTGAGGATATATGCGCCCAGCTCAACGCATATGTTGCAGAACCTGTTGCAGCGATCACAATCTTCAGGTGCACCAGTATTGACATGGAAAGCTATGTCAGTGGCCAGAGTTAGCAAATTGTATACTGGCTATTTTGGCGTTGCCTGTCTCAAGTGCCAATGTTGAGAGGGCCTTTTCACAGATAAAAGTTTACATGGGAAGGAAAGAGCGAGCGTGCATGACCAAAGACTCACTGAAGAAGTATTGTATGGTGTACTACGATAAGTTTGATTTGTAAAAATGTACTTGGACCTCATTTACAATGTACGTACACTGTCTATATACCATGCACTATCAGTGTAGAAAGCAAGCAATAATAAAAGCAAAAAGTTCCATAAACACTGAAAAAACACTGTTTCTGTTGTTTTTAATGGCGCGGAAATGTGTAACCACTGATGACCACTGTTTTTTTATGGTATTGAAATCACTTGAAAACACTGAAAACCCCCCACCAGAATTTACCAAAAATAGAAACTGAAAACAGGAAAGCCTAAGCATAGACAAAGGTCTATAGTCCCTCACTCCGGCCTCCAAGCACTCTGTCTTGGGGAGTGGTATCACGGTTGCAGAACGCGTGGAGGGTCGTAAGTGTCCCAGTCGAAGGGCTTCATTGTTCATGATTACCAGGCGAGGGGCCAATGTGGCTCCATATTTCGCATAAAACTCTGCAGGCAGGCCGTCGGGGCCAGGTGTTTTGCCTCCAGCCAGCAGAGCAATGTCTCCCCTGACCTCCTGAAGAGTGACCGGACCCCCCAGGTCTTCCACAGTACCTTCCCCAACCACCGTCAGGGCCAAAGGTGCCAAGAAGGCAGCAATCTCCTCCTGTGAGGCTCCTGCCGGTGCTGTGTACAGTGTTTCATAGTACATCTGAAAGGCGTTGTTTATCTTATTTGGGTCATACTCAGTCCTATCTTCCACAATGTTGATCCGGATGATCGGAGATCCCTGTGATTCAGGCCTAATGATCCATGCCAATAGCCACCCTGCTTTCCCTTCCTCACTCTGCACTTTGTCCATATATGGTTTGTAATTATGTGATTGGAGCCTCTCCAATGCCTCATCATGTTGTTTCCGCTTAGTCAATAATTGCTCACGTGGTCAGGGATGTGGCCCTTGCATATTATCCAGGATCAGCAATTCTCCCTCAATCTCTGTAAGCTCTTTATGGAGTTCCCTCTGTATCCCAGTGGTTTGCCCCATACAGTGCCCCCTTACCACTACCTTAAAAGCCTCCTACTCCACTAGCGTCGTAGAGGCGGTGTTTGCATTTTTGGTGAAATATGCGTCTACAGCAGTGCGCAATGAGTCCACAAAGGGCGCATCCTCCAGGGCCACGGGGCTAAGTCGCCATGCAGGTATCAGGGGTCTACGCCATCGGGGGCGGTAAGTCAATATCAAGGGACTGTGGCCCGAGTACGTGCGGCCCAGGTATTTGGTAGAGTGGGTGAGAGAGCCAATGGTTTGTGAGCACCAAAGTGCATCAATTCTCATGTGGAGGTGGTGTAGGTGCGAGTAGTAGGAGTATTCCCTGTTTCCACTGTGTTGTAGGTGCCATATATCGTGCAGGTCCCAATGTGCCATCCACTCCCGCAGCCCCGCTGCTGTCCTATGCACCTGCGCTCCCGCCAGGGGGGAGTGAGAGTGGTTCAGTGGTACATCGGCTACACAATTAAAATCTCCTCCCACCACCATCTTCCCCACTGCTATGTTCGCTATGTACGCAGAGAGGGAGGTCAGATATGTCAGTTGGTCATGATTGGGGGCGCAGCAGCAACAAAGTGTTATCTCCTGCCCTAGCAGTAGTCTCGCCACTAGCACATACCTTCCCTCAGTGTCCGTTAAGGTGCGAATCGTTTCAAAGGGAACCCCAGGACGTATCCATATTAACACCCCCCGGGCAAATGCAGAGTATCCTGTGGCAAAAACGTGTCCCCTCCATCGCATTTTCAATCTCACCACCTCCCCCTGTGTCAAATGAGTCTCCTGCAAATATGCAATCTGCACTCCCCGTCGCTTCAAATAATTGTAAATATTATAGCGCTTACACATGGAGCCCATACCCCTGATGTTCCAGGTAAGTAGTTTCACATCTTGTTGTGCCATTGCTTTTTAGTACATTCCAACACCCCACCCCACAACCCCATCCCCACCCCAAGACAGCAGGATTCACTAATGGGACACCCCCGCCCGCATGAGAGACATGACTGATAAAATGTAACGACCCCAAACTTAAAACAACTCCCCGGCTCAAGGGCATTCTGGCAACGGCCATCTGCCCAAACTCCACCTTTACGGAAATACAAAGCAGTGAAGGCCCAAACCATACTTAGTGAAGGCCTCCAGGAGGCTCGCAGCTGTGCTGGCTTATCGAGACTGTTGTGAGCTGTACTAAAACAAGTCACTGTATGTATTACTGCAAGGCCTCCGGCACCGGCCCAGTCCCATAGCAGCTCAGACTGGCCATTCCCGGCTATATAATGTCATGTGCCATGTGTGGGGTCACCACCGGGAGCTCCAGGCTACCTTTACTGGAGGAATCCGATTCTGAGCCTCCAGTTCCCTTTGTGGATCTCGAACCCTGGTCCGACAGGGAGTCCCCTTTCCGGGTGATCTCCACCACCGCCTGCAGCGCTGCCGCTCATTCCAGCTCTGTCTGCGAGGAGTTTGGCTTCTTTGCCCCTATTCGTTCTGACCGCCTCTGGGAGCGCTTCCCCGGTCTCCGGTCCCTCGTCGTCCGCTGGGGTTTCGGCTTTTCCGTGCAATAGGCTTCAATCCAGTCCCAGGCCATTTGGGGATTCTCTCAAAAGTGGGTCTTGCCATCCACTACAATGCGGAGTTTGGCCGGAAACATGAGTGAGTACTTGATTCCCTCCTCTCGGAGTGCCTTTTTAACTTCAAAGTATGAGGCCTGTTTCCGTTAAACCTCCAACATGTAGTCCAGGAACATGGAAACTTTGGTGTTATTAACTATGAAGGGGCCATCCGTGCGGGCTTTCTGTAAAATGATGTCTCTATCTCTATAATACAGCAGCCTGGCCACCACCGGTCTCGAGGGGCGGCCCGGTGCCACCGGGTGAGCCGGCACGCAGTGTGCTCTTTCCAACGTGAAAAACTGTGTCAGCGCTCCTGGGGCCACCACTTCTCTAAGCCATGGCTCTAGGTATGCCACCATGTCCCCTTTTTCAATCTCCTCCGGCAGGCCAAGAATTTGTAGATTGTTGTGGCGGCTACGACCCTCTCCATCCTCTGCCCGCCATTCCAGGGTCTGGACCTTGTCTGTTAGTTCCGCTACTTGCCAGGAGAGGGCCTTGTGTTCAGGCGCTAGTTTCTCAAATCCAGATTCCACCACCTTCACTCTCTCATTGAGCTTTTGTTGTTCGGCTCGGAGGAGGCCAAGGCCCACCGACACCGTGCTTATGTCCTGGTATAGTGTGGCCTACGTGTCTGAGATGGCTACCAGTATCTTGGAAAGCTGCTGTTGGATGGGGTCCAGTCGCGCCTGAGGTTCAGGGCTACCCCGTGCCTGATCGGTGTGATCGTCCTCATGTTCTGGGGTATTTCCAGCTTGTTTTCCCCATGGTTTCCCCATCGTCGCAGGTGCAATCAAGGAGGGAATCCAGTCCACACACCAGAGGCAGCCTCCAAAGTAATGCCCGCAAGGCCTCAGGCCACCCAGCTGCTCCCCACTCAATTACGCGCTAAGTCTCAGCCATTTCAGGACGTGGGACTCTTCTAGCCATGGCACCCACCTGTGTCACTGCACAGATGGGATCTGCAGTCTCCTAAAAATCACTCCTCTCCCCCGAGACACGTCTGTCACCCCTGGCTCAAGAGCGACTGGAGCATGTGTCTTCTCATGCCCTCTTCTCCGGGCAGTGGGCTGCACCACTACGCTTCACCCGGGCTATCGCCCAAGTTCGGTCCCGTTTCCACAGGTGGGCGTTTCAGTGGCAGTCCTTCTTGCAGCAGAGCAGCACAGCAGTCCTTCTTCTGAGTCTTTCACAGGTTCAGATCTGTACTGAAGAGTTGGGGATCAGAGGCACAAAATGTATATCTGGTGCCCACTTTGAAGTAGGAAAAGCTTCTTGAGGTTTCCACCCTCAGAAGTGCTTGTAATTTCCTGCCTCCCTGCCCTGGCCCCAGATTATCTGGGGTCACAATAGAATTATACCAAGCCCTTTGTGAGAATGCCCAGACAGGGCCTTTTTTATGTGCATGTGTGGTATTTGACAGCTCTTCCCCCTAGTTAACTCAGAGTGGCCCATTCTGCCTACATCTAGCTTCCCTTTGTTTCACTGTCTGGGAACAATGCACAAAGACCAACTGCCAGCAACAGCTAACCATGTGACTATTGGCGTAATGAAACTTGAGGGGGCCCTCCTGAAAGGTACATTTAGAGCCCCATGCTCCGAACCCAGTCAGGAGTGCTCAGGCCAGGGGCCCGCCACATGTACACAGTGCCGGAGGGCCCCCCACACCACAAGGGTTGTGGGGGCTGATGTTACACCACTGTATGTGAATCAAACTACAGGCAGCAGACACCAAATGTTTGGGACAAAAAAAGCCAACTTTCTAAAAGTAGGGTTTTCGAAATTGTGACTAAAAATCTGATTTTCCTATTAAAGAGGGCTTTAATTACAAATCTTTAGACACCAAACTAGATATATCTGCCTACTCCCAATTGAAAGTTATCACTTATTAAGTGTAATAAGGTAACTTAATGTGATCCTATGGGAGAGGTAGGCCTTGCAGTAGTGAAAAACAAATGTAGGATATTTTCACTAAAAGGGCATGTGAACCTTAAAAGTACATGTCCAACTTTTTAAATACACTCACCCAGCCCTCTGGGCTGTTCAGGGCCTACCCTAGGGGTGATTTAGATGTATTAAAAAGGAAAGATAGGACCAGGCAAAAGGTCTATTGTGCCAGTTCGAAATGGCTGTTTGAAACAGTACACACAAGCTGCAATAAAAGGTCAGAGACATGTTTGCAGGGCTACTTAAGTGAATGGCACAGTAAGCGCTGCAGGCCCACTGGTAGGTTTTAATATAGGCTCTGGGGACATCTAGAACCACTTTACTAGGGTGTTACAAGTAAATTAAATATGCCAATTGGGTGTGAGCCAATTCTACCATGTTTAAAGGAGAGAACACAAGCACTTGTAGCAAACATGAGGTTAGCAAAATTTAGAGTAGTGAAGGCAAAACCTTGGGGGAAGACCAGCGTAAGGCTGACAGGTCTCCAAAAGTGTGCCATCTCATCACTCCACAACTTTTTTGAATTTGTGGGTCTCTAGTTTTCAAATTGTCTGGGGTTAATAGGCTTCTTTCATTGCCAGTTGACCTCGGACCAAATACAGCATCTTAGCACCATCACAAAAATCAACCTTTTAAATTATCTTTATCGCCCTTTGCAAGGTCACTTTTGTAGAAAGGGCCCAGCACAGGAATTACTCAAGCAAGCCGTGTATAGCAGTTCCTTTCTGTTCAGTGCTTCATCTGAAGGTCAGTTCTGCAGTAGGAATTAAACGTTGCAGTTACTGCCTGCTCGATTACTAAAACTTCCAGAATGTGATTTGGGTAGGCCCTTTCTGACACAGACAATATTGCTTGCAAAATTTACTTTTCTAGCTCCTTTTCTTCTCCTTGCACCAAAAGAGCATCACGTTTATAATGGGATGCATCCACGTGGAGAATATGTTATACCTGTGGATCTAGTAAGGTGTTTTAGATTTCCTTTCACATTTCATCATCTTTCTGGTAGGTGGATATCAATTTGCCAAAGGAGGTCAATGGTTTGCATATTTTTTAATATCAATTTACAATTCACAAAATGTACCCAAGCAATCCACTACCCATGCGGCACCTGCAAACTGCACGACTGTACCTGTGACACCACAGAACAACACAAATTTTAAATGCGGCCTCTGCAAACACCACTAACTGCATCTGTAATGCTTGTCAACACCACACTGCAACTGTGGTAATGGTGAACATTATTAACTGTACCTGTTGCTACTCCAAACAGCAAAGGCTGCATCTATATCACCTTGAATCAAACCAAGGTAGCTGTGAATGCAATTCAAAATGAAGTCCTTACTAGTAGTGCCATTAAATGGTATGACACCATCCACCAAATATACAGTGCTCTATAAAACTCAAGGACTAGATGTGTTGGTTTCCCTTACTCGGTCTGTCATGAGGTGGGAAAGGAAGCACAGGTGATTCTCCTTTGGAGTGTACTGGTTTAGAGGTCAGCATGTGATGTACTAACAGTCTGGTTCCTCTGTAACACTACTGGTGTAGTTGCATAGTCCCTCACCTTTCAGGCAATCTTGACATGACTAAAACAGTGCTTAATTTGTAAATGAATAAGTACTGAAGCCCAAGGTTTTGCTCAGAAGCCTATGGTCAGCGCCATCGAAGGTTGGAATGTCCATTACCAAGGCTGAGTAGCATTAATTCCACCTAATGCCTCTTTGTTCCACTCGCAAACATTCCCTGCCCCTTTATCTCACTCTGGCAGGTGCTTTTTCATTCTAGTTTCACTTTCTGTGTTTTTCACCAAGATGAGGAAAGATAAATGTCGGTCCCCAAAAACGAGTGCTTATAGGCCTCACCAGCAACCATCGGCTGAAGTTAAGCATAGCTCTAAACGATGCATTGGTCTTTTGGGGAAATTCTGGTCTGTGTATGAAAGATCACCTTTATGCCTCTTCGTGACAATAAGATCTTACTTCTCTGGGAGTAGGGGGATTTACATCATAAACACCCTCTCTGAGCCCCAGGCCTAGACATTTGACTCCAGAAATTCAAGCACTGGCTGCGCCAACACTGGTGTACTTCTTATTCAAAACAGTATGGGCTATATCTACCCAGAATCCAATGGGAGAACTGGTGCTGACTTGCTGGCAGCGCGATCCCTCCCACCTTTATTCGTATTTTAGCCATAACATATCAATTTTTTATGCGCAACGCACAACTCACCTTTTCAGAAGGCTATGTTAAGAAAAAGAAGCCACTTTTCCCTTTTAACAGTTGAACATTTGCCTTGCCTCCCTCCTCCCTTTGCCCTATTTGCCTTTTCTTTGATTATCCATGCCAGTGTGTGTTCATTTGCGAGTGTTCTGTCCTGCATGCACATGATGTGTCAGTGACAAAAAGTCTCATTTTTGAGTGTTCTAATTTGAAAGTAAGGACATATGATGTGTTCGAATCTGGGGAAATGTTTTACTATTTCTGTGAGCGGTTGTACAGGACCCAGACCCTGCATCCCTCTGAATGAGGGTCGTAGCTACGATTCCATTCACTGTGTGTGTTTCCATGTTTAAATTGTATTTTTCCGAGCATGGCTGTGAGTGCGTTTGCATACTTCTTCGCATGCATCTTTGTCCCCTTCTTTATGATTCACAATCTGCAATTTAAATGCAAAGTATTCCCCCTCACCCCACCCTCAAGTTGCTTAGTATGCCACGGGGCTTTGTCAGGTCACGCGCAAGCGCCTCTACTTAGGAAATAGCTGCGCGCGCCATAGGCGGGCGCCCTCCCCAGGCGTCCTCAAGCTTCCCCCGTGTCAGCTGTAGGTTATTCTTTCTCGAGTTAATAAAAACAACAGCAAGAATTAAGTGATGTCAGGGAGATAGCTAAAAACATCCCGTTATTAAATTATAGCGGAGTATCGATCTGCCGAGACCTACGAGCTGGCGATCGATCGGGGGAAGGGCTCGGAGACAGAGACGCTGCACACATCCATTAATAGCCATAATGGCAGCAAATAAGCAATATCCAGCGGGGCCATGCAAAAGATCCATTTTCTTTCATCATCGTTTTTTGCGCTTGCTGCTTAGTTTTTTCCTTCAGCCTGGCGTGGAGTCTCGTGGAAAGCAGTGGAGGCCGCAGATGGAGGGTCGCGCCGAGGAGCGGTGTAGGTGTTATCGACAGAGTAGGCTTTTGGGGCTCGGACCACCACAGGAGTTCCGGTTATCACTATGGCCTACATCTCGGTTGCTCGGGCCCAAATGCACACTGGTGATTACTTCTGTTTCTAACCTTTTGCAACTTCTGTCCCCCAAGGGATCCAACAAAGAGTGGACTTGCACAAGCTGAAAACATCTGGATCACAAAGCACCTCAAAGAAAACCTTTTCGACCATATTAACGCAAATGCACCATTTATTTTATTTATACATTTTTAGGTCTCGCCTACGCAGCGCGCATGCGATGCATAGGAGGACCTTTAGCCGTCGCTCTGCTCTTTTTGGAAGCACACACTCGTGCTTGTGGCGGCATCCACCTTGCGGGAGCGAGCAGGGGTGCGCATGCTAATTGACAACATATGTCTCTCGCGCCGCTGCTGCTCGCTCCCGCAAGGCGCATGGCAGCACAAGCACGAGTGCTTGTCCCTCACGCTTATTTTGATGAACTTTCACGCGTGAGCTTGTTCCCTTTTCTATTCATTCTCCTATCTGTCTTCCCTTCTTCACAATTGTCTTTCATGCTTTCTACTTTTCTGCCTTCACTGCTTGTGTAACTACCGCCCTCTTCTCCAGTCTATTTATTACCTTTACTCACTCTTCTTTTAATATTTTTACACAGCCTGGGCGAAATTTGAAATATGTTGGTGAAATGCCAGAAATTTTCGACTTTTGCGTTACGTGAAAGGTCACTTTCTACTTTTTTTTGTAACTTTTTTTGAGCAAGGGGTCAACTTGTTTAAAAAAAAGTAAAAAATCTCCTGAAATACCAGCAGGGGACTGATTCGCACTGAAAGTATGTTTCTGAGAGAGGTGTTTTCTTAAGTGCGAGGTGTGCATTTGCAAAAATAAAGCCACATAAGGTACCAGCAAACAGCATTTTACTCTAAACTGTCATGGAATTTCACAAACTTTAATTAAAAAAAGCTGCGATTTTGCAGACTCCTGCTTCCACCCATTGTGCTTTCTTTGTTCACATTCTTGTCCTTTCTTTCGTCCCTGCTTCTTTTACCCACGCCCTCTTGAGGCCTTTTTCTGTTCTTCCCGTTGTGTCAGTGCTCCTCTTTCCCGGTTTCTACTCCTCGATTCCCCCATCTAACCATCTTTCTAGCCTCTCTGCTTGCCCTCTTCTTTCCCGTCTGCCTATCTCACCCCAGCCACTGTTCCTTCTCCCTCTCCCCATAACTAATCTTCTTTCCCTTTACCCAAACTCTCCTCTCCCCCATCTCACCCTCACCCCTCTCTATCAGTCACCCCAGGCCTCGGATCAGCAATTCAAATTGGTGGAAAGGTTTGCCTCCCCGATAGCCTTTGCAATGGCTCTTAACATTATTAGAGCAGATGCCACACGCCCCCCCCCCCGAGACTGATAATAATACAAACAAGTATTGATCTGACTACGACCTTCCTTTCCCCCTTCCAGTATATTTTACTCTTTCCATCCGTCCATCCCCCGTTGCTGGAGCAGGAGCGCAGCTACAATTGGTGCAGCAGGTGCAGTGACACCGGGACCCATTGAACCTTGATAAATGTTGCATTTTACTGCCACATCAGCAAAGGGAGCAATCATGTTCCTTGCATGCACCAGGGCCAATGGCATCCTTCTACACCACTGCTTCGGAGAGAGCGATTTTACTCTTGGAGTCTCTTCCGAGTCTTTCTCCTTGATATCATTGTCCTCCTCGGCGGTCTCTCCATCTCTGGATTGCATGATCTCTTTTTAACCCTCTCGGTTTTTCACTTAACAGTATTCATTGCTATTCTGAGCGAGGCTGGTGTTTACGCGACTGAGTGGTCTCACGGCTAGACTGCCGACTTTGGAGCCGGAAAACCAAGGTTCGAGCCTCAGGGCAAATCACTTAATGTCCTGTGCCTACCAAAACAAGCATTGGCATAGCCAATAGGTCTCTCCTTTGGGACCTTATAAGTGTTTAGCCATGCAACACTTGATGTTGTTGCACCAAGGATATTGTGCTGGATAACTAAACACTTATAAGGTCCCAAAGGCGAGACCTATTGGCTATGCCAATGCTTGTTGTATACTGCCAACACTACACAAAGGTGTAAGAAAGGTTTACAATAGAAATAGATCATCACACAAGGTACAGAATGATATAATCCGAAGATTTTGATACATTATAAGAGCAGCGAATCACATCATCCAAAGATGTGGCTACATTTAAAAAGCCATGAACATTGCATAGGTTGCAGCAGTGATATAATTTGCCTAACAGGATTTCGATTGGCGCCAAGTTGAGTGGGGAGACTAAACCAGAGAGGTTAAAACTGGGGAGGAGAGGTTAGCTAAAATGTCTTTGAAGGAGAAGGAGAAGCTTTATATAAAAACCTTCAAATGGTGATGCTTAAGTTCGTAGGTAAGGGTTCCATATACTTGTCGTGCTTACTGAGAATGATTGATCAATGAGTTGTTTCATTTTAAAGGTGAGGGGTTCAAGCAGCAGTGGTTTAGCATTTTGTGATAATCTAGTGCCCCCAGATAGCTTAGGATTGTCAGCCAGATAACATGGAGTGGATGTGTGTTTACCCTTATGAGTGATACAAGCCTCCTTGTACAAAACATTGCCTTCAATTGGCAGATAGCGGAGTATGACCAAATCAGTGAGACATGGTCATTCCTTTTGGCCCCGCAGATGAACGTGTCGCCAAATATAGGATTGCCTTATCAGGAATGAGTAGAATCTTGAGGAGACCAGTCAAAAGAGAATTACAGTAGTTGATTCTGGAAAGCAAAAGCAATTGAACAATAGTTTTCAGATGTTGCTCTTCAATGTAGTGTTGAATACCCCACAGAAGAAGCAATTGATATTGTGCATTTTTGGCCATGATGGAATGTAGCGGCAAATTCCCCAGAGAAGGCGTAATTCATATTGCACATTTCTGGCCATTGCACACTGGATTTGCAATTGTACGTTGCACCCTGTATTTGGCACTGTCAACAATTGTGGGTTTGCTGTTAATGATGTTGAGTGTGTCCATCCAGGATTGTACCAGAAGTGGTGAATTCAATGTGGAAATGAGATGGAATCCAGCTGTGGAAGGGTTAAGTTTTAAATGATGTGAAGTCACCCAGTCTTGAACTCAGTTACAGTTTGTTCTAAGTTTATTAGTTAATAAAAACCATAAACATACACAATACAAACAATGTAAAAAAAACCTGAACTCTAGAGTGTTGACAAGGTACAAGATGTCATTTGGAGAGGAGGCCTTTAAGTACAGTTGGATGTCATACGCATGTTGATGATAGAAGATCCTTGATTTTTTGGGTAAGACTACAAGAGCCTCAATATAAAGGTTGAATGGGGTCAGAGCAAGGATAGATCACTGAGGAAGCCCTTCTCTACAACCATCGATTTTGAGAAATAATTATTCATTTTTATTCCTTGCTCATGAGGAATGATTCAAACCTCTTACGGTCCACACCGTCAATGCCCATTCAATTTTTGAATGTGTCAATGAGCTTATAGTGGTCTACTGAATCAATATCTGCCAAAAGGTCAAGAAGAATCAAGAGGCAGGAGTTGCCAGAATCTAGAGCTCTAAGTGCATCATTGACCACCAGGAGCAGTGTTGTTTCACTATTGCAGCCTTAATTGAAACCAGATTGGTATTCTTCTGGAAGTTGTTGTCTTTGATGCATTAGGTGAGTTGATCCACCACATATCATTCAATGCTTTTTGCAAGGAAATGGAGGTTGGAGACAGTATGACAATTATTGAGGTTGCTTGCATCTACAGAGGATGGTCTGAGGAGTGCAGTAAGTTTTCCAATCTTGAGGCAGTGAGGAAATATTCCACGGTTGAGTGAAAGATTCATCAATTTAGTCCAGTAGAGAAGCATGTGTGTGTAAAGGTCTTAGGGATAAGGTCCATAAAATGGTTTGGTTTGGTCTTCATGATGGTTAAAGTAATTGATTCTTCACTAATTATATAAAATAGCTGCCAAGCTTTTTTGGGATTTGCACATAGAGGTCAGGTTAGGATGGTCGTCTCGACACAAAAGCGATTTTACTCTAGAGTCGAAGAAATGTGCAAATTCTTCTGCTTTCATGGATGGTTCACCAAATTCGAAGGACATGGACATGGAGGGGATGTTAATGGTTTTGACCAGACCAAAGAGTGGTTTAGGTCGATTCTTGGCTTAGTCAAGGAGGAATCTATAGTGAATTGATTTCTCATAGAAAATATTTCTTTTGTATTGTGACCTTGCATTTCGGAAACATGTGAGGTTGGTGCTGGAGGGCCATTGTTCCCATTTCTTGTCCAGAACTTTCAGGGCTCTTCTTTTCTCATATAAGACCTGTTGAACCAGGGATCTGATGGTTTAGGTCTTTTTGCTTTATAGTGGAGCTACCTCATCAAGCAGATCTGAAAGACAGTCAAAACAGTGGGAAGTCAAGCCATTGATATCTGTGACGGGTCTGATGGGCAGTAGTAATTTCTGTGTGGTGTTGCTAAGTATGTTGACGTCAATGTTCTGCATTCTGTCCATCAATTGTTCTTTTTGCATTTGTCACCCAGAGTGGGACGGGTATGCCCAGACGTGGGTCCCGTGCTCTCCATGCCACTGGAATCAAGCTATCCTGGCTGATGAGGGGTGAAACCCCGAAACCGGTCCTAGGATGCTTGTCTCCAGTCCAGGGAGGACCTGGCCTGGGAGTTCGGGCTGGACTGTTCCCATTGGGCGCAGGGTCAAGACTGATTTTCAAATGGCTGGGTTCAAACTGGAATGGCATGGTGAGCAAAAAAACGATGGATTTAGGCCCAGATCTCTGGACTGGGGTGAATGTATGACATTGTTCTGCATTCTGTCCATCAATTGTTCTTTTTACATTTGTCACCCCGAGTGGGACGGGTATGCCCAGACGTGGGTCCCGTTCTCTCCATGCCACTGGAGTCAAGCTATCCTGGCTGATGAGGGGTGAAAACCCGAAACCGGTCCTAGGATGCTTGTCTCCAGTCCAAAGAGGACCTGGCCTGGCAGTTCGGGCTGGACTGTTCCCATTGGGCGCAGGGTCAAGACTGATTTGCATATGGCTGGGTTCAAACTGGAATGGCATGGGGAGCAAAAACACGATGGATTTAGGCCCAGATCTCTGTACTGGGGTGAATGTATGACATTGTTCTGCATTCTGTCCATCAATTGTTCTTTTTGCAGACTTCAATGTTTTGGCATCGCAAAACCAGGCTGTCACTCTTTTCAGTTGATCCAAGGTAATTGAATGTTAGAGTCACAGAGAGAAATTAATAAGAAAAGGATCGGCCCAGTCTACCGATATAGGTTCATCCACTGAGAGCAGGTCTTCTTTTAAGAATATTAAGTCAAGTATGGATCCTTTCGTGTGTGTTGGCCTTAGGTAATGTTGATTCAGATCATTTCCAGAAAGAGGCAAAATGGTTGACTGCTGAGTCTTCTGGGATGCCCCAACGGAGTTTCAAGTCCCCAGAAAGATCACTTTTTTCACTTTGCATTGATTGGTTATTTGTGAGATTCAGGTATTCCTCGCTAAAAGCTGTATTATCACCTGGTGGATGATAAATAGCATTTAATCTGAAAGATGTTGTCATTGAAATGTGGGTACCTCTCTGTATTGTAATAAGTATCTAAAGATGGCTGTGATGCTTCCCCCAACTTTCTCTCCACAGTCGTTTCTGACGATGGACTTTGAAGGAAGTAGAAGGTCCAATATTTTGAGGCATGAGTCATTAAACCAGGGCTATTAAGCAATAGGTCAATGTTGTAGCATGAGATAGTGACCATATTTACTGATTCAAGCACTTTGTAAATTTAGAAGCCCCTGTTTAGAGGTATCAAACTGGATGAATTAACAAATATCTGGACGGGCTCTGAGATCAAGGAACACAAATGCGTGCATTGCCTTTCAGTGAGACAATGCTGTTGCCTACAGATGTGGCGATACCAAAGGGGATGATGGACGGAGCGTTTGAGCAAATCAAACACTCACCCCCAGTCAACTGATCTGGGTTTAATCCATCATCATTCTTTAGCTCACTCCACCACCCCAGTTCAGACATGGCCATATGCAAATCAGTCTGACCCTGTGCCTCATGGGAACAGTCCAGCCCGAACTGCCAAGGCATGTCTTCCCTGGACCGCAATCAATCATCCTGGGACCGGTTTCTGGCTATTCAGCCGTCATCAGCCAGGCTAGCTTGAATCCAGTGGCAAAGTGAGCAAGGGACCCACGTCTGGGCATACCCTGCCAACTTAGGGCGAACAAAGCGATACCAAAGGGGATGATGGACGGAGCGTTTGAGCAAATCAAACACTCACCCCCAGTCAACTGATCTGGGTTTAATCCATCATCATTCTTTAGCTCACTCCACCACCCCAGTTCAGACATGGCCATATGCAAATCAGTCTGACCCTGTGCCTCATGGGAACAGTCCAGCCCGAACTGCCAAGCCATGTCTTCCCTGGACCGCAAACAAGCATCCTGGGACCGGTTTCTGGCTATTCAGCCGTCATCAGCCAGGCTAGCTTGAATTCAGTGGCAAAGTGAGCAAGGGACCCACGTCTGGGCATACCCTGCCAACTTAGGGCGAACAAAGCGATACCAAAGGGGATGATGGACGGAGCGTTTGAGCAAATCAAACACTCACCCCCAGTCAACTGATCTGGGTTTAATCCATCATCATTCTTTAGCTCACTCCACCACCCCAGTTCAGACATGGCCATATGCAAATCAGTCTGACCCTGTGCCTCATGGAAACAGTCCAGCCCGAACTGCCAAGCCATGTCTTCCCTGGACCGGAAACAAGCATCCTGGGACAATTTCTGGCTATTCAGCCGTCATCAGCCAGGCTAGCTTGAATCCAGTGGCAAAGTGAGCAAGGGACCCACATCTGGGCATACCCTGCCAACTTAGGGCGAACAAAGCGATACCAAAGGGGATGATGGACGGAGCGTTTGAGCAAATCAAACACTCACCCCCAGTCAACTGATCTGGGTTTAATCCATCATCATTCTTTAGCTCACTCCACCACCCCAGTTCAGACATGGCCATATGCAAATCAGTCTGACCCTGTGCCTCATGGGAACAGTCCATCCCGAACTGCCAAGCCATGTCTTCCCTGGACCGGAAACAAGCATACTGGGACCGGTTTCTGGCTATTCAGCCGTCATCAGCCAGGCTAGCTTGAATCCAGTGGCAAAGTGAGCACTGGCTGATGACGGCTGAATAGCCAGAAACCGGTCCCAGGATGCTTGTTTCCGGTCCAGGGAAGACATGGCTTGGCAGTTCGGGCTGGACTGTTCCCATGAGGCACAGGGTCAGACTGATTTGCATATGGCCATGTCTGAACTGGGGTGGTGGAGTGAGCTAAAGAATGATGATGGATTAAACCCAGATCAGTTGACTGGGGGTAAGTGTTTGATTAGCTCAAGCGCTCCGTCCATCATCCCCTTTGGTATCGCCTACAGATGTGGAGCACAATGTGGCTTCGTGGCAATGGGGCCTAGACCAAAAACCTTCACACCCAACTTTGAATATTGACATCCAACCTCAAGAACAGTTCCCAAAGGCCAACCCTGCTGCTATGCAGATCTTTTTGGCATAATTTGGCAAGGATATTTATAGGCATGAGAACATATTTTAAAAATCACTCTAGGCCTGTCTTGAGCTGCTGACCTGATGGATTGCCTAAGTGCAGGGAATTGGCACAATCCAACTTCAAATTAATCTGGACACCCAACACTAGGGTTGATTAATAAATGAAGAAAAGAGCTCTTAGATGCTGGGGGAGACAATACAAAATATACCAGAAAAAATGCTCAAATACATAGATTGTTGTCCAAGGCTCGGTTCCTTACTTTTTTGACAAATTTTGAACAGTGAGTAGTCACAGCAAGGAATGTAGCCAAAGTCAGTTCTTGACATGGGCGTAGCTTAGTCAGTGAGATTCGGGGAAAGTGAATATCAAATTTCCCACCTAACAAAGCAATGGGCTTCAGGGTCGAGGGGTGAGATGACCAAGGTTCGGAATGAACTATTTCCATGAAAAACAGGGTCAGTACTGATTTGCATTTTTATTTTTGTGGAGTTTTATATAGCGCGAACTAGACCGGAAGGTATCAGAGCGCTTTACATGAGCACTAGTTATGTTACAGACAGACACAATAATTTTTGTCAGGCACGGGGAGATTAAGTGATTTGCCCAGAATCACATAATGTTGAGCGTCCCTGTCGAGACTCAAACCCGGTCCCCCAGCTCCGAGGTCGACCGCTCTAGCTGTTAGGCCACATTCTCTGCCCAAACTAAATTTAATTTAAAATGAAATGGACATCTGTCTAGAGGAGCAAGGTGTGTGAAAAAAAAATGGGTTAGAATGCTACCCGAGCGATTGCCACCCGTTAGACTATTTGCAAGAATTCCTTCCATCACCTTTGGGATTGCCATGTAGTATGCCTGAAACTTGTGCAGCTTTCCAAGCCAACTACTTAAATGTTTGTGAATTCCTATAGTAAATGTGCCCCAATTCATGGAGTCCTTCTACGGGTGCAGATTTACTATTTTTTGGTAAACCAAGTCAAAATATATATATATATTACATCAACAAACAGGGAGGAACGAAATCTGCCACACTCTCACAAGAGGCCCAGGAACTGTGGGAATGGGTCACTCTTCACGGGATAACCCTCAGAGCAGAACACGTCAGGGGTTTACACAATACTCTGGCGGACACGTTGAGCAGGTCTCTGTCGGACTGTCACGAGTGGGAACTGGAACAGGAACAGTTGAACAGAGTGTTTCAAACCTGGGGCAAACCTGCACTGGATTTGTTTGCAACAAGGGACAACAAGAAATGCCGGTACTATGCCAGCAGATTCCCTCAACAGGGGTCAGGGGGAATGCCCTGTCCATGCGATGGTCAGGGATTTGTGCTTACGCTTTTCCCCGATCCCGTTGGTCCCGAGAGTGCTCCGGAAAATGAAGCTAGAGGGTTGCCGCATAATCCTGATTGCACCCCGTTGGCCAAGACAATATTGGTTCCAGGAACTACTACTGTTGACTCAGGACAAGCCCATTCGCCTGTGTCCGACTCCTACGATGTTGTCCAGGAACAGCGGCCAAGTGGTCCACCCGGACCCACAGTCCTTACACTTGCACGCATGGCTCCTGATTTCTTAGAGTTCAAAGACTTCAACATCTCACAAGACTGTCGTGAAATTTTGACCAAAGCTCGTGCTCAAAGCACAATAAAGACTTATCGTTCAAAATGGAAACGATTTTGTTATTGGTGCGAAGCGAATAATACTCACCCAGTTCAAGCTCCTGCGGAACAGATTCTCCCTTACTTGCTGTCTCTAGCCAAGTCTGGTCTTACCTTTTCATCAGTCAAGGTCCACCTTGCTGCTCTGTCTAGATTCAGAAAAAGTGCTGATCGGCCGTCTCTCTGTTCATACTCACTTGTCAAGCAATTCATGAAGGGACTTTTCAGAGCTTTCCCTCCAGTGCAAGCACCCCCTCCAGAGTGGGAGCTCAATACTGTGCTAGCGCAGCTGATGAAGCGCCCATTTGAACCAATCCACAAGGCGGACCTCAAATTCCTCACGTGGAAGGTCGCACTTTTACTGGCGCTAACTTCGGCAAGAAGGGTTAGTGAAATCCAAGCATTCACTATCACTGAGCCTTTTCTACATTTCACTCGAGATTATGTAACCCTTCGCACAAATCCTAAATTCATCCCCAAGGTTGAATATATATATATGTATGTATATATTACTCTCTGCTCCAAAAAACGAACAAGTTAAAAGCTTTTAGTGAAATGACAATGATGAGAAAACTGCCACAGACACAGCAGATCCTACTCAGGGCCCTCAGACCGAACTAGCAAGCTACCAAGCCAAGAATGCTTTTGAGAACTGTCCCACCCCAAACATCTCCCTGAAGCTATGCCTCTGCGCATCACACCTGGGCCTGGTAGTTCTCCCAAGGAACTCATGACTACATACAACACAACAGCCCAGAGTCCTTGCACTGGGGTCACTTATTTTAGATGTATTTTTACTGCACACCAGAATCCTCGAAAGTAGAGTTGTCAAATTGGTGCATGTAGGCAGGGCTCTTAGTTTTCAGTCCTTGCCTTTTACCGATCATCTGATCAAGTGACTGACCCCATGTCGTAAACCCGAGTAGCAAACAAAGGTGGCCATGCCAGCAAATTAATAGCGCAAGCAGAGCCAGAGCTGAGCCAAGGGTCTGGCTTGGCTTTAGGAGTCCATGCATGAGACAAGTGCATGAGACAAGTCATCAAAATGTTTGGCATGTATTTCGTGCAACAAACATAATGTAAAACTATGATACAGTCTGTTCAAAAAATGTTTTTAAATTATTTCTTTAACATCCCGAACATTACACCTTAGAACATCAGATAATATCACTGCAAAGACAGACATGAATTAAAAGTTGTAAAAATGAACTTAGAAACATTAATGGCTCCCCCACCTCCCCCAAGGACAATGCCATTAATGAACTATGAGGTTAGTCAATAGTCATGTAAACCTGAACGTGACCTAGATTCTTATTATTGATGGAGCAACATTATAGTCTATCAAACATATGAGGTGCATTTACAGCACACATCCTGAACTCAAGTATTTAAAAGTGCTCTTAAATGTGATAATATAAAAAGGAGGATCTGTGAGAAAAACTGTTTGCCTAGTATCAAACTGTAGGAAATTGGATTACTGGTTGAGAGGGGTGAAACCCTTCTCAAGCAGCAACAACAAATCCTGCCAGGGTGAAGTCACAAGCAACGTCAAATTAACCTGTCCATAACCCTGTGGTAGCTTGGCACACAAGCAGTCAGACTTAACTTAGAGGCAATCTGTAAAGTATTTATGCATCACTTTAAACAGTTTTAAAGTGAAAACACAGCACAAGAAAATTCCCACACCAATTTAGAAAAAGTACAATTTAATAAAATATTTCAGACCACAACAACAAAAATCTGATCAGTAGAACCAGAGACATGCAATTTCAAAGTTTTATGGAAAAATAGTGCCAAAAATGTAACTGTGGTTTTCTGGTAGTGATGGGCCAGGAAAAATTAACAAGTTTAGGCCGACAATGATGGATCGCGGGCCTGGTACAGGGACCAAGTTAGGCCCGCTGAAGAAAGTATCTTAAATTCTGGTTTGCCGAGCATTGCGAGGTTCCACGTTGAAGATACTTTGCGCAGAGTCTGCATAGAAGTCCTTCAAACCAAGGAGGCTGCAGGACTTCTATGCAGACTCCTGCATCATCGTAGAAGATGCAGTTGCTGAGGGGCTTGCATTGCGAAGGCCTGCGTTGATGATACACCACACAGTGGTGGCCTTAAGGAAGCTGTGGACTTTAATGCACGATCCTGTATCGGGGATGCATCACGCTGTGGCTTCAAGGAGATGCATCGTGCTGCCTCCATTCTGGTCATAGGACTACAGCTGGGATGGTAGAGGTTCTTCAGGCCACTTTCCAAGGGTTCAGGACTGGGGTTGCATCACTTGGGGGGTAGGACTCACAACAGACAGAGTCCAGGTGCTGTGTTCATAGTGCTTGGTGAGTTATCTGTCCCTGAGGCTCCGAACAGGAGGCCAGCGAACTAGCCCTTGGATGAGCAAGTGTAGTAGATGACAGTTCCCCCCCTCATTAAGTCAGAGATGGCCATTCCTGCCAACACTTATTCCCCTTTTGTCTGGGAGCAATGCACAAAGACTAACTGCTAGCTACACCTTGTCTCGTGACCCAGGATACAGGCTGCAGGCACCAAATGGTTAGGACAAGAAAATGCCAACTTTCTAAATGGGGTATTCTCAGGACTGTGACTTAAAATCTGACTTTACCATTAAAGAGGGTTTTAAATTATGATTCTTTAGACACCAAGCTCGATATTTCTATCTGCTCCCAACTGAACGTTACCACTTAATAACTTTAGTAAAAGAACTAGCCGCGGAGTTTCACTCTGCGGCATTCTGTGGACCTACTGAAAAACTCCACCAAACTCCGTGGAGTTCTGCAAGCGGGTCGAGTATTGCTCGGCCACCCCTAATCACAGGCACAAACTGACAGCACATCCCTCGCGCTACTGACTAAGGCATGAGCCATAGGAGAACCACTGTGCAGCAAGAGGTCTTGCAGTGAGTGAAGCACCAGGTCAGGAGGCAGAAACCATCGAGTGCTGTGCACAAGGAGAGGCCTGGCACAATCATGGACACAGCACACCGCTGCTAGGGAGAGGTGAAGAGAGAGTGCTTCCACAACCGAACGACCTGACAGCCGCCTGGCAATATTTACTATTTATTGTCTGCACCACTGAATTGTTTTCTGGTGCCTCTACTGAGGGCCTGGCCTGCTGTTCACTGCCCGCCCCATAAATATGCCCGAAGGTGAACCCATAATGCCAGGGAGCATGTGGGTAAGAAAGCTCTTAGCAGCTGCTGCCCTGTGCAAGCACTGTAAGCAGGTAGGCCTAACGGGTTCAAAGATGGGCAAAGACATATAGCCCTACGCCCCCTTCTGGCCAGTGCCTCTCAGAGGACGAAGATAGCCAACAAAAGGTACACCTTGTGTCCACCATGAATGAGGAACGGCTACCACCACCCCGGCAGGGCAGCCGAGCATCCCTTTGGTCCTCGACTGCTGGGCTATTTTACCCAATGAGGCCCCGACTTTGCACAGTAGCCGCTCTTAGCCAGAGTAATCCCCAGAGTTGTGCGCCCGATCTATACTCTCTCCCACCCCCAATTCAGTATCCAATATGACTCCTAGCCCCATTAAGCATCTGGACGGAGTGGAAGTGAGAAGGGAGGGAAAGTTGAAGGAAGAAACAATAGACAGGTACGGTAGCGGGAGAAGGGTGGGGTAGAGAAGGAGGAAGAGGCAGGAAGAGGGAAGAGAGGGGAGAGATGGAAGAGAGATAAGGGGAAGGAAGGGATGACAGAAAAGGCAGGGAGAGAAAATGAAGGGATGCGGAAGTAGGGGAGAGGAAGAAAGGGGCGGCAGAGGAAAAAGAGGGGGAAGGGAGTGGGAGTAAGGGGGTGAAGGAAGTAATTCGTTATTTATCAAACATTACCATTTTTACTTGAAACTGGCATTGTTCGTCTGTGATCACAGTCTGCTCCATCAATAACTGACATTGTTTCCACCTCAGACCAGGCACACTGTAGATCACACCAAGTGACACATAGGTGGAACAAATGAGGGGGTTAAAACACCTGCTGCAGAAAACTGACAGCCAAAGGTTCAAATATCAGCACAGTAAACTCAGCCATTCATCTTTTCTAGGTCAATAAAACGAGTGTCACTGAACTGGGCAATAAAACATCAAAGCCACAAGACTGTGGAAGCAGGCGCTACATTTATAAAACAAGATTTATCCTACAAACTGATGTAAACCATGAGTGCAGTCCTCTAGGACGGGAGTCAAAGGAGCGCAGATTCCACTGTACAGGACCAATGCAGCCAGTCCCACACAATGCAGACCAAGCAATGTAAAAAAAATGGCAGACCCGGACATATAATGAGGCACCCATGGTGTTAACCAGTCAGGTGTGTCCTGGCATGCTGTAGAACTCTAGGGGCTTCTTAGCGCTGAACGCTAGCCGGCGTGAGGAAGTCATGTAAATGGTCATGTAAATATTTTTCCTGCAGTGATGTTCCAAGGCGAGTGTTGCTCTTGGGACATACCGACTTGAATAACCTTTTTGCCAGTCCTCAGAGAGCTATCATAAAGAAACTAGACTGTGTATACTGTGCCGGTTCTCAGGTGACAATACCCTTGGAAGAATAGATTCTTAATTCTTAGAGTTAGTATTAATGTTTATCTATCAGGAGAAGTGAAGAACTGCTAGAGGACATATGGCTAGATTCGTCTTAAATCTGCCCCACTACTGGTCCAGCTATTCGCTGTGCCCAGAGTAAAAAGAACAAGAAGTGGAGGAAGTTCCTTTGCTTTTTTAGATCCCAAGGTTTGGAACACACTCCCCCAACACATCAAGAAAACAGAGTCTGAACTCAAATTTAGGAAACTGCTTAAAATCCACCTCTTCAACTAACTCTATTCATTCAGCCTTATCTGTTGCTAACCTGGCGTAGGGAGACCCTTCTTGGGTAGTCACGCCCTTTATAAAACCCTATGGATAGAACAGAGGTTCACTGACAAAATATCGAAACCACAAATATCATGGGACATAAATTTTGTGTCAAAAATATTGAGTTCAAAAATATTGTTATCCTATACTTATAATGTAAATAACAAAAAATATTAAAAAAAATATTGTTATACACTAATATCAAACACAAAAAGATCGTTTTTTTAATATATACATAGTTAAACATATTAACCATTAAGGATCCTATTACGATGTCGGGCGGACTTGCACCCGCCTGACACCATCTTGGAAATGGGACCGCCCGTCCTCCGGTCGGCGGTCCCGACCACCTGATTTGGTTGAGACCGAACACTGTTCGGTCGCATTCTTACATTTCCCTACGGGAGCATGTGTTACAGCCGTAAACCGGCAGTAGTACATGCTACCGTAGGGAAATGGGAGATGTTGTCAATCCCTGCACCCCGTGGCAGGCACCTTGAGGTGCCTGCCACGGGGTGCAGGGATTACCTCTTCCCCCAACTGGATGCCGCAGAGGCAAGGGGCCCCTGCTAGGGGCCCCCACACTCGCTCTCCAACAGGCTTTCCGGAAAGCCTCCCTGAGACCGAGTATCGTGATCCCAAGGGCGGAAAGGTCGCCCTTAAGGATTACAGGCTGGCCTCCGACTGGCTGATGGGCTCCTTGAGCCCATCGGAAGCCAGCCAGAATGACCAGACAGTTTAATTTCGACCGCCTGCATTGTAATGCGGCGCTCGGAAATTAAACTGAGATGCGACCCGGAAAGGCTCCGATAGACGGTCGGAGTCTTTCCGGGCAGTATCATAATCACCCCTAAATATATTAACATGAAACAGTAATATAATGTAAATTTAGTATATTTAAATAATGTCAAATTATATATAAATGTTATGCATATTTTTAAAAAACACATATATGTGTGTGTTTATTTAAACACATATAATTGAAACCTATTATTAAAATAATAATTATAATTTGTTACAATTTACAATTTTTTTTGTAAACTTAAAAAAAAATAACAAATAAATATATATATGTATAAAGAGAGGGATAAGCTACTTTTTACAGATAGTGTACAGGGTGAACCCAACAAGAATTACGTTTCATCACTAGATATAATACCCAACATGGTGAAGTGAGGCGAATATTCCAGAAAAATTGGCAACTGCTATGTAATGACCCAGTCATTGGCCAAAAGATATACAAGAAACCCCTAATGACTTTCCGAAGGGCGGAGTTGATGAGGGATGACCTGGTAGTAAACAGTCCAGAGATGAGAGTGGGTGGAACTTGGCTTATGGGCAGAGGAGGTTTTACTAAATGCCACAGATGAAAGGCTTGCAAATAGGCAACTGCCCATACCACTAACAGATCGATCATGGAAAATCCAACAATCTTTGCACTGTAGGAGTGACCATGTGGTTTATGTTTTAAGATGCAGTTGTCAGAAATTGTATATAGGTAGCACTATTCTGAGTGTCCACCCAAGAATACTGCAACATATTAGAGCAATTGTGAACAAAGACTCCACGTATCCAGTGGCAAGGCACTTTGAGCAACTACATGGCAGCAATTTGGATAATCTGCAGTACTTTGCCATAGATCAGGTACCCATTCGCAGCAGAGGAGGAAACAGGGAGCGCGGTTTGAGACAGCTGGAGTTAAAACACATTCTAAGATTCAATACGAAGGTTCCCGCAGCACTTAATATTGAAGAGGACCTTCACGTTCACTTATAAGTCAGGATTTCTATTAAATGAACTCAGTAGTAAAGCAAGTCCACAAAACGATTTGAAGAGAAGGAGGTAATGGTTTTAACTTTGAGCACAGGGCACTTTAGATGAAATAAGGTGAACCAAGAGAGCAGTTAAAGGCAACAGACAGAAGGCACATTGCACTTTGGGGCCCTTGCCCAATATATTGAGGGGGATTTTGTTTGCAAGTGCTCAACTGGCCCGATACCCCTGTGAGCTGGTGGTTTATACCTGAAGCAGGAGTTCCTCTGCTTGGTGTACAGTGTCCAGGTAGGGCACCTGGTGCCCGTATCCTTTGCCTGCTGGTGGCACCTCTTCGTTGTGACACACTCCTTGAGTTTGGCGCCCTGAGAGCTTGGATGTAATTTGCTGGCCCCGTGGGAGGATGAGCTGACCACTAGCGCAAGACAACTAAGACTTCCTCCTTGACAGGGGGCAGCCTCCAGCCCCTGATCCTGAGGTGGCAGAAGGGGATGGCCCGTTACGCCATCTTTAGGTGAGTTTGGACTGGCAATCCACCCAATTCAAACGTATTTTGCAGGCCATATTGGATACCAAGACTGGGCTTGAAACTATGATTCAATCAATCAATCAATCAAGTCACTTATAAAGCGCACTACATACCCGTGAGGGTCTCAAGGCGCTGGGGGAAGAGGGGGGTGGTGCTGCTACTGATCGAAGAGCCAGGTCTTGAGGAGTCTTCTGAAGGCCAGTAGGTCTTGGGTCTGTTGGAGGTTGGTGGGGAGGGTGTTCCAGGTCTTGGCGGCGAGGTGGGAGAAGGATCTGCCGCCGGCGGTCGTTTTCCGGATGCGGGGGACTGTGGCGAGGGCGAGGCTGGTCGAGCGGAGCTGGCGGGTGGGGGTGTAGAAGCTGAGTCGTCTGTTGAGGTAGGCTGGTCCGGAGTTGTGGAGTGCTTTGTGTGCGTGGGTGAGGAGCTTGAAGGTTATCCTCTTGTTGACAGGGAGCCAGTGCAGGTCTCTCAGGTGGGGTGTGATGTGGCTGCGTCGGGGGATGTCGAGGATAAGACGTGCAGAGGCGTTCTGGATGCGTTGCAGCCGTCTCAGGAGCTTAGCCGTCGTTCCTGCGTAGAGGGCGTTTCCGTAGTCCAGCCTGCTGGTGACGAGGGCCTGGGTGACTGTTTTTCTTGTTTCGGTGGGGAACCACTTGAAGATCCTGCGGAGCATTCGGAGGATGTTGAAGCAGGATGAGGAAACGGCGTTGACCTGCTTAGTCATGGAGAGGGTGGGGTCGAGGATGACCCCTAGGTTGCGAACGTGGTCGGTGGGTGGCGGGGCTGTTCCCAGTGATGTTGGCCACCAGGAGTCGTCCCAGGCTGAAGGGTTGGAACCAAGGATGAGGACCTCCATCTTGTCCGAGTTCAGCTTCAGGCGGCTGGTCCTCATCCATTCGGCGACGGCCTTCATTCCTTCGTAGAGGTGGGCTTTGGCGGTGTGAGGGTCTTTGGTGAGGGAGAGGATCAGCTGGGTGTCGTCGGCGTAGGAGATGATGTTGAGGTTGTGCTGTCGGGCGACGTGGGCGAGGGGTGCCATGTAGATGTTGAACAGCGTTGGGCTGAGGGAGGAGCCTTGGGGTACGCCGCAGATGATCTTGGTGGCCTTGGATCGGAAGGGGGCGAGGCGGACGCTTTGTGTGACTGGGTATCCCCAGACTGATTGACTGGGTATCCCTAGACATAGGACTTCTTTGCACAGACCATTGCAAGTTGGCTGAGCAGGTGAATGACACAGAATCTACTTTGACATGTATACGTCCCAAAATGCGGGTCTACAGTCCCAGGTACAGGAGGTGAAGGCTGACATTGCATCCCTGCAGTGCCGAGCGGAGGAGGCTGAAGGCTAGTCTGGGAGCAATAATGTGCGATTTGTAGGCTTTCTGGAATGCGCTGCGGGACCCAATGTAAAATTCTACGGAGATCAGTGGTTTACGAGGCGGTGCTGGCCGGGCAGATTCCGAAATTCTTCTCCATTGAAGGAGCTCACTGTATACCAGGTAGACCCCAACAGCCTGGCGCGTGCCCACGCCGACAATTGCCCGACTCAATTACAGAGATAGGGATTTGCTCCTCCAGCTCTTTCATGCCAGAGGTCCCTGGCACTTCGAGAACTCTGAAATCATTGCCTATCCAGACTACACTGCAGAGGTTCGGAGCCGCCCCGCCTCATACGCGGAGGTGAAGGCCTCAGCTACATACCTCAGGACTTGCCTATGCCTTGCTGTTTCCTGCCAAACTTAGTGTCACAGATGGTGATCACACTCAGTTCTTTTCAACTCCCAAGGAAGCTTTGACTTGGTGCCATGTAGAAGGCCTGGTGGCCGACACTGCTCCGTCCCAAGATTCTAGGGACTGGCTCATGCCACGGCAGTGGAGGCGCATACCTTGGAGGCCCCGCTCCACCTGAACCTTGGCACGGTGGCTCTCCACATAACCTTGTTTTCCTTCTGGCTAACTTTAATGTTTTTGCCTCCTTTCAGCCTCCCAAAACAGTCTTTTTTCCAGCCTAAACTTAACCTTTTACCTCTATAAACAGTCTTTTTTCCTGCCTAAACTTAACCTTCTACCCCCTTTTGCCTCCACAAACAGTCTTTTTTCCCACCTAAACGTAACTTTTTCCCTTGTTTTTGCCTCCATAAACAGTCTTTTTTCCCGCCTAAACTTAACCTTTTGCCTCCTTTTCACCTCCATAAACTGTCTTTTTTCCCTCCTAAACTAAACCTTTTTGCCTCTTTTTTGCCTCCATAAACAGTCTTTTTACATGTCTAAACATATCCTTTTGCCTCCATAAACAGTCTTTTTTCCAGTCTAAACTTCATAAACCTTGTTTTCCTCCTGCCTAATAAAACTTTTGGCTCCTTTTTGCCTCCATAACCGTCTCCTGCCTATTCTTGACCTTTTCTCCTGCCAATTGTGACTCTTTTTTCCCTGTTTTGTAACATTGCATCTGTTTCCTAACCATGTTTTCTGATTCCCGCCTAAACTTAAACTCTTTCTCCCTCCCGCTTCCTGCCTTCTCCTAACCCCACCCCAGTGCTCCACCCGCTCCCAGGAACCTACTTAATGGAGGCCACAGCATGACTGTGCACAGCAGACGGGCCGCCGGTGTGCCAAAGGCGCACCAATGGCAAGTCTGTCTGTGCGTGTCCGCACCTGGACTGCGCCTATTGCCAGGACCCCTGGATCTCTACCCACCCACGGTTACTCCAGAGCCGAGTTAACTGCCCTGATCTCGCTGCGACCTCTGCACCCTCACTTCCCCTCCATCAACGCCAGGACCCTTCTCCAGCTGACATTGCCTATTCTCCTGCAACGCCGACTCCCTCCCCCTCAGAAACCAGCCCATACCCACCGAAAAAAGAGAAATCCAATGCCTCCTGATCAACGCCCGATCACTCCACAAACATGCCATGGAAATCTGGGACACCATCACCTCCCTCACCCCCAAAGTCATCTTCCTCACTGAGACATGGCTCAACCCCCGCTTCTGCACTGGACATCGCCACCGCCACTCCCAGCGGCTACAAGATAATACACCAAGATCAAGTCAACAAACACGGTGGTAAAGCCATCATCCACAAAGAGTCCCTCCACTGCACAGCAGCTTCCGTCGACACCACCCCCATTATAGAACACTTCAATTTCAAACTAAAAACAGCAAGTCCACCATCAGGGGCACCCTGGCATACAGTCCACCAGGACCACACCCCGCCTTCTGCAAGGACATCTCTAACTTCCTAGCCCCCCTGGCCATCCACTCCGAGAACTTCATCTTCCTCCGAGACCTCAATTTCCACATAGATGACTCAAGCAATGCCAACAGGGCAAACTTATTAGAGAGCATGTACAACCTCGGCCTCACCCAAATTGTCACTGACCCCAAGCACATACCTGGATACACTCTGAACACAATCTTCACAGCTAGCAACAGAATCAAATACAACCACACCTCAGAGATCACCTGGTACGACCACTCAATTGTTCACTTCTCCATCTCCACCACCCCCCTACACTGCCACCTACCAGACCAGCACCGCCCATAGGAGCTGGAGCAAGGTAACGGAAAATCTATGGACCAGCACCCTCATCACCTCCTCCCGGACACCACCTCCAACCTCAAGGTGACCGTCCAAGATTTTCACACCTGGATCATCGAATACACCAACATAGTCACACCCCTCAAACCCGCAAAACAAGGCAGACCCTCCAAGCAAACCAGCTGGTTCACTCCTGAACTAAAAGCCTCCAAACGCAGTTGTAAACAACAAGAAAGAATCTGGTGCATTAACATAACACCCAGCAACCAAGCTAGCTTCAAAGTGGCTCTCAATAAATATCACAAACGCCTGAAAAATGCCAAAAAAGAAGCCCTAGCCACCTGCCTCGAAGCTAGCTCCAACCATAGCAAGGAACTCTTCTACATCATCAAAGAGTTCACCAACCCCTCAGCAGCTGAGAACACCATACCCCCTCGCAGGAGCTCTGCAACACCCCTGCAAAACTTCTTGTACAACAAAACTGCCAACGTCTACAAACACTTCGACCCACAACCAACCAACGACAACTTTGATACACTCCTCAACAGCAGCGACTACACCTCAAACACTACAATCACTACATGGGATCAACTCACCACGCAAACCACTGCACATGAGCTCCATCCACTCAGGAGCACCCAGAGACCCCGTTCCCCCACCACATGTTCAACCTGGGGAACATCTCCATCAGTAAGGAACTCACCACCATCCTCAACTCATCCATCACATCTGTCTCCTTCCCAGAAGGATGAAAACACGCAGAAGTACCAAATCTGCTAAAAAAAACTACTGCTGACCCAGATAAACTCAACTACTGGTCCAACTCCCTGCTCCTGTTCCATGCTAAAGTTCTGGAGACAGCAATAAACAGCCAACTCTCCAACCACCTAGAGATCAACAACCTCCTGGATCCATCCCAATCAAGATTCTGTGCTAATCACAGCACAGAACCCATCCTAATCGAAACCACAGATGACATCCAATATCTCCTAGACGAGGGAGAGACCGCAGCCCTGATCCTCCTCGACATCTCCGCAGCCTTCGACACCATGTCACACTACACCCTCCTACATGGACTCCATCATATGGGGATCCAAGGAAATACCCTTAAATGGATGTCTTCCTTCCTCACCGGAACAACCCAGAGTGTCCGCCTACTGCCTTACACCTCATGCCCAAAGAACATCTTCTTCTGCATTCCCCAAGGCTTCTCACTGAGTCCAACCATGTTCAACACATACATGGCTCCTCTGGCCACACTGGCCAAATCCTATGGTATGAACATCATTTCATACGCTGACGACACTCAGCTCATCCTCTCCCTATCCTCAAACCCCACTAACACCAAAACCAATTTCCACAGGTGCATGACCAGCGTAGCCAGCTGTGTGCAAAACAAATGCCTCAAACTCAACACCGATAAAACAGAGGTGCTCATCTTCGGGAGCAACACCTCTCCATGGGACGACTCCGGTGGCCAGTGGAACTGGGCCCCTTGCCCACTCCCATAGACCACGCCAGAAACCTTGGCATCATACTCGACAACAAGCTCACCATGTAGAAGCAGATAAACGCTGACTCCTCAACCTCCTTCCTAACCCTCCGCATGCTCCGCAAAATATTTAAATGGCTCCCCATCAACACCAGATCCACCATCAGTGAAGCCCTCATCACAAGCTGCCTCGACTACGGAAACTCCCTCTATGTGGGCATCACCTCACAACTACTGAGCAGAATGCAAACTATCCAAAACGCTGCAGCCAGGCTCATCCTCGACCTCCCGAGAAGAGCCCACATCACCCCCCACCTCAGAGCACTCTACTGACTCACCATTCAAAAAAGTGACAGTTTAAAGTAATGACCCACACCTACAAGGCCCTGCATAACAAAGGCCCAGCCTACCTCAACTACAGACTGAACTTCCACCAACATGGCAGACAACCACGCTCCACCTCCCTCGCCCACATGCTCCGCTTCCACAAAAGCAGAAGCGGCGGCCGCACCTTCTCCTACCTGGCCGCCAAGAACTGGAATGGCCTCCCACTCCACCTTTGGACTGCATCCACTCTACAGAATTTCAGAGATGGCCTAAAAACCTGGATGTTCGACTGACAAATCCAGGCAGCAGCCTCCCCCCCCCCTCCCAGCACCTGGATACCCTCATGGGTGATAAGCAGCACTCTACAAATCAGTGATTGATTGATTGAACATGCACAGGTCATTGAAGTGGTTCTACACCATCTCCATAAACCCTTTGAGGCCTTGATATCTGAGAATGGGGAAACAACCATTACAACACAGTCATTACAATGCACTACATTTACAACGCAGTCATTACAACGCAACTGCCTTGACATCACATGCCATTACATCGCAGCCATTACAACGCATGTCACTACAACGCATGCCATTACAACGCATGTCACTACAACGCATGCCATTACAACGCATTACCCCTACACTATCCAACACTTACCCTACTGTTGCACTCACCGGAGTGGGAATAGTAATTTTTACCCCTACACTATCCAACACTTACCCTACTGTTGCACTCACTGGAGTGGGAATAGTAATTTTTACCCCTACACTATCCAACACTTACCCTACTGTTGCCCTAAAAGTATTATGCGTTGTAATGGTATGCGTTGTAGTGGCATGCGTTGTAATGGAATGCGTTGTAAATGTAGTTTCTAAAAATGCGTTGTGATGGCATGCGTTGTAAAATCATGCGTTGTAATGGATTTTGCTATGTAAAAACTGCTTTGTAAAGGCATGCGTTGTAAATGTTTGCGTTGTAACGTGTCCTATTCCTGAGAATGCCACCAACATTGCCTCAGATTCTGTGGTCTTCACTAGCAACGATGTCCGGGGCCCATAGGTGATGCCTCGTATGGCTGATGACTTATGATTCTCTCCTGTTGTTTCTTCCTGTGGGTAAGAAAGCTGTATCTTCCCCTAGGTGGGCTTTGATTGATGGCTGGGGGGGAGCCGATGTGGATCGATGGGACTCTCATCTATCGCACTGGTTACCGGGCGATTTGCTTCCTAGTCATCCACGGCCCAATTTTCCGTAATGGATCTATGGACATTGTTGTTTCACATTTTGCTTTGCTTGAATGTTCTATTGCTTTATGGCAGAGGATAGGCTATTTTCCCTGCTGGGGGTGGTGGGAGGGAATGTTTTTCATGTTTCTGTTTGTTTTATTGATTGGGGTATGGGGTTCCCACTGTCTGCTGACTTGCTTCTTCACTACATGTACTCTGACCAGAGGATCAAGGAAGTAGATGCAGTGGTGTTTTCAATGAGAATGCCCCGGTGTAGGATGACCCAGCTTGCTATGGCTTGCCTCCATTGTCACTGTCTTCATGGCCTCACCTAACACACACATGACCCCCAATATACCTTTATGACCTGGAATGTAAGGGGTATTGCCGCCCCAGCTAAGCGCTATCGCATTCACACTTACCTTAGGAGTTGGCACATACAGGTGGCATACCTCCAGCAGACACACTTGACCAAGTCAGAACTTAAATTGCATGCAAAATGGAAGGGGCAGGTGTATGGCACCACGGTGTCAGACTATGCCTGGGGGGAATTCTTATTTGGATTGCCCTAGGGGTTCCCTTTGTTTCTGACCGACTCAGCCAGCAGGTATGTTGTTGTCAAAGGAAAATTAGACAGTCTATCTTTGGCACTGGTGGCTGTTTATGCCCCCAGTGTGGGCCATCCAGCATTTATGGATGAACTCACTCTGTCCTTGCTGTGTGGCCCACACACTTCTGCCCCGTGGGGTAGCGACTTCAGTCGTGTCCTTGACGTTGAAGTGGACTGCATAGTCTCCCGCTTTGCTGGGGCAGCCAGCCACAGAACGACTGTCCATTTAGGTGACTGGCTGACCCATCATGGGGTGTGCAATGTGTGGTGCCCCCAGCATCCAGAGGAGCACAAATACTCCTTTCACTCCCCTGCACAAGGCATTTATACCCATATAGATTTGTTTCTTTGCAGCATCTCTCTTGCCCTCGCAATCCGGCATACAGACTATCTTGCTCCTATGCTCTCCAAACATGGCCCACTTCTGCTCTCCCTGTGCTGGGACCATTCCCACCCCAAAATTCCGACATGGTGGTTACAAATTGACTCCCTCCTTGATCCCCTGTCTCAGGAGGGCTTGGCTGGGTGCCTTTCAGACAACTTTGACCTCAATGCTGGCTCCACTTCTGACAGAGGGACTGAGTGGGACGCCCACAAGGCCGCTATACGTAGGCATTGTATTGCTACCACTTGGGGTGTACAGCAGATGTTGGAGAGAGACATACTGACTAAAGAACGCAATATGTGTGGCTTAGAATTGGTCTAACCATGGTTTCCTGCTCAGCTTACTTCTTAGTTGCACCTGCTAAGGGAACACAGGGACTTGGAGCGATGGCTGGGGAGGCTTGACTATAATCATTACCTTGCCAGATTGCACGGAAAAGGTGATCATGCAGGTAGAATGCTGGCGTGGCTGTTGCATGATGAACGTTTCCGTCCCCCTTTGGGTGTGTTGCGAGCAGATGATGGCAGGATCCTTAATACACAAGATGACATTATTGCAGCCTTTGTGAATGTTTATAGCTCCCTTTACACAGGTGTGCCGTGTCCTTCTGAATCTACCCTGTGTGTATATCTTCAGGAACTGCTACTCCCCGAGCTCAATGCAGCCCATATAGCTGATCTTGACGCTCCCCTTCAACTAGACAAACCACATTTGGCCATCTCACAGCAAAACACTGAGTACCGATGACCTTCCAATAGAATATTACTCTACCTGTATGACTATCTTGACGCCCAAGATTCTGGAGGTCTATAATGCTGCCAATGACACTGGGCACCTCCCTATTACACTCTGTGACGCTCTCATCGTGGTTCTTCTCAAGCTGGACCATGATCCCTAGGACCTACCGGACGCTTTCTATGCTAAACCTAGACTGTAAAATCTTAGGAAAGATCCCGGCAAATAGATTGCTACTGCTACTCAACATCCTCCTCCATGAAGATCAGTCAGGTTTTATTTCGGGGCGAAGCACCTTTCTCAATTTCAGTTGATTGCTCCGGCTTCTTAAGACAGATCTGAACACCACTTGTATCTCTGTGGCCATGCCCCTTGAAACTGAGAAACCCTTTGACACATTAGGGTGGGATTACCTGTTTGCACTGCTTGAGATCATGCAGGCTGGGCTGCGCTATTTGCGGTGGCTCAAGACCCTTTATGAGCACCCCATAGTTAGAGTCAAGATGGGACAGTTTATCTCTGACACGTTTGACATCTGCAGAGGTACCCGACAGGATTGCCCATTGTCCCCTTTACTTTTTGCCCTGGCCATTGAGCCAGTGGCTTGCTGGTTGCAGATGTGGGTGGAGGAATAGGGAGTTAGAACTCAAGGGAGAAACCACATGATATCTCTGTATGGGGATGATGCACTGATATGCCTACGGGATCTTGAAGCTGCACTGATGACGTTGCTTGAGTAGTTTGGGGTGATATCCAGTCTCTGTGTCAAGTGGGCTAAGTCCTGCCTGTTCTGCCTCCACCTGATCCAGAGCCCAAGAGAGCTGATCTTCCTGCAGCTCACCTTCAATGGCAATGTGATACATTTAAATACTTGGGAATACATGTCTATCACTCCGATGCAGACCTATTGGAGGGAAATCTATACAGGGCCCTTGGTTCGGTGTCTGGGTTGCTCTCGTTTTGGAATTCTCTGTCACCGATGGGTTGTGTAGCCATTTCACAGATGTTAATATTGCCACACTTCCTGTATTACTTTTCAGTACTCCTGCTTGTGCCCCCCTCTCGTTTCTTTGTCAAACTTAAATCCCTACTCATGGAACTGATCTGGGGCGAAGGTAGGCACAGGAGGCTCTTGATAGGTTGTGTAATCCTTTATTTCGGGGTGAGCTTGCCACGCCTAATTTCGAATTATATTTTGCGGTCACCCAGCTACAGTGGCCCTTGAGGTGGCTTGGTTCCGCCCCTTGTGGTGAGTGGCTGGATATTTAGTGTCTTATAACTGGAATTCCCATATATATGTGGCCTTCGGCCCCTGGTCCTTGTGCGCCTGAGGAGACACCACAGATGACGGTGGCCAGGCGCTGCTGACTGAAATATTTCCAAGGCCACGGTGTTCCTCCCCCACACTAGCCCTTAATTCTAGTGCGGCAATGGCCAGCTCTCTGAGACTTTATCCATCTGCATGATGTGGCCTGTTGGAAGGAGGTGGGAGTGACCAGAACTGGCAATGTTTATGACGAAGGGGTGATTGGTTCATTTTCCAAAATTTGCAAAGAATTTAATATACAGTCTGGACAGGTCCTGATCTATGGGACTGTCCACCACTTGCTGATCTCGACTTGGGAGCAGGAGCCGATAGAGCCTGTGACTGCACTCTCGCTCCACACTATGTTAGCCTATGGGGGCACTCGTAGACTTATCACAACATAGTATATGGCTCTTTTGGGACAGTGTTAGAAGCCGTTCACCAAATCCAAAGACCGATGCTCGGCGGACCTTCACCTCCCCTTGACAGATAAGCAGTGAACCCAGGCTTTAAGCATGGTTAAAGAGGTCTTGTGGAACTCCTGTTTTTGTTTCAGTGCACTAGTCATATCTTGCACCCCACCACTTATCACGCATGTTCCTGCATCTAACCCAAGTTGCCCACGCTGAGGGACCCTATATGCGGGATATTTCCACATGGTGTGGGATTGTCGGGGAGTGAACCGTGTATGGGAGGAGATGGTTCAGAGCACCTCTGCCCTGGTTGATACTGTGCTCTCACTCTCTCCCAAAGTCCTGATTGCTGGGTATCCGCCCTGGAACCAAGGGGGACAAATATCTCCACAGATTTATTGACTAGGCGTTTGTGCTGTGCAAGCGCCAGATTACAATGACGTAAAAATCACCGGCTGCACCAGATACTTCCATTTGACTCCACACCTTGCTGCGCTGGGCGAAGGCTGAGGTACTTTCTGATGCCCGGCAGGGGTTCACGTCATGGGATATTTATCTGCAAATGCTGGAGGCAAAAGTGGACGAGTCATAAGATGATGTTAGACCACCATAAGCTGAGCAGTAAGTTAGCAATGGTTTAGAGACAAAATTCACGATCTGCGTTGTTACAGCCTAAATACTCTGTAGACCGGGGTCCATGACTGCTTGTGTTGTGACACATTTTTCTTGTTTTCTTTTTTATTAAATATGTAATGCCATTGTTTATTTTTCGTATTATACATTGCAAATGATTGTGCCTATTAGGAGGCATGGTTACTTGTGTCCATCCGGTCTGGAGTGCTTTGATACCAAGTACGCATTGAACACTTTAATTTATGTTGAGATTTTTTTGTAAAGCGGGCAGTGGGGCCCCACGATCATAGGCATGTTTGTAATGTTCTTAAAAAAGCTAATAAGAGAATGCAAAATAAAAAAAAGCAACAGAAAAGGGAATGCAAGCTGAACTCAACCATCAGCTCCTGATTCGTTTTACTCAGCTAGAAAAGTAAACCCATATAGCTTATTTGAAACAGTAAACAAAAATACTTATGTCTAAAATACTGGTACAGGTAAAAATTCTGCACGATTTAATAAATGAAAAGTTATTAAAATAAATCAGTGGAGGTTTCTAATGGCTATTTTGTTTCGGACTTCCAATGGTGCCAGAGCCAGCCTGACCACAGCTTCAGAACTGCTCCTGTCGAGCGAGGACAAACGCATGACCCCCTCATCTGACTTACATTTCCTACAGTAAGAGGTTCCCCCAATATCCTCACGGGATAAGGCAGCATCAGTAAAACAATGGGTCTGTAGCTCAAGCAGACCACAGCTTTATTATGAAATGAAAAGGCTACTTATAAAGCGCGAACATTCACCCGAAGGTGTCAAGGCGCTAGCTCATCAACTGAAATTAACTGGACGATTCATGGCCACGTCAGAGGTTAAACAGCCAGGTCTCCAAGGCCTTCCTGAAGGCCAGCAGGTGTGTTTCTTGTTTTAACCTTAGAGGAAGGGCGTTCCAGAGTCTGGTCGTGCCGACCAAAAAACTTCTCCCACCCCAGGAGGATTTTTTAAAACTGGGAATTATCAGGTTGTGGGAATGGGAAGAACAAAGATTGCGAGCAGGTACATAAGGCTGTAGATTATGTTTAAAAAAGCCCGGCCCAATATCATGCATGGCCTTGAACGCGATGCAGAGAGCCTTAAACTCAATCCTCCTCCTCACTGGCAACCAGTGTAGTTCCTTCAGCACTGGTAAGACAGATTTATGTCTTGGGATGTTCAACAAAAGACGTGCAGCAGCGTTTTGCACAATCTGTAATTTGGACAGGCACTTCTTCCGAAGGTTGATAAATAAACCATTACAATAATCGGCTCTAGATAGCACCAGAGCCACAACCACTAACTTCCGCAGCTCAACCGGAATGAATGGAAGAATCCTTCTCAGTAATTTTAGTGTAAAAAAGAGAGGGCTGTAACCTGATTGACATGATTTTCGAAGGAAAGCATAGAGTCAATTATGTAGCCAGACTGTTGAACTTTCAAACTTCCCTCATTCTTGGAATGTGGAAGTCTTGGATCCTCAGATCCACAGGGCGGGTATCTTCGATTGGAAGTTCAGCTTTCTATCTACAGAGTCTAAATCTTGCAATGCTAGGTCAAACATTCTGCCCACATCGTCTATATCCCATATTGGGAGGTTAGATATTCTGTCCATGGGGTCCATAAGGAGACAAATTATCCTGCCCACAAACAGTCTAGATTGATTGCTCCTCTACCTTTCACCAGTGAAATATTTTCGTTGTTGTATTTCTTGGTTGGTTGGGAGATGCTCATTCCTTCAGGCTGCTTAAATATAGATCTTAAAAGACTCCATGTCATGCGAGACAAAAAGTCCTGTCTTTTTAGACTTCAGCAGGTTACATTCTGGGACACGTGGTTTTGCTTTCAACATTGAAAATCACAGCATGAAAAGTATTGTAGGCTAAAAAGGCAGGGCTGGCAGAAGGTGCCTACATGACATGGTGTTGCTTTTCATCTATTTAATGAATAGAGAAGGAGGGGGAAGTATGCACACATAATAGATGGGATAAGATATCTTCCAGTTTTACATTACAATGGATATTGCAAGATCCCTTAGAGTTCCATGGCTAATAAAGCCTGTGGTCTCGTTCCTCTGTATGGTCCCAAACTACTTCATGACTTGCAATATCCTTATAATGAAGGGAAGGCATACATTTTTGTTGTTTCTGATTTCACTGTAAAGTATATCGTTATTTAATTGAGTGGAGGTGCACCTGGTGGGATCAGAATAAACAAGACACAAACAATATTTTCATGTATGAAATGAGAGAACGTTGGCGGAAGGTCGTTTCTAACTTTTTGTTCCAGGTAGCACACTGTAAATCAAGCTGAGAACTATCGAGCGCTCTCCTTCCAAAGAGGTGTAGGAGCTTAATGTGATCAATATTTTTTCAATCATTTTTTTCTGTTTCATTTTCAGACCTCCTTTGAGTCCTGTCAGCAAGCTGGAAATTGTAATAGTTTTGACAGCGTGTTGATACCTGGCACATCCATCCAAAGTGTTGTCACTGGATTGCATGCCTTCACAGAGTATCTCCAGAAGTGACTTTGTGAAATCCAATTTTTAAAAACAAAGCTTCACTTATCTTGTGAAGTTTACAAAGTGACGAGTGAGAACATTTAATTTATAAGTATGTATTTGGTGGGGAAATCCGTTTCAGGAATATTTATATTTTTCAGAATAGTTCTAGCAAGAGACTTTGAGAGCAATGAACACATTTCAAAACTCTGTGAAGTGCGAAGCTTAATTTGTGCTGGTGGTTGCAGGTGGTCGACACTGGCGTTTATTTTTGGGGTCCATGATTTATTTTTCATCATCAGATTTTAACCCACACTAGAAGAGTAAGAATGAAAGAGGAAGAAAAAGATAGGACAACAGCGACAATTTAAGAAAGTAGGGATGCAAAAGAACCTGCACAAGTGAGAAAAGAGACTGGAAGTATATGGTTGTGGAATAAAAAAGCATGGGTGAAATCAAGACTATGTAGCCTTGTGCTAGGCAACCCTAACATTCACCAGCTGCTGACCCACCTAATGCTAATTTGCTCCAAAATTAAGTTGAAACAGAAACTGCTTCAAGAGAATATGTTTGCAGACTTGTGACTTATTACTAACCACACAGGTGCCACAATGCATCTTCGAGGAGTCCACACACTTATCCAACATGGGCCATCAAAAGTCCTATGCAACCTGCACATCATTTCACCCATTCGCACGTGTCCCATGTGCACAAGCCACAACGTTCTTATCCTCATACCAGTCTGCACAACCCCACCAATGCACAATGCCACCTTCCCCTGGCATCTCATCTGCTACATTATAATTAGGGGTGGGCAAAAATACCGCTCGTGCCGAATTCCGACCGCTCACGGAATCTTGCAGAGTTTTGGTGTAACTCTATGGAATTCCATGGAGTGAAACTCCACGAGTTCCACCCACCCCTAATTATAATAAACACCTTCTTCCACCTTAAATTTCTTTCAGCTTGGCCACTCTTGACTCTCAGCACACACTCCAATTTGTACAAATTTTGAAAGCCTGTATTGTCACTTTACAACTCTCGGAGTGCCAAGGGCTGCATCTTTTGTGCTGAACAACTCAAATAATGGTTTATAACCAATTCTTAGGTAAACTCTGATCCCATCAAATAAGACCTAATGTGATGTACTCCCCACCAGCACTCCAAGGCTCACTTTCAATATAAGAATACATAGCTCTGGCCATTTTACTGACCTTGAATCAAATATCCCAATTTTCACATGACCTCCACTGCCCTGCATCAACACAGTGCTCGCATCTGACACAACAATGCACTTACCCAGCGTGTTGAACATTTTAGTGGTGAAGCATCGGCAATCTCTCGCTTTATAAACTCGAACGCTAATTTGCACTCTTCAGATTTAAAGAAACATTAATTTGTCTTCAGTAAAAACTGCAAAGTCGCAGCCTTCTCTGCAAAGTTTTGTACAAAGTTCAACAAGTCCAAGAAATGACTTCGCTTGGCACTTATTTTGTGTTTCTGGAGTATTCCTGATCGCTTTGATCAAACTCTCCTTTGACTCCATACACTTGCTCCAAATACAATGCCTCACGTAATCAACTCTATGCACTACATTCTTACATTTCTTCTTCTTCTTTAGAGTGATGCCTTTTTCTCTTGCCGTTTCAACCGCCCAGAGCTTCAGCCCAAAAAGCAGTGTTTGTATATAATACTGAAGTTCATACAGTTTGAGCCAATTTTTATACATACAGGGGCAGATTTACGAGGAAGTGCCGCAGCGCGGCAACGCAAGCCCTTTGGCTGCGCCACGCTGTGACACTTCCAAAGCACAGGAATGCGACATATTTACAATAATATGTCGCATTCCTGTGCTCTCCCCTTCGCTGGAGCACAAACAGCTGCCATGCGCCGGAGCAGGCACCCTTGCACCATGGTGCAAGGATGCCTGCGTCATGAGGAGATTGTTTTTGTGCAGGAAGGGGCACCTTCCTGCACAAAAACAATCACTACAGGTATTTTCCTCTGTCAATGTGTGCTGTAGAATGCAGCACGCATTGAAAGAGGAAAAAACGAGGAGAAATGAAAACATTTCTTCTCGTTACGCCTCTCTACGCCTCCCCTGGGGAGGCGTAGCATTCACACGCATTTCCAGATTTACGAATCCTCGTAAATCTGGAAATGTGTCTGGTTCCATGGGTATTGCGTGGGAACACCCACAGTAACACCCATGGAACGCCCCTTTCACGCAAAGTGCTGCGTGTAAAGGGGCCATATTCACAAGGACAGGAAAAGCCATGCAGGGTGGCTTTTCCTGTCCTTGTAAATATGGGGCAGAGAAATACACCACCAGTACGTCACAAAAAGTGACGTACTGGTGGCGCAGGGGGCTTGTAAATATGCCCACAGTTTTTCTCCATATAAGTGAACGGAAATATGAGAATGTGATCGAAACTCTTACTTGAATGAATCTAATTAATGACCAGATGGCAGAAGCTTCTTACGAGAAAGAATGTGAAAATTCCTTGAACGCTAGATGCAGAAATACAAACAAGCACTGACTGCACCACTTTATACAATCCACGCTTCACGGTGCAAATTCTCAAAATGAGGCTTCCTTACTACACAGTGCAGAAAATGTGCATTGTATTACACTGAATAATATGACATCTGGGCCTCGGAGATACATGACACTTAGTAGACATGAAACATATCAGCACAGGACTAATAGTGTGTTCATAATAAAGCCATGGCATTAGGGCATGGAAACAAATGACTCTGCTTTCTTATTATTCCTTAAAAGGTGTAAAATACTTTATTAGAAAATAATAATGTAAAATAATTGTATTTATTTATTTTAACCATAGAATTAGTAAAATAAATTGTAACAGCACATTATCTTAAATGTGTGTTAAATAATAAATTAAAATAAATGTATATAATTTTTTTATATTATTACTTAAAGAAAAGATTTAAAAATATCTACTATAAAATGTTTAGTTTTATGTAATATATACTACAATTTATTAAAAGGCATATAAAGAATTAATTTAAAATATGTTATTTTTAAACAAAGATTTAATATAAAAATATATTTAATATTATATTTTATAATAAAATACAATTATAAATATATATATATATATATTTAAATATATATATATATATATATGAAATAAAAACCACTATATATATATATCACCATCAAATGATTCCATATGCAGTGCGCAACACAGCGGTGCGGTCAACAGGGCGGAATCCAACCTCAAATTTAATTTACCACCAAAAAAGAAATTCGGCGCACTCCAAGGATTTATATTACGGCAATTTTTATTTTCTTACAACCATCAAATATGCACCAATTTGTCTTTCAAAGAGGGAGCTTTTCTGTATGTCACATCCGGACTGTTTTCTAGTTTGTACCCAATATCTGGATCTTTTATTAAAATATTCCAATGTTTGTTCATGATTTTCATTATTTATTTATTCTCTTTTCTGCATGTCAATATCAGCCTGATCTTTTGATGAGCTTTGTCTGTTTTCATTTTATTTTCCTTTTTGTTTTCTAAGGTTTGTGCTCGAGTGATGCTCTCAGCTCCTTTCTTGCCCTCCTTGATATCAGATCGCTTATATCCACGTTTCAAGAATTTCCCTTCAGTCTCTTTGGTTTTTATCTGTTGTTCTTTTTCATCTGAACAATTTCTTTTCATCCTTAGAAATTCACCATACGGTATGCTTCGATCTTGGATGGAAGCTCGATCCATGCAGCATGCTGTTTGTTGCGTTTCTGATAAACCGTGGTTTTTATCTGTTGTTGTTCTATGTACATTTGTACATCCAAGAATTGGACCACTTTGGTACTGGTGTTGCATGTAAACTTCAGGCCTATATCATTGTTGTTTAACAGGTTGAAGTATTCCATAAATTCATCTTTTGTACCATTCCATATTATGAAAAGGTCATCGATAAACCTCAGCCACTGCATGATTTTTTCAGTGTATTGGTCCTTTCCCTCTCCCCAAGCCACAGTTTTCTCCCACCAACCCATGGTGAGATTCGCGTGGCTTGGAGAGAAGGAAACTCCCATTGCAGTTCCACATATTTGACAGTATATTTGATGATCAAATAGGAATATATTATCCCTGAGACATATTTCCACCATTTCTATTATCTTTCTTGATTGTTCCAAGTATTTTATATCTTTCTAGCACAGAAAGCATTGATAGGCATTAAGTCCGATTTCATGACTTATGGACGTGTATAATGATACTACGTCCATAGTGACTAGAAGATATCCATCCTGCCACTGGGTATCTTCCAAAATTCTTAGAAAGTCTTCAGTATCTTTAATATATGAATTCAATGATATTACCATTGGGGCCAGAACACGGTCTACATACTTTGAAATGGATTCATATAGTCCTCCACAACTCAATATTAGTGGTCTTCCAGGGGGGTTATTTAATGTCATGTGCATTTGGGGAAGGAAGTACATTGTCGGGATAATTGGGCTCTCGTTTTTCAAAAATTTCTCTTCCTCCTTCTTCAATAAACCCTTTTCCTTCCATGAATTGATTTTCTCATTTAGAGCTAATATTAGTTCATTCATTGGGTTCTGTTTCAATTTTTTACAGTTGCTGGACACATTATGTTTTCTCAGTGCCTCTCTTTTGTAATGGGCTTTGTCCATTATTATGACGTTTCCACGCTTGTCTGCTGGTTTAATTTCGATTTCTTGATTATTCATCAGTTCTTGGATGGCTTATCTCTCTGCTTTTGTTAGATTCTCCTTCCGATTCGGGTGCTTGTTATTGTTCAGTTTTTCCAAATCTGCTACTACCAATTCCTGATACAAATCAATTCTATTGACTGGATTTAATATTGGACAAAAGTTAGATTCTGGTCTAAATTCCGTATATTCATGTCCTATGGTGTTTATTTCTAATTCCGTTAGTATCTGTGTCTGAGGCATCTCCTCATCATCCAAATTCAAAGCAAGATCATTCACATTCTTTAAATCATGTATTTGATCGAAAGATAAGTCAACATTGGGAGTACTTACATTCCAATTGGGGGGGGAAATGGGTACCTTTTTTTGCAAAAAACTTTGCTAGTCATCTGGCGTAACAAAATCATATCATACACATACTATATGAAGATTCCTTGAAATCATAACAATTGTGTGACAGTAACAGGATGAGTAATGGCACAAAGCCACTACCAAGAATTAGCAAATGAGTTTCTATCATCCACTAAGGAGTTAGAATGTTGGTCTTGGTATAGTGGGTACAAAATTAAGGCACTAAGCCGGTAAAATTAATTCAAAAGAAACACACATGGAAATGCCTCGCGAACAATGGGTCTTGGAGAGATCACCAGCACATACCAGGCACCAGACTGGGAATATGCAGTTTAAAAATGTAGTAATAAAGGACATACATATCCACGTATACAAACATCCTATGGGATGCACACAAATGGATGATTCCAAAAAATTGGTGGAAACAAGGAACCATTTGAAAAATAGAAGCTTCCCTACTGATGATCATATGATACATAGCGATTTGAATAGAGAAATTCAATTGCTATGACAACACAAACTCGTAAATGCACATGTTTTTAACAATAGCAACTACATGTCCCACAATGCCTCATTGCAGGCCGAGTAAGCAATTATGTATAAATTGGAGATGAAAGGTGGACTCGCTGACCGTGATCAAGACCGAGTTGGTCGAAACGCGTTGGTTGATGGTTGTAAGAAAATAAAAATTGCCGTAAAATAAATCCTTGGAGTGCGACAAATTTCTTTTTGGTGGTAAAACATATATGTAGACTTTGTCCTTTTCTAACTCGGTGCGGATGGCACTGTGCTAATCCTACGCTTAAAAACTTTGATAGAAAAGCAGATATTTGAGGTGAGCAAATTAGAGTGTCGTTGGTGTTGAGAGTGCTCTATACTGGAGCTGCTTTCCACCTAAACTTGAGAACTACCCAGAGTTCTCTGTTTCTTTTTTTGCATATATATATATATATATATATGTACAAAAGGAGTTGCCCCTCAGTGGAATGGCCCTCACAGGTAGGTATCTGCTCCTGAGAAGGCAGCTTCCATTAACATATTTTTCTCCTATTCTCCTTCGTCCAACGTGTTTCGGGTTTACGCCCTTCTTCATGGACAGCATGTAGCGAAATCACAGCACGCGATGCAAAACCACCAGTAACTCCTCTCTTTTATTGCTTTCCAGGCGCTCATGTGAGCAAGGCATTCTGGGACTGGTAGTTTATGGTTGCTCAGCCCAAGTGGGTCGCTGCTAAAAAACCGCTTAAAAACAATGTATTACGGGGAAATAAAACAATGTCTCTTGGAGCCGCTTTCTTGACCTCAAGCACCTCCTGTTCCATAAGTCTCTAGTCCAAGTGAACGGAGATGGACCCGCTTCAGAATCCGCGGTGGTGCCTTTCCGTGGCCGGGCTGGCCACAATACTCAGATACAAAAAGAGTTGCCCCTCAGTGGAATGGCCCTCACAGGTAGGTATCTGCTCCTGAGAAAGCAGCTCCCATTAACATATTTTCTCCCATTCTCCTTCGTCCGACGCGTTTCGGGCTACGCCCTTCATCATGGACAGCTTGTAGCGAAATCACAGCACGCAATGCAAAACCACCAGTAACTCCTCTCTTTTATTGCTTTCCAGGCGCTCATGTGAGCAAGGCATTCTGGGACTGGTAGTTTATAGTTGCTCAGCCCAAGTGGGTTGCTGCTAAAAAACCGCTTAAAAACAATGTATTACGGGGAAATAAAACAATGTCTCTTGGAGCCGCTTTCTTGACCTCAAGCACCTCCTGTTCCATAAGTCTCTAGTCCAAGTGAACGGAGACGGACCCGCTTCAGAATCCGCGGTGGTGCCTTTCCATGGCCGGGCTGGCCACAATACCTAAATACAAAAAGAGTTGCCCCTCAGTGGAATGGCCCTCACAGGTAGGTATCTGCTCCTGAGAAAGCAGCTCCCATTAATATATTTTCACCCATTCTCCTTCGTCCGATGCGTTTTGGGCTACGCCCTTCATCATGGACAGCTTGTAGCGAAATCACAGCACGCGATGCAAAACCACCAGTAACTCCTCTCTTTTTATTGCTTTCCAGGCGCTCATGTGAGCAAGGCATTCTGGGACTGGTAGTTTATAGTTGCTCAGCCCAAGTGGGTCGCTGCTAAAAAAACGCTTAAAAACAATGTATTACGGGGAAATAAAACAATGTCTATTGGAGCCGCTTTCTTGACCTCAAGCACCTCCTTTTCCATAAGTCTCTAGTCCAAGTGAACGGAGACAGACCCGCTTCCGCATCCGCAGTGGTGCCTTTCCGTGGCCGGGCTGGCCAAAATACCTAAATACAAAAAGAGTTGCCCCTCAGTGGAATGGACCTCACAGGTAGGTATCTGCTCCTGAGAAAGCAGCTCCCATTAACATATTTTCTCCCATTCTCCTTCGTCGGACGCCTTTCGGGCTACGCCCTTCATCATGGACAGCTTGTAGCGAAATCACAGCACGCGATGCAAAACCACCAGTAACTCCTCTCTTTTATTGCATTCCAGGCGCTCATGTGAGCAAGGCATTCAGGGACTGGTAGTTTATAGTTGCTCAGCCCAAGTGGGTCGCTGCTAAAAAAAACGCTTAAAAACAATGTATTACGGGGAAATAAAACAATGTCTCTTGGAGCCTCTTTCTTGACCTCAAGCACCTCCTGTTCCATAAGTCTCTAGTCCAAGTGAACGGAGACGGACCCGCTTCAGAATCCGCGGTGGTGTCTTTCTGTGGCCGGGCTAGCCACAATACCTAAATACAGAAAGAGTTGCCCCTCAGTGGAATGGCCCTCACAGGTAGGTATCTGCTCCTGAGAAAGCAGCTCCCATTAACATATTTTCTCCCATTCTCCTTCGTCCGACGTGTTTCGGGCTATGCCCTTCATCATGGACAGCTTGTAGCGAAATCACAGCACTCGATGCAAAACCACCAGTAACTCCTCTCTTTTATTGCTTTCCAGGCGCTCATGTGAGCAAGGCATTCTGGGACTGGTAGTTTATAGTTGCTCAGACCAAGTGGGTCGCTGCTAAAAAACCGCTTAAAAACAAAGTATTACGGGGAAATAAAACAATGTCTCTTGGAGCCGCTTTCTTAAGCGGTTTTTTAGCAGCGACCCATTATGCACACATTATCTATGTATTAATAATGTAATATAAATTATAAATTAAGGGCATCTTAGTCACTTGAAAGTAAAAATAAGATGAGCATCATGGTGAATGGATTGTTCAGAGTAGGAAAACAGGCTTTAAGCTGCAGTCTCAGATAAACTAGTGAGGATAGTAGACGAGGCCAATGATGGGCAGAAAATGTCTTTGTAATAGCTTTCTGATTTTGTTCGCGGGGAGTAGGCAAGTACATACACTAGAGAAGAACTCAAAAGCGACAGACCTTTGCACATATAAACATTATAATTACATATGTTATAGCATATTTTTAAAAAGTATAATACTTTCTGTGTGTAAATATGTTGACTAATATCAGCAAATGCTGGGAAAGGGCAATTCGATCTACACCTCAGTTGCCCTAATGGCAAAGTGCGAACTGCTGTTTTCTCTCCATATACAGAGTTTAATAAGGTAGATGCTGCTTATGCAGTAGACTGGAAGAGGGACTAACACATACAGCATATGATAATATGTGTTGCGTTCTCCCTAGCCCGGGTACATATAAACGATCACGCCACACATGGAGCTTGGCATTACACATCTTTATTTCTCAATGTGCAACCATTACTGAACATTCTACATTAGGATTTCTATCACCCACGTCCAAGTGCTTCTGCCACTTTTCTACGAAGTCCATCAGGAATCAAAAGGGTCCCGTCAACCCTAACTCACAAGACACTACATCTTCCCCAATTGTTAAATTAAAATTACAAATAATACATATATACATCACAACTCTTCAATAAGTCATTTTGGTGCTCAAATCAATCGCTCAGTTCTTGTCATGTGAGGCTGCGGAGATACAGGAGAAGTGTCCATGACTGGCACGGGTGGCAGAGACACTGGTACAGTCATTGGGCTCTCCGGGTTCTGAGATGGCTAAGTCTCACTTATGACATCTGGAGTTGGCAAATGTTGAGGCAGGTGTTTGAAATGCAAAGAATCTCACTTAATGGACATTCCAGGATAGTGATTAGTCACCATATGTCCTTTACTAGTCAAAACCCTCAGTGGGTCAACATCAGAACAAGCATCAGACTTGTGTGTCTGTTTCTGCCTGACAATGACTTGGTCTCCTCTTTTGAACACAGTGGTCTGAGCACAGAGGCGCCTCTCAGCATCGTTCTTCATTTTTCGTTTGTGAGATGAATCAGCAGTGTGATGTTTATCAATGTCAATAGATCTTTCAGTGGCCCATTTTGGCAATTTGGTTCCTATAGATCTCTCAAATATTAAGGTGGCAGGGCCTTCACCCGTGATAGAATGGGGAGTTGATCTGAATGCACTAAGCATAGACTGAAGAACTGATTTGAGTTCAAGCTTTTCCAGTGCAGCGCGCTGAACGGTCTTCTTGAGGGTGCTCATAAATCTCTGGACAATGCCATTCACTTGTGGCTAGAGAGGTGGGCTTTTCTGATGCTTGACATTCCGATGAGTGAGAAAACCTTAAAAATTCTCGAGTACTGAAAACAGGCCATTGTCAGATATAGAAATTGGAGGAACACCACATGCTGCAAAAATACTGTCTAATCTCTTAATGACTCTGTCATGAGTAGTTGATGACAAATCTTCCACAAGGGGAACACAGGAGCATTCATCAACAATGACTGGTAGATGATGTCTTCTGTCATGGGGTCCAACGAAATCAATTGCAATCTTCTCCCACGCATGCTTTGGAAGATCAGATATGTTTGATGGATGCGGGGTTGTTTTGGATGACAAGCATTTGCAGAAATGATAGGCTCTTAATTCTTTTTGAACTCTTTCACCAAGACGAGGGAACCACACTTAGAGCTAGTTTAGTAGCAACAATTTCACAATGTCCCTCATGTTCCAATTCAATGACTTGTTGTCTCAGACTCTCAGGAATGACAATTCTCGAGCCTCGTAATTAAATGCTTTCTGGAACATGAAAGCTCTTCCTGTACATTTTTGAATTTCTGCTACTCTAGGTCATCATGAAGAGGGCGAGCCTGCTTTTCTCCAAGACTGATTGGTAATAATATGTTTGAGGATTCGCAATTCTCTGTCAGTGCACGTGGCAGCAGTGATTTGTTCTACTGCTATGGTAGCTGGTGTACTGAATTTCACTGTGAAGTTAACATAAGCATCAGCCACTTTAGAAGTGGTGAAAAAACACCGGGTTTCATTTGTCACATGCAGTTATTAATTCACACTGCAGGTGATCTGTTTTTAATCCTGACACTAGGAACAAGTCAATAAAGTTCCTGTCGCTCCTGGAAGCTAGTTTTAACATCACTGTCCTCACTTTTTTCAAACTTTTTTTGCACTGCGCCTGTTACCCAACTATTCAAGTGCCTTCTCATCTGGTGGATTTAGTACATCCTTTATAGAGTAGGAACAAAACATCTCTGAGCTCCCTCCTCACATGGAGGAGGTTGTTGCCCTTGGCGGGGCTAGGCATCCCCGCCAAGAGGAGAATCCCAGATGATGAAGCATGCCACTTTGGTGGGAGATGGGATTTTGTCCTAATTAAGGGATTCCCCCAGAAGCATCTTGAGTTTATCTTTGCTGTCTCTTTTTCTTACATGGTCTTGCACTCAGACCCGAGGATTTCTTGTGTTTTTTCATTAAATGGTTGGGGAGCTTATCCTCGCTGGTCTTATAAACTTCCCCAGGATCCCCTACTCTCTTCCGTATTCATTTTACTTTAGAAGTGGTGCTATGACACAGTATTGGTACACGTGAGAAGTAGTCAGCAGGATTTTGATCTTTTTCTGGATGATGCACAATCGCATAATCATACACCTGCAGTCACAACCCCCTCCTCTCAATGTGAGGGTCATCTTCGCTTCAGGATTGCCAAAAATGCTTGGTGGTCGGTGACAACCGTAAAATCCTTCCCATACAGGAACACATGAAAATATTCACAAGCCCACACCACAGCGAGGCTTTCTTTTTCAGGTTGTTAATGAGTATGTTTTGTCGATGACCAACTCCTGATTGCATAAGACACAATCTGCCTTGGGGCACTGGGATGTCCAGTGTACTGGGCAAGGATGGCACTCAACCCTGCTGGGCTCCCATCAACAACAACCTCCGTCTGCAATTTTGGATCAAAGTATGCCATTTGAGTGGCATTCTCAAGTGCATATTTGACTTTCATGTGACCACTGAAATGGAACATTTCATTTTGTTAAGTCTCTCAATGGGGCACTCACACTGGCAAAATCATGTATATACCTTGAACAGTAACTGCCATACCAAGGAAGGATCACAGTTACATCTTGTGGGGGAGAAGTCGATGAAAGGCTTGTATTTTGATCCGTAGTCATTACCCCATCAAAAAGATATGACCGAACTTGAGTTTTGTTTTATGAAACTCACACTTTTCTGCATTTAAAGTGAGACCTGCATCAACAAGTATACAACACACTTGTGTAAGGGCTTTATCATGTTCCTTTCATTTAGCCCCAAAACTAATATGTCATCACTGTAATTGAAAGCATTTGTGACTGGCTGTATTATCCAACAAATGACATCCTGAAAGAGTTCTGCAGCTGATGATACTCCAAAACATGGGGGCATATTTACAAGCCCCTATCGCCACCACAACGTCACTTTTACAGACATTGTGGTGGGGATACAGACTTTGCCTTATTTACAAGGCAGTGTTAAGCCACTTAACATGACTTAATGCTGCCTTGTAAATTAGGCCCCCTTTCACACAATACTTAGAGTGAAAGGGGAGGGCAATGGGTGTTGCTGTGGGCGTTCCACCGCAACACCCATTGATTTTGACGCTGCCCCATATTTACAAGGTTGGCGTAAATATAGGGCAGTGCCAAAATTAAGGCCAGGGAAAACCTGGTCTTGCCCAGGCAAAACGAGGAGAAATGTTTAATTTCTCCTCGTTTTTGCTGTTTGTATGTGTGCTGCGTTGTGCAGCACACATGGAAACATCAAAACGCCTTTGATTGTTTATGTGCAGGAAGGTGTCCCTTCTTGTACATAAACAATCATTAAAAAAAAATGACAATTTGCAACTTTTATGTGTGTTGCATTAAGCAGCACACATAGAAATTTCAAATCGCCATTTCAGATTGTTTATGTGTAGGAAGGGACACCTTCCTGCACATTAACAATCACTCCCCTCATCATGCCTGCGTTGATGCTAGGCAGCTAAATTTAGCAGCAGTGCAGGGTAAAACGCAGGGCTGCACCATATTCTTGTAAATATGGTGCATCCCAGCGTTTCTAAAGTGATGGAGCATTTCTTTAGCCTTCTTGGCTTAACAACATGCTTCGCCACTTTCCTTGCCCCTTGGTCTCTTATATCTAAACAACCCAACATGAGTCGAAAAGGTAGTAATGTACCTGAAATTTTCTTCCAGTTCGAGTTGGTGATTCCCTTTGTTCAAATCAAGGTGGGAAAAGACTTTGACTGTATCCAGCTTCGTAATCATGTCAGCAATGTTCATGCCTGGATGTCGCTCTCTTTCAATTGCCTTGTTCGCTTGGCGCATGTAAATGCAGACGTGCAGGGGTCCTCCACAATTCTTCAGCACTACCACTATGGGTGATACCCAAGGCATCGGACCAGTGGATGGGTCAATGATGTCATATTTAATAGTGTCTCGAGTTCTTTTGCAACAGTCTCTTGTATAGGAAATGCAATTTGACGATGTCTTTGAGCAACAGGAGGGATGTCCTCAGTTATGTGAAGTTGCACATTCATTGTCTTAAGTCTTCCTAGTTCATGAAACAAACTGTCACTGTCGCTCGACAATGACAGTGACGAACTGTTAGCCGAGGATTTTGATGACAATCAACGTTGTTCAGTTTCTACTTGCCTCAACTGATGTTGCCGCTTGGCCTTGTGGGAATGTTTGGAATGTCTCTGGAACTCTCTGACATCCATTTTATTTTCTCGACGTGACCCACTTGAGCATTTCTTTGCTTTGCCGACCGTTACAAAATGGTTCTCTTTCCCTAAGCCTTTACAAATCTGTCCAGTGGTGGGACAGTTACCTTCATGTGGAAAGGAAAATCCACATCGAAAACACAACTTTCTCTTCAGAGACATCACTTTTTGTCCCATAACTTTAAGTCGCTGCTTACTTTTCACATTCATGAATGACTCCCTTTGGGCTCCTCCAGCTTCCATGTCAGCAGCTTGTTTGTCAGCACATTCCTCTGCTCTGGCAGCCATTAGGACTCTCTCTAGGCTTAATGTTTCTCTCAGCATTCATAGTCAGGAGGAATCAGAAAGGCACTCATTTATGACTCCTAGTCGAATATCTTCATTATTAAACTCTTTGAATCTGTAATGTTTGATTAGCATATCAAGGCTTTCTACAAATTCGTCAATCGTTTCACCAACTTTCTGTCTTTCTTGGCTGAAAATATATCTTTCGTAATCGACATTTAGCATTGGATTGAACATGATATTCAGTGCCTCTTTGATTTGATATTAAGAGACTTCTTCAACTTGTGTGATTTTCTTTATCACTTCCTTTACTCCTTCACCTGCAAGATTCTTGAGGTTTTTGAGAATCTTTTTGTTATCTACTTCTTCCACAGCATCAATTAAATCATCAAACATTTCAATCCAGGCAGTCCATCTTGCGCCAATATTTTGTTTCTTGACTGTATAGAATAGAAGCGGTGGTTTCAGGAATGTAGCGGGATCATAACCAGCTATGGCCCTTACTTACAAGAGTATATGCTGTTTACCTGGACCTGCATCATACATACCATCTCTAAGTCCTTGCAATGTGCTTGCTTCAGGGTCGTTATGGCCAATCTGAGATTGTATGGCTTCTTTTCACATTTTGCAGAAAAATAAGAGGAACCCCTTCAAACCAAAGGAATAGGGTACTTTAAAGTTATATCACAAAAACGGTTTCCTTTGGACAGTAATATATCGTGTAGGCACCATATGTTCTGTGTATTCCATTCAATCTAAATTTCTCTCATTCAACTGCACACTATACATACACGGGAAGTATGACCATATATCCCCGACAGATAATCTGGACAACTTAAATTGTAAAAAAGTACAAATCGATTTATTGGTTAATAACTCATAGAGTACACAATTTCTCAGCGAGTGAAAGCCGAGACGATACCACGCAGGAGCGTGCAGCTGTTGAAACCCTAATTATTAAAGGGAATTTTGGAATTTGATATTTTAAGAAGGCAGAATTGGGATCTGCAATTACGGACTTATTGTAAGTAGGCAGAAGTGGAATCTGCAATTACGTTCCTTATTGATAAAGTAAATGTAATAGTAATGCTTTCTTGTGAACTACCTAAAACTCCCATAGAGAAAATGCGGGCTATTTAGCCATTTATTATGTGTTTTACAGATCTGTAAATATCAACCGGGCCAGAGATTTACACGCCCTTGGGTTAGATTAAGAAGCGCTAATACATCTTCTCGTCTACCAAAGGGGGTATGAAGATAAACTAAATTGCAAACTTGATAGGCAGCAGGAGGCAATGACCCCACACACTCGTGAATTACATGTTCAGTGTAATTGGAGTGGCCTTCCTCGCCAATGATAGGTGTTTTTAACTGATCAAGTATAAATCTAGTGTCAATGAGAGTCAAAATCCTTGTCTTGAAAAAGATGGTGTAATAAGATATCCATCGAAACGCGTCGACGCTTTGTTGAGAACAACACAATCCGTGAAGTGGCTGTGGCATATGAGTACCTGGCAAATAGAAAAGTACCAGGCTCCAGCCCATGAAATTGTTTAATCACGGATATGTATTACGTAATTGACACGGTGTTTTTGTCTATGATATGTACTCTCTTTTTTAACTTGATTGTTGTTCTTAATGTGTAATAAATATTTGTGACAGTGTAATTCACAATAGAGTGTAGGTGGATTATGTCAACCGTTTTTTTAAAATTGTTGACTCTATGAGTTTTTAACCAATAAATTGATTTGTACTTTTTTACAATTTAAATTGTCCAGATTATCTGTCGGGGATATATGGTCATACTTCCCGTGTATGTATAGTGTGCAGTTGAATGAGAGAAATTTAGATTGAATGGAATACACAGAACATATGGAAACCGTTTTTGTGATATTCTTTTCACTTTGCCATTGGAGCCTTTCAGCTTCTGAAGGGCTTTCAACTTGTTTGCAATGCACCCTACACCGTCTATGGTGTTCACTTCAGAGATCACCGGCACTGTATTCACAACCCCTAGGCTTCTACTTCGGTTGCTTTGCCCAAATGTTGTGGTATGATAACTCTCTTTACTCGGGTTCTAGTAAGCATGATTGTATTTTCTACATTTATCTGCTTCTACTCACAGTGTTCTCTTGCACCTGGCTGTTGCTGCTTGTTGCACTTTCCATACCTGGTTGTCATTGCCTTTAGCGTTTCTTTGTGTTAGAAATGTTTTCCGCTTTTTGTGCTTCCTTGCACTCGGCAATCACTGCCTTTGGCGCTTCTCTGTACCTGGTTGTTGCTGCATTTAGCGCTGTCATACTGTATGAATGATGGCTCTGTGTTTTGCTGTGGCACAGGATCTCTTGTCTCAACTTTACCAGCAACGTTCTAGCTGACGACAAACAACACTTTCTGTAAGGCCTTCACTTTCTTCACAGGCTTTGCACTGGCTGGACTGGTGTTTTGACTCCATACACCAACCATCGATATTCACTTCGATTGAGGCACACGTGGCACACACAAGCAGTTTGCTGGACCAGAGCAAACTCTCTGGGAGAGCATTCTTGGTTCTTCAGGTTAAGGGGTTTAAGTAATCCCCTATCTCGTCACCAGTTGTTGCGTTCTCCCCAGCCCGGGTATATGTAAATGATCATACCACACACGGAGCTTGGTATTACACATATTTATTTCTCAGTGTGTAACCGTTGCTGAATATGCTACATCAGGAATTCTATCACCCATGCCCAAGCACTTAAGTCACTGTTCTAAGAAGTCCATCAAGAAACAAAAGGGTCCGTCATCTCTAACTCACAAGACACTACAATATGGATGGGTTATGAGTGTCTCTTTTTGATGGGAGATCTGTGATCATCCATGAATCAGAATAGTTTTTTATCTTCAGGATATTCACACCATAGGCAGTGCTACTATTGCCTGTGATGTCACTAGAATCTTTTGTAGGGAAAGTCCTCAACTAGCACAATCCTGCATATTAAGCAACATGAGAAATTCTGATATGTTTAGGATTTGCTTTTTGCAAACCTATAACAATCAGAGCACATGCATTTGTGAAGTGCTTGCGTTGACCTGTATCCCAAACCCTTTACACACATGCAGTGTGGGGAAGCAGGCACCTGTGGGGTGTCCTTGTCTTCTGGATTGTAAGCTTCAGCCTGGGTACCTGGGAGGGCTCACTATTATTGGATGTGTGGGCTACTTTAAGCCCACATTCTAGTGCAACCATGCATAATTGAGGTGGAAGAGGGTCATGAGTGTGACAGGAAGGAGAGGTGGTGATGGTTTTGAAGGTGAAAAGGTTGCAGAGGCCATCTTCATCTGCAAATGTATCAATCAACCTGTGTAGCAGGGAGAGTATTCAATTCTTGAATGATGGGCTGGTCTGTGAGGTCTGTCTGCTACAAAGCAGAGGTCAGAGCTAGGCACTGACAGGGCTAAAGAGGATAATGACTACAGTCTGACTCCCTGTCCGACAATCACAACATCGCAGATAATTATCCTCGGTGCTAACGTTTAAACCATGCTTTCTAGCAACTTGGGTATTACCATGAATATCCAACACTGCATGAGTTTTTAGACAGGGGACCAGGGCCTGTACAAGCCAACATGTGTTACATTAAAAGGGGTATATTCATGATATGTAGATAAAATGCCGCTTGTTGGGCAGTTTGCCTACAATCAGGAGAGGGAGAAAATTGTAAAACTGATGTACAGTTTGGCCCATGGCCCATCAGCCTGCCAGGTCCACAGAGGACTGCCTACCATATTCAGAGATTCCCTCTGTCTCGTGGGGATCTCTGTGTCTAAAGTGCATCCTTGGGTGAAGCAAATGCATCGACAGCACCACTGAATGCCAAACAGACACCATGTTTTTTTGGCCTTCCTATCATTTTTGTAAAAATATTTCTCAAACGGTCAAAATAGAAGTTTTTTTTAGAAAAACAAAATATCAATGGTCCTGCTGAACTGGGAGTTTTCTCTCAGTTCATCCGAGTTATAGTGACCTGGGCTAGAACAATCAGTGTCAGTGACCCCTTCTGCCACTGTGACCCAGCAGACCTGTGGTTGAAAGGCTGCCAGGTCAAAAGTTCTCCACTAGTGGAAAACCTGTAAGTTCCTCCACCTCGAAATGAGGGAGTGAAACCATGGGTTCTGTGGTGCAGTGGTCCCACCAACTTATCCTGAGCTCCTATTCTGCTGGACTCTCTGTAATGCACGGTATTAGGGGGTCCTTTTTTCATCCACCCATTGAGTGGAAGACTAGGGTTAGAGAATAGTAGAGTTGACACCTTGGTTGTCACTGTGACAGCCATATAACACCTTTCGGCTTTCATCCTTACTATTCACCAATGATTTATTAGGCATGGATGGGGGACAATCTTAACAGGTGAGTCCCCCACCTTGAATCTCATTAACATCCTCAAAAGTCTACTAGTGTTTTCCGAGGACGTCAGATCGTAGTGCTCTGCTGTGAAGTCTATACTCCAGAAGTAGGGACAGAAATGTTTCAAAGCCCTCATTATGATATAGTGCACTCTGGACAGCAAATCAAGGTGATCGTGTGCTGTCAACCTTTCTCACTGAGTTCAGTTAGCATGGATTTAACCCCTTGTTCAGAAGTATCAGTCTACACTGAGAAGGGCTGCCTGAAGCCAGTCCCCTTCAAGAGCCAAACTTTGTGGAAGGCTTTTTGATCCCTGTGAAGGGCTACTAACACTTCTTATTCTAGTTAAACTTATTGGACTATTTTTCGAAGGCCAGTGCTGTCTTTGCAGTATTTTTGTTCTCATGATGTTCCATAAAGTTGCAGTATTACACCATGATGCACAAGAAAGCCAGGATATATGTTTGAATGTTAGGAGGCCCCAGGTCAAGCCATGCTTGTTGGATGGACTGTAGAAGCTATTCCTGCCTCCTACTTGTTTCCCAATATGGAGCACCACATTTAGCTCATTGGAGAGTATGCAACAAAGCTTTGTGGTGGCTCACAACTGGCCTTGAACACTGTCATGCTATTCAGATTGGTGACACATACGTCCTCCATTTCAATAATGTTGCAGTTCACCAGCGTTTAAAATGTGGCAGGTGTTTGCTTTGGTCCAGCCATCTTTTTCCAAAGTTGTCACATGAATCCTCTAGGTGGCAATAGAATATGAGGCTTTGGAGATCCACCCTGCCCACACTTGAGATGCTACCACTTACAGGCTTGTCATGAAGATGCCTTCTGCAGATCGAAAACTCTAGGCAAGGTGATATCACACCTTGCCTAGACTCCTCAAGGAAGCTCTAAGCCAAAGGCACTTCCATGGTCCATTTTTAGAGATTTTTCAAAGTGCAAACAACAGAGTATGTGGCAGCTTAAGGGTGATGGGAGAGCGGGAAAACAACAGGCAAAGAAATATATTTTGTAAATTATTAGAAATATCAAATAAACCGCACGTGACCTGGAATCACACTGCAGCATTTATACTTAGTTTCGTAGGACTTGGTCAGAAACTGATGTCCACTAAAAGTATAAAATGGGAATAACAGCATCCAAGGGTTAAAACGGCAAAAGCCTTACAGGTTTTTAATTTTTTTGTATTTTCACATACATATATATTAAAAACAGCTTCCCTTCTGTTATGCTAATTACCTAAAATCAACCCGACAGCATGCTTAGAGATTAAAAAATCGTGAATAAATTTTCTCCAGCACAATAAGTGCATCTTTTTCTCTCTCTCTCTAACTTTGCCAGGATAATTGCTGGATCTCTCGTGTCTTCCGGACAGAAAATATGAAAGTATGCAAAGTAAGAACGCTGGGAAACAAGATATAATCCTAAATAATTATTGAAGTGCTAGAAAGTGCAGTGCTACAACATCGTCATTAACTCGTGGTGCGAGAGGGACGCGGCAGTGAGTAATCTTTGAGTCGGTTCCATCAAACATGCTGGCAAGAAAATATTTTTTCTGCAGACAGTGTAACATCTTGAGTAACTTGCAAAGTATACTATTCAGCGCCTTCTTCAGCCACAGAAAGGACTCTCTGATGTTGTATTAGAGGGATCTCTTTTGTCTTTAAGTACCATGGCTGAAGTGGTTACTCTCAAATGGTGATACAAATTCTTATTTTTTGAAGACTTGATTTTCTGTCTCCTCCATGTTATTTATCGTCAACTGCAGTGTATTTCGCTTTCCTGTGATGACCCATTAATTCCTAGATGATGCCATGCATGGTTTTTAACTTCTAGTGATGTACCTTATTCTCATAATTAATGTGTAGAATAGTTTTGGCTGAATGATGGACAATAAATCAATTAGTAGATTTGTAGAGCGTAACTTGTCACCCGTGAGGGTATCTTGATGCTAGCACAGTCCAGTTGATTAGCCGAATTGCCAAGTCTTCAGGGACTATCGGAACTCTGCAAGAGATGGGGCGGTCCCTAGATGAAAGCGTAGCTCATTCCAAGTCTTCACTGCTAGGTAGGAGAAGGAGCGACCACAGCATCTGCTACGTCGGATGCAGGGGGTGAGGGTTAGAGAAATGGACGTGGAGCTGAGGTGTCTGGTGGGCTGATGGAAGGTCGGGTGGTGGTTTCAGGAGGCGGGTCCGCAGTTGTGTAGGGCCATGTATGCATAGGTCTGGGCGTGAACTGCCATCTTTTTGATACAGGGGGAAAGTGGAGTTCCCTGAGGTAGGGGGTGATGTGGATTCATCTAGGGAGATCCAGGACGATTTTGGCTGTGGTGTTCTCTATGGTCCATAGTTGTCGGACAAGGTGATCTGCGATTCCTGCGTAGAGAGCGCTGCCATAGTCTAGTAGGATGGAGATGAGGGTCTTAGTGATGGTGCATCCTGAGCTTTGGGTTAGCCATTTGAATATCTTGCAAAGCATGTGGCGGATGAAGAAGCAAGAGGAGGAAGTGGCGTTGACCTGAGTTGTCATGGTTAGCTTGTTGTCCAGAATGATGCCTAGGTTCCTAGCATGGTCAGTGGGGGTAGAAGTCATTCCGAGTTCTAAGGACCATCAGGATGCATCCCATGGGGAACTTTTGTTTCCAAAAATAAGTACCTCTGTCTTATCCGTGTTGAGCTTCAGGCAGTTGTCCTTCATCCAGTTGGCGACGTATGTCATCCAGTTGTGGAAGCTGGTCTTCGTGTTGGTGGTGTCTTTGGAGAGGGAGAGCATGAGTTGAGTTGTGTGTCTTTAGCATAGGATATGATGCTGAGTCCGTGGGTTTTGGTGATGCTGGCCATAGGTGTCATATAAGTGTTGAAAAGGGTGCCTGAGCGAGGAATTTTGGGGTACTCCACAGATGATTTCCTTGGGTTCGGAGGTGAAGGGGGGAAGGCGACTTTTTGCGTTCTTCCGGTGAGGAAAGAGGTGATGCATCTGAGAGCTGCTCCTTGGGTGCCTATGTTGTGCAGCCTTGTGATGAATGTGTGGTGGGAGACCATATTTATGGCTACTGAGAGGTCTAGGATGATCAGAGCCACAGTCTCTTCTCGGTCGAGTAGGGCTCAGATGTCGTTGGTAGCCACAATGAGGGTTGTCTCGGTGCTGTAAGTTGTTGTGAAATCTGGATGTGGAGGAGTCAAGTAGGAGGTTCCAGTCCAGATGGGAGGAGAGATTTTGGTTGATGGCTTTTTCTAACGGTGTCACACCGGATATTACTCAGAAGACTAAAGGAGATCGGATTAAGGGACTCTGCCTTACAATGGATGACGAGCTTTCTATCTGCTCACTCCCAAACTGTCAACTTAGGCCCGTATTGCTCCGCACCTATGGAACTGTTCAAGGGAGTACCTCAGGGCTCCTGTTTGAGCCTTACACTGTTCAACATATATGTTGCTCCCTTGGCCAATCTCCTACGGACACATGGGTTTATTCCCATATCCTATGCGGACGATACGCAGCTATTTTTCCCATTTGACAAATTTGATCCATCTGTACAGTTGGCCTTCTCTTCTGGGATGAGAGCCATCTCGCACTGGATGAAGAGTAATTTCCTCCAGTGTAATGTGGGGAAAACAGAGATTCTGCTCTTTGGTGAGGCCCCCTCCTTGTGGACACCAGAGTGGTGGCCGACCGATTTGGGTGCCTATCCTGCCCCCAAATCTACTGTGAAGAACTTGGGCATTCGATTGGACCAAGCCCTTACTATGAAGGAACACACTGCTCAGACAGTGGGTTCCTGCTTCCACATAATGATCCTGCTCCGTCGAGTCTTTCCTTTGCTCCCTGACTCAACTCGGAAAACTATAACACAGACCCTTGTATTAAGCCGCTTAGACTACTGTAACAGGCTGTTGATCTCTGCCAATGAGGCCTCGCTCAGCAGACTACAGGTAGTCCAGAATACGGCAGCGCGATTGGTCCACAATGCCCCCCCCAGGACTCACTCCCGCCCTCTGCTTCTGCAACTTCACTGGCTTCCTATACGTCAATGGATAAGATTTAAAGTCTGTTGCATTATAAACAAGGCACTGTTCGACCTGGGCCCTTCTTACCTCTCAGAGAAATTCACCCCATATTTACCTTCCAGATCTCTGCGCTCAGGTTCCAAACATCTTCTGGTGGTACCTCGAGTCAGGAAGGCTAGATTGGGAGGAAAGGCCCTCTCACATCTTGCTCCTCGTTACTGGAACGAACTCCCACTACTCCTGAGAAAATGCACAGATTATTTGCATTTCAGGAAGCTGCTTAAGACCACCCTCTTCTGTCTTTGATTCTCCTGTCTTTGTCTCTGATTTAATTAAAGCCGCATTCCACCCATGCTGCCCGCCCAAAGCGCAGAGATACCCCTTCGGGGGTCGATTCAGGCGCTATACAAATAAATAAATAAATAAATAAAATAAATAAATAATACTTTGGCTGGGAACGGAAGCAGGGAGATCGGTCGGTAGATGTTGAGTTCACTGGGGGATGGCAATGGTTTCTTTAGTAGGGCGTTGACTTTTGCATGTTTCTAGTCCACTGGGAAGGTAGCTGTGACAATTGAGGTGTTGAACAAGGTGGTGAGTACATGACTGATTCTGGCTCCGCCTAGGTTGAAAATATAGCGAGGGCATGGCTCGGTTGGGGCCCCTGAGTGGACCGAGTTCATGATGAAGGCGGTGTCCTGTAGGGCGAGCTGGCTCCATTAGGTTAGTCAGATGTCTGTGGTGGTAGTAGAGTCACAGTGTTGCTTGATGAAGTTGGTGGCCTTGGTCTGGGGTTTGAAGTTTCTGTAGATGTTGACGATGTTGTCGTGGAAGAAGTTTGCAAGGTTGTCGCAGAGTTTCTATGAGGGGAGAATGTTGTTTGTTGCAGCTGAGGGGTTGAAGAATTCTTTGAAGATGTTTAGGAGTTCTTTGCTGTTATTGGAGCTTGATTCGATGCGTGAGGCTAAGGCCTTTTTCTTTAATTATCTCAAGTGTCTGTGGTAGAGGTTGAGGGCTGTCTTGAAGGTGGTCTAGTCAGTCATGTCCTTGCTGGTGCGTCATCTCCTTTCCAGTTGTTTACAGTGTTGTTTAGCGGTTCGGAGGTCTTCAGTGTACCAGCTAGCCTGCTTGGTGGACCTTCTGTGGGTGTTGTTGCCAATGGGAGCGACGTTGTTGGTGCTGGTGCTTGGTTGGTGTTGGTGATCCAATTGTGACGTTTCTGACGTTCTGGTTTAGGTTGTTGGAAGAGATGGAGTGGGTGGTGTTTTGGGCGTTGATCCATGTGTCCTTTGAGACTTTGCTTCAGCTGTGCTGGGGGGTGTTGACAAACTGAGGGTGGAAGTCCATGAGCTGGTAATGTTGAAGTGAAAAATAGAGTGGTCGGTCCAGGTGAGTTTCGTGGTGTGGCTGTACCTGATGTGGTAGCTGGAGGTGAAGATGGAATCTAGTGTGTGGTCTGCACCGTGAGTGGGGTCGTGGACGAGTTGGGTGAACCCGATGTTGCTCATGCAAATGAGGAGGTTGATAGTGTTGATGTCATTGTGGTCATGAAGATGGAAGTTGAGGTTGCAGAAGAAAATGTAGTTGTTGGAGTCTATGGTGAGGGGAAGATGAAGTCAGCGATGACTTGCAGAAGGCTGCACGTAGTCCTAGAGAATGGTAAGCCAGGGTGACCCTGATGGTGGTTTTGCTGTCTGTTTCGAGTTGGAAGTTGAGGTGTTCCATGGATGGGGTGATGTCATTTGTGGTGGTGCATTGGATGGATTCATTGTATATGATGGTAATCCCTCCACCATGCTTGTTGAGGCAGTCGCAGTAGGTGATCTTCTATCCTTTAGGTATTGCGTTGGCGATGTCGGGCATAGAAGTGGGGTTGAGCCAGGTCTCAGTGAGGAAGAGGACATTGGGTCTGAGGGTGGATATGAGATCCCTAATCTCAGTGGTGTGTTTGATTAGTGAGCGTGTAATGAGAAGGGCGCATGCGAGTTGGCGTTTTTGTTCATGTGGTGTCTGTGGTGTGTTAGGGATGGGGCTGTTCGGTGGGCAGGTGAAGTGGTAGTGGTTGGAGGTGAAAGGTTGTACTGTGGAGCGTGGGTCAGCACGGTGTCAGTGTTTTTCACGGCGTTCGGGGTCGAGAGTGTAGAGCTCGGCAATGGTGTATCCTTGGGGGCGGTAGGGCCAGAGGTCATGGTGCTGGGCGTGTTCCAGGCACAGACGAGCTTGCCTTTGGCACATCAGCTGCACACCTTCTGCATGCATCTGCCATGCGGTCATACTACAGCATGTATTAAGTGGGTCCTGGGGTGGGCATAACAGTGAGTGGGAAAATCTGAGCGGGAAAACCCAGGCAGCAGCGGGGTCACTGGATCAGGTCGGAACAAGCACGAACAGGAGGCCACAGGTAAGTGGCAGGCTAAGTGCCCAGGGTCCTACTGATGCGATCGTACTGCAGTCTGAATTAAGTGGGTACTGGGGTGGATGGGCCTTCTGTTGGTGAGAAGTACGGTGAGCGGGAAAAACCCTGGCAGCGGCGCTATCACTGGATCAGCCTGGAACAAGTAGGAACTGGAGGCCACAGGCAAGTAACAGGCTAGGTGTCCAGGTGCCTACTGATGTGGTGGTGCTGTGGACTGCATTAAGAAGGTCCTGGGGTGGGCTGGGATTCTGTTTGCGTGAAGAATAGTGAGTGGAAAAACCAGGGCGGTAAAACCCGGAAAGCAGCGGTGTCACTAGATCAGGATGGGACAAGCAGGAACAATTCTATTCTATTCTATTCTTAGGGATTTGTAGAGTGAACAGCTACCCAAAAGGCCTTCCCAGCGCTAAAATAGACGACAGGTAGCAAATCAGTCCAACCCATTTAGCTGTAGAGAGCGTTGTTGGCAAATGGCAGTCTCGAAGTCCAGGTGCCTACAGATGCGGTCGTGCTGCAGCCTGCATTAAGTAGGTCCTGGGGTGGGCGTGGCTCCTGTTGGCAGGAAGAACAGTGAGAGGGAAAAACCCGGGCGGGAAAACCCGGGCAGCAGCGGATCAGGCTGGAACACGCATGTTCTTGAGGCCACAGGCAAGTGGCCGACTAGGTTTCCAGGTGCCTATTGATGCAGTCATGCTGTGGCCTGCATTAAGAGGGTCCTGGGGTGTGCAGGGTTTCTGTTGGCAGGAAGAAAGGTGAGTGGGATAACTCGGGCAGTGTCAGTGTCACTGAATCAGGCTGGAATAAGCAGGAACGGCGTCACAGGCAAGTGGCAGGCTAGATGTGCAGGTGTTAGTGACTACTTGAGTGGTTGTTTTCCATAGAGATATTTTGAAGTTCTATTAAAAAATGGTTGTTTCCTATATGGAAAATATGCACCACTGCAATATGAATCTGCAAATTGTTATTAGATTATATAGCACAGAGTTATTTAAGAATTGGCTAGCACTACTTTGTTCTGCCACTGCAGCATCCTGCTGCACTGTTGCACCACAGCCCTCCATATTTAGGGATCTCCACCTGGCAGTTGGAGCGCTGTATGCCTGCAGAGGAGCTAGCTCCTCTGAAAGCATTGTAAGTTTGCTGACTGGTTGCCATGTTTCGTGCGACCGCTCAGCAAACGGTTTTGTTTTCCAAACACAAACTCCCAAATCCAGAGTATATCTTTCTCCGAGGGTCTTGGGTTATTTTTAATTGTTATGTTCAGGATCACCAGGTTTTTCATGTCAGTTCTGAACAGGAAAACAAAATATGTCAAAACATTCACCCTAAACTGGGCAGACAGCCTTAGCTTCTTACACCAATTTCCCTATGAACATCTATCTGGCCATTGGTCTAAGTACCTCAGATTGTCTACCCTAACTAAGGTTTGACTGGTGGAGCCAGTAGGGGCTTAGTTGGTGGAAATATAACAGTTCACCCGACTATAAATAAAGTGGGCAGACAGTCAGTTTGGCTGAAGGGTGCTCTGCCATGCTTGTGCAGATTATCCTGTCCTACAAACTATAAATAGCCCCCACCATCTTTTTCTAACAGATGAGAAGTTATGTCCTTCATTACAGAATCAGCCTCAGATATGTCTGACGAAAATGTGCGGTTTTTCTGGTCATTTCATCACTTTGGTAGATTTTGTACTTGACCTAAGAGGAAAGATACACCAAATCCCTGGATAGTTTGATAGCCATCCTAAAATATGTACTGTTTTTACACAAACTCAGGGTCTCCTACAACAATTTCAGTCTTTACATGCACATTTTACAGATGATAGAAACAGTGACTGAGCTTTTCAATAATATTGCTAACCTGAAACTTCCTAATCACTTCTCTGACCCTATCCCAGCATCACGTGCAAAGAGCACAAGACATCATCTTGGCCTTTACTGACAACCCTGGTGGACTCTTCACTTCAGGGGAGAGTTCCTAGAATGTCTACAAAATGAACAAGTCAAACCCTTAGTATAAAAAAGCCCCTGAAGACCAAACAGCTTTAAATTAGTTTTGCTCAGATGAAAACCTCTGTTCACTTGGAAAGTCTTAAAGACATGTGTGGCTACAAACTTAAACAGTTGATGTTTGCTTTTCACCTTTTTTTGGGTAATTTACAACCAGTTTGCAGAATGGATTGCAGAAGTGATACAGCTATGATTCAGGTAATGGATGAAGTCTTGTGAGTCCTTGGCACCAGTAATTCTTGCGTGTTGAATTTATTATATTTGTCAGCAGCAATTGACTTGGTGAATCATAAAGCCTTGCTTGAATCTCTGAAAGTACTTAAAGGTATTGTCCTCAACAGGTTCTGCACCTATTTGGTCAGCAGATAAAACTGGTGATTAACTATCTTGCTCAGTATTTCACAAGCAAGGCATTTGCTAAGGGTCCATTCTTGACCAAACCCTTTTTAATCTGGACCTCTTGATGACCTGTTCATAATTCAGGAATATTATTCATCCCATCTTTCCTAGAAAATCTCTTCTCTTTGTGTTGTCACAAGTCTATTCATGACTTATTAGGGAATTCCTTTTGGAGTGTTGGGTCCCAAGGTTTTTCTCAAAACCCACGGGTGGCACTGCTGAATGGGTTGTCGAATACCAAGTCTGTCTTGCCTTTATCCTACCTCATGCCTCTTTCATCCACTACCACACAAAAAGAACTCTTTCAGGTTCCTTTTGGTCCCTAATTTCTCTCTTTACACTGTTTTCCAGTCTTTCTTTTCCTCGTTCATTCCCCTTTTCTGTCTTTCTTTCTCAAGTTTTGATTCAAAGTTTGATTATGAAAAATAAGTCCTGTGCTCAAAAATGAGTTGCAGTGGACCTCACTTGCAACAACCTACTTAAATCAGTCACAGCTTGGATCCCTCATCACCATCTAAAACTGGATCCTGAAGATAGTTCCTCTTTACCTCTCATCCACATGCAGATATATTTGTCCAGTCATGGCGTATTCCTTCACTATGCTGAATTGTAAACCTAACATCAATGATTGCACTAGGGGCCAGATGTAAAAACATTTAGAATTGCGATTACCAAATAGCTATTTTTTCATAATCGCTATTTGGTAATCGCTATTCTTAATGTATTTAAAATTAGGGTTTCGTAGTGTGTCTCAAATTGACCTGCCTCATGAATATTAAAAAGGTAGGTCAGAATTTTTGACCAATTAGGAATGACATCCTTCACAGAGATGGTGGCCTGATGAGGTCAGAAAATCACCATATATGTGATGTGATTGCTTTTAAATAAAGCAATCTTTTTTTTTTTAATACAACCCGTTCTTCTTGAAGGAAAACAAGATGTGTTTAATTTTTTTTTAAAGTGAACGTTTTATTTTTCAAGAGTAGGCAGCGCTCCATAGGTGCACTGCCAACTCTTAACAAGCATTTGCAATGCAATCGGTCTCGCCTTTGGGACCTTATATGTATTTAGCTATGCAGCACATTAGCCTGGGTGCTGAAACATCTACTGTTCTTTAACATGGAGGGAAAGTAAGCACCAAACTGCGTGACACACCAGGTATGGGAACACATTGAGAGCAATATTGCCTTTCAGCGGGAAATGGTATAGTCCAAAGCTCTGTTTTTAATATAAAATCAGGGCCTTCGGTGGCCATATCACTGAAAATACATGATTTGAAAAAAATATTATTGTCTACGGGTGCTCGTGGAAGTCAATTTCTATGAACTAGAATCTAGAGAATGCTAAAGTGATTCTGGTATTTTACTGACCTCTACTGGTTGTTTTCTATCAAGACAGTTAAATAGAGGCAGTTGAACAAGCAGAAAGCAATTCTGGTATTTTACTGACCTCTACTCGTCGTTTTCTATCAAGACAGTTAAATAGAGGCAGGTGAACAGAAAAAAAAGTCCTTAAGCGGAAGCAGACAAGTCCTAGGGCTGATCTCCAGAGCCCACAAAGTATATACACATATAAGTATATACTAAAGTATATACAAGAGGTCTCGAATGCTCGACCTAAAAATGTTTTTGTCAACATTCACAAAGGGGAAGGAGTCCCTTGCAGACCCCTTCCTGTTTACAAATGGCTTACCATCTCCATGGAGGAGGTAGTAAACTGAATTCCGGTAACAAAACATTAATACATACCACCACGATTTGGTATTTGGAAAGGACACCCTGAACACGCCCCTTCTAAATACTGAATTGCAAACCCAAATTGCGATTCTGTAGAATCGCAGTTTGGTGTTTGCCATAAAAAATATTTTTGTGGTCGCAAACAGCCTGATTCTGTGATTCTGTGGATGATTCATGTCTCCATCGTCTCTCTGCAAGCCTAAGTCTACTTCTCTCGTCATTTAGGTTCGGAGTGAACTATGGATGGGCATCCTTGCTTTTGTGCCTCTTTTGGCTGAGAGGGGCTACTGCTCCCTTTTCTCTGACATATTGTGGTTATAGTGTTCAGTTAGATCTTGCACACTCTAGAAATCACTCACTGAGAGGTTGCTGCTACAAACGGAGATAAGCTCATCTCTGTTAATGTTTCTGGTGTCTCTAACCCTGTGTTTTTGGTTTGATCCCTTGCCCTTTGTTAGATATAAAGAGTCTAAACTTAAGGCTCCAGACTAGGATATAATAAGTTACAGCGTGACCCCTTTGTTATGTGTTGGTTCTGTGCATGCTTGGGCCTGGTTCTGATCTTTAAGGAAGTATTTAGAGTGAGAACTTGTGAGTCTACCTCGTCATTCCAGTGTAGGTTGAAATCGCCTAGAAATATGGCATTCGGGTGTGAAAGGGAGTGGATCGTGATTGTTTCTTAGTTGTTTAATGAATGATTGGTTATCCCCCAATTGGTGATAGAATAGGTGGACATTTGCTAAAGATTTGTTTGATGTGCAGATATCTACGCCCATGTATTCAGATGTGGACATTTGTTTTACAGGGAATGGATTGGCATGTAGTGAGTTCCGGTGTATGACTGCAATCCCATCTCCCTGTCGTTGCGATCGGTATAGTCATATGATGTTGAAGTTTGGGTGTGAGAATATCCATGACTGGGGTGTATGACACATTTAGCCATGTTTCTGTCAGGAATTTCTTTTCATGATCATGGTAGAAGAACACCTCGTCTATATAAGTGGCATGTTTGGCCACTGACAAGCAGTTTTGTAACATGCACTTCAATGATGTCACTGTTATGTGTTGATTGATCACATTGACCAGGATGAAGGGGAACCATGATCAAGTTTGCTGGATTTTTGTATCATTCTCTGAATTATGTTCTGTGTTGATTAGTACTTGTCAAGGTCTGTATTTTTAACGTTGTTGAATTGTGGGCCTTGGTATCCTGGTAAGACTGCAGCAGGGCTTCAATGTCCTCCCTTGAAAGCTGAGTGAGTGATCTCCTGGGTCAGCTGGTAGCATTAGAGAATGAAATTGTGTGCCATGCATTCTTGTTAGCTCTGGTGTGTGCAAGAGCATAATTGTTTAGACTGGGGGACCAAACTTGTAGAGCATATGTCTTCCATTCGTATAAGACAACAGCAGTCCTGTGTATGTTTGCTGTGATCCTTAATGCGCATAGTCTAAGGGTTTTTGTAGTTTGTTCTAGCTGATCCAGTTTGTTCCTCCACTCTTGGAAATGACTGAGATTTACACTTGGGCCCGAACCTTTGGAAACCTCATCTGAATGTTAACCTATGTTCACTCATATGTATTGTTCTATTCAAGTGTGGAATGGTCTTTATGATATTCGAGGTGGATGTCCTCATCCATGAGGGTGACAGGCTTATCACTGTAAAATGTTCTGTTCTGTGTATTCTCTGTGTGTTTATGTTAGTCGTCCCGCCACTCAGGTTGATTCTGTTCTGAGGTGAGGATAAGTGGAAGCTAAATGACTGAGTGATTGACTTAGTTGGTGGGTGGTTCAATGAGAGGGTATTCTGCTCTCATCCAGCATCTGAAAGCCGAGTGGGCCTAGTGCCCTCGAATTCCGTGACTGGCAAGGTTTGAATAGGTTTTGTGTGCTGTGGGGATGAGTATTATGCCTCACTCCGTGTTTTAGATGTGAATCAAAATGATTGTTTTGTTTAATGAGTCCATGAATGTGTGTGTCTGTGGGACATTTCCTCTCAGTGGGAATGTGTGGTGAGGCAACTGCGGTGTTATGGGAGTATCCATATCTGATAAATGAGGCAAGCCAAGACTCATTGTCATGATGTTCAAATGAGACTGTGTAATAGGGGGCGCTGGGAAGAGTTATATGGTTCATCTGTTACATGAGGTGAAGTGGGCCTCATCGTGTTGTTTGGAAGATTCTTTGTAATAGGAGTGATTTGGAGAGTGATAGCTGTTGAATGGTGAGAGTGTTATACATCTGAGTAGTGGAGAGATGGGAGGTGAGCCATCGCTGTGCTGCAAATTTGACTGTGGTCTTCTGTGAAGGTATGTGCTTTTATCACATTAACGATTCAGTCTAATGATTCTAGATTTGGGTCAAAGGCTTGTATTATTATGCTCTCTTTCTTGTATATTTATATTGTTGCCCCTAGATTTGGGTCAAAGGCTTGTATTATTATGCTCTCTTTCTTGTATATTTATATTGTTGCCCCTACCCCGAAAAAGTCAGAGGGTGCGATGGATAGGTTAAGGCCATGTGGTATTTTGCTGGTGTTCGAAATTTCTAGTAGTGCGTTAAGTGTGATTCTCCACCGGGCTGTGGGTCGTGTGTAAAATATGAGATTTCAGGGCCCTTTTGTTTATGAAAACATATTTATCAGAGGTCTTTTAGAAATTTATGTTTAAATTCTTAACAGTGTTCTTAGACATGTTATTTGGGTAGTTTATATTGAATGAATTGATGTCCAACTTAGCAAGCCTTATATTTCTGTTTGAGGGGATGTGTTCCTGCATGTTTCTGACTGGAGTTAGAAAGAGACACAAGCTGACGTATCCTACCAATGACTCTGATGAAGGCATTCTCAGGATGTGAATTATATGATTGCTCAGTGTGCCCCAACCTCTCGGTCTAGTAGGTGAAGCCTACCCTAATGATCCTAGTCAAAGAGGTATCATCTATTACCTCCTTGCTCATGAATAGATGTGAATAATTTAAAAAGTTGGTTGTTTTGCAGAGAGGAACAATGGATTAGGATGGCACAGATGTACTAATTCTCCAAACTGATTTTCCCCTTGAGATCTTCATGTGGTTGGGCTAGCCCTTTTTTAGTTTCTGTGGACTACTGCTCAAACACCTGTCTTTGAGTGGGGGAGTCCTCTTTTCTTTTATGCAGTGGGATGTTTCACAGAGGACAGTGAGTTCTCTTTCTAGCTCTATGCCTCCAGAGCAATACTGGAGGCATAACTGGGGATGTGGGAGTCCTCTTTCCATTGTAAAGTGGAAGAGTTTAATTTAAGAGAGGCAGCCCTCTTTCTAACTTTATGGCAAGTTGATTCAGGGAAATTGTTCTTACCTAAGATAGTAACTGTTCCCCTGAAACAAAACGGCCGCCACCCGGAACCACAAGGATAAGAGCCACCACAAAGTGTACATGTGGGCCAAAACTGCACTGATCCTCCCTTTTGCACTTCCGTGCAAATTATCACCGACTTCCTCCACCAGCGACTGGGCACTTCACCTCCAAGGACCGTAATACTTCTAGAAATTTCTCTGAAGGTTACCCACCCACCCAGAACAGACTGCAAAGAGAGGGAGCGGTGCCTGTCATGCAGATTCCGGCAGCCATGCAGCCCAGATATGTCTCTGACGTTCTGATCTCTCTCTTACTGTCACCGACAACTGAGGAAACTTCATCAGAGACACTGTCTTTCCTCAACCTCCCCAGCACTGATTGCACTCCAGACTCAGATTGACACACACATGAGAGCTCGAGATGACAGCTCTGAATCAGCTCACACCGTTCCTCAAGGTGAGTACAGTAGGCTCTGGAGGCTCCGCCTTTCTGGTGCGGTGAATTCTTGATCATGTGCATTGTTGCTGTAGGGGGGGTTTTCCTCTTCGTACCCCGTGGGTTCCTAAGAGCCACGCTGAGCAATAGCTCAACCTAATGGTGTTCTTTTCTGTAGACAGTGCTGTGGCTACTTACCCATGTCTATGGCTCGCTTTCATTTTCAGATGGTTATGGCCTCAGCAGGATTTCTACCAATTGGGATCCCTGCCCTCAGAGCTCCTGTTTTAGCTCCTTATCTGTCAGCGGCCATTTTGTGTCAGTAACAATTTCATTTTCCTGTGCTGAAGACTCCTCACTGCCTTTTTGACTATTGATGCTGTGTGATGTGAATAGTTAGTGTAATGGTGTGGGGCCCTAGGCCCTCATACATAGATAAGGAACACACAGACGGTAGTAGCGGGTGGGTGGAACTGGCCCAGGGTACGTGCTCCTGGCCCCTTTTATTATCAGGGTCACATGTCCTGTGACGCCTGTGTTGGATGGGAGTGGGGTGGGGTGTAAGCCAGACCTCTGGGAGTGGCTGGTACATAGGAACATTAGACCAGTGACCAGCAGGTCACTACATCCCTCCCAAACGTTATTCAAACTGGAACAACAAAGTCCAACTTGTGGGAGAGAATAAAACAATAATAGAAACTTCCACTGAGTCTGTTCAGCTGCTTGCAGAAACAAGACAGTGGTGCAACGACATCCAGGATCACCAGTTCTGCTTGGCACAGTTCAGTGTTGCCTTGCGGGTCCGGTCCTCCTCGAACTCAAGGCGTGGAAGTTGACACCAAAGTCTCTATCTGTACAGTCCTCTGTGACGGTGCAGGTGGAGTTATAGTGAATCTGGTAGATGTCACATTTTCACTAACCAGTCCTGGTTGTTGTTGCATCTTCGCAGAGGCAGCAGTGCTTCTAGCTACAGAATGGCAGAGTAGTTACCAACATCCCTCTCTCACTAGGATGCCTCTCTCCTGGGTGTTCCCCTCTCACAGGATGTCCCGGAGGCCCTCTTCACCAGGCTTCCACTGGACTGGGTGCACTTCGCCATGTCACTCCAACGCCACCCTCTAGGTTTGTGGAGGAAGCGCTACGAGTCGCACCTTCAAGTTTTTCGCTCCACCTGGAGGGTAGTTGTTTCCTGATAGGATTACTCCTGCCACCTAGCAGAAGATCTTCATCTTCCTGGGACCTGCGGAGGAGCCACGGTCTGGTGTGGAGTGGTCGGATGCTCTTCTTCAGGATGTCCGAACAGTCTCACCATCCAGTCCAGTCTCCTGTGTGACCTCAAAGGTGGATGTCACAAATGGTCCAGCTTGCTCACCTCTGCCATCACCAGGTTTGAAGTCTCCTGGACAGCTACCTTCTCCTGGTGCCACCAATGATACCAAGGTACTGTGCTCCATTCAATATGTTCTTGCACTCAGTCGTCTTCTAAATCTTCCGGTGTGTGAGTTGTCTGATCACACACTCCTGTCTTCTTTTCTCTTCTTCTTGAAATTTCTTCTGCGGTGGCCTCATGCCACGGGATTTCCTCTTTCTTGTTCTTTCTCTTCGCAACGTGGTCTAGTCCAATCTGGTCTTGCTCTTCTTCTCTGACCAGGCCTCTCCATGTGATGTGCACTTCAAACGGGTCTCCCTGGCCTTATCCTACCCCTAGGACAATGCATTCTCTTCGTTCGGTGACCAGACAGGTCGTCGCGACCTTCTTCCTTTCATGACTTGTCCTCGGTCTTTATTCATTGATTTCAGGTCTTTCTTCTCTGACCTCTCACAGGTCACCTTCTCTGACCTTTCACCGGTCGTCGCTTCTCAGACCTCTCTCAGGTCGTCTTTGCTGACCTCTGGCAGGTCATCTTCTCGCTGACCTCTTGCAGGTCATCTTCTCACTGACTTCTTGCAGGTCATCTTTGCTCACCTCTTGTAGGGCATATTCGCTGACCTCATGCAGGCTGACCTGTCGCTCTCGGGCTCCAGCCCATACCGTCAGTGTCTGGGGTACAATCTTCGGCGCACTTCTATCCTTGCGCTCTCCTTTCTTCATCTGAGGGTACTCCTACTTCGGGCGGCTTCTGCACTTACTTCTTCCACTTGCGGTGGCGTCCTTTCGCCACTGGGCGTGCATGCTGCGTACTTTCTTCGGTCCTTCGGGGACTTGCTGCCTAAGGCTGCTGTCCTGTACCCCAACTGCTGTCCAAGTGCATTCCTTCACCCAAGCCTCAGCAGCCTTTTCCCGCAGGGTTCCTCGCTTGCCAGTGTCCTACTCAATCTCTCTGGGGTGGACGCAGCAGCTTTTCCTGTACTGCAGTCCCCTTCTGTGTACTCTGTTTTCTATTTCCTCATCAGCCTTCCTCTTAATATCCCCTTCAGGGTTCCCTTGCTGAACTGGGAGATACTTCTCTCTCTCTCTCTCTGTTTGGTTTTTCCTGGAGTCACCCCTGTGCCATGCCCTCCATCATAGTAATTTCTTATCTGTAGGCCATAGCAGTCATTCTTCACACTGCTGTGGTTTAGAGCTGGCTTCCTTTCCAAGCACGTTGCTGCAAAATGGCCACTAGGTGGCACTGTGTCTGTTTTCATGGGCCCCGGCAGCTTCCTTGAGGCAGCGGGCCTCTTGTTGACTCGCACTCAGCTATTAGTTTATTTTCATGCACCTGGTCAGCAGCCGCGGCCAACAACATGCCCCACAGCAGTCAGCCTGCTCCTTTGCACTGCAACGTCTGCTCTGGCAGTCTCTCCTTCCCCCGGGCTGCGCAAGGATCTCGCCTGCTTTCTTTGATCCTGCCGGCCACGTGCTCTCGGGCGGGGCACCGTTGCTGAAGGCTGCCAACAACACACACACCGCAGGAGGCCCTCTCGCTGGGCAGCAGCACCTCCTCCCACAGCACGGTAAGTGCATTGTTTTTCTTCTCGGGCGGTACTTTTAAATGGCCACTAGGTGGCAACGCCGCTTTTGTCCTGGGCCTCAGCAGTTTCCACATTGCTGGGGGACTCTTTGCTCCCGCTTTCATTTACCAGTCTCATCCATTACCCGCCGACAGCGGGGCCCAACCAGGGCTGCCCCCTCTGCTGAGGCGGCCTGCAGCACAGTTCTCTGAGCTACCGGGTCCATTCTTCCACGCGTGCACTCCACAGCAGTCCTGGCTCTCTCCCTCCACTCCGAAGGTAAGACCGCTTTTCTTGCTTCGGGGGGGGGGGCGGGCATGCAGCCTGGCTGATGAAGGGTGATGCCCTGAAACCGGTCCCAGGATGCTTGTTTCCGGTCCAGGGAGGACCTGGCTTTACAGTTCGGGCTGGACTGTTCCCATGAGGCACAGGGTCAAGCCTGATTTGCATATAGCTGGGTCCAAACTGGGGTGGCGTGGTGAGCAAAAGAATGATGGATTAAACCCAGATCCTTGTGACTGGGGGTGAATGTTTGCATTGTTCAGCATTCCGTCCATCAATTGTTTCTTTTGCATTTGTCGCCCTAAGTGGGAAGGGTATGCCCAGACGTGGGTCCCGTGCTCACTGCGCCACTGGATTCAAGCTAGCCTGGCTGATGAAGGGTGATGCCCTGAAACCGGTCCCAGGATGCTTGTTTCCGGTCCAGGGAGGACCTGGCTTGGCAGTTCGGGCTGGACTGTTCCCATGAGGCACAGGGTCAAGCCTGATTTGCATATAGCTGGGTCCAAACTGGGGTGGCGTGGTGAGCAAAAGAATGATGGATTAAACCCAGATCCTTGTGACTGGGGGTGAATGTTTGCATTGTTCAGCATTCCGTCCATCAATTGTTTCTTTTGCATTTGTCGCCCTAAGTGGGAAAGGTATGCCCAGACGTGGGTCCCGTGCTCACTGCGCCACTGGATTCAAGCTAGCCTGGCTGATGAAGGGTGATGCCCTGAAACCGGTCCCAGGATGCTTGTTTCCGGTCCAGGGAGGACCTGGCTTGGCAGTTCGGGCTGGACTGTTCCCATGAGGCACAGGGTCAAGCCTGATTTGCATATAGCTGCGTCCAAACTGGGGTGGCGTGGTGAGCAAAAGAATGATGGATTAAACCCAGATCCTTGTGACTGGGGGTGAATGTTTGCATTGTTCAGCATTCCGTCCATCAATTGTTTCTTTTGCATTTGTCGCCCTAAGTGGGAAGGGTATGCCCAGACGTGGGTCCCGTGCTCACTGCGCCACTGGATTCAAGCTAGCCTGGCTGATGAAGGGTGATGCCCTGAAACCGGTCCCAGGATGCTTGTTTCCGGTCCAGGGAGGACCTGGCTTGGCAGTGCGGGCTGGACTGTTCCCATGAGGCACAGGGTGAAGCCTGATTTGCATATAGCTGGGTCCAAACTGGGGTGGCGTGGTGAGCAAAAGAATGATGGATTAAACCCAGATCCTTGTGACTGGGGGTGAATGTTTGCATTGTTCAGCATTCCGTCCATCAATTGTTTCTTTTGCATTTGTCGCCCTAAGTGGGAAGGGTATGCCCAGACGTGGGTCCCGTGCTCACTGCGCCACTGGATTCAAGCTAGCCTGGCTGATGAAGGGTGATGCCCTGAAACCGGTCCCAGGATGCTTGTTTCCGGTCCAGGGAGGACCTGGCTTGGCAGTTCGGGCTGGACTGTTCCCATGAGGCACAGGGTCAAGCCTGATTTGCATATAGCTGGGTCCAAACTGGGGTGGCGTGGTGAGCAAAAGAATGATGGATTAAACCCAGATCCTTGTGACTGGGGGTGAATGTTTGCATTGTTCAGCATTCCGTCCATCAATTGTTTCTTTTGCATTTGTCGCCCTAAGTGGGAAGGGTATGCCCAGACGTGGGTCCCGTGCTCACTGCGCCACTGGATTCAAGCTAGCCTAGCTGAGGAAGGGTGATGCCCTGAAACCGGTCCCAGGATGCTTGTTTCCGGTCCAGGGAGGACCTGGCTTGGCAGTTCGGGCTGGACTGTTCCCAGGAGGCACAGGGTCAAGCCTGATTTGCATATAGCTGGGTCCAAACTGGGGTGACGTGGTGAGCAAAAGAATGATGGATTAAACTCAGATCCTTGTGACTGGGGGTGAATGTTTGCATTGTTCAGCATTCCGTCCATCAATTGTTTCTTTTGCATGCTACGGCAGGAGAAGCATGCTCTCTTCATCTTGACTCTGTATGGCATATGGCTGCTCGCCATCTCTTCATTGCTCCCGCCCCTCCACAGCAGCCTCTCACCTCACGAGCTGCGTGGGGGCTGGAGCTGCCTACGGGGTGCCTTCATATCATCCATCCACGCGAAGGGTCTCTCCACTGTCAGAAGCCGCGTCATTCGGCCCCACTCACTTGGGGTCACTTCAGGTGCGGGGTGGGCTCCTGATCACCTCCTCCGCTCAGGGTCACTTTTCTTCCTTCTTTCAACGTGGGACCCCGCCACAGCCCCTCAGCAACTCTGTAACACTGCGGGCTCACTACACGCCCTGTGTGCCAGCTGGCAGTTCACCTGTTCGGCAACGGAGTTGCGACAGGCAGCCCACATGGCCAGATCGCCCCTCTGTGTTTGTTTTTTTGGGGTCCTCTGGATGCGCCAACACCTGCACCTTTCGCCTCGCTGTCAGTCGGGGTACCCAGGACACGTGCAATGCTTTCTCCCCCTCAACCGCACACAAGGCAGCAGCACACGCGAGTCCAACCCGCTCGTCGCCCACGTAATGGTGTGGGGCCCTTGGCCCCCATGCATAGATAAGGAACACACAGACACTAGTAGCGGGTGGCTAGAACTGACCCAGGGCACGTGCACCTGGCCCCTTTTTTTATCAGGGTCACATGTCCTGTGACGCCTGTGTTGGATGGGTGTGGGGTGGGGTGTAAGCCAGCCCTCTAGGAGTGGCTGGTACATTGGAACACTAGACCAGTGACCAGCAGGTCACTACAGTTAGAAATAACAAAATTGGCTAAAAATAAACATTGAAAAATAGATATTGTGACAGTCGTAAATAGCTCCCGACACCCCACCCCCCACCCCTATATGTTCTGATACCATCAGTTATTTTCTCATCCCCAAGACATGTGAGAAAAGTCTGGCAATTAAACTAGATAGTAACCGCACTTTGAAGTGCCTGGATTATGTGATTGTTTCAGCCTCCACCTTCTGTATGCATAAAATTGAATTGATAATGCCTCTGATTTCCATTGACAGAAAGAAATCTGTAATTGCAGCAGTCGTAGATTCTTACTTACTGCATTTCCCTCAATGTTGGATTTCTAAATCTCTATTGAAAAGGCTCCAATAAGTTCAAAACCAGGCATTCTTTCCTCGGTTTCATCTCTGGAAGTCCTAGGCTTCACTGCTTGCCTATCGAAAGTAGAATCTTCTTCTAAATTTTATGTTTAAGATCTAAAAATTGGGACCACAAACATCTGTATGGTGAGGCTTCAGAGTTCCTAAAATCCAAACTCAGCAAATACATGCCCACTTGTACTCTACAATTTTCTTCTGCTACCTTACTTACTGAACCTTCCATTAGCAAAAACACTCCATAACAGTTGCTCGTCTCTGGAACAATCTTTATTTAGAGTTAAGAAATATCTCTTCTCCCAATCTTATCCGGCAAAATTTAAAGCAAGTCTTTTGGAGTCATTTTATTTTTTGCCTTTGTTAATCTCTTTCGATCTTAACTCCTTGAGAGCCTGACTGTCTACAATATACCCTAGGAGTGGTCATTAAAATAACATCACATTACATAACATAACATCACATAACATAACAAAGCATCACTCATCCTTTGTTTGAAATCCCAGCTGCATTATCCACACTTGCTTTTTTTTGTAAGTAAGTTCAGTTCCGTTTACTGAAAAATATTTTTTTTGATTGGCATTCGCCACCACTTTTTTTCTCTTTTTGAATTTATATTATTTATTCCTGGGGGCCTAGACATGGGCATTAATTCACCAAAATGTCAGGGGTGGCGGAATTGGCATCAAACACCCTTTGATCATATTGACATCAAAGGAAGTGACTTAATATGACCTTTGGCTCTTAATCTTCAAGGAAGTGATGGCATTTGACCTCAACCTGGATGATATCACAATAATTAACATCACTGAAGTTCTAACTGTGTCAATAATATAAAAATACAACACAAATGTCTCTTTTGAATACACCTATATTTGGATACTGACAATCTATGAAAGTGGGTAGGTGTACTCCAATACTAGCCCTACATTGTACGGAGCTAAACAAATGGACGAGAGCACTTTTGAATGGATTAGGCAGTAAGGGGTTTTGAAAATTGGTTCAAATAGTGCATTTTAAAGCAACCTTTTCACATATATCTGCTAAAAAGTCATGAGTTGTGAAACAGCACTTACTAAATATAGATCTCCTTTCATGGTGTGCCAAGCCAATGAAACCAAAATGTGCAATGGGTCCCCCCATATGGAAAAAAATAACCTTCATTGCGTCAGGGCCAGAATTTTGCCTTAGGTGTTCCCTTATATCAACAATTACATATAATATGCGAGCCCCACAACTTTACTATTAATGTTATCCATGTACCATGGGTGACCCCCTATGTCAACATGTACCTCTAGTATGATAGGGCCAGCATTTTCTCATGTTTGTCCCCCTCCTATGTGTCACAGCTGTCCTCCTTAATGCCCAAGAATCACCTCCTATGTGCTAGCGCCAGCATTTTGCCATGGCTGTCCCAAAACAAGAATTGCATCCAGTATGCCTACACCAGCCTTTTGCCATGAATGTCCCATATATCTATAATCTCAATATGCCAGGTTCCTGTCTGTTAATATTTATCCCCAGTGTGCCAACACCACTATTTTGCCAGGGTCAAAAGCAAACTCCCAAGCAATACACAACATTCTCACTCACGCTAATTTATATTCACTAACTCACACTCATTCTCACCTACACACTCTTTCCAATCATTCTCACTCATTTGCACTCATTTCTTCTCACTCTCTTGCACTCAACCATAAACTCTTTCACATTGTCACTCTTTCTGACACTGATTAACTCACATCTACTCACTCACACTGACATGCACTTACTCGTACTCTCACTGCATCATTCTCACTCACCCTGACTCACTCTGTCCCACTTACTGATACTCAACCTCATTTATTACCATTCCTAGCTGTGATTGTCACTTTCACTCACACACACATGCTCACATACACAAACGCTTACACTTAAAAACATTTTTTACTTAGTTTTTATTACACTGATAGTGAATAATATACAATTATTAACTGTTAGCATAATTAAAAATCAACTGAAAATAAGGAGATCGAAGTCACACTTATATTCATGACAATTACTTTACCACCTCTGAGGTAAGGGGTCACAAAGGCAGTGTCAGGAGTCGTAGGGAGCAAGCCAGGGGTCACAGTGACCCCTGACAACGCCTAAATAATGTCAATGGGCCTTGATGCAGGCCAGGTCCATGAGAGGAGTAAAGGACAGTGAGTGTATGGGCAATAGACATTTTGGGGTAATGGAGGCCTTTGAATATTTTTCCTGTTTTTGCTTTTTTTGTGTCGAGATTTGTCGTGATATTATGGTGTTTACTATTTTGGGCCTAACCTTCTGTAGGCCATAGATGCAAGATATTTTAGGGGCCTGATGGCTTGAAGTCATGACAAATTTAGGATGTGTGTGCCTATATATACCTGTTGGTAGCATGGACGACTTGGGTCCCAGGAAGTCAGCAATTTTCCTTTGTTCTCAGCCTTTGTCTTGATTGCCTTGAGCTTGCAGACCATTTTGTGTGTCTGTGATGTCTGTGTTGTGTGTGCCTTTTTGGTAGGGTAATTGTTGCATAGGGCTAATTGTGTTAGGGGCATTTTTAAAATTGTATATACATTGGTTCCTTGTGAGTTTCCATGTTGCTGTGCTGGTGATTTATGGGCCCATGTGGGGCCCGCAGATAGTGTGTGTGTGTGTTTTTAATGGTTGATTAGCATCTTCTGTCACCCTTAAGAGTCATTTACTTGGAGCTTTACATTTGGAGCCCACATATATTTTGGCTATCTTTTTCATATGTTTCCTATTATTGTGCATGTGAGCTAGTGAGTATAAGCCGTGATTATTATTTTCAAATAAATTAATACATTTTTATCAGCTCCTGAACCTCATAATGGCCTTATCGGCTTCATCGGGATGGCAGATATTATTTCTAGTTTTTTTTTATTTCTTTTGACGTTTTATACCATGTTGATTGTACCCAGCGGGATAGTCTATTAATTTTAATTAATTTATGTATTTTTGCCAGCCTTTCCTACGGACTAATAGGGGGTCCCACATGCCCCACATGCCCTAGAATTTTTTCTGTTGTGTTTTCAATTGCATATATTTTTCATTTTACTCAAGAGCCAAGTGCCTGAATGGAAATAAAAATCGTGAAACTGGTACTACGCCCCCAACACCAATGCAGATATTGCTCAGTGTGGTGACTGCAGTCACAGATGAGACCAGTGAGAAATTGAACCATCAAATAGAATCTTCGAAGCACACACAGAGGAGCTAGTGTCTGCTATGTCTGGTCCTCCTGAATTAGAAGCATAGCGGGAGGTTGGGCTTGCAACACATCAGGAATCAGGATGCTGTCAGTATATGGTGCTTGCTCTTTCATTATACACAGTCTTCACCATCGCCTTCTCAAACAAAATGAAAGCAAACTCCACCATCTTCTCCAAGCCTCCTAACAAATGATGGTGACCTCTGAATATCACCATGGGATACAAATGTTCTACGTTCAGACAAATGTTTCTGTGGGAAATGATCAGGGTCGGACTGGCCGTAGCGGGCACCCGGCGTTTCCCCAGTGGGCCGCCAGGGTGGGGGCCGGTTTTGGGCCCCTGGGGTCTGTTTTTGTTACCGGGTGCCGGCAATATCGGCACCTTGTAACAAAATCGGCTGAAACCGGCCCTAGCAAACAGCTCGGCCGCACCCCCTGCCCCACAGGGGGTGCCAGCCGAGCAGTTTACCAGGGCCAGATTCGGTTCCCAGTCCGGCCCTGGAAATGATACACTTTTTCACCCCCCTGCCCGTAACATTTCATTCCTGGGACAATATACTTAAATTTAAGGACATAAATAGTGTATATTAAACTCACATGCATGTATCAGCCATAAAATGACTACTGCAAAGTGCTCAAAATAAAATAAAAAAATGTTAAGCATCACTTACCTGTCACCACCACCTCAGTGCTGAGCAGGTCCAGCAGATCTAGCAGGTTTTGCTCCCTGTCCTAGATGTCGGTGTCTGCCCAATATTTTATGACTGGCCACTGGAAGCATGTGATGCCAGTTCTGCAATCCATACAGCACCGGCCTTGCCCCAATTATAAGCACTGGTAGCTTGGTCTATCTGTTCAGTCACCTTCTAGATTGCACAATGAAAAGGAAACTCTGCCCTGTAGCCACAGTGCCACCCTGCAGAGAACACTATGGGGCCCATTACGATGTCAGGCAGATCACCACCGGCAGGCAGTCGACATCGCAAGCAATGGTCCAACGTCCGCATTACGGTGCAGTCAGTCAGACTGCTGCAGGCTGGGGGAAAGACCGACGCCTCCCACAGGATCGGAGATCCCATTGGGGCTTCGGTCGGACAGATAATCCACAAATGGCGGCGGTGCCTGCTCAGGCACCGCATTCAGATTATGATGTCCATTTCCGACAGCCTTTCCATGTCAAGCTTTCCGACATGGAAAGGCAGTTGGAATGTGACTTTGGGGGCCCCTTGCAGTGCCCCATTCCCCCGCAGCCTCTGCTATGAGGCCTGGGGTGCACCTGTGGTGCCCCCCCAAACATACATGCCCCGTGTGGCAGGCACCGCACGGTGCCTGCCACACGGGGCATGGATGTGTGAAAAGTGTATTTTTTCTATTGCAGCTTGTGCTGCAGCCCGCAGAACAAGCCACAATAGAAAATATACACTTTCCGAGCACCGTGAAGGCAGTCGCATCATCATCATGAAAGCGGGACCGCTGACTCCTTGTCGGGCAGTCCCTTTCCGCTACAGTTTCAGTCGGACGCTCCTCCGACCGACATTGTGATAAGGCCCTATGGTAATTGTTCACAAAGGTAACTGACACATGAGGTGTTTACATGTGTAATTTGCTCTTACATTTTTGAGAAACTTTATTGCTTTTGGCTATTGAAAAAATCCAAGTGCAAAGCTACTCAAAGGTGAAGACTTACAGGCCTCCACCTTTTGAAAAAGGAGTGCAGCCAAACTTACAAGAGTAAGATACTACTGTCAAAAAAGAAAATAGCAGTAAGTCCAGCTCCACACTTTGCCACCCACTGGTACTGCAACACCCTCCCATAGAAAATAATGGAGAAGGGGATTAAAATAGAGCCACATAGGAAATAATGTTAAATGAAATTATACTAAATTAAATTATCCAAAATTGTTAAAAATAGTGCAATATAATGCAATATATACAGATTGTAAATAAAGCATATTTATAATTTAATTATAAAATATTGAACAACCTTTTTGAATTTATAAATTGATGTAACGTAAATTTTTATTAAAATATAATTGCTTTTTATTTTATTTTTATTTTTATACATCACTATAAATAATAATTAATACACAATAAACATTTCATTTTTTATTTAAACATCAGAAAAGTAATTTTCATTTCATTTAATATATTTAAATTAATTAAATATTTAATTCAAAATTAAGTTAATAGTGCTGTCACATTTTTCAAATTCTGTTCTACATTTAAAATAAATATATAAAATTAATTTGCATTTGCATTTAACATAAACCAAATTAGTTTAGCAAGAGCTAATTAAGTATTTTTACCACTTTGTTATAAAGTTTAATAAACTTTTTGAATTTTCCCTATACTTTACCATAAGGAGATGTCCACCTCAACTAGGGAGTCTCCATCTGGTAAAGTATTGGGAAAAGTAAAAAAGTTTTATTTCACTCAAAAGAAATTAGTAAAAATTATTTTATGTTAAATATTAATGTAAATTAATTAGTAAAAAATAAAAGCAGAGCAGTGGTGGAGCAAATAAAAATAAAGTACAAAAGTAATAGATGGGAAGGGTAAAACTGAAGTGAGTTGGTTAGAATAGGGTAGATAAGGCAGGGAGGACAGGTAGGAGTGAGTCTTTCAATATCTAGTCTGCCCTCGAGTCTGTTTTTAGATGCTAGTCACGACGTGTAATGGGTTATGCATTCTTTCTTGTAATGTTGGAACACATACCTCTGCCCAATCTACCCAACACTCTTTTACCCAGGGCCACTTGGCACAGCAGGATAGAGGCATGGCTTCTTTAGGGAGGGGACAGTAGACAAGTACAAGTTTTGGATGGGGATATTTTCACATTTCCCCACTTCAAGGTGTAAAGCTTACTATTGCATGATCAGGTTGGTGATCACAAGATGCTGGCTGCAGCCATAAGGTATTCTTTTGAACTATGGGAATGCTGCACATGAGCGGCAAAGTGAAAGTATGATCTTTTGTCCCCACTGGGTACTTTCACTGGAGTCTGGTGCACTTTGATCCAAAAATGTCCCTGTAGTCACCAGTTACAGAAGCTTGGACCCTCCCAGATCAGGAACAATTCAGGTTTGCTACAACCTGGACAATCACTTCCCCTACCCTTCATCTTCACTCTTTTGATGATTTCTTCAGCCCTTTACAGCCTTTTTACCATGTCTTCCTCCTTTTGTCAAGAGGAATCTGGACCTGTGCTTCTGTCAGCCTCGATGATCTCCTGAACTGGTGCACTTCAGTTTCACACCTGCACTCTCAGGCGCACAACAGCAGGATGCTGTAGTGCCTTCACTCTACAGCAGCTCTGGCCATCAGCCCATTGTAATATGGCCATGCACAAAAACATGAATTCTTAGGGGCATATTTACGTTCCCTGGCGCATCCCTGCATATCAGCAGGGATGCACCAGGGAAAATGCGTCACGCAAGTTTACCCTTGCGCCACGTCCGATGCGCCGCATTTACAATGCGGCGCATCGTGGCGCAGGATAAGCAGATGCGTGACGCATCTGCCAGGCGGAAGGTTGGCGCAGTGCTGAAGTTGTGTCGCAAGCGCGACGCAACTCAAGCACTGTTCCAACCTTCCCTATCCCTAACATGGTGCGTCAATCCTTACGCCTGCTTGAAGCAGGCGTAAGGATTTGACGCACCAGCGCTCGGAAAAGTGACTGCGTGAAATCTTGTAGATTTCACTGCGTCACTTTTCCGAGGCGTTCCTGCGCCGGAACGCCCCCTGCGCCGGTACGCCCACATGAAACCTGACGCAGGTTTCATGTGGCGCAGGGGTTTACTACGTGACGCATCTCCCTAGATGCGTCACGTTGTAAATATAGCGCAACGCGGCGCATGGTTTGCGTCGCCGCTGCGTCACATGCGTGACGCAACAGCGGCGCAAAAGTGGCGCAAGGGGCTTGTAAATATGCCCCAACGTGTTTACTCCTTCTGGACACTACAGCAGGTCTCCACTCCATAAGGCCATGGAGTCGATGAGGAAGCCAGTGCCACCAGCGCTGGAGAGACAGCCCAAGAGAGTCCAGGAATACAAGTCAGGAGTTGCTGCCTGCCAGGCCTCTTGATAGAGGTCAGAAGCTGTGCTGGTCCTATGTCCTTATTCCAAGGCTCTTTCACAGCCTGCCTGTGCCAGGGTGAAAAAGAGGTGTTGAATTCTGCCATTGATGGCATGCGCACCTGCTGTACTATGATCTTGTTGGCAAGTTGAGTCCTGTTGATGTCATGCTGCTCGCGCATGACATCAAGAGGATTCCACAGCGGTTGGGTGAAGAAGGAGCTAATGGTGCCTGATGTACGGTCAAGTTATTTAGCCAATAAACGTATCCAGGAAAACTCACCAGTCCGGTGTCCTCGTCTTCTATTACTTCATTTGGCGACTTGAGGTGGGATTGCAGCAGTCAGGCACCCGAGGTGACGAGTTGGGATGAGTTGGCTGAACAACCTGCACTTTCTTCCTGCAGCGGCTGCCAAGTGCGTAGGTCTGTTCGAGGCCTGCATTTTCTCTGCCTGTTCGGACCAGCGGCTCTAAGGTGCTGTTCGGAGTGGTGGTTGCTTGGTACACAGGCACATTGTATCCTGTTTTTCTCCCTGCTGTCATGTGTGGCAGCTTTGGCCGATTCTTCCTGGTTACGCCTTGTGGAGTGGAGGCCTCTTCTTAGCTCCTGCGAGGAGGGACTGCTTGCTTCCACATCTTCAGTGGGGGTTCCTCAGTTTCCGGTGGAGTGGTGCCGACCACACAGCGTTTTGACTTTTGGTGCCACCGTGTCTTCGTTAGTTGTACCTTGGTGAGTACCTATGTCATGTTTTTTAGGGTGACACTCATTGCATCATATTCTTTTTTTTTGCTTGCGATAGTTCCAGTTTTCAATTTATCACCTTAGAAGGAATAATTGAAAGGAAAAAAACAACCTTCTCAGCGCTCCGCTGCACCAGTGCTGTCTATTATCAAGACTTGTTCGGTGTTCATCAACATTGTCTACAAAATGAATATTAGTCAGTCAATCACTGGTCCATCATCATTTATGTCGCAACAGCGGGACCCACCCATTGAGTGGGAGAATTGGTCTGAAATATTTGACAATTCTATATTGGCATTAGGAGGTACTAATTTTTCACCTGCACTTAAAAAGGCAATTTTGATTGGATGTTTGGGCACTGAGGGTCAACATATTTTTAAATACTTACCTGAGGCACATGAGCAAATGGTGATGTAATAGAGGATGTTTTCAAGGAGACTAAATTGAGATTACAAATTTGCTTTGCAAAAACTGTAAATACAGTTATGAGACGACACAAATTCTATGCGCAACCTCAAAAACCTGATGAATCCAGTGATAAGTTTGTGGCCCGGTTCTTTGAACTTGCAGCTAAATGTTGGTTTGGTCCCATGACTGAGGAAATGATTAGGGAGCAACTCATCGTTCAATGCAGCAGCAAGAAGATCCAGGAGAGATTGTGGGCTACGTGTGACCCGACTCTTAAGGATGCAATAAAGATAGCCAAAGTTATAGAGGAGTCAGAGAGGTGCATGAAGGAAATGCAAAGAGCGGATGTCAAGTATGATGACGTTGTAGCAAGAGTAGATGATGAAGAAGAGTTAGTTAATGTTGTGAGGAAAAAACTCTATTTAAAAAATGTGGGTTCAAACTAATTTGCAGGGAAAGGTGCTATGGAGAAATCTTGGTCCAATGTGAACTTAAAAAAAACCCAAAGTGCCCGATCTTGTCATAGGTGTGGTAGTTTTTCGCACTTGGCAGATTCAAAGAACAGTTTTGCCATGGGTAGGGACTGTCATAAATGTGGGAGAAAGGTAATTTTGCACGAGTTTGCAAAGCATCAGGCAAAAGGGTTGCCTTCCTGGAAGAAGTCGGTGATGAGACGGACCACAGAGTGTTGATGGTGGGTGATGAACAAACGGGATAAAGGAAAATACGACCCAAGGCTGAATTTAGGATTAATGGCAAAGTGTCTGTGCTGACAGTGGATTCAGGCTCCTTATACACCATCGTTCCCAGTTTGATGACTTGTGGCAAAAAGAAAAGTTGGAAATATCGGGTCTGATCTTGAAAGGCTATCAAGGAGCTGGCATTGGCTTCATTGGTTACTTTGCAGCAGAAATAGCGTTCAAACAAAAGGGAAAGTATATGTGGCAGCCAAAGGACCTCCTATATTGGGGTGGTCTCATCAGTATGACCTGCATATCATTGTGAATCCCAGGGCTAGGGAACAAGAGATGGTTGTTGAAGAAGGAGAGTTAGAAGAGTTGCTCAAAGGGTTTGAGAGAGTATTTGAAGATCGTATCGGCGAAGTCAAAGACTACCAACACAAGATAATACTAAAAGAGAATGTACTTCCAGTAAAGCACTGCCTTAGGAAGGTTCCGCTATCTGCTCATGCTGAAGTCAAATCTATCATTGATCAAATGCTGAGAGACAAGGTTATCGAACCTGCTGAGGCATCGCAAAGCCTGTCTCCGGTGGGTATCATCAGGTCATGAAGGCAGATTCTTCTCTCAGATTCTGTGTAGACTTGCGCAGACTGAACCAAGCGGTAGTAATGGATTGCTTTTGTTATGAACCCCAATGTAGCCCAGTATAGGCCTAGGCAGTTACATGTCCCTTTACCTACATTTGTCCTACCATTGTTCTACATAATGGGTCTGGTGCTGACCTTTTACCTAGTTAGGTGCTGAATAAATGTCATGTGGTTTTCTCCGAAATCTAGCCCAATTTGTAATGCATGAGGATTCTCAGTATCACAGCAGGACTACCATCTTCTGCATAATATCTATGTATAAGGGTCACCACTAGTGTCATCCTTGGCCGACATGCCCATAGTACACATCTAGGTAGAAACCCTGAGGGTACCTTTTGGGTATATAAGCACCACATCTTCGCTGGGCAAATCAGAGGAGAAAGACTTCCATGCTGACGGGAGACGCTGAGGTCCCTGCACGCAGACACTCCAGCACGCAGTGGTCTGGCATCCCTTGCAGGGTGTCCATCTCAAGCCCAAGACGGGGTCCTTCGCTCTCCCACATCAGGTAATGGGGTTGGCTCTATCCTAAGGGGATTCTTGGTTATACACATACATACATGCTAGGTACACTACGGTACATCTAGTTAGGGTTTGCATCATAGGAGTAGGCATTTTATTGTTATCTATCTATATGCCTGCATAAATTCATTGTTTTAGCACTATGGTAGAATTCTACCTTTTCTTTACTCTGTTGGTGCTCATAACTATATACATGTGTCTATGTCTAATGATTGTTGCGGCACACGTATTTTATACTAGAATGACGCTGGTTCAATAAATACTTATTGAAAACGTCCCCACCGTTTATTCTGCATATCTCTCTGAGACAGAGTGAGCAAAAGTGACTAAGCGAAAAGTACTGTACTGTTTCTACGATCCCTGAGGGGTCAGGGCTGTCATGTTCGATAGTTGCCAGAAACTATTTGCTCCTTGGTAAGAGGGGCTCATAGTGGCACTGTGAGCTAGCTGGTCTACAGACTAATATATCCTTTGGGGTGTCTGGAATCAGTCTGGACACCAATCCCTTAGTTTATGTTGTCTAAACGCGCAGATCCCATATAGATTTATAGGAACTACACAACATGGCGCCACCAACGTTGATTTGGTTCTTATTTAACGGTCAAATCTGAGTAGTTCAGTCGTGCTCTCTCCAAAACACCTATTCACATTTATCCAGAGACGTCTGGAGTGGGAAGGGAAAAATCCACCACAGCTGAGTAGGTATATCCTATGTATTGGCTGTAGGTTTGTTCAAGCTTGAAGGATTATAGTTCCCGACATTGTGCATAAACCTTATCTCTTTCCCATACTAAGAAATTCCTTGAAAATTGTCTTTACAAGATGAGGCTGCGGACGCAGTAAATGCAAACGGAGCAGAGGAAGGCGAGCAGGAAGGTGCTATAAACATTTCAGAAAATGTCAGAAATGCACTTACTTTAAAACGAGCAGATTTTGGAGTACCACCATTAGGTGGGACTCTTACCTTCATGGTTGAGGCACACGAAGCATACAGAACTGAGGTGTTCTATTTGTGGATTAAAATCCCACCTGCAGATGCACGCACACATACATTTCAGTCTTACACTACGGAGGAAGTACCAGAAGAATACAATGCATACGAGGACATAGAGGTCTCGTTAACGTACCAGGAACATATAAACTGGTTTAAAGGCTCCCTCCCACATACCACAGAAAAAGTGAGACTCGGTCCGCTCAGCAGAGACAGAGCGACTTGGCTGGTTCTAGCGGCATACACACTGCATCCAGAAGTTGACATATTGTCAATAGCAGACTTACATCCACTTCACAAAGAAATAATAACATTTTACAGAAATCAGACACAGTTCATTATGAGAACATTCACATTTATGCCCACAAGGTTTACCCCAGCAGGTCAACTACAAGGGACCGCAACTAAAATTACCCCACAAACACTGTACAAGTTATGGGAAGAATGTCCACTAAACGTGAGCAAATGCCATTCTGGATAACACAGAAAATAGCACAGTTAGAGGCAGTGTTTCCACACACAGGCCCACAAGAAAACACAGAATACTGACAATCTGCTTGCCAATGGGGATAGCTCCCCCGATAAAGTATTGTACCACTTGGGGTATAGTCTTCGCTGCCATCTATACCAGGACTCATGGCACCCCTTCAGTAGTAGTGATACCAGAAGTATTAAGACAAATACAGAATGAGTCTGGAGCAGAACCTGCTCTGAACTTATGGATGAAATTAATAGGCAATATTTCCCTGGTATCTACAATTATGTTAGCTAACATAAAAGGGGAGGCAGCAGCGATGGGTATAAGCCAGCGCCTAAGGGAAAGCACTCCTGCACAACAGGAGAGAGATTTGCCCAAAATTATCGAAGATACATACACTGAATTAGGTAGAGATAATTTGGGTGCTAGACCTATGAAACCACAAGTAATGGGTAATCCTTAAAAAAGGCGGGGTAAGTCTCCTAAACAGGAGCCCTCTGACCAGAGATATAACCTTAGAAACCGTGATAACATTAAAAAACCTGTCAGGTATCAGGATACTGATACACGTTCCTCTCAATCCTTTCAGGGTTCACCGAGAAACTCTGAGAGGGAAAGGCGGTCAGAACACAGATCAGAAGAGCGAGCAAAGCAAAGAGACACACATTGCCCTTCAGACTATCATATAAAAAAAAAAGATAAACCAAAATCAAAAGCTCAATTTAAAAAGAAGAAAGTAGCTGGCCTTAAAATAAGAAATGCCCAGGCTGCTGAGGACTCAACTTCTGAACGTAGAATGGGCTCTGACGATGCTAGACGCGCAGCAGAAGTAACAATAGCTCACCAGAACCTGATGGAATTTCTGATGACAGCAGCGTTGAATGAGCATATCACGGTGGAAACACCTGATACTAGGGTAAGTGTCCCGCACCAGTTAATTGAAATAACACTCCATATGGAGGGGGACATACCCAGAACAGTGAAGGGTCACTTTTGGGAGAACTTGACTTTTGGATACGATATCCTTTTGGCGCAAAAAGATTGGCCTCCAGAGTTCATTATGGACTGCCCGAAGGGAGAAACAGTAATTTTACCAGTTTTCTCTGACCTCGTTCCAGAATCTTTAAAATATTCATACGTACAGGAGTAGGCGGTAGCACTAGCTCCTGCATTATACCGCAATCATGTAGGGTGGGATGCTGAGTCACCTCACTATGTAATCCCAGTAAAAACTACTCCAACTCCACAGAGACAGTACCCAATAAAACATGACGCAAAAAAACAAGTCAGGGAGATCTTGGATCAACTTGAATATCAAGGTTTGATTGAAAATTGCAACTCTCCCATGAATAATCCCTTGTTTCTCATAATGAAACCGGACAATTCATATCATCTAGTTTTAGACTACAGACATTTGAACACATTTGCAGTACAAAATGCACATAGTACTGCATTAATGAATAACATTGTGCGGAAAAAATACAAAACAACACTAGATATCTCAAATGGATTCTTTTGCCAAAATATTGCGCCTGAAATCAGATATTTGACAGCATTTTTGGCCCTAGGCTTTCAACACCAATTCTGTAGACTGTCTCAAGGTTATAAGAATAGCCCTGGGTTGTTCTCATCAAGAGTATCAGAGTTACTTCAAAATGTTAATGAGGAGGCATTGCCCTATGTAGATGATATTTATCTGACGGACAATGAATTATTGAATCATTTGAGCAGGGTGAACAACATAATTTTAACTTAAAAAAATTGATAATTGCCCACCACAATGTCCTATTTTTGGGATATGAGTTCTCGAGTGAAGGGAAAAGCCGAGCAGCTATTTTTTAGAAAAATGTGCGCTGCTCCAACCTCCAAAGACTCTGAAAAACTTACAATCCATTTTAGGATTCCTAAATTTTGGCAGAACAAACATTTTAGATTACGCAGAAAAGGTGAAACCTTTCTACGAATTTGGTGATCCAAGTAATATCGGGTCAATCGGGGTACACTTACCTCACCTTCAATGAAGGCGAAACTGTACTAATTGCATATAAATCTCATTTGTACACAAACGCTGAAATGTGTTTTGCATCAACTGAAAAAATGCTGACAGCAGTACAGACTGCTGTAGTGAGAGAAAGGGCACTAGCGCAGGGGAAACAAATAATTGTCATGACTCCTGTACCAACCTTAGAGGCTGTTACGAAAGCAAGCGTTCCAAATGCAAAAGCACTGCATCCAAGATGGATACAGTGGGCTAATTCTCTCACTGCAACAGATGTAGACTCCAAATTTGACTCTACATTAAAAACACAAGCATTTCTGCAGTACGAACAAGAATATCCTCTCCCAAATGAAATAATGCCTCTAGATCAGTATGAATACATAATTTACAGTGATGGTTCTGCTCAGCCTGCCGTAGGAAGTAAACAACAATACAGTGCCGCATGTGCGATTGTGAAAGGACGTACGCGGGACAGCAAATTCCGTCTTAGCAATACACAGACGCAGTCTCTAGGAGATTGCACGGCCCAACTGGCAGAACTAAAAGCCCAGATACTGGCACTAAAAAACACGAATTGGGAATTTCCCACACTAGTTGTGAGCAATTCATTTTATTGTGTCCATTCATACAATGAATATCTTCACTACTGGGGACAAAATGGATTTAGAGATTCAAAAGGTTGCACAATAAAGCATAAATTGCTATGGGAATAAGTGGCAGAGCTGAAAAAAGCTTGCCACGGGCTCACATGTTTCATACGCTGAGTCATCAACATGTTGGCGTGCACGTTGAAGGGAATGCATTGGCTGATGAAGTCGTCAAGGAGACAGAGCGAACTGCTGCCGTTGCTGCAATCACTTGTTCTAGCACGAGAGTAGACGGACAGATAATGGTAGCTGTCATTGCTTCTCGTAAAAACAGCACAGCCTTGCCAAAAGATTTTCCACTCAAGTACTCCTACAAGTTAGATGCACAAAATATACTGTATGCTCAAATTCCAGGAGTAGGGGATAGAGTAATACCAAACATGGATCACAGATTAGGTTTAATACTAGCTGCCCACGAGGGTCTGGACTCAGCACACGCAGGTATCACTGCAACAGTTTCTTTGCTGAAACAACGTTATTGATGACCAGGTCTTACCAAGCAGACCAAGGGCTTTGTGCTTAAGTGCAACATCTGCCAGCAGATGAATGGTTCCACCGTAGTACGTCCACCACAGACACTGTTACTGATATCAAACAGACCTCCGGCATGTATCTATTTCGACCACTGAAGCCCCTTACGCTCTGACTGGGCTTACAAGTACATCTTGGTGGCAGTGGATTCATTCCCTCGATTCTGGTGGGTTTGGCCTCAGCGCTCAGCTGATGCCTGAACTGTTATAAAGGATTTGCGAGTCTTCATAGGGACATAGGCAACTTGCACATTACATTCTGACCGTGGCCCCGCGTTTAGCTTTCGGGCTTACAAAGAAGCCATGGGAAGTTTGGGTGTAGCATTGCAGTACTCCTCTCCGAATCATCCCAAGGGAAATTTGATTGTGGAGAGGAAAAACCAGGACTTAAAGCACTCCTTAACAGCAAGGTTATTAGGTTTGGGTGGTAGTTGGGTCAATCACCTATGCGGGGTCCAGAGGGCACTAAATAACATGCCAAGAAGCTCCCTGGGAGACCGTACTCCTTACAAGGTCCTGTTTCCAACGAGGATGTGGGTACCCGACCTCGATGGTGGCAGCACAGTGGCGGATTGTTAGAAGGTGGTTCTGACACTATGGGCCGCCCGGATTTTTTGCTTTTTGAGCACCTAGGTGTTGAGCTTTTACTGTGGGAGAGCCTCATAAATTGGGACTCATCCACAGTGAACTCATGATGAAGGAGACTGCATGTGGGTTTTACTGGTGTCCCCCTAGCTTGACTAGGCTGCTGCGCAGCAGCTGGAGTAAGGGGCACTGGGCTGGTTACATGCAGACACCTGTGTACATGCGTGTGCACACGTGTAGGGGCTGCGCAGGGGAGATTCCTGGCGTGCGCAGTCCAGGAGCAGCTACAAAGTGAATGGTGTGGCGGGACTTATGCAGAAGTGGGTGGTGACACGGAATAGGCCTTATACACTGGGAAGGAACATGCCAGGGAAAGTCAGTGTGTTTTACTGTGTTTTTCACTTCATTATTCCCCTATGGGGATGTGGAGCCCATGTGCTAGATTAACTTTCATAAGGCCTACAGATTCCAGACACACACTAAAGTCCACTGTAGCGGATGTGAAAAGGAGTATTCTGCAGAGTCCAAAGTCATATTTGTACTGCTTTTGGGTCATCCAGAAATGTCACATTTCTCTGAGTCAGTCATAACCAGGGCCAGGCTGAGGGCTGACCTCAGCTGGATGGATTGATAACCTTTCTTCCACAAGCTAAGGCCTCCTCTCCACGAAGAGAAGATGGGTGGGGCTACAGGCTCATCCATCAGCAGCCATCACTGGGTGCCAGGCACCAGGCTGCACCAAGGAGGGAAGGCAGCGAGGAGGGAAGGGCTCGTGTTTCAGAGACCATGTGGCCAGAGACCCTGGACGAAGCCATTTTGAACAAACCCAGAGGCTGGACAAGGAGGAGGGAGCAGGGGCAGGGAAGTGATGTGTCGCTGTTTGATTGGACAAACAGAGACTTCCTGCCAGCCCCCTACTCAACTTTTAAAAAGTACTGGAAGAGGAAGAGAGGTCTCTCTGGGGTGTGGTCTGCTGAGGCGGAAGGTGCTGGAGCCTGGCAATGGGCAGTTGGAAGGAGGTACCCCCTGACTGCCCCCCAGGCCCCTAACAGCGCCAGAAGAAGAGCCCAGGACCGGTGCGCAGAAGCAGGGGCCTCTGCGCAGGGAGAAGAGAGGCCCAGGAGGAGAGCCAGGCGAAAGGCTGGCGCAGGGAGCCAGTGAAGACCGCTCCCTGCAGAATGCCCCCTCTTGGAGACCCCGAGGGCAAAGGAGAGTGCTCCCAGTGGCTGGGGGACACCACCCGGAGCAAGAAGACGCAAAAATGGAGGAGATCGGACCCCTGTGGGCTGAGATATGCCCCCCAGAAGGTACGCGACCTTTGATGGGACCGACGACGAAGCACGTGGTGCTCCGCCGCCAGTCTGGAAACTGCCCCCGGGGTGGGTCAGGTCCCGGGGGCTGCCCCCCAAAGAAGGAAAGTCAAGGTGCGCCGTCGCGCACCCCGTGAAAGTGCCCCCGCGGGGTGCCAGGAGCCCACCCCGGCCCCGCTGAAAAACGAAGCCGGGTGAAGATTTGCCAGGGGGCGGGGAGCGCCGTTGCGCCCCCGCGAAGATGACCCAGGGGCCCGGGACCCCATCCCCGGGCCCCGAAGCAAATCCGGGGAGCGCCGTTGCGCTCCCCTTGAAGAGGTGGTGGCGGGAGGGCCAGGAGCCCACCCTAGCCCCCGCAGGAGAACCCAAGCCGGGGAGCGCCGGCGCGCGCTCCCCGTGAAGAGGGGAGGAGGGGCCCGGGACCCCATCTCCGGGCCCCGTCGAGACCAAGATGGAGGGGGCCGCCGTCGCGCCCCCCGAAGATGTCCAGGGGTTCGGGACCCCATCCCCGGGCCCCGAAGAAGATGAGGAAGCCGGGGGAGTGCCGCCGCACTCCCCCGCGGTCCAGCGGACCGGAGGACGGAAACGCGTCTGCCCGCTGGAGCGGGCAGACCAGAACTGCTCGGCCGGCTCCCGCAGCAGCACACGAGGGTGCTGGCCGCGTGGGGAGCCGGCGGGGGCAGCCGGGGGTGGGCTCCCCAGGCTGCCCTCCCACCAGTCAGGCTGTCGCGGGTCCCGGGTGGGACCGGGACCCGCCGAAGAAAAGTTGGGGCCTCGTAGGGCCCGGGTGGGACCGGGCCCCCGCAACCAGAAACCGAGCGGCCGGGGGTGGGCTCCCCGAGCCGTTACCCTCACCTGGGGGTCCGGGTGGGACCGGGCCCCCCACCGAGGCCGGAAGAAGCGGCGGAAGGCAGCAGGCTGCATCGCGGCTCTCCCCGGCACAGCGGGAGAGCCGCTAATAAAATATGCATAAAAAGGAGCACAGAGCACCCCAGAATGCCTTGCCAGGCATTTAGAAATCTGCCGTTTTGGGTGCTTGGCGGCCCCCAGAGGAGGGGGGTCACCCTCATTGGTGAAAAGGGTGCTGGGGGAGCTGCTGGAGAAGCGCAGTCTCCCCCCAGCACGAAGAAAAGTCCCTCCCTAAGTGTCATAGGGATTTTAAAAGAATAACCCCTCAAGGGCTCAGCCAGCATTTAACACTCTCTAGGCTGGAACTTTTGTTTTACAGCTGAGGGTGTTTTGAGAAGTGCCTCAAGGAGTGAAGGGCTGAGTGGGGATATCTGGAGAAGGGCATCCCCTGGAGGTGAAGAGGTGTAATTGCACCAGAAATGCATTTACTAACGGTTATTCCTTTCTAGAGGGACTGAAGGTCACATATGTAATGTGAAGTACCTGTGTAAGGTGATGTCATAAGCAAAGTGGGGTTATGCTGCCAGACATTCCTGCTAGGGTGTCTGGCTGTATATGCGTAATCCTGTGATTTCATCTGTGATGCCTTTAGGGGCTGTAATTGCAATGCATTCTAATGTCCAACAGAGGTGATGAGTACTGTCATTCCAAAGTAATGCTTGAACATGTATTCTTGCTGCTGCGCTTAAGTGAGGAACAACCCAGACTGTTAGCCCTGAAGATGTAGGGGTGCATACTGTATGGTCAATGTAAGATGCTCAGTCAGGGTTATGTGTCACTAGGGCAGGTGAACCTATTTTTAATGCGTGTTGAGATAATGGGGTGGGTCGCCACTGGGATGGTGCCAGTGCGCAGGGCCCTCGCTCCAGGTTATGTTCAACTAACTGCATTGGGGGCAAGATGATGTGCATACATGGGAGTGGTGGTACTAGACCCCACCCCCCCTGCGGGAGGGGTGGAGATGTTACGCAATGTCACAAAGTAATTCCAACAGCTTATGTATATTTGTAAATTGGTGCATAGTATTGAGTAGTGTGTGGGTTTAATAAATGTACTCTTACTTTTATAAAGCAAAGTACAGACTGGACAATCAATTATTGAGTGTTATTTCTGCGCACCTGCAAATGGCGATTACTAGCCCACACCACCTCCCTTGAGTAAGCCTCAGACTGCTCTGCAACGCTACCCTCTGAGAGTCAGGCGCTACAATTGGGTGTTTGGTTCCCAGTGAAGGACAAATGTAGTCATGTTATTTGTGCAGGCCTCACAGATGCTGCCTCGTTTTCCAACACGGATGAAAAAGCATTTGACATCAATTATCGTTTGGCTGGTTTACAGTCAATGAATTCCGGGCACTACAAAGCAACGTTCAAGTAAAACGCACCGCCACTGGTGAAGTTAAAGCTGTTCCAGCAAGACCTGCCTGGGTCCCAAAGATCAGGGACCTGGTCAGAGAAAAGATTGTGGACAAAAAAGAGTTTGGGCCAACTTGCAGAACGCCTGTACCTGTCCTGGCTGTTGAAGGAACAAGAACAGTACTTCTTCACCTCTTGCCGGCAAGAAAGAAAAGAGATTTGTCTCCATTGATCTGATCAAACCACACTATGTGGCCGATACCGAATAGCAGGCCGAGTGGGCTCCTGGGTAGCCGCCGATCTCCTCTCGCTACCATACAGGAAGTTCAGACAGAAAGACTAATAAAGTTTGAAGATTCTACTCTACGAAGCAACTGAGTTGCTAACAATGGAATGGAACTTGTACCATTCGAAATTGAACAACAACAAAATACAAATGAAACACAGATCTCGAATCGGCCGAATTGCGACATCTATGTGAATGTCTCACAACGAGTCATCTGCCAGTTCAACAAAACCTGCTGAGCTACCAAAGATAGATCGAACAGCATGTGGGAAGTTCATCGATTTTGATACCTTCTCATTGGGTCTGAGTGAACCTGAGTCACCACCAGCTTCTGTTTCCCACAAAGAAAAAATATATTATATCTATCTTTAGCTGAAAAAGACTTACTTTGTTTCTCCCTGGCTACAGCTTTGGATCACAATTGGTCTACTTTTCCTAGTCCTCTGGATAGGTTTAGTGACTGTCTTTTTCTTGCTCCTGAATGGACATTATCTCCCAGAACGATCCGCAGTACCACATATGAACTTGGTCCTCAAACCACATACGTCATCTCATTGTGAACGAAGAGACCTGCCCTTTGTGAACATTACAGCAGTTCCAATTCCTGAAGGAATAGTTTGGGATAGGGTTTCATATGATGTATTTGGTCCAACTGAACTTTTGAAAATACTACATGTATTTAAAATTTCTTTGAATGATATCATCACCTCCAGTACATTCTCTGATGATTGGTACTTTGAAACAGTGAATAGTATGCTGTCAGATTTAAAACAATCTGCTGCATTTTCTAAAAATGAATTGTATGATGATACATCTGATTGTGACACCATGTATTTGCTACCAACATTATGTTCATCATTTTTTACACAAAGCTTGTATCCCACGTAAAGTGTTTACTTACCATCAATGGGAACATTGCCCAACACTACCGAAAGGTAGTTTACAAGTGCTTGCACAAAGGTTTGCTTCTTTTTCTGGGTTTAACACTTCAAACCCGACCTCATATTATTACATGGTTGCACCTACACCTGCAAAGAATAATATGGTTACTAACACAAAACAGATATACTCTTTTTTTTTTTTTAAACAGTGTAAACTTTAATTAACAAAATTACACCAAAACCACAAACATCTAATAAGGGGAACCAGAATAGCTCCAAGAAGCATAAAGTGCCAATGATAATCCACAGTAGACCAGGACCTAGGCTCAATTTGATGCTGACTGCGATGGATCGCGAGTTGGATACATCAAGATTCATCCTGGTCAAAGATTTTACCTTCTGACTTTAGTTCTTTAAATACCAATCTACCACAGGAGTACATTTTTAAAGTTCTCGGGGATGTCAGTGGAGGCACTTAGAGACTCACAAGGCATCAGGCAGAGGCAAAACAGCAGGGTTGAGTCCATATCCAGTTGCAGGAAAAGGCCTCTTGTTGTGTCCCTGTAGCTTTAACAGAAGATCAGCCTTATGACACCTGGAGCCCACTTCTTTCTACTGGGTACACGAGTGAAGAGGTCCAGTCCTTTAGGGGTCCTCTCAGGTCATAGACAGCAGGTCCAGTCCTCTTCTGTTCTTGCTCAGGTCCAGGAGTGTTCTGAGGTGGGTGTCTGAGAGGTCACATTTCCCCATTTTTTTAATTTATTTTTTTATTGGTTTTTCAAAGTAAATAATACAAAGCACGAGAAGCACGTATTGATAGACACCGCTTATATGCATATACGTTACATTTGTCATTTCATTTGATTTGATATGTTACTATAAGATTAATCACATAGTTCAGCACACTCACTATTTACATTTTATAATCTATTCTCACATTGTGTTACTGTTTAGAGCAACCGCAGCATCTCCTTAGGTTACAATATGTATAGGACAGTTAGACATTCAATACAGCATCATTGGTCAGGTATACCTTAGAGCTAGATATGATGATGACAAACAGCAACATGGTAGAGATTCGATACAGGGAGATACATTTCGAAGTGTAATATCCGGCACATACCTCATAATTATTACTCGTGTCTCTTGTGGGATAAAGTTTAAGGTGTATTTAGTGTCAGGTTGTCAACTGGATCCTCCATCGGATGCGCGAGGAGGTAGCTTGTGAGGGGCCCCCATATATCTCTGGGCCGTGAAGTGCTGGGAATTAGCTCTGCGTAGTGGGATAATTGCTCCTGGCAATATATTAAGTCATTTAGCCAATCCTTAAATGTGGGCACTCTTCCTCTGCCCCAACGGCACGCGACATGTCTTTTAGCCATCAAGAGTCCCAAGGAGACATATCTGCGTTGTGGTTCAGGGATGTGTTGGGTGGAACCCAGTAAGGCTAATAGTGGAGATTTCTCGACAGTTAACGCTGTCATCTGTTCTATGGCTTCCAGGACCTGCCTCCAATAGTCATGTACTCCAGGGCAGTCCCAGGCCAGGTGTAGAAAATCAGCACTCGGGGTTCCACATCTATCGCAACAATCTGATTCCCTAAGTTTGTACTTGTGCATTTTAACGGGAGTGTAGTACAGGATATGGAGGAATTTAAAGTGCAAGATGCGTAGCCTGCTACTGGCAGAAATTTGCTCCGTTTGCGAGCAGCAGTATGTCCAGTGGGCATCCGATAGCGCATAGCCAAGTTCTGATTCCCAATGTGCATGTGAGGGGCATGGGGATGCCTCCCGTTGAGTATGTACGGTGTGATAGATCATGGAAACCAGTCGTTTTGGGGAGGCAGCGCGGAGAATCAAATGTAGGGGGTGAGACAGGGAGGCTCCTGAGGGAACTCCGGGGTGATGGAGCGGATGCCCTGACGGAGACGTACGTAAAGGAAAACATCTAGGGGAGATGGTTGGTGCCAATGAAAAAATTGATCAGAGTTTCGAAACGTCCCGGCATGATAAAGATCCCCCCACGTGGTAATGCGAATGCGCTCTCTGAGTCGTCGGAATGTTGTCTCCTGAAGGAGCTGCGTATTAGGGTTGTATGCAAGGGGGAGTGATGGGGAATATAGCATGGGGCATTGAAGGAGAGCGCTGATTCGATTCCAAGCCTTTATCGTACATGTAATTGTGGTGGGCTCTTTATCCCGCGGATTAACAGCAGTGTAGAATGCTCCCTCAAAGGGTATGGGGTCGGCTAGCCAATGCTCCGCAGCCACTTGCGGCATGTATCGTGGGGGATGTATCCAATAATAAGCATAGTGAGCTTGTGCACTTATGTAATATAGCTCGAAATCAGGAATGTCAAATCCTCCCTGTGCATAGGGCCTAGTGAGGACGTTCCACTGTAATTGTGGCTGTTTGCTTCCCCATACCAGTCGGATCATTTCGGACCGTAGCGTTTTGAAAAAATATCCTCCTGGGTGATAGGGAATATTTAAAAACAGATATAGTAACTGCGGGAGTACAACCATCTTGATTAGGGACGCTCGCCCCGCCACAGAGAGCGGCAATGCGATCCATCGGGTGACGCAGCTGCTGATGCGCTCGATAGTGGTGCCATAATTAAGGCGCATCAACTCGTCTCTGTCTCGAGAGATGCGAATCCCCAGATATCGCAGGTCAGTGTTGCCCCATTCTAATGGGAAATCTAGGGGAAATCTAGTAGTCGATGTGGTAAGAGGGAAAATATGGGATTTCTCCCAATTGATATGTATTCCGGACAGCCTCCCGAAAACAATGAATTCTCGTAAAATGGGATTCAGATTCTCTTGCGGGTCTCTGACGTACAATGTGATGTCATCCGCATAGAGAGACACAAGGATCTGTTGTAAGTTGCATCGGAGTGCTTTATTTTGATGGTGTTGCCTCAATTTAGCCGCTAGTGGTTCTACCGCTAGGGCAAAAATTAGAGGCAATAAGGGGCAGCCTTGTCTGGTGCCTCTGGAAACTTCGAAAGCTTGAGATAAGTGACCATTAATGAGAACCTTGGCCGTCGGTTGCTGGTAGAGAAGCTTTATCCAGGAGAAAAATAAAGGAGGGAAGCCCATGCGCTGCATCACCCCAAACATGTAATCCCATTCGACTGAGTCAAATGCCTTGGTGGCATCTAAAAAAAACACAGCTAACGGGAGTTCTGGCGCAACGTTATGAAGGACTGTAAAAAGGGTCCTCAGGTTGTGGGTAGTTGCCCTACCGGGTATGAAACCCGATTGGTCAGGAAGGACCAACTTTTCCATTAGGAGGCTAAGTCTGTTGGCTATGAGTTTAGCCAGAATTTTAGTGTCACAATTAATCAGGGAAAGTGGCCTGTACGAATCACAATGGATTGGTGATTTCCCGGGTTTGAGCAGTGAAGTTATAAGCGCTTCCCTCATGGACGGGGGGGGAGCGTATTAGATTCTAGCGAGTCTTCATATACCTCACGAAGAATGGGAGCTAGTTGGTCTATATATGTTTTATAAAATTCGATGGGTATGCCGTCCATGCCAGCTGCTTTACCGGACTGCGTATGCATTATAGCCTCCCGTACTTCATCTAATTCAAAAGGGGCGCATAAAAATTCTCGTTGAGAATCCCCCAACCATCCCAGTGCTACGTCCCCTAGATACTCGTCAAGGTCAAGTCGGTCACTCCGAGTGGAGGTGTATAGCGAAGAATAATGCATGGTGAATGTATGGAGGATATCCGTTGTGTCGCGATATAGTGCCCCTTCAGGCCCATTCACTTCTAGGACATAAGTGGAGAATCGTGGCTTTCGTATGGTCTCTGCCAGTGCCTTCCCAGGGCGGTCACCCTCCCCGTAACGCCTAGCCACCCAGTATTTGCCTCTGAATTTGGTCTCTCGATTGGCGGTATCTGTGCAGTCTGAAAGTTTCTCGTGGAACTCTCGTTGGGCATCGTTGTCCGGGCCTGAAGAGAGTTGTGTCTCTAATGCTTTTAGCTCGGTCTCAAGTTTCCGTAGTGTGTTTTGTATGTCCCTAAGTACCCCCGCACTCTTGGATATACAGATTCCCCGAATGGTAACTTTAAAGGCCTCCCAAATGGTTCCCACTTCCTCCACCAAGCCCTTATTTCTTTGGAAGAAGTCCTGGATTTCTTCTCCTAATTCGCTATGGAAAACTGTGTCAAGTAGTGTTAAAGGTTGCAATCGCCAGCCACAGCGAGGGGTGCCGTAGCCTGGCGATGTCAGTGTAAGCAGGACTGGAGAGTGGTCGGAATATGTGCGCGCTAAATGTGTAACGCTGGTTATGGCAGGGCCAAGTCCCCGTGAAAGGAACCAGTAATCCAGACGCGCCCACGATGCTGCCTGTGCAGTGAAATGTGTGCCTTCCTGTCTGTGGGGATACATGTGTCGCCATGCGTCGAGTAGGTAGCTAGCTTTGGTTATATCCTGTAGGACCGCGCAGGACTTTGTGTAATGGTGTGGGGCAGGGTTGGATCTGTCGATGGAAGGATCGTGTGCTACATTAAAATCGACCCCCCAGATTATGTGAGTGGAGCCTACCTCCACAATCTTGCCCCACAGGGTCGTGAAGAAGTCTGGGTTGTCCACATTAGGGCCATAGCAACATGCTAGCATTACAGAATCTGTACCCAGTCGTCCCCATGCGAGGCAGTATCGCCCACCAGGGTCACTAAATGTGCCGGCCAGGGCAAATGGTGTTCGTTTTTTGATGATAATGGCCGTCCTTCTGGTATATGATGAATATGATGAAAAGACCCTGTGGTCAGCCCATTTATGTGCAAAATTATTGTTGTGTGTGGGATTAATATGGGTTTCCTGTAGCATCGCTATGTGGGTTTGGTGCCTATCTAAATTGCGAATGAAGTATTCGGAGATCCCTCCATAAGTCTATGGTCACGCAATTTTATGTGACTTGAACAGCGGCTATACTGATGCCGTCTATTCTAGGGAATCCTTGATCACCTGCTATTCATTAAAAAAGGTGTGTCTGTGGGCTCTGTCTCCCATGGTCTATAACACCCTCTAGTGTAACTAACCAAACTTTAATAGAAGAAAGAAAAAGTGGTGGAGAAGATTGGCAGTGCCTCACGGGAGTAACACCATGGGAGTTTGCAGATTGGTTCTCACCTGCATCCTCAGGTTCTCATCATCAGCGACTACCAACCCATAACAAAAAATTGTAGTGAAATAAGAAAAGAAAAAGAAGTGCTCAGTATGGTATAGCGTGTTGCCGGTGTACCAGATAACTTATCCGGGCATTCGGCACTACCAACCCTATAAGGAGTAGCGGGATCTGGACTTGAATACCGCTGTTTCAAATCTAAAAACGAGCTAGACAACCACTGGCTGTGTTATTTTATTCCGTGCTGTGGGTCTGCTCACTTTAAAACCAGGACACACTGTTGCCTACTATCTACTTAGTTATTAGCTATTAAAGTTTGGTTATTTACTCTAGAGGGTGGTATAGACCATGGGAGACAGAGCCCACAGACACACCTTTTTTAATGAATAGCAGGTGATCAAGGATTCCCTAGAATAGACGGCATCAGTATAGCCGCTGTTCAAGTCACACAAAATTGCGTGACCATAGATTTATGGAGGGATCTCCGAATACTTCATTCACCTCAAGATCAGGTCCTTTTTGTGTTATAATTCTGTGAGTGGGGGGCGACCTGGTCTTTATCCCCCTACAGCTCCTTTGTGTATATGATATGCCTATCTAAATAGGCCAGTATCTGGCGTTGTTTCCGTGGATCCCGTAACCCCCTGACGTTCCAAGTGAGGATTGTAATTTTTCCAGAGGATATTGTGTCAGTCATGGGCCCAGATTAGTTGCAGTAAGTGGCTTGACAGCCGCATAGTGAGTGTGATACTAAGCGTGTAACTACCTTTCAGTCTAGGCTGCTGTGCCGTGTCTGTGCTGAAATTTGAAGAAAACAACCCCCCCACCACCCCCTCCCACTGAAGCAACCCCAACATGCCAGAATTACATTCCCCACCCCCCTCCCTAACTCCCAACAACAACAAATATATGCTGCGCATGTTATGCAGCTAAAACAGTGGGGGATCGCCCGCTGGGGGGAACCCCTAGGTGCATGCACGATTACACCTCGCCTTCAGAGATCGGGATTGGTGGTATGAATGATCTCAGAGAGGGCAGAGGGTGCCCGGCGCAGCTTTTGGATAAAAACCCATAGCGTCACCTGGTTATGTCGTAATGTTCTGAGTGAGTCATTTGAAGAAGTTTGTAAGGTAGAATCCTCCGGGTTCCGCCTTGTTTTGCGTTTCTCTTGGCATCGCGGTTAGTAATTTACAGGTGTTCAGTGCGGGTCAGTCTCTTCGGTCGGTGATGCGGATCTGGGGGACGCATTGGGTGAAACAGGGTTTTAGTTGGTGCGTTTCAGATGCTTCAAGAATTCGTCCACCTGATGTGGTTTGGTGAAGAAGGTCTGCTTGCCCTGATGAGTGATCCTAAGACGCGCTGGGTAAAGCAGTGCATAGTCTATTTGGGCCTGTCGTAGTTTTTGTTTTGCGGGTGTAAATTTGCGTCTTTCTTCCTGCACTGTCGCCGTGAAGTCAGGGTATATAGTGAACGTGATGCCATCAAAGTTCAATTGGCGTTTGTCCCTTGCCACTCGAAGCGCAACGTCCCTGTCTCCATAATTCAGGAGCCTTGCGATGATGGACCGAGGCATGCTCCCCGGTGGCAGTCGAGGTCCCAGAGTGCGCTGCGCGCACTCGACGATGAACTGGGACGAAAAGGATTCCGCGCCAATGGTCGTCAGTAGCAGCTTCTCAATGTAATCTTCCATTTTTCCGGTGTTAGCGCTTTCTGGAATACCAAGAACGCGAATATTATTGCGCCTGCTTCGCACTTCTAAGTTTTTGTTCTTGGACGCTATTAGTTTCAAGAGTTTGTCCATTTGTGCGACATGTGTCCTAACCTGGGAGGTGGTGTCTTCAGTGTCCGAGATACGGCGCTCTGCATCTTTGATGCGTTCTTCGTGACCTTCCAGTTTATGAACGATAGCGTCCATTCGCGTCGACATGCTATCCATTTTTTCCGCTATGGTGGTGAAGCCCTGTCTGGCCTCTTGTAGGATAGTTTTCATGTCCTCATTCATCATGTTGGAGGAGTCTTGAGTGACGTCCCCACCGGCCGCGCCTTGCTCCTCTTGCTGCAGTCGATTACTTTTCTTGGCCTCAAATGTAAGCCGTGGTTGTCGTGTGTCCGGTTTCCCCATCGTGGGCACTAGGATAGACTGTAGGGGCAGACCACAGTGATGTCGTTCCCCGCGTTTTCTCCGGTGTCAATAATAACAGGTGTACTCAATGGCCCGACCGGGGGGAGTGTGCTTGTCTTTAAATAAGTTGGTCCTGTATTGTCTGGTTTCCTGCGGCTTGTATTGCGTATGCCCCCTATTTAGAGTGTCGCGCTAAGTATGCGATCCGCTTCTATGTCGGCCAGATATGATTGCTGGGGTACTGACTTTAGAGGCGTTCAGCAGGGGCCCCAACTCTCCCGATGTTATGGCAGTGGGCAGAGTGTATCTTGAGTGGCCCACCAGGCGTTTGTGCCCCCCGGAGATGCAAACCGATGAGTCCGCTGTTCCCCGCACTCTGTGCGTTATGGGCATGTATCAGCGGCTGTGTCGGTAGTGGGTAAAGGGAGCCCAGCACCATGCGCCCGCTGCTCCTCCGATGCGTGAATAGGGAATGACAGCAGTTCGATTTCTATGCTATGCGGTGATAGCGTTTAGATGTGGATATCCCCTCGTGTATGGGTAGGGCCTCCCGGAGTAATCCTGCAAATTTCCCTTTGGAGCACATTAACTGGCGGCGTGGCCTTACGTTGCTTCTACCGCCGGGGGGGTCCTCGGGGACCTCTAATGGGTCGCGCCTCTTACCACAATCACGCCTTCTAGTGCTCAGTTCGGGATCCCCGGAGCCTCCGCCGTTAGGTGCTGTGATTCTCGCTTGTCGTGTTGTGGCAGAGAGCAGCGCGACACAGCCTCACCTCCTTTCAGCATTGAGTGCTCCCCCCGAGTTCCGTCTGGGAGGCCTAACCACCACGTGGGAGCCGCGAGCCTCTCGTAGTGTCGCACGCCGACCGGCAGTTCCAGACTGTTCAGGCGGCTGTAGCGGTGTGGCAGGAATAGTTTTGCAGCGGCAACCAGGAGTGTGCTGTCGAGCTCAAACTTGCACCGGTGCCGCAGCTGCTGATGGACTCTGGATTGCCATGGTTATTACCATCACAGGTGCATGTAGGCAGGATTAATAATCGGATCTTTTGCGCCGAGCTGCAGGAGCCTCACGTCAGTGCGGCCATCTTGCTCGTGCGCCACCTAGCGCCCCCCCAAAACAGATATACTCTGCTTCCTTTATTTCCCAGCTGTCTTTTCAAGGGTTCAAATTTTGGAGGGACACCATAGACACAAAATCTGTCTGGGGGACTAAAGATTGGCAAGTTCAGGGAATTGAGGCATTATTTAGAGCATGTCTCATACCACAACAGATTATCTTCCTGAACAATACAGTGCAACAGACTTCCTGTCTTGGACTAGCCAAGATGTGGACGTGGACGTGGATGTACTACTGGACCCATTAAAGGCCCATGTAGTGCAGTGTCCTTAGTGTATTCCAATCCTGATGTTGGCATTCTTAGAGCCACCAAGGGATGCATCAGCTCCTGTTGGAATGGACACAGGCTCTGTACCAGGCTTACAGGCATCAAGTGCTTCCTCAGCAACGACTGTGGGAACCGGAGAAGATCACCTTTGCTCCATTGACCTGATCCAAGACGTAAAAAAGCTCTATAAGTCCTTCGTCTGCAAAGGCAGCAACAGTGATGTTGCGTCTTCCACACAGGACACATTAACATTTGGCTCTCCGTGTGCTGGGAACAATTCGGCCTTTTTCAAAAACAACTAAAACTAGAATTTGAAAACATCATTTTTGTTTCATTTTTAGGTCGAGCCTCGAGTAGCGCGCAAGCGCTGCTTAGAGGCGAAGACTTATTGTAAGCGAGTTTGAAAAGCAGTCCCAAAACGCTCGTGCGTCGTGGCTGGCCTTTTGGGATGGGTACGCGCGGCAAACATGTGTTTCCAATTATCGTGCCCAGACGCGGGCGCGATAATTGGAAACACATGTCTGCCGCGCGTACCCATCCAAAGGCCAGCCACGACGCACGAGCGTTTGGTCAGCTCTGCAGGCTGCCGCGCTCGTTTTTCAGGGTGCAGCCGTGTGCCTAGCCAGAAAGTTGAGTGCTTTTTTTGTTTGTTTAGGAACTGCTCTCAACAAAACAAAGGGGCAAACAGGATCTCTCTCTGAAAAAAAAGCCATGCGCTTCCCTTTTGCGTGTGTATGGGGGAGTATTACGTCAAACCCAATGAATGGCGTGCCCGCGTTTCCTCGTGCAGTACTGTAGCCGAAGCGAACATATTTATTTTGCGCGAATCTAGCCACGCTTCGTATTTGGGTTTCCAAAGGTTGCACGGAATGCCTGTGTGATCGGAGCACGCATGCCTGCCCGCCCCTCCCAACCCCCGCCTTTGTGGGACACGCTGGCCCGGTAATGGGAAGGCACAGAGACAGCACGTGCTCTCGCAAGTACCTGGACTGGACACAGTCGTTTATAGACGGGTATGTGAACGAGCAGGCACATAAAGGAATTATAGAGAAAGGCACATGGACACAACCACGTGGAGGAGTGGGCAACATTACACGGAGGTACTTGGGTTGGAATGAATACCGTCACTTGCACACATGCGGAGTGGGCAGAGCCAGATAAAGGAATGAATTCAGTCACATGCGAGGAATAGACCCCATCGCATTCAGGCACAGACAGGAATGAGCGCATGGGGAACGGGCACCACCGCTTCGTGCCGACTCACGGAGGATGGGCACGATCACAGGCCGGTGCAAATAGGAATGTTAACATTGTATGGCTTATTATTTTATAGCGCTTTACGGCACCATAATGTTGCCTGAGGCACTTAGTCGGGGGATGCAGCAGAGATGCAATCTCGGACAGGGAGCAAAAGACACATGCAAGCACCTGGAGGAAAGTCACAGTTGTACTCCAGCATATAGAGAAATGCCAATTCCAGACCCTGTTTGGGACACGCTTAAAGAAAAGCTGGCACGGTATGAGGTCAGTACAGTAAGTGGCTGCGACGTTTCAAAAAGCAATGGAAATAAGCAAACAGGCCTTAAGGTAAATAAAGTGCAGGAACGTTCAGAGAGAGGTATGTGGGGCGAGGTTACCAAATTACTCCATGTCACGAGGGCACACCTTTTCCGCTCCTTGACTTGCTCAAACCATTTTTTTTCTCAAGTGTGAAAATGTACTGAGCTGAAGGAACACAAAAAATCCCAGAATTCACTGACGTTGCTAATAACCTGCTGATTAATAACGGGTGCCCTCATGACTTGAGAATCACATGGGGATTTTAAATTGGAGCAGCAGGCACTGACAGACTCAAACTGAAGCAAGCACATGGTCTAGCAGACAGTCGCATGGCCAGGTCGTGGAGACAGTGACTTGCAGCAGACACGGTGCAGGTTTTCTGGACTCTTGATTTTTTTTTTGTTCCTCTTGTCTGAATTTACTGTGCAAAAACGAGGGAGGAAAGTTAGCAAATTCTTGTCTGCTGACTCAGGGCTGTTGGATTGCTCCTGCATTCACGGTGAAGGAAGGGTTCGCATGGGGTGATTGGCATCGCGTTTGGAACTTCTGTAACTCCAGTTAATGTATATTTAAAGTTTGCAGTTGGCGAAACCACAGCCCCGTGTTGTGCGCACGACTTACTTAAATAGGGAAGGATAATAGCTAAAGATGTGATGTGTTTTGAAATATTCACAAACCCAAACCTTGGTTAAATACCTGACTTGTTGCTCTCTTTTAAGGGCACAAAGAGCTTCCAGCACGTGTTAGGTTAAGTGTGTGCACTGCTAAGCCATGTGGCCTGTGGAAGGGACTAGGCGGCGGCTTTTTTTTTCTTTTTCTTGAATTTTCACATATCTTTGTTTGCAGCTGAGTAAGCACTGGTCTGACCCCACCCTTTCTTTCCCTGGTCTGAGTCAGGCCGAGCTGAGGGTTTCCCCTGCCCTCCTCCCCACAAACAAGTTTCCCCTGCCTCTCGCTTCTGGGCAAATTGCTGGTGATGGGTGGCCTGGTTTGAGAAGAAAGGGGGCCATCTGTTCACCCTGTGTACACAGCAGCAGGGAGACGGTGACATCAACCCGGCTGCGGCTAAATAACCAGGCAGGCAGCAAGACAAGCCAAGAGCCATAAAGTATGTTGATTGTGGCCAGGGCACGGTGTGTTGCCAGGATTGTGTACATGTGTATGCGTTTAGTGTGTGTGTGAGCAGTAAGCCATTTTTGTGTATACATGTGAATAGCCACTTGTGAACCCAAATGTAAATCTTGATTGTATTTATCATCTACACACACTATAGAGCACAAATATAGCGTTTGTAGCCATGAGTGTCTATATTATGACATCTCCACTAAACTGTTTAAGTTAGGCACTTTTACATTGTGTTCCAAGCCAAGAGGAAAATGCCTTTTGTTGAACTCCTTGTTTGTTTCTCGTCACAGTCCTTCATTAATTTTGGTACAAATATTCAGTTGCCCACCCAATTCTTTTGAAACTTTTGATGGGATTGTTGAAAAAGGCCAACACCGTAAGCTGTCAGATTTGCCAACTGTGATTGAAAATGTAATTATGAATTCTTGAACGCTAGCTCCAGAGTATTTCACTTATTTGTCGAATCCTGATGTTCTGGGCTTCTAGTGGCACAACTCGCAAGAATATTACATCTTTGGCTGCTAATGACAAAGATATTTCATATTGGCATGTAGTTATGCATTGAGATTTGCAATGAAGTGTAAGAGTCCTTAACAACTTAACTTCTCTGCCCATTGTTATCTGTACTGAGGTACAGATGTTGTTTGCAATCCTTGGGCACCTTTCCTTTCTGTATGTAAAGTGGCCTTGTACAGTGGGATGGTGTTTGGGGAGCGGATTAGAGAGGACATTGTAGTGAAGTACTCTTCTGTTGGGACTGAAAAGTCCTCTGCAAGGTAATGGACCTCTGCAACCCTGCCATAAGTGTGTCAGCTGCAGTGAAAGCTGACAACTTGGTACCGATTTTTGGTCAAGGGCAAACATGGATCATTCTTGTGCGCCATGACTTAAGCCTGTCCCACAGACTGTGGTTTTGTTAGACTGGGAGTGCATACAAATCGTTAGCCTGATAGTGGTAAAGAGTTGCTGCCCTTGCCCAGAGTTAAGTAACATGAGCGCGGTGGTGGCAATATACTGTTTTGATGGTGTCGCTTCGCTTGTCAGCGCAGATGTCACCAGGCAATTATATGAGCACCACAAGAGAGGGGATTTGGCTCTGCCTACATGTTGGGAGCCAGGAGTACATGTTTTGATTGGGCAGAAGTTGTGGGCTTCCACCAAAAAGTGCTTGCCCTCCACCGAGCTGTGATCATTTTATTTATCCAGCTGCCTGAGCTTGAACTATCAGAAGTACACACATGACATTGTCAAGATAGTTAAGTGGCTTAGATAACTAGATAATTTACGTGTTTTTCTCTGGCAGCAGCAGCAGAGATGCAAGGAGGGCTGTCATTAACCTAAATGAATGTTTAGGTCTTCCTTGACAGTGCAACTGTCATCTGACCATTTAACCTACACCAATATTACTATACAGTTCTTTACTAAAGCACAAATATATATACATTACAGTGCTGTCTACTTGCATTGCTTCACATCACCATACAACATTCAGCCAGACCTATTTGCATTGCCAATGCTTGTTAACTATGTTCCTTCCTCTGTTTTACTATCTACACTGTCAAAGGTTTGGCCATACAAGCTTGCAAACTCACCCTGTGCCATAGAAAGTAACACATTATTGACAAACGTCGCATGAGCAACACCCAGTGAAACAAGCATTGGCATAGCCAATAGGTCTCGCCTTTGGGACCTTATAAGTGTTTAACCATGCAACCGTTAATGTTGTTGCACCAAGGATATTGTGCTGCATAACTAAATACTTATAAGGTCCCAAAAGCGAGACCTATTGGCTATGCCAATGCTTGTTCCCCTTCTGCTATCACTGAGGACTATAGCTTTAGGGTTGCTCAGTTGGTCTAACAGTATATTGACTTTTTAGAGGACTTATAGAGCTTTTTTACGTCTACATCATTTTTTAACACATACCATGTTTTTAGATGTTTTTTACACATATTTTAGCAATGTTTTTATGCTTTTAAACAGGTATATTTTAGCATTTAGTACTATGTCGTCTAGTCGGATGAGGAGTGGGTGTTATGAACCCCAATTTACCCCAATATAGGCCTAGGTAGTTACACGACCCTTTACCTACATTTGTCCTACCATTGTTCTACATAACGGGTCTGGCGCTGACCTTTTACCTAGTTAGATGCTGAATAAATGATGTGTGGTTTTCTCCGAAATCTAGCCTCTTTTATTATGCATGAGGATTCTCAGTATCACAGCAGGACTAACATCTTCTGCATAATAACTATGTATAAGGGTCACCACTAGCGTCATCCTTGGCCGACATGCCCATAGTACACATCTAGGTAGACACCCTGAGAGTACCTTTTGGGTATATAAGCACCACATCTTCGCTGGGCATACCAGAGGAGAAAGACTTCCATGCTGACACGAGACACTGAGGTCCCTGCACGCAGACACTCCAGCTCACCCTGGCATCCCTTGCAGGGTGTCCATCTCGAGACCAAGTCGGGGTCCTTCGCTCTCCCACATCAGGTAATGGGGTTGGCTCTATCCTAAGGGGATTCTTGGCTATACACATACATACACGCTAGGTACACTTAGGTACATCTAGTTAGGGTTTGCATCATAGGAGTAGGCATTTTATTGTTATCTATCTATATGCCTGCATATATTCATTGTTTTAGCACTATGGTAGAATTCTACCTTTTCTCTGTTGGTGCTCATAACCATATACATGTGTCTATGTCTAATGATTGTTTCAGCACACATATTTTAGACTAGTATGACACTGGTTCAATAAATACTTATTGAAAACGTCCCCACCGTTTATTCTGTATATCTCTCTGAGACAGAGTGAGCACAAGTGACTGAGCGAAACGTATTGTACTGTTTCCATGATCCCTGAGGGGTCAGGGTTGTCATGTTCGATAGTTGCCAGAAACTATTCGCTCTTTAGTAAGAGGGGCTCAAAGTGGCACTGTGAGCTAGCTGGTCTACAGACTAACATATCCTTTGGAGGTGTTAGGAATCAGTCTGGACACCAATCCCTTAGTTCATGTTGTCTAAACACGCAAATCCTATATAGATTTATAGGAACTACACAACACTTTCCCCTTCCCAATATCAATGAACTGATCTCTTCAGTTTCCGACTGTAAGTACTTTTCCAAGTTGGACCTCAAGAGTGCCTATCATCAGTTGAAATGGCATCAAGACTCTAAGCATTTGACAGCCTTCATCACCACTGAAGGTGTATTTCAGTTCAATAGATTACCTTTTGGACTCTCCTCAGCTGCAAGTGTGTTTCAGAGGCTTATGACATGCTTGTTGGCTGGTATCACAAACATAGTTTTCTTCCAGGATGACATACTTATTTTTGGTAAAGATGTCCTGAGCACAACAAAATCTTGCATCAAGTGTTAAATTGTATAGCAGACGCAGGCATGACCCTGCCGAAAGAAAAGTGCAAATTTCTAGTCAGGGAGGTGGATTATTTAGGCCATTTGTTTACTGGGGAAGGTTTAAAGCCGAAATTGAATTTCGTCAGCGCGATTGTTAATGCACAACTTCCCAGTGACAAAGATATGTTAAGATCCTTCATGGGGCTCCTTGAGTACTATTCAAAGTTTGTGAGGGATTTTGCTGAAAAGTCTATTCCCTTGAGGGACTTATTTAGGAAAGAAATTTCGAGTAGGTAAGGACCCAGCAGATGGCATTTGAACAAATCAAAATGGATATCGAGGAAGCTGATCTGTTAGTTCCATTTCAATTTGGGTTAAAAACTGATTTAACTGTTGATGCAAGTGCAAATGATATTGGAGCTGTGTTATCCCAAATGCATGATCAATCAGAAAGAACAGTAGCTTTTGTTTCGCGCTTGCTGACTGAGGCAGAAAATAACTACTCGGTCATTGAGCGTGAAGCGTTAGTGGCAGCTTGGGCTGCTAACCATTTTCGGGTGTTCATAGGGGGCGGGAAGATTATTCTAAGGATTGATCACAAACCGTTATTACAAGTGTTAGGACCTAATGGTTCAACCAGGTGTTCAGGTCGTCTGGCAAGATTGGCTGTGTGATTGCAAAATTGAATATCTGCCGGGTTGCAAGAACAGGGTTGCAGACTGTTTGTCTTGGTTGCCTGACAAGGCACAGATAAGTGTACTTTCGAAATGGAAGAGATAGTAGCTGATGCAGAGGATAAAAGTGAAGGTCTACAGGGATGTATGTCCATGAGTGAGTGGGGGCAGCCCTGGAGGGTGACGAAGTCCTCAAAGCAGTGAAGGAGTTGCTCAAAGGTCAATTGAGAAGGGAAAGCACACTACCACAGGCAGTTAGACCTTTTCATAAGGTCCTGGGGGGGTTATCTCTAGCGAGGAATGGGTTAATCATGTGAAAGGAAAGATTTGTGGCACCCACAGCTGTGAGGGAAAGACTCATAGGTTTGGCCCATGAAGGACATTTGGACAAAATTCTAACAATTAAGAGACTGAAAGACCAATTTTGGTGGCCTGGGATGGATGTCCAAACGAAGGCGTGGGTAGAGAAATGTGTGTCCGTGGTGACTGAGTGCAATCAGCATGTGGTTCAGGCTGAGCAAGTGTGGAAAAACTGTTTTTGGACTTCATTGGCCCATTTGCTAACCATCCGGAACATGCAAGGTATGCAGCGGTTATAATAGATGTCAAGTCTTGTTGATTGGAGGTTGTTTTTATGAAATCCATCAACACCAAAGCGACAATTTCTGTGTTGGGGGAGATATTTAGAAGGGAAGGCATAACCTCTAAATTAATCACAGATAATGGCACACAGTTGATCTCCAGGGAGATGAAATGTTTTTTAAGTGCTCTGGGTATTCATCACTTACGCACTTCACTTTACAACCCACAGAGCAATGGTCAGGTCGAGAGACTCAACCGTTTGGTCAAAGGCACCATGGAACTAGCAATTAGAGCTGGGATTGACATGCAGAAAGCAATCAAAGACATGCTGTGGGCATAGCGCACCACAGTGAATTCTGGGACAGGGAAGACGCCTATTAAGCTAATGAGAGGCAGGAGACCAGGCACCAAGTTAGTTCCATCTTGGAAGCGTGAATGTGATGCCATGGTTATGGAAAATCTCATGACCTCTTGTAAAGTTCAGGGTCTGATCAGCGTTGATGATTGGGTGAAAGTCAAACCGGGTGGAGTAAGTGGATGTTTATCCAAATTTTTTGGCCCATATAGGTTAAAGTAGGTTGGTGGCAATTGGGTCAGAATGGGGAATGGACAGACGTGAAATCTCAGAAGAGTAGCTTTGTTTAAAAAAAGGGGCAAAGTCTGATTATTCCACCATCTGAGGAGGAAGAGAGTAGTCCTGGTTAGTCACTTATGGATGACAATGAGTTTATTAGGTCTTGTGACTTTGGTGTTAGAAGGACTGTGAATGTAGGGGTGAGTGGTGAGGACTCTGGCCCACGTGGTGTTCGGATGAGAGACCTCCAGTCTGATGGGGCGATTATGTTGTTAGTTAGCCTTTTCTGTTGAGCTCTGAGTCGTCCTGCTGTGCCTGGGACAGGTTTGGTATGTGGCCATCCCTTTCTATGGTTTTGTTGTCAGGGTGTTGCGTGTGTTGTTGTGTACATGTTGTGTGTTGTGTCATTTTAGCAAGGAGTTTTGTTCTTTTGGGGTACTTGTATTTTGTCATATGTTATCATACTTGTGTGGCTTGTGGTGTGTTCTTGGGTGGAAGAGAAGGATATATGTTGTACTGTGATCTTATTGGCACATGGAGTCCTGTTGATGTCATGCTGCTCGCAGAGGTCATCAAGAGGATTCGACTGCGGTTGAGCGAAGAAAGAGCTAATGGTGCCTGGCGTACTGTCAGGTTATTTAGCCAATAAACGCATCTAGGAAAACTCACCAGTCCGGTGTCCTTGTCTTCTATTACTTCAACACCCAGTCTATAGATGGCACATTGTCCCTCTAACTGCTGCTACCAGGAACCATCACTGCACAGCAATATGGGAATGATCCTATATGGCAAATCTGTCCCAGATCTGATCACAGCTGCGTTTGTGCTTGTCTCCTCTCGTGCATGCTTTCCCCTTCCCTTCAAATGTCAAAGGGGCATTGTACTGGACAGTAAAGATTACAATTTGCCCTTTTCCTATTTTTTAAACTGTGTGCTGCAGATGCTGCTTCCAGCTCCTAAAAGTCACAACCATCCTCCCTTCAATAACATAATTAATTCTCCCCTGGAACTGGCCTTTTGTTCTATGAGGCTCAGCTGGTGAGCATAACCATTAATTCTACTCAGGAAGGCAGCTCAAATTGTGAATTTCATTAGTGAGAAATTAAGTAACTGATTGATCATAGATACATTTATGAAATAATTCATATAAGTTCAAACTGACTTTAGCCCTATTAAATGTGTACAAGTTAGTTCCTCTGATACTTGCACTATGTGCCAATCAAACATTACAATTTAACACAACTTTAAAAATACATTGCACATTTTTGAAAACACCACATACCATATACTTTACCAAAAAAGAAAAGTGCATTCCCTTTCAGTATCCAAACAAACTATACGTCTTTAGCATCACTATGCATTAAGCAACATACAGTTTGGACTGGACCTTATATGTCACAGAGTTGCCTTTGTGCAGATGACAGGCTGAATCAAACAACAGTCTTCCACACTTAGTTGACATGTGTACATGATTGTTTTTATGTGTCACCCACAACCCACTCGGGGCTTTCTACCCTACCTGTATAAAGCACAGACGTATATCAAAAGATGGGTACTGAAAGTTACAGCTCATCGCCAATCTATATGGAGCATTACAGTGAGTGATGTTTGGAAATTCATGCAGCAGAAGAGAACAAAAACATTTGGCCCAAGAGCAAAATCTGGGGAATTTCATGGATAGAACCTACTTCGCTATACCATGCACATCCATCAGACTCCATACCTTGGCACCCTTTTCCAGGGATGACCAACACTGTGCTTTGGATAGCCATAATAATGACAATGATGCAGATATTATACCAGAAAAGGCCAACTTATGTCATGACCATCATTATACCACTGACGACCAGGACGATGTCAAGAATGCCTAAAATAAGCCAAAGAGGGCCACCTTATGCCAGAGCCAGTACAATTTTTATTATATTTATCTACCAAAAGATCCGACAAGTTGATGTGGATCGGCTGAGAGGAAGGCTGTAACCAATCCCCCTCACTTCCACTCCCCCTCACTTCCACTTCCCCTTGCCGCCAGTAACAGTCGCGAAAGCTGCGAGGACGCCGTGAAAGATACTGCTGCTCCTTCCAAGCTGATGCTCCGGAACCACAGAGCTAGGGAAACCGGTTTTTGGACATATTCAACAGACCAGCTGGCAGGCTGAGTTCCTGTAACCTGTGACTCGCTATCTTTTTGGAGGTGATAAGAGACTTTATTTACGGCCGGTAAAGCGAGGAGTCAGCGGCGGCGGCGCTGGTACAGTAGACTGAGCACAGAAGCCTGCGAAATAATTGGCACTTGCTAAAGGCGTAAGGCAAGACTCACCTAGGATTTAAAGCCAAATTTCTACTTTTGGTTTGGAGCTGGAGTACACGGAGGTTGATTGCGGTTTGCTGGATGTAAGGCTGGGAGGCTGTCTTTGAGGGCTCCAGGTTTCTCTCCAGGAGGGTAAGTGAAGATTTTGTCCTTATCCACCTGGTTGAGGGTCGCTGGGGAGGCCCATAGGATCCTTAAAGAATTCATGTAACATCCCTGGCTAAGAATCGGCAGAGCGATTTGCCTTTCATTTTGATTCAGTTTAATTCATCATGCGAAAACTTTCCAAAGCAGCCAAGGGGAGTGCTCTGTCTCTTCAATCTCTTCAGTCTGACTCTCAGTCCCTCGGCCAAAAAACTAAAAAGCAAGGGGCATATTAGCAACGAGGCGATAAACAATTATCGCCGCTTTTGCGTCCGTTTTCGGACGAAAGCGGCGATAATTTTATCGCCTAATCAGCAAGTCACGCTATCGCGTGAATCCTTGCATTATCGCCTCTTTCCCCCAACGCCCAACTTTGCATCTCTAATAAGATGCAAAGTGGGCGTACCCCGGATGGACTACGTTGCAAATATCGCTGATGTTCACATCGCGATATTTACAAGGCAGCTCACATGATTTTAGCAGAGGTTAGATTTCGGCGAAAACGGCCGTTTCACCAAAATCTAACGTCTGCTAAAATCCTGACTTAGCCATCCCTAACATAGGGGTGGATTCTGCTGATACGACCACAGGGTCGTATCAGCAGAAGTTATCGCCGTTTTGCAGGGAACATCGCTGGAAAACCAGCGATGTTCCCTGCAAAACGGCGATAACCTCGCTATCTCTGGAATTTTTATCGCCCTGGAGAAGCGTGTTGTTAATAACGCGCTACCAGGGCGATAAATTCCAGAGATAGCCTGCGTTAGGGAATTCGTCGCTCAGCACGGCCAGCGATAATTATCGCTGGCCGTTGATAATATGCCCCCAAGTCGGGCAGGCCGTGGCGCGGCTGAATCAAGCAGCTGCCTTTAGAAAGGATCTTCCCCTGTTAGCTGAATTCACTGAGATGGCATGTGCTGAGGCCAGTAAACAGGATTCTTATGAAGTAGCTCTAGTGGACTCGGACTCCTCTCTTAGTCCTACCGAGATGGCACTCGCTAGGACGGATTCACCAACTTCGGCTACTTCATCAAAAATAACGAAGATACCTCCTGGTGCAGGGGAATCAATAGAGGTTAGAGAGTACCCTATTTTTTAAAAAACTAAACAGGGCGGCCTCCGGCTGAAGCCGAGCAGGAGATGGATGGGAATGAACCCCTTTCAACGGATAACTCTTTGGGGTCAGGCCTGGGAAATATATGTTCTGAAAAGGGAAGTAAACTGCGAAGCTGTGAAGACGCTGCTATTGGTAATCATCTTTTCCCCCCCTTGGGTCTATTGCCAGGCATGTTAAATCCATCAGTCGGAGCTGGCGAAGGATCCAGGTATCTTTCTATTCCGATGACCTCAGAGGCGTCAATGCCGTCCCTATCCGAGGAGGTTGTCCTGGCTGATCTAGAGAAATCTCAGGCGGAGGACAGGGCTGACGTTAATCAGATCAATCCTTCCTTAGGCAGCAGCTCTTTTTCCATGCAATGGGACGCTAAGAGTCTCCTGAATTTGATACTGGAAGAAATTCGTGAATTAAAAACCTCACAATCTGCAGAGATCGCAGTGATTCATGCCCGCCTAACTAAGATTGAGGAAAGCATGGCTCAGATTCCGACTCGGCTCTTGGAGGCCGAAACCAGGATTTCTCAACTGGAGGATCAGGTTTTATCTATGAACCTTAAAGTTGCCAGCTTTCAGTCACAGAGAACTACCCTAGAGGCTAAGTTGGAGGAGTTAGAAAACCACTCCAGGTGCTCCAATCTTCGATTTTTGGGCATTCCGGAGGGCATTGAGGGTCAACAGATGCCACAATGGATTGACTCTTTTATAAAGAAGAACGTCCTCCCAGAATTTAATGGCGATTTGACGATAATGAGAGCTCATCGTGTTCCAGCACATCTTCCTCCTAATGCCAAGTTCCCACGGACTGTTTTGGTCAACTTTGGGGACTTTAGGGTGAAGGAGCAGATATTATTTAAAGCTATTAAACAAAGACAGTTCTCTTCTGCAGAAGTGCCAGTCTGCCGCATTTTTTCAGACATGTCAGCTTCTGCGGCAAAAAGGCGGAAGGAATTTGTTAAAATGTTACATTTGTTTAAGGCGCAGGGGGCACAGGCTATGATAGCACAGAAGAGCAAACTGAAAGTTTTAGTTAAGGGTAGATTTCACATTTTTGCAGTGTCCCAGAGGCGCAGGAATTACTCCAGCAGATATCTTTGGAAAAAGCTTAAATAATTTGTAATTAGTCTTCAGTTCCTTTTTTTTGGGGTCTTTAAGTGCGGTCTTTAATGCGGTTAAGCGATTGTTCGCCTATTTCTTAAGAAAGGGAGGGGAGGACAGTGGGGGTGGAGGAGGGCCGATCAGCTGTATATGGCACCAAGTCACTGTGCCAGTATAAGGGTGGGTGGGGTAGGTCTGGATTTGAGCAGGGACAGCCATCTGCTCGGGCGCCTTTGGTTCAAGGGGGGGTACACAGGGGTGGTAAGGGAGCATCTGGGAAAAAATGAAAACCTCAATCTAAACTTTAAATACATCCATCCATCATTACACAGAAATGAAGCAGGGAAGAAGGGGGGGGCAAGCTATCTAGTTCGCTCTCAGGTGCAGATGGGGGACTAAATTGGGAGTTTTCGACAATTTGGTAATAAGATAAATGGGAAATAAGGAATTGCTGAGGGTGGCTTCTTTTAATGCAAATGGCCTAAATAATAAGAGGAAAATGAGGGCCATTGAGGCCTGGATAAAGACAGAGAATCCAACTGCCATCTTGATACAAGAAACCCACATACCAGCAGGGAAAACAGCAGATTTTTCAATGTTTAAATCCTGGGCGGCGTATAGGAGTTTCTCTTCATCATCTGCGGCCCACGGGGAGACAGCGATTTTTCTGAATAAGAAATTTCAGGTAGAGGTTGTTAAGTCAGTGAGTGATCAAAGTGGAAGATGGTGTTGGGTCACCTGCAATTTAGGACATAGACCATTGACGTTTGCTAGTTTATACGCCCCAGTAGAGGATAATCCTACCCCCTATGAGGAATTTTTCCAATCCTTAAATCAAGTTTCAGGGGAGTTAATTGTGGGGGGGGATTTTAATTTGTTAATGAATCCGAAAATTGACTCCTCATCTAAAATGAAAAAACAGCTAAAGCAAAAATCATTTAGTCTTGTTCAAAGCTATAGTTCAATCCTCGATATTGTTGATCCTTGGCGGGCTGCATTCCCCTTGGAAAGAGTTTATACCTGTTTTTCAGGCAGGTTCCAGACTTTCTCGCGCATTGATTTCTTTCTTATTTCGAGGTGTTTGGGCTTTATTTCACAAAAGTTTTTCAGAGCGGGCTCTCGGATCATGCATTGGTTATTTTGGAACTGGAACTGGGTGAATCCAAGAAACCTTTTAAAAGATGGCAGCTAAATCGACAGCATTTACTTGAGGAAATTGGGTTTCTTCTGTTAAAATAGAAATCAGAGAATTCTTTGAGCGAAATCATGGCTCAGCTCCAGTACATATGGTCTGGGACTCGTTTAAAGCTTTTTTTCGCGGGCTTGTCGTGGCTAAGGATGCGGAGAATTCACGGAGTAGGAAAGCGGAGAAACAAACATTGGAGCAAAATGTGCAACGGTCTATGGATAGATTTCTTTTTAGCCCCACTGTGGCAAATCGTCAACAATTGGATCAGGCTAAACGGGTCTTAGCCGAGAAGTATTATGCTAAAAGTGAATCCCAATTTCATCAGGATCAGCAGAAAATCTATGAGGAAAGTAATTATACAGGCAGATTTTTGGCATGGCAGGCGAGGGAGCGGGCTGCAAGTAATCAAATAACTGCAGTGAGATGCCCTATTTCTGGTACCCGGGTGGAGGATCCGGAAGTAATAGGAGACATCATGGTACAGCACTATGAGAGGATATATGGTCAACATCAATTAATCGACATGTCCTCCTTGGGAGATTTTCTTCAGGAAAATGAATTACCGGTCTTGACAGACCTGGAGAAAAGTAACATGGCAAGACCATTCACAAAAGAAGAGCTAGAAGGGGTTATTAAAAACCTACCGAATGGTAAAGCCTGCGGCCCAGATTGCCTCCCCGCTGAGTTTTTAAAAACTTTTGCTAGTGTAATTTCGGATTATCTCCTATTGCTGGCAAATTCAATTTTTGAAGGAGGCTCTGTACCTCATTCTTTCAGAGAAGGGAATGTAGTTAGCTTTTTAAAAAAGCCAAAAATAGTGAGGACCCTAATTCATATCGCCCGATTACGCTTCTTAATTCTGACTACAAAGTAATCACTAAACTAGTAGCCAATCGTTTTAATGGGAGTGCCTCCCATTTAATTCATCCCGATCAAAATGGCTTTATAGCTGGGAGGCAACTAGGAACTAATACGCATTTTTAGCAGAGGCACTGGATTACTTTGAGATTCGGAAGATTCCAGCATTAGTTCTTCTTTTAGATGCCGAAAAGGCTTTTGATTTGGTTATTTGGGAGAGTTTATTTTACATCTTAACAAAATTTGGTATACCCTCCAAAATTATAGGGCTGGTGGAGAATTTATATGTGAACGCAGAGGCCAATATTATTATTAATGCTACTCAGGTCGGCCAAGTAAAAGTCAAAAGGGGAACCAGACAAGGCTGCCCGTTATCCCCGGTGCTATTTGCTTTTTTTACAGAAGCCTCTAGCGATTGCAATTAGGAATAACGGGGATATTCGCCCCCCGCTGCCGTCCATGGGTAAAATCAAATTATACGCCGACGACATTATGCTTATTATAAAGCCGGAGGAGGAAGTTCAGGCAAAAGCCTTCCAGATATTTGACCTTTATGAATCGTTTGGAGGGTATAAAATCAATAAAAGAAAAACAGAAATAATTTTGTGTGGGTGTACATCGGCAGTTTTATACCCTGACATTTTCTCGTGTTTTAACTTAAACCCTAAAAGGTATTTAGGAGTTTATTTTTCGCCATTTGTCTCGGATTTGTATGATTTGAATTTTGTTCCTTTGTTGCGAAAAGTTCAGGATCTATTCACACGATGGATCTCACTCCCTTTAACCATTATAGGAAGGGTTGCTTTGATAAAAATGTCAGTGCTTCCACTGTTTAATTTCCTCTTTTCTGCAATTCACTGCTTATGACCTCACATATTACATCACTCATGAATTGGTCAGTGACATCACTGATGACATCTCAAATGACATCACTAATGACATCAATGATGATATCATCCACAGAATCTCTGAGGCACCCACTCACACCCCAATATAACCTTTCATACACCCACTCCAACTTCCACGTTACTATTCTCAAAACCATTGACACACTCATTCCAGTACTTACACACCCACTCACTGATTCATAGGTCTACACACATATCCACTCAGTCACCCATACAGCCACTCACACACCACTGCTTTATCCACTCATACACCCATGCAGCCACTCACACACTGTCAGTCACCCATAGAGCTACTCACACATCTACTCACTCACCCATAGAGTCAATCACACAGCCACTTACTCACCTATATGGTTATACACACACCCACTCACTTATTCATACAAATACTAACACATACACACTCACCTATACAGTCACTGACACAAGCACACACTCACCCATGCAGCCACTCTCACAATCACTCACTCACACATACAGTCACTCACATATACCAATACTCACCTATACTGCCTATCGCATATGCAGTTAGTCACCCATATACCACTGATAAATCCATTCACTCACCGACAGAGCCATACACACACTCAGTCACCCATACAGCCCCTCACAGATGCACTCACTAACCCATACAACCACTGACTCACCCACTCACTCATCCATGCAGGCAGTCACATACCCACTCTCGCAGACACTCATACACCCATACAGGTACTCAGAAAACCAATCAATCACCCATACAGCCACTCACAGACCCACTCACCAACCCACCCAGCCATTTAGACACCAACTGACAGACTGAGACAGACACTCACACAACCTAGTCGCTCACCCCACAGTGCATGCCACACGGTGCAGGGATGTTAAGAGCCAAATACGGAGGGCCAGGGGGGAAGTGGGCTCTGCTAGGGGCCTCCAAAGTCAGTTTCTGACAACCAATCCATGTTGGAAAAGCCGACATGGATTGGCTGTCGGAAACCCTCATTATAATCCCGACGGCGGAAATACCGTCCTTAAGGGATTATGAGGGCTTTCCAACTGGCCAACGGGCTCCTTGAGCCTGTCAGAACCGCATCGGACTCCACGGGCGGTTTAAACTCTGACCGCCATCATCATAATACGGCAGTTGGACTTTGAACCTACCATGTCAGTCAGAAAGTCTCCGACCAGCAGTCGCAGGCACAATGTCTTAATTTTCAATAATAAGTTTTACTTACAACAGCAGGGTACAGCGATGGGCATCTACTTCGCCCTACCTCTTCAAACTTGTTCATAGGGTGGTGTGAGAAGGAGGTGGCCTGGGCCGATGAAAATAAGCAATAAGTGAAGAAAGTTGCATTATGGACACGTTTTATTGACAATTTGTTCATTTTGTGGGAAGGAGATGAGATGGTACTGCGTAATTTCATAGAAAAGTTGAGCTCCAACTAATTCAATATCCAATTCACAAGCACGCACAGCAAATCTCATTCATGACTTCTTGGATGTTGAACTGGATGTATTTGATGGCAAACTAGTAACGAAGATACGCAGAAAACCAACTGTCACGAATTCCATCCTACATATGGTAATACATGGTAATAGTGGCCTTCAAGGGTTCTTAAAATGGAGTATTCCTTATAGTCAAATGCTGAGAACTAGAAGGATATGTTCAACTTACGTTGAATTCAACAAAGAGGTCCTAAACATGATGAGATTTGCCAAACAGGATTATCCTCCAAGTGTCCTAGAGAATGCAAAAGAAAGGGTTGGCAAGAAATGAAGGGACCAGTTATTCTACCAACAGAGCAACGATCCAGCCCAAAAAGATGAGATGGAGAAGAGGCTCTTTCTTGAGTATAATCCAACATCAAGAAGATTTTGCAAAATAATTGGCATGTGTTGAGTAAAGGTGAACACTTAAAAGATATATTGTTTACAAGTCCATGGATAACATCGAAAAAAACGAAGTCATTGGGTGACATTCTAACATGTTGTTTTTTTGATCCTCGAGGTGAGAAAAATTTGTTATTGAACATCACCAAGGGCTTTATCAGATGCAATTCCTATAAAGCTTGCCGATATGGACTGAACCAAAAGACATCAGTCATTTGAGGGTCGCAGCATTACAATCAATGATAGGATGACTTGTAATACAAACTACGTGGAATCTTTATTGAAATGTGAGTGTAATGAGCTACATGTGGTTAGCACCATCAACAAGTAAAAAGTTAGAATTCTGTAGCATATGTGAGCTATTAAAAATGGCGATAGGAATTACCCCATGGCTTGCCACTTCGAGCAGTACCACAAACGATCCAAAGCAAGCTTTAAGTACTTTCGAAGTAAACATGTTGAGGCCCACCTGCGAGGAGCGGATAGAGAAAAAGAATTGGGGAGAGAAGAATCATGACTGATCATGACACTAGGCATTGAGGGCCAGATGTATCAACGCTTTTTGCGATCGCAAAAATGTGTTTTGCAATGTATGAAACATTTTTAAATCGCAATATGGGTAATCACAATTATTTGCGATTACCTAAATTGCGAATGGAGTTAGGGAATCGCAATTTGCGATTCTTTAAATGCAATTCTTGTAGCCATCGCAAATTGCGAATTAGCATTAAGGAATCGCAAATTACCACCAACTTCTAGTTGGTGGTAATTTGCAAATTCCTTGAAAAATGCACTTTTTAGCCTTTTTCTAAGTGCCATGTGGCACACATACATGCCCTTAGGGCATGCATGTGCACCACATGTGCACACATGCATATTTCAGGGGTGCATCAGGGTGGCCTTTTGGCTCCCTTGCACCCTTGAAATAGCATACGCAATTTGCGAGTACCTATTTGGTACTCGCAAATTGCGAATATCTTCCCATTCATTCCTATGTTCATAGGAATGAATGGGAAGCCATTCCTTAATAGCGAATCGCAATTTGCGATTCGCTATTAAGGAATATGTAGGAATCGTAAAATGTTTGCAAAAACCTACATACATTGCATTTTGTGAGTCTATAATAGCGAATTGGTAAAATTCGCTATTATAGACTCGCAAAATCCAATGTTGATACATCTGGCCCTGAGACCCTTGGAGGCATACCACGGATGTGGAACTGCATGTTCATCTGTAGAATCTAGGTGTACAATGATAGTTGATTAAAAGTGTATGGGTGAAGGATCTCGCCTTCTCTAATACTATCCCCATATAAGGGTGTAGTGGCTATACTATAAATTTTAGACCTTAATCCCCTATGGTGCTTGTATCTATTACCCCAGGCTGCTGTATGTTGTTGGGTTGTCAATGTCCTTAATTGCTTTCAATGGATCGGATTCTTACGTCTCTGTATTCATGGCACCTCCGAATCTTATGAGTTTTTTTTTATATTTGCCCATTAGGTTATCCATGTTGAACATTTTACTCAGAATTAGGTTGAGAAATTATTCCCGTTGATATGCTGTACTGTGGATATCTGAAGTAAGCTACTTGTGCATGTTTTAATTGACAACTGTGGTAAAAACGCATGTCCCTTAGCTCCATTAGATGAAATTAAGCACATGTCCCTTTAGAGTTAGAGAAATTGTGCAATAAGTTGGGCATGAGTCACTTTTAGATCGTCGAAGCAACATTACCTGGTCTGGATTAATGCATGCACAGGGCACTTTACGACCATCAGCTTAACATAGACCAGAGTATGATAGTGAATGGTCCATTGAACATCTTGAATATTAGCACATGCCACTTTAAGCACATTATACCGCACATATGCATCCACACTTTAGAAGTAGGGGCATTGAAGACAAAATATGCCTGACTTATTGCATGTAACATGTGCAATAGCAATCAGCTGGTCTGAAAAAGGTATGCACTGGGCACTTTATGATCATCGGGCTGACATTGACCAGAATATCCATTATATGGTATGGAATGGTTTATTGAATATCTTGAAGATGAGCACTTGTCACTTTAAGCATACTACATTACACATATGCGATAGCACTTTAAATACAGGATGGAGGACAAAACGTGTCTGATTCATTGAAAATAACATGTGCAATACTGTATTGAACTTGAGTTAAAATCTATACACCATTTTGGGACATGTACAATATAATACTCGTGCTAAAGCAATACATATGACCTGTAATCTGGGAGACGTGTGGAATGCGCTTGTCATAAAAGTGAGTGAACGTGAAAACTGAGTATGAATTGTTCTAATACATTAGCACTGCATTATGTTATTACATGAATGTATACTCAGACATTCTTAATCTTGCACTAATCGCTTCCGATTACTGGGATAACATCAGTGGATCTAGAGCAATGAGTGCACGAGGGGTCTTATGATTATTTAGTTAATATTGATCAGGGTATCTTACGTATGTTAAGGAACGGTCCGTGAAACAACCTGAACACTGGCACATGTCACTTTAGGTATATTATATTATAAATATATGCATTTTCACTTTAGAAATACGATGTTTATGGAGAAAGTATGTTTACACGATCGATCATAACATGTGCAATAATATATTCAATTCGAGACGTGCAATACATATTTTGCCTTGTGTGGAATTAAACTTTCCGACTTGAAGTTGGGGAACATGTGTGGAATGTGCGTGCCGCATATTGGAGTAACTGCAAATATTTGGTATAAAATGTATGTTAGAAATGGGGGTCTCTAGTTGGCAATGGTTTGCACCATTGTCCAAGTAGGGATCCTTCTTCCTAGTCAGGGTAAGGGGGATACACATCTAAAATAACCCCTGCTCACCCTCTTGGTAGCTTGGCAAGAGCAGACAGGCTTATCTCAGAGGCATTGTGTAAAGCATTTGTGAACACATACAGTAATACAGTGAAAACACTACAAATGGACACCACACCAGTTTAGAAAAATAATAAGCTTTATCTAAACCAAACAAGACCTAAACGACAAAAATCCACAATACAGTAATCCCAATATTACTTTTAAAAGGTAAAAATAGTTCTGTTCAAAGCAAATTGCAGATGCAAAACTTTTCACACAAAGTACCTTGGATGCGTTGCGCACACAAACAAAAACTGTTGCAGGGAAGGTGATGCGTTGGTTCCTTACGCCCAGGGAAGGTGATGCGTCAGTTCCTTACTTCAGGGGAGTTGATGCGTCGGTGTCTTACTGCCATGCAGGGGCGGTGATGCGTTGGTTCCTTACTGAAGGGGAGGTGATGCGCCAGTTTCTTACTGTGCGGCGAGGTGATGCGTTGGCTTCTTCTTGCGACCCCCGTGTACTTGCCGGCGTGACGCCTAGATGCGATGCGTGAGGATCGGTGATGCGTCGGTTCTCGATACGGCAGCAGCAACGGCGCTTACATTGGTTTCTTCAGCCGCGGTCCCACGATGTGTTGGTTCTTGCAGTGACACAGCAGGGCCTGCGTCGGAATCGGTGCGGTGATCTCGGCCTTTGTAGATCAGTGCATTCGGCGTGCGGCGATTTCTCGAGCTGCGGGCAGGTGCTGTGTCGATTTCTTCGGCGATGCGTCGCAAACAGGTGCTGATGCGTCACGCTTCTCGAAGTTGCTTTATTTTTCCAGCTCCCAGCAGCAAACAGCCTCCAGAGGTCCAAAACAGCAGCAGGCACATCTTAGCAGGTCAGAACTCCCAGCAAGGAAGTTCAGGGGAGCTGGTGGTGAAGTCTTTGTGTCCCTGAGACTTCAGAACAGGAGGCAAGCGCTATTTCAAGCCCTTGGAGATCTTCCTCAAGCAGGGGATACAGCACACAGCAAAGTCCTTGTCCTTTCGCTGGCAGAAACAGCCACTGCAGGCCAACCCCAGACAGAAAACAGCAAAGGGGTAGTACTCCTCCTCAGTTTTTCCAGGTCTTCTCCGTGGCAAAGGTTACTCTTGATTCCCAGAAGTGATCTAAAAGTCTGGAGTCTGGGCCCCACTTTTTATAGCACAAAATCCTTTGTTCTCTGGTGGCAGAGAAGCTCTTTGCCCAGCCAAAACCAGTTCTCTGATCCCTGGTGCAGCTGCCCGGCAGGAGGTGGAGACAGCATTGTCCAAGGAAGACCAGGCCTATTCAGGTGCAAGGAAATCTCCTCCCCCTACTCTAAATGCAGCCCAGGTAGCCCAGCCCCGACTCATTCAGGAAAGGCAGGACACACATCAACCCCCCCCCCCCCCGGTGGCTGTCTGAGAGAATGCTATAAATAAACTCACATTCTATCCTATGAGACAGATAGCCTTTCAATAGTGAAAAACGAAATTAGAAGTTTTTCACTATCAGGACATGCCACATACATCAGGGCATGTCCTACCTTTCACATATACTGCACCCTGCCCACAGGGGTACCTTGGGCCTACCTTAGGGGTGACTCACTGGTAAGAAAAGGGTAGCTTTGGGCCTGGCAAGTGGGTGCACTTGCCAGGTCGACATGGCAGTACCAAACTGCGCACAGACACTGCAGTAAATCAAATATGCCAATAATGGAATCACCAATCCATAAATACAATTTACAGGGAGAGCATATGCACTTTAGCAGTGATCAGCAGTGGTAAAGTGCCCAGAGTCATAAAACCAACAAAAACAGGGTCCAAAACAGGAGGCCAAAAAGCAAAAGTCTGGGGGTAAACCCGCTGGAAGAGCCAGGTCTAACAATGTATCAGTACAATAATGTGGTATCGCCTGAATTTGTAATACAATCTGAAATGAGTTGGTCATGTAGATAAAATACGAGGACGGAATGATCCTAAAATGTGATTAAAAAATGTGGTGTTGATCGTTCTAGTGCTTGGGGGTCAATACAATTGAGAAACGACTATGTAATATAATGATGTCAACCATAAGAGTAGGTGAGGCCCAGTTGAAGACTTTGAGCCGAAACGAGACGGCCGCTTGTGTTTTTGTATTTTTTGTTTGCACTTATAACCAAAGAGCTGGTGTTCACCAATAAACACTTATGTTTCCTGCAGCATTTTTTCAGCTATGAAAGAGTCTGTACCTGTGCCGCTATGTCAAGGAGGAAGACTGTTTATATAATAGCAATCACTATGTATGAAATGTTTTTAAAGTATACAGTAACAACATAAAAAATAAATGAACACAAAGCAATTTACCAAACCAACGTTATGTTTGGCTGGTTGTATTGAAATATTGATTGATCTGTGTTTTGAAGAGTTTGGAACAAGTGTCAATAAAGACAAGTGGACAAGGAAGCTTGCATTGGAATATTGATTATTTATGGACTTCAATAATTAATTGTGGATGAATTTATAATAACTGTACGCTCCTGTGTGGATTTAATACAAAGCAATTTACATTAAACTAAAATTAAAATTAAAAACGTATTAAAACAACTGAAAACAATCAAATTAAAAAAGAAAACTTGGACAGGTATAATTCACTTTTCTCACTCCCACCTGAGCAACAGTAAGGAAAGTGATAAACTTGCCTCGGCGGCCTACAGTTGTGGGCCTGCCCATGTAAATCCCTGCACCATGTGGTGCCTATCACAGGGTACAGGGATTTACACAAACTCCCATTTCTCTATTGGAGCTTGTTCTGCGGCCGGTTTCCGACCGCAGCACAAGCTCCCATTGGGAAATAAGAGTGTGCGGCTGCATCATGTGCGGTCGCATCGTAATAATGCAGTGATGTCCCGACATCGTAATCAGGCCCTAAGAAGTTAAAATAATAAATTAAACAATAGTTTTCTAACTAAATAAAAAAACAATATTTTAAACAAATATATTAAATAAAACGATGTCATACACAACTTTATTTAAATAAACAATATTAAACATCTATTAACCGCTTCGCTGCGGCCGGAATTCCGCCCTGGTGCTGGACATTCCGATCACAAGCGTGGCTCAGACGGCCCCCGCGCGTCGTGAGCACACGCCCACCGTGACTCATGTCGGCCGGGGACCGTCATGAGCACGGAAGAGGTTAAATACTTAAAAAGACAATATTTTTATTCTCTGTATTCTGTCCCACAATATTTTTGACAAGACAATATTTTTGATGCGACATTTGTGAGCCACAATATTTTGTTGGAATACCATATTTTACGCAACATAGATATTGAGTTAAGAATAGTAAACCTATAATTACTTATGCCCTTGCCTTCTCAATAAATTGTCCTCAATATTTTGTCCACAATAATTTGGAGCACAATATTTCTGTAGTTTAGATTTCTACATACAAGCTCAGTGTAGGTACTCTCAAAGATTAGAAGAGTCCTTCCAGGTCCGTATAAGCAGAGACAGAAGGAAGCTACATTGCCTAACAATGATGTGTTGTAACTTGTAAGGTTTCTGCATTTGCTAGTCAGCAATCGTCCTTTGGCTTTCTACATGTTTGTTTTGGTTCCTTTTCCAGTTCCCCTTGCATTAGAGTTATGTCCTGCTTCCCCAGTTGAACTTTTTTACTCTAACTTGTGTTTGCTCCCAAGAGTTCAGTGTCCGCTTCTGCTGGGAATCAGGGTATTTCCTGGGAGTTGCGGTACTCATCAGTTCTGATATCCTGGGGAAGTGGATAAGACATCAGATATATCTTATAGCGTAGATATCTTTTCTTTAGGGTTCATATCTATTCCTGTGTATTTATGTTTTATTACTCTCATTGCTTCACTAACCCTTGTTTTCGTCCTGCTGGTACCTCCCTCATTAGGCAGAAGCATTGCCGGGGAAATCTCATGTATATCTGAAGATTATCCAGCTGCTTGTGTCTCTTATGCTCTCCCTACCATCTTTCTTTCCCATGGGTATAGTTCTAGGAGCACCTGCCTTATGCTCTTGGCTTATATTAGATTGGAGGTCTGGGACGTGTACCTGAGTTTAACTGCTACTCACTTGATTCATGACAAATACTTTGAAAGTGAGAAAACTGATTTTAAATTTTATCTGAGCCTCTAACAGAAGCCAATATAGATCCCTCCGGACTGGGGAGATGTGTCAATTTTTTTGCTCTTAAATTAGACGAGCTGTGGAATGGAGTATTGCGTTGGTAGGTGTACATTAGCAGGAAGACCTGTCAAAATGGCACTGCTACTGTCAATCCTGGATATAATTAGTAAGCCTGGGCGTAGTTCGCGAAGTAGCGCTACGCGAAGCTACGCAAAGTGCAGTTCGCACTACGCGAGCTACGCGTAGCACTACGCGAACTGCGTAGTGCACTGTTCGCAATGATTGCACAGTGCCGGATGCTTGTCCGCACTGTGCAATCATTGAAAACGGCATCTTGCACAGTGCGAGGTGTCTTTTACTGCCGCTCGAGTAGATTTTTACTCGAGCAGCAGCTTCTCAACACGGACTGGTAGTTTCTCATCGCGAGCGGTCGCGAGCATACGCGACCACTCGCAATGAGAAACCTGACCTCCCCGCGTTGAGAATCTCGCCGGGATGTCATTTTGCTTGCTCGCGGTCGCCAACTTGACGTTGAGGACCGCGAGCAAGCAAAAAATGACCGCTGCACTACGCTACGCTACGCGTGTTTGCACTGTGCTACGTGCAATTCGCGTTGTGCGAAGTAGCGCAAACTTCGCAAACTACGCGAGCGTAGCGTAGTGCTTTGCCCAGGGTTAATAATTAGTGCATGTGTTGCTGTCTCCTTTTGCTCTTTGGAGAGAAGATGCTTTATGCTTTCTAGTAAGTGTAGATGGAAGTTTGCTGACTGTGGCAGTTTGATAATCTGTGAGGCTAGATCACAAACATTTTTGACTCCCACTTTTCTATGTCTTTGGTGGTTCGTTAGAGCAGTGCTTGCTCTAAACACATTTTACCATTGTACTATGAAAACAGAATTCTGGATGGGGTAATATGTGACAAGACTATAGTGCATATTTGTTGTGTGGCATTTTGTTTTGGTGGTGATGAGTTATGTGCTATTTGTGCTGCTGTACATTTGTGCTGCATTATTGCAATATGATTTTGTGTTGTACTGCAGCTATCGTGTTGCATTGTGTTTTGACTGTTTTGCTGTGATCTGCCCTGCTATGTTCTAATTGTGTTCTTATGTTTCTTTGTATATGTTATTGTGTTGTGGTCAGTTGTTTGCTTCAGATATTTCAACTAATGCTGATATATTTCCAGCCAAAAGCATCATATGACTTAAAAAGTTCCTTTCTCAAGCAACCAGTTACCACTGCCTAAGTGGTAAAATAGCTCTGCTCCAGCTCTTTAACAACTTAAGATACCCGTCACCCAAAAACTGTGGTCGATACTGTATCTTAACTTAGGCCTCCTGGTGGTCACTGTGTGTGTACAGGGTGGGTCACCCGAATATGGAAACCACAATGTTGATGAGACACAATATTGAGGACAGAATATTGAAGATAAAATACTGACAGGTAAGTAAGTCTAGATTTTCTACAGCAAACTCCACATATATTTAACAACACAGTACATATATCTTCAAGCAGGAGTGGCCCGTGCAGGTAAGAGCTGTGGGGCTTCTTGGGGGGAATTCGACAGACGACCACAAGGGAAAATTAAATAAATACGTCATTTTCCCTCATCGTCTTTTGAAATCCCCCCCCCCACCCTGCCCTCCTGTTTTACACCCACACGGACCGCTCCTGTCTTCAAGCTACATAGATGTGGATTTAGGAATAGCAAGTCTATACTTCACTACATGCACTTACCTGTCGAGATTTTGTCCCTCGATATTTTTTCCTTGATATTCTTGTGCCACAATATTGTTGGAGTCAATATTCAGTAGTGCAATCATGGTATAGTCTGTGGTGTCATCCACATTGAGGAGTCTATGAAGAACACTGGTGATTTCACTATCGCACAAAATGTTGATAAGAAGCCTTTCACTTTTACCTCTGAGATTATGTTTGGAAAAAAATGTAATTGGATTTTTGAGATATCAAAATAAATTCTGTTTGTTTGAGGGAATAATTTCGGATAACTAGATATCGTCCAATTATGTAATTTCACAAGTCCACGTTGCAAGGTGATGATGTCATGCGTAGAATGCCTAGATAATGCCTAAAATGCCAACAATTTTCAAAGAAGTGCCACCTTATGCCAGGGCTACAATAATGCAATCAATGTCTATTTTATGCAAAGGAAGGCAAACTTGTGCCCTAATGTTGTGGGCTTACATTGTGCTATATGAATCTGAAGTGGAACTATTCATCTTGAATTACAAATGTGAACTTCAACACTTGGCTTTCATTAATTTAGAAGAGTATGCATCATGACATCTATAATCATTATCATGAAAGAAGTCAATGTGTGTGGAAATGAAAAATAGTCGGACTTATAATCTTTGAACATTTACTGAAACTGCTGTGCATACGTCAACAGTGGATGTAATAATTAACATGTGCGCAGGCCTACAGGCAGCAGCTATTCTTCCTTGTGTCTTTCTTTTGTCCTCGTCAAATCTTTGCTCTGAGTTTGTAGTACATGTCTGGAATGTGTGTTTGTTTTGTTTATTAATTCTATAATCTTGAGAAGGTGAATCTTAATACTTTTTATAAGTTTGTGTCAGGTACTGTGTCCATTCTCTGGTCTCGCTCTTCAGTGAATTAGGGTCTCCACCTCGTGACTTATTTAACCGTGTGGTCAAAGGTTCTAAATACCACAAGCAAACTCTGCCTTTCATCCTTTTGATGTCCGAGAAACAGGCACTAATATGCTTGGCAACAACAGCACACTAGGGGGCATATTCACAAGGATTCAACTCCGATTTATCACCACCTTAACGCAACAAAAGTGGAGATAGATTTAACACCCCATTCAAAAGCCAGTGCAAACTGCAGACAACGCCAGTATTCCCGCGATAACTGCCCCAAAATCTAACACCACGGCAGACATCACCAACTAACCCTAATGAGATGCAGAGTAGGCGTTCCCGTGCAAAAACACACGAAAAAACAACAACACCACTTTCACAACGAACTGACAGACCTGCGAAGCGAACCAAAAACAGGCGAAATAGCCGCGCTAGCCGCAGGTATTTAACACCTGCCTCAAGCAGGTGTAAAGACAGACGTCTACCTGCAGTAGGCAACGGAGTCCCGCACACAGACATACCCGAAGAACAAACGACAACATGGAGCTACTCTACATGCAGCTCGGAGCCCCAACAGGGCCACAACACCCACCGCCACCACCCCCAGGACCGCCACCACCCCCAGGACCCAGACCCGCACCCCCCTCCCCCTCCCCCGGACAACCACAGAGGCAGCACAGAGTTAGACAGCGGACCTACCGAAAACGCACCACTCTCACAGACCTAACGCCCGTGGAAGTCATTGCCCACTACAGGCTCAGAAGGACAACCATCCTCCGCATCCTGACCCACATCGCCCACAGGCTGACGGTCCCAACACAGCGGAGAACAAACATCCCTCCGCAGACAAAGCTGCTGACAGTGCTGCACCTGTTGGCCTCTGGGACCTTCCAACCAACAACTGCCAGAGTCGGAGGGGTCTCACAGCCAGCCCTATCAAAGTTCATCACACCTGTCATGGATGCCATCATCAGCTTCATACCCCAGTACCTTCACTTCCCCAACACTGCGCAGGAACAGCTGGAGCCTAAGCAAGGCTTCTACGCCATAGCCGGATTCCCGGCCGTGTTGGGGCAATCGACTGCACACATGTCCCACTTGTGCCCCCTGCGGATACTGCACACCACTACCGCAACAGGAAGCACACGCATTCCATCAATGTGCAGGCAATAGTGGACCACCGTGGACTCTTCACCAATGTCGTCGCCAACTACCCAGGCAGTGTGCATGATTCCTTCATCTTCCGACAGTACATCATCAACCAGCGCTTCCAGGATGGCACATATGGAACGGGACTGCTCGTTGGTAAGTACCAAATCAACACACCACACATCCCACAGCCACCAACGCACAAAGCACAACTGTGGGGATGCACACGTGACCTAAACACATCCGACATGTCAAACTACACGACCACCTACCAGACACGACTACAGCACTCCATGGTCATCCTGGGCTACCCCTGCACCCAATACAGACTTCACATGGCACCACAGCCACACAACAGCTGAACGTGTGGAGATGCGGAATGCAGCCATGACACATGTGAGGCACTGCTCTGCCCTCATGACCCTACCCCAGTCTCCCGCAGGTCAGCGTCCCGTGGTGGTGGGCCCGTGTCGGCCGCTGTGCATCCGGGGCGACTAGCCCTGTGCGACTCGAGTCATCCCCCCTTAAATATAAATCCATATTTGTAAAGCGCGAACTACTCACCTTTACGGGTCTCAAGGCGCTGGGGGCCGTCGTGGAAATTAAGTGAGCTATTGCCCAGAGTCACATGGTGCTGAGCTGAGCTGCCGCCGGAGCCGGGGATCGAACCGTGAGCCCTGTGCTCCGAAGTCAGCTGCCCTGGCCGCTGCACCACACCTCTCCACACCTCTCCCTTGTAGTTCTGACATTGCATGTCTGTGTGCCTGATGACTGTTGGTGTAGTTGCCAGCACCAGCTACTCTCTGAGGGCTGGCTTACACTCACCCCACACACAGCCAGCACAGGCGTCACTGGACTAGTGGGCCTGCCATCACATCCTGCCGAACCAAGTATTGACTCTTTTCTCCCTGCACTGTCACAGGTGATCAAGGATATGCACTCTGCCCTTGGATGATGACACCCCTCCGGGACCGAACGCACCCGCCCAGAGGCAGTACAATGCGGCCCACATACTCACCAGGGGCATCGTTGAACGCACATTTGGCGTGTTGAAGTCACGTTTCAGGTGCCTGGACGGCACTGGTGGGAAGCTCCTGTACAGCCCGGACGTCGTGTGCAAGATGATCGTTGCATGTTGTGTGTTGCACAACATCTGTGTTCGCACCAGGGCCCCATGGATCCCAGTTCCAGAGGTACCGGACGATGATGGTGGTCATGGGGCAGGTGGCCCACATCCCACTGCAGCTGCGGCAGGAATGGCCCGTAGGGACTCCATCATTGACACTTACTTCTCATGAGCACGTCACATTGTGACCGTCCGTGGCATTCATGGGACAGTAGTAGATGTCCAATTGTACTGCATGTGTGAATAAAACATATTTGCAGGTTACAGGTTGGAATTGTACATTGTCATGTTACATATCCCTGGGGTTTCAGCGGTGATTTGCCAGGTTGTGCACATTTTCCGAACCAGTTGTGTCCTGTGTTCAGTTGTGGATGTGTTGCTGTTTGTACCGGGATGTTGTCAATGTCGGGGTGCACTTCTGCTTATGTGCGTATGCTGCACGGTGGGTGTGTCGCTCCTGCGGCTCTGATTTGTCTGCCACTGGTCTCTTTCATGAGGTGTGCCTGTAGGTTCTGTTCTTCCACGGTGCTTGGATGTTGTGGTGTGCATGTTGTCCTCTGCAGTTGGCCAGGGTGCATCCGTGGTACTCCGCTGTTGATGTATTTTGTTCTGTGGCATTTTCCGTATGCTGTTCTTGTGCTTTTTCCCGCATTGCGCGTGAGTATTGCTATCCCAAAGTATTGAAAACCTTTCATGAAGCTTTTGCATTTGACTCGTGAGGGACACCTAGTAACGACTAGTGGAACTGCAACTCTTTGTAGAATTATTTTGATATTGGATACTATAATATTCACTGCCCACTGCTAATCTTCTCATCCCATAATGCTTTGCAGGGCCTTTGGTTGGGATTGTATTTTTGCCAATAACTGTGCTTGGGGTGGTCCTAAGAGGATGGGACCACCACCGAATCGTTCAATAAGATGTGCTTTTTGTTTTCAAGACATCTGCTTGGTTCTCTCCCTAAGTTAGCGAGGATACCAAAATCATCACCTCTCTCACTGCTTGTTAACTTTTTGATTTCACTTTAGTGAAATGACTATATGCATTTTTAGCATATAAAGACAAAGATATTTATTTTATCTCAATTTGCACTGTACAAGATGATTTTGGTAATTATTGTACAGTGCAGTCAAGCACACAGCTACGCACTACGCAATTTGCATAGCTACGTGTAGTTGAAGCTGTACTTCACGTAGCTACGTGAAGTGCTACTACGCAAACTACGCCCAGGCTTAGTCCTGATGCACTGTGGATCTGCAGGTTACTGAAAATAACACCAGCGGAGACTACCTGAATGAAATATCAGTCAGTCAGTCAATATTCCTTTATTGCATAATTAATTAAAATCATTACAATACATGTGCAAAAAGCCAAAAATATATATCGAGTTTGTCGAGAAAAATTTCAGATTCATGAAGAATGCCTGTGGCTAGAAATCGCAACATTGGTGTGCAAATTAGCATAACTGTGCAAACGGAGCATGTGATGCATATATTCTTAAAACACAAGCCTAGGTAGATTTGGTTTGAAATAAATACCATGAGAGCTCAAGGGCCAGATGTACGACCCTTACATTTTGTGACTCGCAAATGGCGTCGCTTTGGGACTCGCAATTTGCGACTCGCAAAATGCAATGTACAACAGTGTCACAGACACTGTTAGCGATCCCCAATGGGGTCGCAAATTGCATGCCTCATCAATATTCATGAGGCAAGCGCAATTTGCGATCCCATTGGGAATGGCTAGCACTGACGCTGGGGTCAGCAGAACACCATGTCTGGGACTGCTTTTTAAATAAAGCAGTTTTATTTTTTTTAAATGCAGCCCGTTTTCCTTAAAGGAAAATGGGCTTTATTTAAAAAGAAAAATGAAACTTTTCAGTTTCATTTTATAAGGGCAGGCAGTGGTCCCTGGGACCACTGTCTGCTCTTAAAAAGATTGTGTCACACACTCACAAAGGGGAAGGGGTCCCCTGGGGACCCCTTCTCGTTTGCGAGTGGTTTACCACCTACTTGAAGTAGGTGGTAAACTGCGAGTGTTTTGTGGCCGCAAATGCGGTCGCAAACCAATAGTACATGGCAGTGAGTCTTGCTATTAGGAAGGGACTCCCCTTCCTAATAGCGAGAGTCGCAAACGCTATTTTGCGAGTCAGTGACTCGCAAAATAGCGTTTGCACATGTCAATGCCCTTTTTTGCGGTCGCAAACGGGCTGATCTCCCGTTTGCCTGCGCAAAAAGGGTCGTACATCTGGCCCTAGGAGTCATAATTTATACCAGAAAGAAGATATTGACTCAATTCCGAGCACAGTAGTTTAAGTGTGCAAACCTGGATGAAATGCAGGTGGTGAAGATGGCACCCTGGCGTGTTCACCCTGTGAGGATCACAGACTTCTGATGGATTCGAGAGTCAATTCTTGCGTCTCCCCATCACCTATGCGCTCGTATGCTGTTCTCGACCATGCTGATTCTCTTATGCTACCGTGCCTCTCTCCCTCTCTGCCTTGGTTTCCCTCCTTAATTTGCCCTGGTCTTTGTCTCCTCCAGCCTCCCATCCCTGCTCCTTTGTTCCCCAAATTCCCTTTTATTCCATTCCCCAAGCCACTTCCAGCCCATCGCCTGCTATCTGCCTCTCCCCTTCAGCTACTCTTTTTCGTCTTCCCCTTTCTGCATCCTCTTTCTCCCCTTGAGTTCTCCTACCTTACTCTTCCTGTTATGTGCTCATTTTCGACTCTTCCACAGCTTGCAGAGTTTCAAATTTAACAATAAGAATGAAAACATGAATATACATTTTAAAAAAACAGGTTTATCCGTGCGATCACATGGATTTGCAAATGCTACTTCCGTGCTTCGGGTGAAAGGAAACTTGGGCGGATGGTTCATTGATCATTATATGACCCCTTCTTTCTGTGCCACTCTCGACCGGTAAAGTTGAGAAGCTAGCCCTGCGTGTCTGTGTTTTTTTTTATCTTTGTAAGCACTTGATATTTGATTGCAATGCTCGCCTAATCCCATTGTGAGCCTTAGTGTGGTTTGTAGATTATCAGAGCTTTCTAGAATGGGCTTAATGGAAAATGAAAAACAGAATGGCTCGATCTAAACGCGAACACTTGCTTTCCTGGGTTTAAGTCAGAAATAGAGCATTTTACATAAATCCTTCCTGTTGCAAGCAAAAAATGAAGGCTTGTCATAACACAGACGAGATGCAATATTATCAATTTAACTATTACATAAACTTCGTGATCGACCTTGAAGTCATTCATTCATATTTCCTTTATTTCGTCTTATAAAAAACATTATAAGGTAACAACATACAATCATATATGCATAAAATATATATAATCAATTACATTTAGTTACATTTAAAAGTGATAACATTGTTTTAAAAAAATTAGGAACAAACTACAACAATCTCTTCTCTGGTATATTAAAATCTCAAGGCAACACTCGAAAAAACCTTGAAGTCATTATGTGTTGACATAACAAATCACGGGCTGCTATTTTGTAATGCATAAAATAAAAGATAAATGTTATGTTTGAGTAGAAATAAAGCTTGTTGTGAGACTGCTTTGCCTCTCCTTCACTGGAGAATTTCGAAGGGATAAGTGATGTGATATTACAATTGCAGCTTGGCCTCATTTTCGGTGTGCGGTCCCATGTAACATACGGCTTCTGTAAAATTGTAATTGAATAGTTGCTGGAGAAACTTACAAGAAGTAAACAGGTATGTCTTTCTTTATCTGACCACTAACTAACAACCGCTCTCCCTTACAATTCTGGAACACTGTGACATCAGTGGCATCGGAATATACCACAGCCAATGTAGGATAACACACATCTTCCCTTTATACAACAAAACTTGTTGCAAACAATACCCAACAAAACAAACAAAACAACAAACTCCTAAACTTGAAAAAAGACAAAGAAAAATAGAAAGAAAATCACTGCACATAATAAACAAATGGGAAAACAATTATTCAGGATCATAAAAACTTTAATTGTTATCTCTTAAACTCAAAGGGGTATATGTACAAGGTCTGGCAGTAACTATCGCGAACGCTAGTTAGCTGCAGTTTTTTCATCGCCTCTTACCGCTGAAAACTATCGCCATGTTAGCAGCGTATTTACAAGCCGTCACTACATGGCGATAGTATCAGGGATCCGCGGTGAAAACGGCTGCTAACAGCGCGATGGCGATAGGAATTCCGGCGTTAGCGGGCGAAAACTACCGATAGGCCCGTTAGCGGCAAAAAAAACCTCACATTAGTCAGCCCAATGTGAGTTTTTATTGCCTCTAATGCAAAAAATTGCCTATCTGCAACCTCCAATAGAAAATAGGCATAAAAACCAACAAAATGCAGAATGTAGCAGCCAGGGCCAAGAGCAGCACACATCAACAACCCCTGCAAGCCACCCAACATCCAGGATGACCAGGATGAGAGCCTGGATGCCTCGCTGGACCTGCGTCTGGAGCCTGGATGCCTTGCTGGACCTGCGTCTGGAGCCTAGATGCCTCGCTGGACCTGCGTCTGGAGCCTGGATGCCTCGCTGGACCTGCGTCTGGAGCCTGGATGCCTCGCTGGACCTGCGTCTGGAGCCTGGATGCCTTGCTGGACCTGCGTCTGGAGCCTGGATGCCTCGCTGGACCTGCGTCTGGAGCCTGGATGCTTCGCTGGACCTGCGTCTGGAGCCTGGATGCCTCGCTGGACCTGCGTCTGGAGCCTGGCTGCCTCGCTGGACCTGCGTCTGGAGCCTGGATGCCTCGCTGGACCTGCGTCTGGCGTCTGGAGTGGGATGTGGAGGAGCTGTGGAGTCGATGAGCCGTGGCGGTAGACATTGAGGCGCGACGATCGCCCGTACCTGGTGGTGAAGTCTGGCAGGTCGCATGGAGACACGTTGCTGAACTGTGTGAGAAGACCGCCTTGTGCCCCTTGGAACTGTTAATGGTAGAGGCACTCCTGCGCACCAACGTAGGGAGGTCTGCATCGCATACTACGATCCACCACTACACCGGGGTGCACGGAGGGGCTTACCAACGGTGGGTGCCGCCTCTCTGCATCACAGGCCGGATGATGTTGGGCTGGCCGGACGCTGTGGAGAGTGAGGCCCCTGAGCTGCGACAAACTTGTGTGGCAGGAGCACTGCAACTTCACGTCTAAGGGGGCCCTGCTGGATCAGCTGCATCGGGAGGTTCACCAGCGGACTTGGCGGCGACTGCTGTACCCAGACTTGTGAAATCACACCTGGCTGAGGCTCCTGCTGGCTGAGTCACAGATTTGGGGAGAGTGCAACGGATTGCACCACAGTGTCAATATCCAGGTAAGGAGAAAGTGGGATGCGTAGCGCAGAAGGCCCGGGAGTCGAGTCGCCCAGGCCTAGCACACGTAGACGATGCACCCCTAGTGGCGGTGCATCCGCTATGGCGGAAGAGCGTCGCCCCACTGCTTTCAAGCAGTGCAGAAGAGGAACAACCATCACATGATGATAACTTACTGATGTAATCTTGCTATGTTTCCTTTGCGGGTGGGAGGGTGGGTAGGACTGCTCCAAGCACGGAGCAGGGCATGGGCGGATTGGCATGCCCACTCAAGTGCGCAGTGACAGTTTGGTCGGCCCGCTCAGGCCGCACAAAGCAGTCATGTGCACTGTCCTGTTCGCAATGCAGGCTGCATTACAGCCTGCATGGAGAACATGCCCACACCTCCAGCCCCTGGCTGAACGCCTCGTCCCGGCGCCAATGACCAATCCCAATGCCACATTGCAGCATTGTGATTGGCTTAGGGGAGGGAGCCTGGCTGCCTACTTACTGTTCCTGGAAGCAGACTCAGGAGAGCAGGAGCAACGAAGACACGGGAACCGGCATCGAGGTAAGATTTCCCTCATTTAAATATTTACAACACCCGTTCTCACACACACCCCGCGTCCACAATCCATCCAGTGTTCTTTCTGGCCTGTCCCCCCCACAGCACTTCTCAATGGCGGCCGCTGTGTGGCCATGCGCAGGGGGCGTACCACTGGTGTGCCAAAGGTATATATGAAGTTACGACGCATACCATTACATCGCATTCCATTACAATGCATATTAATACTAGGCATATTGCAACAGTAGGGAAGGTGTTGCATAGCGGACATGTAAAAACTACTATTCCCACTTCAGTGAGTGCAACCCTAAAACTAACCATTGCACCCCAAAGCAAACTGTGGACCCTAAAATTAATCTGTGAGCCCCCAAAACACACCCTAAAAATCGTATTTGACCCAAATGCACACCCCAAATTTCATATTTGACCCCAAAACACCTCCCAAATGTCATATTTGACCCCAAAACACACCCCAAATTTCAGAATTGACCCCAAAACACACCCGATTTTCAAGAATTGACCCCAAAGCACACCCCAAATTTCATCTCCAACACACGAAACCTATACCCACCCTAAAACTTAAAAATACCCCATTACTGACCTCACAATGCGTTGTAATGGAATGCGATGTAAAGGCACCTGCGTGGTTGGGGTAGCGTTGTAAAGGCATTACGATGTAATGCCTGCATTGTAATGGACGTCTCCCGTGCCAAAGGCAAGCCATAGGCAAGCCCGCCTGCGTGCATTCTGCCCCTGGACCGCGCTCAGCACCAAGGACCCTTCCTCTTGACACTCCACCGCTACGACGCCAGCACCCTCCTCGCCATCAACGCTGGACGCCACATCGCCTACCAGGACCAACTTCTGCTCCGGACCGGACATCGCCATCTCTGACGGCTACTGAATCACCCGCAAGGACCACCCCAACCCTCCAGGAGGAGGCATTGACATCACCTACAGAAGCACACTCCGACTGACCATGCACTCTAATGACTCAATGGTGACCATGGAGCACCTCAACTCCCAGATCCGGACCAACCCCAAGCCCATCCTCTGCGGCACCCTCATCTGCAGGCCCCCAGGGCCATGGCCCCCTATTCGCCGATACCATTGTAGATCTTCTTGCACCCCAGGCTCTCCCATCCACCGACGACATCCTACTCGGTGAACTCAAGTTCCACCTGGACAACCCCAGTGACCAGAACACTACCCCCTCCTGGGGAAGCTCACCAACATCAGACTCAAGCAGCTAGTCAGCGCAGCAAGCCACATAGCAGGACACACGGTCAAGCACGTCTCCTCCGCCAGCGGGAACTTCAACTACAGCCACACCACCGGACTCTCCTGGACCGACCATCATTGTATACATCACGTCTTCACCATGCCCACCGTACACCACCGCCATCATTGCCCCCCTCGCAGCTGGATCAAGGCCACCGAAGAACGTCTCGTCAACTCCCTCAGCACCACCACTCCGCTAACGCTTACAGACGATGACACCGCAGTGCGCAACCGCCACCGATGGATCTCCAACTGCGCCCACACCCTGGCACCCCTCAAGAATTGAACAGGCAAAACTAGCACCACGTAGCGCCGTATTTGCAAAGTGACGCATGTAGGCATATGCGTGAACTTGTGAAGCCCTGTGCCACATCATACCTGCATCAGGTATGATGTACGCAGGGTGTGCGTTCACACGCGACAAGGCCTCATAGGAGTGGCACAGTGAAATCCCTCAGATTTCACTGCGACTATTGTAGGACGGCACTGCTTCAGTACCTTACGCCTGCCTGATGGCAGGCGTAAGGGTGACGCAGTGCCACAGGGATAGGCTGGCCCCATGCATTGCTGGAGTTGCGTCATGCTTGTGACACAACAGCAGCAATGCGTGACATTAGCGGAGACAGATACGTCAGGATTCCATACGTATCTGTCATTACTTACGTCATGGAGCGCTGTCCAGTGAAAACAGTGCATCCATGGAGTCGCAAGAAGGGCGTAGTGAAAAGTGTTGCGACACTGTCTTGTTGCAGCACTGCAACACTTTTCATGAGTGAGGCCCAGGAATGTGCACTATCTTATTGATGGTGCGCATTCCTGCCCTGTAGTTTTGTCGCAGGGCAGCGCTGCAACATTGCTTGCAGCGCTGTCCAGCACCAAAACCTGCTGACATGAGGCCCCAATTGTTATCTCCATTTTTAAGATCAGTTATTTTCTGGTCTTAAGTCCCAGCCGCTAACGGGCTTTAGCGGCTGTTTTTTTAACGTATTGCGGATCCGGGCGATCATTGTAAATATTGCGAAGTGGGGTTAGCGTGCATTTTTGCACAGGAACGCCTACCTTGCATATCATTAGCGATAGTTATCCCTAACATAGGTGGCGATGGTGGAAACGGCCGGTATCGCCAGAAATCTGTCGCTAACGACTGTTAGCGACAGCTTGTTAATAGGCAGAAAAGTGCCGCTAACGCGACGTTAACTCGCTGTACATATGCCCCAAAGTTTTCTTTGTTGGTTTTACAGTCCGAATTGTTGCAGATTTGCTATCCCTGCATGCAGCAATTTCTTTTCTTTTGGAATTGCCTCCCACTGCAGGATCCATACTTCGGGAATTTGAGTCTCCACAACCTCCAAAACCCAGTGGAGAATCATTACTTTTCAGAACCACAATTCTACTAGTGTTACAAATTTTTCCATCAGGTGTTTTTACAGCATTCCTGAAAACTCTGACAAATTTTCCCCCATCAGTGCATTTAAACACTTCTTGACTCCCTCAGGAGCATGCACCTTGACCCAGTTACCTACATTGACCTCACAATCTTTAACAAAATATTTTGCATCATCCTTATTCATCTCACTTTCCCTCCAACTTTCTTGAACCAAATACATTCATTTTCCCTTAGTGCAAACTCAGTTAGCAAGGAACTAAAAGAAACTTAGGTTTTAAGCCTCTAAGCAATTCAAAACGAGACCGACCTGTGGTGGAGTGTGGTGCTAAATGGTAGGCCAGCAGACAATTTCGTATTTTTGATTTTCCAACAAGCCCACTAGCTCTAGCCAATCGAATGCTTTCCTTTACAGTTCTATTAAATCTCTCAATTATCCAGTTGGTTTGGGGATGATAAAGGGAATATTTCTTATGTATAATACCATGTTTGGAGAGGAAATTTTGCATGTTGTAGAGCAAAACTGAATCCCAGTGTCAGTAAACAAACTCTTGGAAAGATCTTCTCTCCTGCCCAGATTTTCCAAAAACCTGATAACTGCACCAGAGGAGATATCCCCAAAACATGTCATGGCAGGCCAACATGAAAAAAGGTTGATAGCTACAATCAAGTAAGGAGTAGAATGCTCCCTTTCAAAGGCCCCACAATGTCCACCACAATCTATTCCCATGTTTCATTGAATTTCTATAAACCATGGAAGTAATCTTGGTTTTACAAATTCTGTCACTCTCTGAATACTCATAGCACACTCTAATATAATGATGTCGATGGGACCACCATCGTCAGGCCGTCGGTGGCGGTCCCATCGACATCCAGCATAGCAGTCCGACCACCGCATTATGATGCAGTCGGCCGGACCACAGCAGTCGGAGGGACCGACCAACACTTCCGACAGGCTCATGGAGCCCGTCGGTCGGAGCTTAATTCCTGCAATTGGGGCGGTGCCTGTGGAGGCACTGCCATAGGGATTATGATGACCCTTTTCCCTCTGCCTTTACATGGCAGTCCGACCGTCATGTAAAGGCAGACGGAATGGGACTTTGGGGTCCCCTGGCTCGTGGGCCTCCGATATGGGCCCAGGAGGGCACATGTGGTGCCCCCCCAAACATCCATGAACACTGTGGCAGATGTTTAAAAACATCCCATTTTCAATTGTAGCTTGGGCTGCTGCCCTTTTCTGGGCTGCAGCACAAGCCGCAATTGAAAAAGGCATGTTTAAGACCGCCTTCATGACGGTTGCATTGTCATAAGAGGGTGGAGCCGCCGACTGCATGTTGGGCAGTCTCCATCTCGATATGATGCCGGTCAGATGCTCGTCCGACCGCCATCGCAATGAGGCCTATAACAAGGAACCTTTCTTTTACATGGCAACCTAAACAATGAGAAATTAATCATAATATTCTCTCCAGCAAGTAACTTAATAAAACTAAGCCATTGTCAAACCTGGATGATGGATAGGACCTTCAAAATGTGTCCCAAACCATTCACTCAGATATATACCATGCATGGTGAATATCAAAACTAGGCCTGGGCGTAGTTCGCGGAGTTTTGCTACGCAAAACTCTGCGAAGTTACAAAAAACCTCCGCGAAGTTCCGCGGGTGGCGTAGTGCAGTGCGAACTGCAGTTTTTGCTGGTATTCCTGCCGCTCGGGTAGAAATTCTACCCGAGCGGCAGCTCGCGAACTTACCGTACGCGATCGCGAGCGGGGAAAAAACTCTGCTGCACATCGAGAAGCGGAGTTTTCTGCACTCCGATACATCCGCGGAGTTCGGAGTGCAGAAAACTCCGCAAACTCCGCAAACAGAGCGAAGTTCACCGCCCAGGCCTAATCAATACACAAATATCCCTTTTATATATGCCCTACTACCAAATAACCAACGCAGCACTTACTATGACCCCTTAACCCACATTAAACATAAAACAAATAACTACTACCCCCAAGAATTTACCATAGACTTTGAGCAAGCCATGGTTTAAACCATTTAAAAAATGTTGCCCAGACAGCCATACAAGGCTGTTGCTATGATTTCAATCAAAGCATATGGAGACACCTCCAACAATTTGCACTAAGGGCCTCATTATGATGTTGGCGGTCGGAACGTCGACAGCCCGTCGGTGCCGGTCCGACAGTTGATAGACTTTTGGTCTGACCGCCGTATTATGAAACTGGCGGTCGGACCCACAGCTGTCGGACTCAACACCGCCGCCTCCACAAGGATCATAGATCCCGACAGTGAGGCGGTCGGGGGAGTGTCCCAGAATGGCGGGGTGCTAAGGCAAGCACTGCCATCGGGATTATGATATCCATTTCCGACAGCCTTTTCATGGCGGGAACCTCATCATGCAAAGGCTATCAGAAAGGGATTGTGGGCCCCATGTAGGTCAATGGAAAGTGTCCCTGGGCACATGTAGTGCCCCCACTCTCCTCCGTGCACCGTGTGCCATGCATGACATGGTGCAAGGCACAATGTTACGGATGTACAGGAGGTGCTTCTTGGCAGCGGCATGTGCTGCAGGTGCAGCATGCCCCCACCATGGTACCAACAACTTTCTGACCTCCAGCCCAGCAGTCAAATCGATATACGGCAGTCGGACAAATTTAAAGGGCAATGCTACTGATGTGGTCAGGTTGGACACATAGCCTATAATAGGGATTTTTCTGCCCTCAGAGCTATGTGTAACAAATGCTGTCATAAGAGCCATTTTGTAAAATGTTGTTGAGTTAAAGATAGGAATTTCAAAGATGGGGAGGTAAAGGATGTTTGCAAAGAATGGCTATCCGATGGCAGCAGTGAAGGTAAATGAATTCCTATTGTCGGGATGTTTGAGCCGTGTTCAAAACTGTGCATCATTTTTCAATGTCTTTTTTTAACAAGTAAGTCACTCTACAGCGTATGGATATCAATCCATGTGGTTAAAATAAATAGTAGCCTATCAAAGTCACAAAAAGGTTTCGCAAAATCTAACATGGCAGATCATTTTTAATTTTTAATGAAGACTGAGATACTAAAATGATTTATAAATTGTTCAAACCAAAAATGTAACCGCAACCAACCAAAAAACTTAAAAACAAACTCAATCGATCACATAATTTAATTACAACATATAAACTACACAATTCCAAATAACAATCACATAATATTTAAACAAACAATAAATAATCACATTTCCCACCCAAAAGAAATGGAATAAATAAAACTTACTATTCTGTAGCTGCAGATCTTCCTCTGTAGCCACATAGTCAAAAATAGTAATACACCAAAAATGGGAAAAATATTGTCCAAAAAGCCCCCAAAAAATGCATAAATAAAACAAATGCAATAGAGATCCCTTAAAGCAATCCAAAATATCTAGGAACCATAAAAATCCCCAAAAAGGTTTTTAAAAAAAAGAAACGCTCCAGGAAACTTGAAAAAACAGAAATCAAAGTAAAAAAGCATTGGTTTATTATGAACCAAAATTGATTTCCTTCAAAGACACCCCGAAACTCCCAATGCCCATAGGACACGTTCGTAGACAAAAATCTGTAGCGTAATAAGAAAACCCACCTGCAACACGTATTACATTCCCAAAACAATATATACATCACACTTTGGCCCTGATTACAATCTTGGCGGTCGGACTGCCAAGCTGCACAGTCAGCAGTTGGGAGGACACTGCCAAGCCGGCGGCATCCACATTCGGAGTTTACCGCCGGGCTGGCGGTGTGCCTGCTGCGGTCTTGTGGCGGCGGCATGCTTCAGCTCACAGAGTGAGCCTGAAGGGTATGCTGCCGCACTGCAGCATCTGCACTGTCATGCGCGCCCTGTTGCCATGCACCATGTCATGCATGGCGTACAGTACAGGTATAGGGAGGCACAACATGTGCCCCCGGACACAATACACAATGGGCAAAATGTGTTTGGGGCCCCTTTCCCTGCCTTTCTGCCATGAAAAGGTCAGCAGAAATGCAGGTTGTAATCAACCAGATCCTGGCGGTTGCATAGATGTTGTGGTGGTCCAACCGCCCTCCTCCTAATACGGTGGTTGGACCGACGAGGAGGCGGTGATCGAACTGCCACCGATGGTACGCTGGTCACAAGACTGCCATACTCATAATCAGGGCCTTAATCATGAAAATATAAGTAACATAACACAAGTTAACATAACATAACAATACATTACGAAAATAGTATACAAAAACCCAAAACTACAAACTAGTGAAAAAAATACTATTGATACATCTAAATATGCAAAACAACCCACAAACAACACTATAATAACTTTTGGTGCTCTCCCCTAAACCCCTTTACCGTCAAAACCCTTACAAAACCCTTAAAAAAAGGACCTACTGTTCCGAAGAACAGCAGCACCTTACACTAAAAGTATAACATTTACTATTCCAACTTGAATCTATACCAATTTGAAGAAGGTGTGGGACATCAAAGTGATGGAAAGTGCTATTCCCACTCCAATCTAAACCAATTTGGGGCAGTGTTGGACACTAAAGGGGTGACATATACTATTCCCACTCCACTCTATACCAATTTGGAAAAAGTGTTGGGCAATAAAGGGGTGAAATATACTTTTCCCACTCCAATTTAAACCAATTTGGAGGAAGTGTTGGACACTAAAAGTGTGCAATGTACTATTCCTACTCCAAACTATACCAATTTGGGGATGATGTTGGACACAAAGGAGGAGAAAAATACTATTTGCACATCAATCTAAACTAATATGGGGATGATATTGGACACTAAAAGGGTGCCATTTCCTATTCTAACTCCAAATGATGCCAATTTAGGGAAAGATATTAGACACTAAGGGCACGATTATGACTTTTGGTGGTGCAGGGGTGGCCAGCATACCACCGCTGTGCCCCTGCCAAGAGTCGCTGCCGCCCAACCACCAGATTACAAGTTTTTGTAGTCTGGCGGGTGGGTAGCATTGCGGTCCCACGAAGAAGCTGTTGAAACGGCTCATTGTGAGCCAGAAACAGCACTGCGGCAGGACTGCCAGTGCATGTTCCTGCACAGGAAGAAATGCACCATGTCGTGCATTTCGTCCTGTGCAAGAACTGGGGGTGCACAAATACAGGGGAGTACATGTGCCCTCCTGCATGCACCCACGTGCACTTTCCTTACTGCCAGCAGTTACATCGAGGAAGAACCTCCATGACATCGCTGGTGGTGAGGAAAGTCGTAATATGCTTGCACCACCAAGCATATTGTGGCCCTCAGACCGCCACAGGACCGCCAAGGAATGGCGGTTCCCTGGTGGCTGTGGTGGTGCAATGGCGGTTCGACTGGCAAAGTCCTAATAGGGCGGTCGGACCGCCGGTGCTGCAGTAGCTGGACCCCCACAGCTGTGCAACCACGATTCTGGTGTTCCTCAGACCGCCGGACTCATAATTGGGACCTAAAAGAGTAAAGTTTACTATTCCCACTCCAATCTATACTAATTTGAAGAAGTTGATGGACACTGAAAGGTTATATTTTTCCTATTCCCACTCCAATCTAATAATATTGGGAGAAGGTGTTGCACACTAAAGGGGTGACATTTACTATGCCCACTCCATTCTAAGGCTATATGAAGATGGTGTTGGACGCTAAAGAGGTGAAATTGACTATTTCCACTACAATCTAAAAAATTTCAACAGGGTAATACAAATTGAACATTTTATATGGACAATCAATACTCCATACTCACACACAATTTTCAAGTATAAAATAAACAAAAATGTAATCTAAAAATGTGATCTAACCAAAACTACAAACAGATATATTCATATTTATATAATAACATATAAAAATATATTTTTTAAACATCTTTTTATTAAACAGGCTCATAATATCTCATACAATGCATTACAAGCACACATAATTTACCGTTTCAATGCATTGGTGTCTATAAAGTTTCATTGTAGCCAGCACCACATTTAAAGTACACCCCAGTTTTGTCGGGTTGTCACATCCTTAACATTGGTTAAAACAAACAGTTTAAGACTCGGCTTGCCTCTATTCACAAATTTTGCCAATTCCCCCCAATTCGCACACCGGCAATATCTCTCCTATGTTTCTATATGTCTCCCAGGGGGACCATATTTTATCGCATTTTTTCGTACATCCCCTGCTATCATATATAACTTTTTCCACCTGGTAGCACCAGTCAAGATCAGCCTCCCATTCGGTCACAGTTGGGGAGATGCATGACCCCCATTTATGCGCTATGTTACGCTTGGCCACTCCGGCAGCGAGGGCAAGCCAGATTCTCGTGTGCCGAGGCCAGTCTTCCTCTCCCTTGATCATCAGCAGGAGACCCTTGGCCTCCAAAGGTATCTCTACTCCCGTTACCCTGGACATTGGTGCCACCACTCCCTGCCAATAGCGCACGACCACTGGGCATTCCCAAAGTATGTAAAAGAATGATCCCTCAGCTTGGCATCCTCTTATGCAGTATGCTGACTGTACTTTGCCCCATTTGTATAATAATGTGCAAGGATAGTATGAGCGGCTCAGAATTCTAAGCTGTATCAGCCTAAATCTAGACCTGATCGCTATTTCTGTAGGGCCCTGCAACTCATCGGTCGACTCTTCATCTTCAAGCGTGCCCACATCTGACTCCCAAGCTGCACGCAGGAGTGTCAGGGGGTCCGGCGTATTATAGATTAATTTTTTATATATTGTCGAAATCGCCTTGTCCAGTATGGGATCTGCCAGTAAATGATCCTCTAGGGGGAGTAGTCCGGGATGGGCTCTCCTCTTTTTATATGCCTGTGTAGTGCGTGTGTAAACCGCACATAGGGAAAAGCCTGGGCAGGCGTAAGCTGAAATTCGGTTTGTAGGTCCTCAAACTATAGTGTCGCTGTATCCCTCCATATGTCACACAGATGATCGATACCTAAGGCTCTCCAGCCCGCAAACCCCGCTAGGCCGGCCACCTCCCTAAGCAGGTCACCCACCCACAGCGGTGTCATCGCCGTCAGACGGCGATGCCACCTTAAGTACTTATTAGCTGCAAACCAGCCCTGTAGAACCGTTGCTGTATGGGCCGGTAAAGCCTGTGTGTTACTCTGGGCATATAGCAGGGCCTCATGGTTCCCATTGGGCATAGCCTCCCTATCCATTCTATAGGCCGGTTCCTCTCTTTCAGTATATATCCATTTGTTGATAACCATCAGCTGTGAGGCCCAGTAATATAGCCTGGCGTAGGGGACCGCAAGACCGCCGTCGTAGACTCCTCTCTGTAGCTTGTTCAACGCAATCCTACGTGTCCCCCCCTGCCAGATTAAGTTGCAGAGTTCCTGAGCTATCTGCTTAAAGAAGACAGCCAGCACCTGGTAAGGTGTGTTCTGTAACACATAAAGAAAGCGCGGCAGGGTCATCATTTTGTATAGCGCCGCCCTTCCCATCAATGTCAGGGGGAGCGTGCGCCTGTGCCCCGTGTCTGCCTGAAATCTCTGCAGTATTGGATAAAGATTTGCTTGTAGGAATGACAGAGGGTCTCGAAATATATACAGACCAAGATACTTAAACCCTTCCTCCACCACCGGGGTCCCACAACCGGATGGCAGCCTTGGAGGGAGTCCAGAGAGGGGCATAACTATAGATTTGGTCCAGTTTATAACAAAGCCTGAATAACTGGCAAACAGATCAAAGATGTGTAGGACCCGGGCGATGGAAAAATAGGGTCTCGATAAATATAGAAGTATATCATCGGCATAAAGCGATATGCCTCTTCCCACCCTCCCGGTGCCTGAATACCCCATATCATCGGGTCTCTTCTAATCCAATGTGCAAGTGGCTCTAACGCCATTGCAAACAATAGCGGTGATAGGGGACAGCCCTGTCTAGTTCCCCTCCCCAGTGCAAACCGATGGGATAGCGTCCCATTCACCCTCACTTGTGTGAGTGGGTCATGATATAACAGTCTTACCCATTTGCAAAACTGTGGGCTGAAGCACAGCCTGGCTAGGACCGCGAATAGATACTCCCACTCTATACTATCAAAGGCCATGGCGGCATCTAGTGCCATCAATGTCGATTGTGGGGATGTAGGGGCGGCCGTCATGTGCAGGACTCCATATAGTCACCGTAGGTTGTGGCGGGTACTCCTGCGTGGCATGAAGCCCGACTGATCTACATGAATAAGAGTCTTTAGGACTGCCATCAGTCTGTTGGCTAAGGTCTTCGCCTCGACGTTCAAGAGAGAGATTGGACGGTACGAACTACACCTTTCTGGGGGTTTTCCCGCTTTCTGTATCACCACTATCGTGGCTAGGCATTGGTCTATAGGCAGTGTACCTAATTCTCTGGCCTCTTCAAGCATGGCCAGTAGGGGGCGAGTGATTCTAGAAGCCATACCCTTAAAAAACTTGACCGGGAGGCCGTTAGGGCCCACAGCTTTCCCGGATCGGAGGGATCCTAACGCCAAGGCCAATACCTCTTCGGAGAGGTTGTCCTCCAGAGTGTCGCTCATTTCTTTGGTGAGCGTCGGGAGTGTGAAGTCAGACAAAAACTCGGTACAATCCTGGGCTGATCTCACACTCACGGGTGCATACAGCGCCTCATAGTAGGACGCGAAATCTTCCGCTATTTGGGCATTTGTGGTATGAGCGGCGCCATCTACATCTCTGATTACCGCTACCCAGGACCTTTCTTTATCTCATTTGTCTAGCCATGCTAGGAGCTTGGAGGCTTTATCCCCCACATCATAGATCCTCCTTTGTGTCGCCAATGCATGTGCCCGTGCCTCGTTCTCAGCCAACTCGTGCAGCTCACGTTGATGTAGCATCAATCTTTGCCTTAGGTCCGAGGTACCACCCTCAATCGCTTCCTGCTCTATTTTCATTATTTCTTGCTCTAACCTATGGAACTCGGCGGCCTCTTCTTTCTTTTTCCCCCCAATTGGCGCCTGCGACCGTCCCTGCAGCACTGTCTTAAATGCCTCCCAAAGCGTTACCTGGGAGTCTACAGTTCCTTCGTTTTCTATAAAATATAGTTTCATTTGTTCTTCAAGTTTCTCCTTCAGTTCAGGGTCACGGAGGTACCAAATATCTATCTTTGGGAATCCTGTCCTATTTATCTCTGGACCCCTGAGGGTGACGCAGGTAGGGGAATGATCAGAAATCCCCCTCGCCAGAAGGAGCGGTTGTTCAAAACTCCCCACCTGATCGTGCTGCGTGAGTATGTAGTCTATTCTAGAGAAAGACGTGATGAGCCGAATAGTATGTGAATTGTTTGGCATGTGGGTTGTGTGCCCTCCATATGTCCGCTAGCCCCATAGCAAGGAGGAAGTCTGGCAGCACCCGTCCCCCGGGGGTGCTTCCCTGCGCTACTTAACCGATCCAGTTCTTGATCGATCACTGCATTCGCATCTATCCCCATCAGGAGAACTCCCAACGGGAGCTCAAGCAGCAGCACTCCAATTTTGGGAAGCATGATCGAGTGTAACCTGGGCGGCACATATGCTGAGCAAAGTGTCAAGGGGCGCCCCTCCCAACTGCCCGCAAGGGCCAGCCCGCATCGTCCCTAAGTATCTTATGAATCGTGAGGGGAAAGGAGTTGCGCACTAGGAGCCCTACCCCTCTAGAACCACCCAAGTACCTAAAATGGGCCACTAGTTTGTAGCCAAAGCGATCTAGGGCCTTATAGTGACTTCCCTTTATATGTGTCTCTTGTAGCATGACTACTTCTGGGGCATGTCGTTTAATGTATTGAAGTACCAGAGTCCGTTTGATCTTGTTCCCAAGACCGTTTACGTTCCAGGACCAAATGCGGGCTTCATTCGTTACCCTTTTCGTTTCAGGCATATCTAATTGTACTGTGGACCTCTGGTGCATCGTGTGCTGACCCCGAGCCCTTCATGTGTACATTGTCGACTATTGGATCTATGAGCCTCAAAACAACAACAAACCAACTTACAACGTATACCCCTGAACTGCCCCCTCCCTGCATCCCTGCTAGGTGAGTTATAAACCCCCCACCACCCCAACATGCAGAGTGCCTGTCGCCAAAACATGAACTTCATGTCAACGTAACAATGAGGGGGTTAGCGTCACACCAACTGCTTGGAAGTGTCGGAGCACAGTTCAGATCCATTAATGACCCCCCTTTAACATGTTCAAGCACCTGCTAAGGATTAACATTAGGGATAAGGCTCGTCAAAACAGATCAGCCCCCCAGCCATGCACAAAGGTGTATTATCTAGTTAACCCGGGCTTCACTCCCTGTCTCACTCTCATGGCTACTCTGAGCACAGGGACCCATCACCTCAGGCCCGTCTTCAAAGTCCCCTGGATCCCCAATGTCACTTATCTGGACCACGTTGGTTGGCTTTGTCTGGCTCGGAAGGCAGTCCCTGATTCTTATGCTGCTGGGCCTTTCACACCGGTGATTGTGCTTGATTCTTTTTCCGCCCAGCGATCTGCCATCCCTCAAACCAGTCCCACGCCGCTTCAGGAGAGGTGAAGAAGTGCGACTTCCCATCAGCCAGCACTTTAAGTTTTGCGGGGAACATCATCATATACTGCAAGTTTCGTTCTCGGAGGGTCCTTTTAACGGAGTCAAATGCCCTCCTCTGGCACTGTACCTGTAGCGTGAAGTCTGGAAAAAACCGGATTGTGGCATTTTCAAAATGAATATCTCCCCGAGTTCGAGCCGCATGTAGGATAGTGTCCCTATCCCGGTAGTTGAAGATACGGGCCACAATAGTACGCGGAGGTGCCCCGGGGCGTGGGCGGGGACCCAGCACCCGATGTGCTCGCTCCACTGTAAAAAGGTTGGAGAGTCTCGTTGGCTTGAGGACATCGGTGAACAGGTGCTCTACGAAAAGGTCCACTGATGGTCCCTCCGCCCCCTCTGGCACTCCCACGACGCGGATGTTGTTGCACCGGGCCCTACCCTCCTGATCCTTCGGGCGGGCCGTGATGTCCATGTTTTGTTTCGTAAGGGTGGCGACCTGTTCTTCAAGGCGATTAGTCTTGCTTTGCAGAGTTCCGATATTGGTTTCAGCTGCGGTCGCTTTGTCCCCCAGTTTTCTTTTGTCGGCCCTGAGTAGATTTACCTCTTCAGTGACTGAGTCTAATTTTGGCTCGAGGGTGCCCTTCAGGCCTGCAATCGCCCGCATAATATCCCTGAGGGATGGATCTGGATCTTGTTCCCCCTGCTCCTGCGGAGGAGCCGTCTCCTCCGCCACTCCGTTGTAGCTCATTGCGAATATATACTTATCAATTTGATTGTTTTGTCCCGGGCCTTTATTGCTCCCCATCGTGGTGACAAACCGCCCTGAGCCCAGGGGGTGCCGTATCCGAGTAGGCTGTCTCACTGCGGTCCCAGCTTCGTGCGGAAGGATTCGCGGCTTGGCTGACGGTTGCTACGTACGTCTCGCCGTGGGTCGTATCCGCAGGTCCGGGGACCCCCCTTGTATGAAGCAAGGAGGCCTCTTCCGAGGAATTGCGTGCTGTTCCCTGTATGCTAGGCGGCCAGAGCCCTTTGGTCTTTTAATGCCCCCTTGCGGAACCTTAGTGGGTGCAGAACTCAATGTCTCTCTGACTTAGCGCAACTGTTAGGCTTTATGCGTGCACCCCTTGCATCGTGGTTCTTAGATCATGTCATCACCGCGGTGTAAGTATGAATGTGCCTTTGCGGGAGTAAGTTGCCACGCTCTCTGTAGCGTCTATTCCTGGCACTGATTCTGGCCGCTAGCTGGAGGCCGCTCCACCTTCCGATCACAGCCCCGCATTGCGGCGTATCCTGGGGGCTTGCTCGGACTGTTGTGCCCGCCGCCGTCTCAGCGCAAACACACAAATGCCCGCGCGCACCCGCCTGGGCCAACAGTGCCGGATTCACCGTTCCCTGAGCCCGCCGAGGCTCTGGTGTATCGCTTCTCGGGGGCTCCTGGCCTCAAATTGTGTCTCTGGTGTGGGTTATCGGCCGGAGCCGTTCTAGGCCGTGGTCGCAGTCGCCGCACTTGCCTCTTCTGCCGGCTGCACTGCAACCCCCGCCAGGCTGATCCTTCTATGACTCCGGGCCGTTATGCCCGCTGCCGCCACACCGCCGTCGCATCAATGTCGGCACGCACCTGGCTGGGTCGCCACAGTAGCTCCGTCGCTGTTTGCGTTCTTTGCGCCCAACGAGGCTCCGTTCCATCGTCACTCGGGGGATCTAGGTCCTCAAGCGCGCCTCGGGTGCAGGATTACGGCCGGCGCCATGTTGAGTCGCGGTCACGGGCGCTGCTCTCGCCTCCTCCCGTCAATAACGCCTTAAGTTCGACCAGGACAGCCCTTATTCAATTTCGTGCTGTTTCTGCAGTCGGTCCTGCCTTTCGGTGCTCAGTTTTCAAACAGATAATGCCAGATTTAATGGGGATCTAGCAGCTGGTTATCAGAGAGCACTTATCGAGCTGCCATCTCAGTCGGCTCAAGCCACGCCCCAACATATAAAAATATGTGTATTACTATTAATAATTAATATAATTTTTAAAAAACTTACTACCATTCCTAAAGAAATAAAATAAAATCATATACCAAAAATAACAATCATAAAATAGAGAATTATATAAAACATTTTTATTGAAAATTTTAAAAATATATGCTTAATATAAAATTATAGTTTTAAAACAAATAAAATATTTGTAATATTTGAAAGTATTTTCCACAAAAAGTATAAAATGTAACAACATTTATTTAAAACATTTAAAATGTTAATTTGCATATCATTAGAATAATTAACATGAAATTTGCTTCAAAATATGCACTTTTTAAGTCTCCCCACCCTTATCCCCTAAGAAGCCTATATCCTGCTACAAAAAAGTTTAAAACCATTCTTTATATAGATTGACAACTAAAAATACTAATTTTAACAATTTATAACTAATAAATAGTTAGTAAAACACAAATAAAAAGATTAATAAATGTAGAATTAAATAAATTACATACTAATTAACATTTACAAATTATATTACATACAACAATATTTTTTACATTGATATTTTTTACGATATTAAAAACAACACAAAAAAATGATATTTTTACCTTCAATATTCCTGTCTACTATATTTGTGACATACCAATATACTTTACACTGTATTTTTGTATCTAGATATTTTTCACAGATATTTTGTCCAAACACCCTACAAACGTTCTAAAAATGCTATTCACAAACCTATGCCTGGCGTTTCCACCACCACATCTCCTATGTTTTTCTGTGCAGAGATCTCCACCCGACTGCTGAGCCTCCAAAGACATGGGTATACCTTTTAGTAGTACATGTAGAGGGGACAGAGGAGAGTGGCTAGAAAATGGGGACTACTTACGACTAAAGGGGAGGGAATTATGGAGAAGTAGAGGGGGGTTAAGGAAGAACTCAGGGAGGGGTTTAGAGAGGGACTTTCACTCACCCATTAGAGAATAAGCCCATTGCTATTTACTAAATGCACTTCTAAAGTTTCTATAGCCAAAAGGGACCCAGCACAGTAGTAACTTACTCCAGCTCAGAGCTGAAGTAAGCCCAGCATGACACATGGCAAGCCAATGGAACTGCACACCCTTGCATAGAAAATAATGGAGTTAGGGACTTAAATTTAAGCCCATAGGAAATAATGTTAAATTAAATTGAATTATTTAAAATAGTTAAGAATGTAAATAATTATAATTTAATATTACAGATATATTTAAAAAATGCAAATGTATTATTTCATTATAAAATATTGTAATAACCTATTAATATGTAAAGATTAATATAAGATAATTTTTATGTAATGCAATCAAATTACTTTCAATTAATTATATACATCACTTTTAATCATTACTAATGCAAAATAAAATAATGACTTTAAGGTGGAATTTAATTTAATTTAAAATATTTACTTTATTGAAAGATTTAATTTAAAATTAAGTTAATAGTGCAGTAGCATTTTGTCTTTAGTTCTATATTTATCATAAATATACTAAATTAATTGACATTAATTTTGAACATAAATAATTTTCCGTAAACTTCAGCAAGTGGAGACTCTGCAAACAGGGCGGAGATCTCTGCATGGTAAAGTATAGGTAAAATTAGTTGGAAGATATCACAACCGATGTAGCATACCACAGAATTTGGTATTATTATATTTAGCCTGAATTGCAGGTCTCTTCTTTAGACTGCTGTGTTAGTAACCATGTCTTTGGCTATTAGGTATTAACAATATTATTACCTTGTTTTAAAACATCTTATTTTAGTTTTACCCAACTCAATGCAACTCATTTTATCATCATCAAGAAGGTGAAAGTCTGAGTTAGCCCTGTGACGATTTATCAGGATCTGCAAGTTACACACAATTATTCAGTAAGAATTCAGATTACAGAGGCTAAGATATACTATCCATCACACAAGCAAGCACTGTGTAAAGAAATGCATCACTGTCTTGTGCGAAGGGCAAAAAACAATCCTGCACTTGCTTTAGTAAGAGTTGCCTACTGATTATGTCATCAGCGGCACTCATGCTAAATCTTGCAGTTATGTTATGTGTTTTTGTAAACCACACTATCACCTGGGTGGGTATCATGGTGCTGAGCAGGTGTGTGTACCTAGCCCTATATGGTAGGTTGGTTAACTGAAAACCAGGGCTTCAGCTTGTTGAGAAAGTCAAGAAGAGAGGAAGAGGCTCTGATGTGGAGAGGGAGGTAATTCCACCCTTTAGGACAGATGTAAGAGAAGACTTGTCCTCCTGCTCTGGTTCTGTGTATGCGGAGCGGAGGTGTCTGGATGGTTGATGGAAGAAGATGTAACTATTCAGGTCGGTGGGGCCTGAGTTGTGTAGTGCCTTGAATGTTTATGTGAGGAGTTTAAATTGAACTAGTGTGTGTATTGGAATCCAGTATAGTTCCCTCAGGTGTTGTGTAATGTGAGTTCTGTATGGGAGGGTGAGCACGAGTCTGGCTGCCGAGGTCTGGATGTATGTAAGGTCAATTATATAGTGCACTGCTACTCTTAGGAGTGTCCTGGTGCTCATGGTCTATAGTCTTCTAGTGAGTTGCTCAGTGATCCTGGCATAAAGGGTGTTCCCATAGTCCAACTTGCTGGTGACTAGGGTGAGAGTAATACATGTTCTATATATCACATGGCCTCACTGTGTGATGCAAAAGTGAATGTTGTGTAAGCTTTCAAATGAAGATACACCATGCAGTACAAATTCCTACACTTGAATCCCAGCACAGAGATCAGAAAAGTAAGAGCCGTACTTTGGGCTAAAGCACACAAGTTACATGTAGGTATATCAGGTGATATACCGCTTGATCACTTGCTTGTGACAGCTTTTCTTTGGTTTTAGCATTTGGGTCAGAAGCAGAATACGCTATTATAATAAATAAAGCTTTGTACCAACCCTACAATTTTTGGGCTAGCCTGCCCCAGACATGCCCCTTTAAGAATATTAGCAGGGAGATGGGGGTTTATGCGTATGAAAGTTAATCAGTCCCTGCTGTTTGCAGCACTTGGCACCACTTTGCAGCTCACAAGCATAGCACAAACCCTTAGTAAATCTGGGCCTGAATTTTGTGACCAGCTTTCATAAAGGACCAACTTATGGCCTACAGAAATTTCGGAATGATAGAGGTGCTCAGGAGCAGGTGTTCAAACATACAGCACCGAAATCATGACATTCAATATTCATGATTGAAGGAAAGCTATTTGCATGTTGCTATGAATCTGTCCCCTGTCTTTCTCTCCCCTATTGTGCTGATTCCTCTCTCACTCCATCCCCTGTTAGCAGCGGTTTTCCTCTGTGTTTCTCTCTCCTTCTGTCTCTAGCTCCTATTATTTCATCCCTGTGCTGTGCTCTTGTCTCCGTCTTTCAATCCTTCTCCTGCCCTGCTATGCTGCTTTCTTCCTGTGTTCTCCATATTTCCACCCTGCCTTGCATGCCCTGGAATGCTAGTTTCATTCCTTAGAGTGAGGATATAGAGATGGTATTGGTTTTGGCTTCATTTCGTACTGCTGAGTTCTTGTGTCCAGACACACACAGTTTATGAGTGAATACAGGGATGTAGAAGTGTCTTAAATTCGCGTTTGCATTTTGATTAATTAGGATAAATTTCAGAAAAATTATGCGAAACAGGAAGCGAGATCTTTGCATCGTGTCTATTCTTGGAGGAGGGACTACACTTCCCGACCTCACTGCTACACCAATCAATGTGAGGCGGCCCCACTGAGTCTATGCTTCACAACCAGTAAGCAATTGTTGACGCCCGCCATCAGGTGACACTCCTGTATCACTTGACCTGCCCAGCATTCTACTCAAAACACTGCATGGTGCAAGCACAGCTAACATGCAAGACGTGCAGGGAGCTGAGTAGGTAAAATTCTGGACGATGTCTCCTGATGAAATAAATGAAGGGGGTCTTTTGCCTGGAAATACGGTAACTAGTGCATACCGAAAAAGGATATTAAAGGATATCTTTCTCTTATCTCCCCAGTGTGTGACTACAGGGATTGCCCATTCCCACTGCCTTAAGATGCATAACTAAAATTTAGGACATATAGGTCACACATGATAACTTTTTATTTACACTTGTGTGTGCATGCCATACACTATCTGTCACTTTTTTATTTAATATAATTTTTATAATATTGTGTGTGCTTTTAATTATATATATATGGACAGGTTGAACCCCGTCGGTGTGATGGAGTGGTGACTATGCAAAGGGGATAAACGATCCCCACTGAATGAAATATAATTGTATATTTTCTCTTTCCTAGCAGAGACCATAAAGAGGAAAAGGAAATAGCAACCACGAATCGTAGGAATTCAATATATCTCTTGGTCCCGAGGAAAGCCTACTGACCCTTGGAGCATATCAGAGGCTCAAACATGTCGACTTATTGATGCTCTAAGTCATCATACCCACGAGATATCTCACTTTTTTTTAACTCTGCCAAAGGACCTTCATAGTAACAGTAATTAGGATCCTGAAGGCATTTTTATTTCACTCATCATCCCTTGTTCTTAGTTTAGGAGCTCTGCTTACAAACTGCGTTGCACACACCCACTCACACTCGGTGCAGTGGGTGAGGACTCGAAGATGAAGCATGCCACAAGTGTACTTTTGTTTTTGGGGATCCTACAAAAATATCCAAGAGATGCCAGGATCACACTAATTTACCCGGGTGCAGATCCCTCATTGTCTTGGGATATACGAAGGACCAGGCAACTGATCTTTCGATCTGAAGAGATCACTATAACATAGGTTAACCCTCCTGATTATAGTTATTCATTTCATGTCAGACCTTACTTTTGAGGATCTTTATGCAGCTGCGACAATTTTTGAAGCAATCACACTAGGTTACAGGCATTGCTGGTTGCGGCCTTGAAATACAAAAGTTCTTTATTTCACATGCTCCCTTTTTAGCCCCTAAGATATTTGCTCCTCAACATGATGATTTATTGAAGTAGTCAACCCAGAATAAGAAACTGATTCAGCCATTCAGAGGTTCTTCATCACCTACTGATTCTTTTTGTCTCAACTGCAGCATCATAGGCTACAGATGAAGCAGGGGGACTTTGGCAAATGGCCCTTTTGTGGGCAAGCTCAGAGGGTTGTCTTTGTTGACCAAGCCTGATTGCTTCCTGCCCCATTTACTCAGCAACCCCTAAGGTATGACTATGCCAGTGGGCAGGTGATCACAGCAATTTTCGCCCACTGGAAGGCTCCTATCCAGAATCACTGACACAGCAGGTGATGGAACTTGGGTAATGTTCATTCCCTCATCAACCCTGGGGATTGTATATGAATGCTACTATCATGGAGCTTACCTCCATGTTCTGGTTCAAGAGCCATCCCAGATAAACTATTTTGACCCTGGAGACAATTGTTTCACATATCATCAAGGGTTCCTCCAAATCCACTCCAATATCCAGCGATCCGATCCCATGATTCTTCCCTGGGGTGTGCTTGGTCTTAGTCTAACAGTATGGTCATTGATCATGGTTGCTCTTGCAAGGTTGTGAACTGTATCCATCAGAGTTTTGATTGATGGAGTTGCAATAAGGGTCTGCATGAAAGTTCCTGTGATCCTTTATGGGTGACTCACTTGGGGCCTTCAGAGCTCATGGTAAGTCTTTGGGGTGAAGGGTTCTTGGAAGCTTTGAACACCATAGACCAGTAATGCACTCAACGCTGCCTTCATGGCATTTTCCTGTAGTACTCTGAGGCATTCAGGTGGCTCCATTCATGCCTTTAGAATCAGTGGTCGTTTCTTTTTTTGTCCACCAAGGTTTCGTTTTTATTATCAGTTAAATCAGCTCGACATTTGGTGGAAACGCGGTCCCGGGTGATTTATGGTATGTCAGAATTCTTCCCAATATTTGGTATTATGCCTTGGGACAGGGTTCTGGCTGAAAGTATGTTTCTTTCACTTTCAGGAAAAAAGTCTGTTAGGTGGGTATCACTGATCTGTTTGGCCCATTCTGAATCCTTCCGCTCTGCTGTTCTCTGCTTATTACTTTTGGGGCAGCAGGACAGGATCATAAACCTGCCACATCTACCATCAGGCAATGGGTCAAGCTGGACATTTTTTGGGATTATGTGTTTTATGTGATTGTGGGGTTGCCTGTTTCCATAGGAGTTTTTCAATAAACAAACAATACTGGATTGGGGTTACCTATCCTGCATGTGAGAGCTCACCCTCAAGTCGTTAGGGAGTATTAATATGCATGTTCAATTTGTTAAAATTTCTGTTAGCAGTGTTTGCAGTCTAATTTCCCGAAAATTCTTACAGGGCTTAGATGTTGATACCTTTCATTTAGGGCATATTATCCTACACAATGTTTTTTACAATTTAGACACAAGGGTCCTAAATACGATCGCTACGGTCGGACAACCGACCATCATTGCAGCGGGAATGAGACTGCCAGACAAGGAGTCGGAGGTCCCACTCACCATATTTCGATAAAACCATTGTGTAGGCAGTCGAAAACTGCCTTTTTCTACTGCGTCTTGTGCTACGGCCCGAAAAAGGGCCCTAGCACAAGCCGCAGTAGAAAAAAGCATTTTTCACACATCCATACACAGTCTGCCAGGCACCATCTGGCGCCTGGCACACGGTGCATGGATGTGTGGGGGGGCACCAAATTTGTGTTTCTGGCCACTCAGCAGTGGCCAACAGGGGACGGGGTCCCTGCTTGGGGCCCCCAAAACCCCTTTCTGGCTGCCTCTCCATGGCGGTGGGACCGCCATGAAAAGGCAGTCGGAAACCATGAGGCACCGCCCTCATTGTCGGGATAGGAGTCCAACCGCTGCCCCAATGTGTTCCTTGAGCCTGACGGATGTGGCGGTCTTCCCTAGCCCCACATCATCGCTCTGACCGCCGGTATTGTAATCCGGAGGTTGGACCGATGGCCTGGATGTCAAACTGAACGCCACCAATGGCCTGTCAGTGGTGGTCCGCCTGACGTCAAAATTAGGGCCAAAGTTTTGATGGATCTCCTTCTAATCACCGGTACTGCGTAGTGGCTGTATGGTATAACGTTTTCTTTTCTGATGCATATAGTATTGATGAAAAATAAAGAAAAATGAAATTTAGCATGATTAACTTAATAACATGCTTCCAGTTCTAAGTCAAATGTATAAAGGCTTTCCAAAGCTTAAAATACACATTTAACCGTTACATGCCATTGATAAAGTAAGGCTGCTGCATTTAAAACTAAATTTTACAGGAAATACTATAGATTTTCTAGAAGTGCTGTTTATTTAATTGGTGTGCGGGTGATTCGATACAGCGATTTGAAAGAAATGACTTCATGTAGGAAAACGATGTGAACGCATCCCATTCCCTGTTGTTGCACAATATAGTAGTATTTGCAAATGGAGCACGTAGTCCTTGATCTGTAAGGGTTGTGGTCACGGTTCAATGGATGTGTCAATTCTTATAGACAGAGAACATGTGCCTGAACATTCCATCTCGCAAAATGGCAGCTAATTACATTGAAAGTAACCCGGTGCACTCGCCATCCACAGCTCTTAAAAACAAAATAATAACTCCAGCTTCCGAATGCTCCAAATCACACTCTCACCAAGCATAAAGAAATAATATTTTAATATTTTCTAGGCTCTTTGAAATGGATATTCTTTCCATCCAAGGCTCCGTTTCTGCAAGATTTTGGCTGCATAATAATGTGAACCATGCATACATTATTTTCCTCAATTTGGAAGTCCCTTGATATTTTCATTGGCCTTTTGGTTCCCTGTGAATTGCGTAATTGACCTTCGGCCATGTGGTATTCATTTTCTTGGGTTATTGACCTTAAAAGTAATTTGATATTTGAGATCGGAGCCATGGTAGAGGCTGAGAGAAGTGGGAGCGTGGTTGAGGACATTGGCAGACACAGAGGGGAGAAGAGAAAAATGGAGAAGGCAGATAGGAGACATTTCATTTTATATTTTCGATATTTGTTAAGCTCGAGCCAGTAGGATCACCATACGCATATCTCTTGCATCAGCGAAGAAGCCAGTCAGATTTGACATTGGTATTTTTCTATTTGCAAGACCACAAATGGCTTTGTGAGACGAGGCTTATACAGATGCACAAGGCAATATTATTTATGGCTGGACAACTTTTGTGGGTAACACTAATCTTCTTGCTGAGAGATGTTGTTATTTTTCCAATAATATCTTGTGGTTGGTGCACGTCACATTAACCCCTTCGATGCTCATGACGAGACCAGCTCGTCATGAGTCACAGTGGAGCTGTGCTCATAATGAGCTGGTCTCGTCATAACGGCTGCCCGCTGCCCACGCGGGATTAATTCCCTGCCTGTGCGGGAGAATTAATGAGTGGGCGGGGTTGTGACGAGACCAGCTCGTCATGAGCACAGCTCCACTGTGACTCATGACGAGCTGGTCTCGTCACGAGCACCGCGGCGCCACGCTCACCCCCCTGCCCCCCCCGCACCCGTGGGGGAATTACCCCCGCAGGGAAGGGGTTAAAAGAATACCAAATTTTGGTGGCACATTCTGAAAAGTACTGTTGTGTAGCTCCTATAGTACCCCTGCAGGACCTGCGCGTTTGGATAACATATACTGCGGGCTTGGTGGCAGACTGACTCCGTGCACCCTCATCGTATATGTTAGCCTGGTTTGCATTAGCTAGCTGGCAGTGCCACTAGTGTCTCCTCTTATCGGGGAGAGATTTAGTTTCTGGCAACCTTAGAACATGACAACCCTGATTCCCTCAGAATCGTGGAAACAATATACTTCTTTTCGCTCAGTCACTCGTGCTCACTTATTCGGTTTGTCTCAGAGAGTTACACAGAATAAACAGTCGGGCGTTTCAATAAGTATTTATTGAACAGTTGTTATTCTAGTGTAAAATATATGTGCTGCGGTAACCAGCAGACAATAGCAGAGATATATGATCAGCAGTACGATAAAAGCAAAGGGATAGAACAGTTCTACCATATTGCGATAATCATGAGTACATACATAAATATAAAAGCATTATGCAAGTGCGCGTACTCCTACGATGCCTACCTAGATGTACCTGTGTGTACCTAGCATATGTGTGTAGGTCTTAGAAGCTAAGAGCCAAGAATCCTCCTAGGATTTAGTCGAACCCCCATACCTGAATAGAGAGAGTGTGGGACCCCGTCCTGGTCTCGAGTTGGACACCCCGTCCGGGTTGTGTCAGACCACTGTCAGCTTGAGCGACTTTATGCAGGAGCCTCAGAGTCTCTGGTCAGTGTGTCAGCATGGAAGTCTCGGTTCCCTCTGTTTTACCGGGGCAAGATGTGGTGTATTTATACCCTAAAGAGTCTCGGTCCTTAGTATGGTTTGTTTGGACATGAGGAAGACGTCGGGGGTGAACTTTGTACCTACATATTATGCCAGTGGTGTATTCTTAGAAAGCCATGCATAATTAATGAGTACAGTGTGGGCGTGTGTTTGGAAGAACCCTGCTGCATTCAAAACCACAGGATAGATAACGTTCAGCCCTCAGAGCTCGTTGTGTGCTAGCTGGGACCAATGTAGGTGAAAGATCATGCCTATATAAGGAATCATACCATAATAGGACATGTACAGTTGTGACCATAATTGGGCATATGCAGCCATGACCATAATTGGGCAAGTACGAATATGACCATATTAGGGTAAATATGAATACGTCCATTTTAGGGCAAGTACGAACGGGTCTACATTGGGGCACCTATGCGGGATATAACACCCACTCCTCTTCCGAATGGGATAATAAATGACCATACTTAAAATCTGGATAATTTAAAACATTTTTTTAAAAACAAGTAAAAACATAGTTCTAAAAAATCGTTAAACAATTTTGGTGATAAAAAAATTTGGGGGAAATTCAGCTTTTTCTAGTTGCCACTTAAAAGTCTCTCTATACAAGTTGTATTACCATAAGCAGGAGAAGGCCATGCTTTTCTTAAGCGAAAGTGTCAATGTAAGAAAATGTTCCAAATTTAGATCGTTTATTTTGAAACGAGCGAAGAAGCCGAATTCTTTCCCAGGTCACGATGAGCCAATTCAAGATTACGCGTCCTGGCTGGGAAGCTCAATATTATCGGTGTCAGCTGCTGTAGATGACAAATCCAACGCCTCACAGAGAAAGTCAATCGCACATAGATGGAATGTAGTACTGCCAACAGTCGGTGCTGCGGCAGCTTGTGCGGTAGTTGTAACCTGGGTGCCTGTGGAGAAGTCATCTAACCCAGCAGGAGCGAACGGCACCTGTGGATTCTCCAGGAATGCATTCATCAGAATCGGAAGCCGTTGAGGACAACGCAGAGCGTGGGCCTTTATGGGGTCCAGGATTGCATCCGTGTCCGGAGGCGCATCTGATGGAAAAAGATCCAACGTGCATTCTTCTCCGCAGATCAGGCATCGAAGCACAGGTAAGATGCAGTCTATCCAGACTGGTCTAAATGATAGAAACCAGGAGGCATTGAGTTCTCGCAGGCAAGAAATGCCCAGAAGTTGTACCATGCGTTCACGGTATTTCCGCTCCAGGAGCGTGTTCACCATTCCCTCGGGAAGTGGGCCGTCCATTGCGTAGCATCAATATTACAATCAGGATTCCTGCGATTAGGAACAGGATGAGCGGGAATCCTCCAAATACGCTTCCCAATACGGAGTGTATAAAATTTGGGATTACTCCGAGGACTGTCTGAAAGGTGCTTAACAGTCCTGACCCTATGGTCTTAAATAGGTGTACAATTCCGCTCGTATCAGACATATTGAAGATACGTCCCACCATTTCTGCAAAATGAATGGGGCAGTTTGTACATATGAGTGCCTGTATCTCAGTCGAGGTCCTTGCAATTTGAAGCTCATAGGTTTCTCGAGCAGAGGTTAAGGGCACGGGTTGCTGTAAAAGCATGGCTTTCAATCTGCCCAGAGTATCAAACTGTATAAAAGAAACATTCAGCGAAGGCCATAACGGCGCCTCCCTGACTGTGTTCAGTGGCGGAAACAATCCTTGCATACAGCAAGTAACCCTGGAGTTAACAGTTACTAGATATGCGACGCCCGGAAGCATCCCACAACAACCTTGATCATTTAGCATTAAGTAACTCCCATTCAAGAGCAGCTGGAAAACCGGCGTGATCATGGCCGCTGGGGTCCCTGACATGTGACAAGATAAGTTCGCCACTGAAACACTGCAGGTTCCGTGTAGAGAAATATCCTGACACATGAGAGAACCGCTCAAAGCGTTCTTGCAGTTAGTACCACTCAGATACACTTCTCGATCCCCATTCTGGCATCGGTATCTATATGGTAACTCCCAAGTTTCCTTGATGTATCCCTTACCCATTTTTACATATTTGCCTGCCTGCCTTTGCTCAAGGCAATATTGAAACTGAAACGTAGTGACCGGCAGACTGATTTGGCCATGAATGAGCCATTCTGTTGATGGTGATTCGGCTACAGTGAATGGTAACCTTTCCAGTTTCTCAATACGCAGCATTGTATATTTGGCTCCCCTTTGTGCCATTTCTGTCTGTTTATCAGTTAGATTGTATTCTGAGAACAGAGACGTGGTGTTTATAAAACGCCATGGCACATAGCCTGCACGCAAAGATTGCAGCGTCCAGCTTAACATCATAATAGAACGTAGCTGAGATTGCCCGTGTTGTAACAAGGCCAGATCTTGTTCTAATATGTCGATTGCCGAGGACACAATGTTGCCTAAGGAGTAAATCCTGGAGGTCAAAGTAGTTAACCCATTATCCACCACAGCTAATGCCTTTTCTAAGTTAATACGGTCTATTTCCCATATCCTTTCTGCAGCCTTTTGTTGGGATATTTTCCAGTTTTCATTATAGTAGGCATAAAGGTCTGCATATATGAAACGTTTCTGACGCTGTTTCTTGGGTCCCAGTAGAAAATCTCTAAGATCCATGTCAGGTGTGAGTAACGTCAAGTGGTGCTTTACTTCTGTCAGTGTTGAGGTCTCTAGCCAATCAAGGCACAACTTCCCAACACTATAGGATGTCATTACCCCCGGGTGATGTCTCTGTACATAGCGTGGGTCCGGCCTATGGATACTAAACCCTCTGGTTATATTCATAAATCTCTGTTGACATTTGTTTGTGTCAATGGGCCAAACCAGCCATTCTGTCCAATCAGGATCTGATCTGTTGTACTGGAAAATGTCATCTAATCCTACCCCTTGTGTAGTTGAGTTCTGCCCCCCACCCATCTGCGATGGTGTTGGAAACCCCGGTGTGTTCATTTCCTTGCCTTTGGCTAATCCAAGACAGGATGTCTGTTGCACAGTTTCATTCAGAAATAAAATCTGCTGCAGAATGATGCATGCTCTAAAAAGTGCTTCTATTCCCTGGACTTGCCAGTCCCTAGAACCCCAGATTGATTTGGATTCTATTGTGTGTTTCCATAGATCAAAACCCTGTTTAGACAACTGGTTCAGAAAGGATGCAGAGTAAATATGTTTGGTATTTGTTAACATAATTTTCTGAGCTGAAATGTTCTCCATGTTATAATAAAATGACGTCGGGTCGGATGTGTTAAACCCTGAGAAGTATGTGAATTTCTGTGCAAATGCTTGTGAACTACCTTTTGGAGGTGTTGGGCAGTGTTCCCACTGGTGGTATTCAAATACATTTCTAGGTGTTATAGACTTGTGTAAGAAATGATCACCAAAATGTTGGTAACAGTACATTGTATCATAGTCTGAAGTACCTTCTAACATTTCATTGTTCGGAAATGCTGCAGTTTTTCTAAATCAGACATCATAGCATTTACAGTTTCAGTGTCCCAATCATCAGAAAATGTACTGGAGGTAATGAAATCACTTAAAGAAATTTTAAATACATGTTTTAGCTTTAAAAGTTCAGTCGGACCTAATATATCATAATCAATCTTGTCCCATACTATACCGTCCGGTATAGCAACTTGTTATATCCTTATATTCTTTGTTACAGAACTGCTGTGATGTTCACTGAAGACAATTCTCTTGGTTCACGATGTGAAGACTGGTGTGGTTTTAAAATCAAATGGACTCTTTGGGCTGTAGAGCTTGGCTGGAGGTATCGTCCATTAATAAGCATACTAAAAGTTCTTATTAAACCTAGCCAGAAAATGAAAAATAAAATCCCAGTGATATACCATAGTTCTATCCAAGGTGACACCAGGTAAGTCTTTCTAAAAAAGTTCAAAAAGTCAATGAGTTTCTGTTGGAGTGATTTTTTGGCTGGCGTCGTTTCCAGCTCGCTTGAATCCAGTGAAAACGTATCAAAGTTCATGAAATAGCCAGAAGCAGTTCAATCAATTGTTGGAATTGCATCGGGATTTGTTGAAATTGCTGTGTTCTCTTGTCGAGGCACATTGACGTAGATGTATGTATTAGGTCTGATTGCAACTTGGTTGTTAAGTTGATTTTCATTTTGGAGATGAATTTCTTGTTGAAGTGGAACAAGTTCCATAGCATTGTTGCTTAGTCCTTCATTCCGTACAGGTGGCTCTTCAAACGTGATGAGTCTCTCTGTTTGGACTTCTTGGATTGTAGCGAGAGGAGGGTGTCTGCTACTGTGGAGTCCACGAGGCCTACTGTTTAGTATCGGCCACATAGTGTGGTTTGATTAAGTCAATTGAGACGAATCTTTTCTCCTTTTTTCCGGCAAAAGGCGGCAGAAGTACAGTTCTTGTGCCGTGGATTGCAAGGACCGGTACAGGCTTTCTGTATGATGGCCCAAATTCTTTCTTGTCAGCAATCTTCTCTCTGACTAGATCCCCGATCTTTGGGATCCAGATAGGTCTTGCCGTTACTGCCTTGACTTCCTCAGTGGCGGCCTGTTTCTGGAGCACGTTACTTTGTTGTGTCCTGGATTCATTTAGATCCTGTAAAACAGCCAAACGATCATGGATATCAAATGGTTTTTCATCCGCCACTGTGCCTTCACAATCAAGATCAGGTACCCACATTCTTGTCCCAAATAGGACCTCGTAAGGAGTGACACCTCCTAGAGAGCTTCTTGGCTGATTATTGAGTGCGCGCTGTACCCCATAAAGGTGATCGACCCATCTACCGCCCTTGCCTAATACCCTAGCTGTTAAAGATTGCTTTAAGTCTCGGTTTTTCCTCTCCACAACAGAATTTCCCTCGGGATGGTACGGAGAGGAGTACCGCAATGCTACGCCCATTCCTTCCATGGCCTCTTTGTAAGCCAGAGAGCTAAACGCCGGACCACGGTCAGAATGTAACGTGCCAACTGCGTATGTGCCGATAAAGACTCGCAAATCTTTTATAACAGTTTGAGCGTCAGCCGAGCGCTGAGGCCAAACCCACATGAATCTTGAGCAGGAATCCACTGCAACCATGATATATTTCTTGGACCCATCAGATTGTAAGGGTCCGCAGTGGTCCAAATACACACATGCAAGAGGTTTGTCTGATTTTAGTAATGGTGTCTGCGCTGGGTGTGTTACGGTGGAGCCTTTTATCTGCTGACAGATGTCGCATTTCAAGACATAGTCTTTAGTCTGCTTCGTTAACCCTGGCCACCAGTAGCGCTGTTTCAATAAAGAAATAGTCGCTGTAACGCCTGTATGCGCAGAGCCCAAACCCTCGTGTGCCGCTAAAATCAAGCCTAGCCTACGATCCATATTTGGTATTACTCTATCCCCCACTCCAGGAATCTGAGCATATGGAATGTTTTGTGCATCTAACTTGAAGGAGTACTTGAGTGGAAATGTTTTAGGTACTGCTGTGCTGCCTTTGCGTGAAGCATTGACAGCTACCATTATCTCGCCGTCTATTCTCGTCTTTGAACGAGTAACTGCAGCTATGGCGGCTGTGCGAACAGCCCCCTTTGCGGCTTCATCAACCAATGAATTCCCTTCAACGTGAACGCCATCACGCTGATGACTCAGTGTATGTATCACGTGAGCCCTTGGTAGTTCATTTCTCAACTCCACTACCTGTTCCCATAGCATTTTATGCTTAAGTGTGCCACCTTTTGCATCTTTGAACCCGTTTTGTTCCCAATGATGTAGATATTCATTGTACGACTGTACACAGTAAAAGGAATCACACACAATTAGTGTGGGGAATTCGTGATCCGTATTTATAAGTGCTTTGAGTTCTGCCAACTGAGCCGTGCAGTCTCCTAGAGATTGCGTTTTAGTGCAACTCGGATGGAACTTTCCATCGTGCATGCGACCTTTAACAATCGCACATGCTGCGCTGTAAGCTTGCTTACTCCCTGTGGCTGGTTGAGCAGATCCATCAGTATAGATAATGTATTCGTACTGATCGAGAGGCAAAATTTCATTTGGTAGAGGGTATTCTTGTTCGTATTGCAGGAATGCCTGTGTTTCTAAACTTGGATCAAATCTGTATTCAACATCCGTTGCAGTAAGAGAATTAGCCCATTGTATCCATCTTGGATGTAAGGCTTTAGCATTTGGAATGCTTGCTTTTGTAACAGCTTCTAAAGCTGGTACTGGGGTCACGACAATTATGCGTTTTCCCTGAGCCAGAGCTCTTTCTCTTGCTACAGCGGTCTGAACTCCTGTCAGGATTTTTTCTGTTGAGGTGAAACGCATCTCTGCGTTCGTGTACAGGTGTGATTTGTATGCGATTGGTACAGTTTCACCTTTATTAAAAGTTAAATAAGTGTACCCGCATTGACCCGCTATTACTCGGATCACTTAGTTCTGTGCGTTTACGCGTGTCTGTAAATGTTTAGAAGCTATCATGTCTTCCTGTAGGGAACGCAGGATATTTGTGTGTTCCTGTGTCCATTGTTTGACTGAAAAGTCAGGTTTTATTAAGTCGTAAAAAGGTTTTACTCTTTCTGCGTAATCCAAAATGTATGTTCGACCAAAATTTAGGAATCCCAGAATTGATTGTAAATTCTTTAATGATTTTGGAGGTTGGAGCAGCGCACTCTTTTCTAAAAAGTTAGCTTCCAGGCTTTTTCCATCACTTGAAAGCTCGTATCCTAAAAACAGGACATTGAGGTGAGCTATTTTTGGAAATTAAATTTATAGCCCTCAGAGGTGAATCCCTTAATAATGGTGCTCACCCTGGTCAAGTGCCTCTTTAAGTCATCGTCCGTCAGATAAATATCATCCACATAGGACAATGCTTCCTCATCCAACTTTTGGAGTAACTCTGTTACCCTTGCTGAGAACAACCCCGGGCTATTCTTGTACCCTTGGGGGAGTCGGAAAAATTGCCGTTGGGATCCTAACGCACTGAATGCGGTTAGATACCTGCTTTCAGGCGCTATATTTTGGCAGAAAAATCCATTTGAGATATCAAGTGTTGTTTTGTATTTTTTCCACACAATGTTGTTCATTAATGCGGCACTGTGTGCATTTTGAACTGCAAATGTCTTTGTGCAAGTGTTTAAATGTCTGTAATCTAAAACTAGACAATATGTGTTGTCAGGTTTGGCTACTGGGAACAAAGGATTGTTCATAGGTGAAGTGCAATTTTCTATCACCCCCTGGTATTCTAGTTGCTCTAGAATCTCCATGACTTGTTTCTTAGCTTCCTGCTTTATAGGGTATTGCCTTTGAGCATTTGGGGAAACTTTTAACGGGATCACGTGGTGGGTTGAATCCTCATCCCAACCAGCATGATTTTTGTACAATGCCGGAGCTAGGGCAACCGCCCACTCCTGGACATATGCATGTTTTAGGTGAATGGGAACAAGGTCGGAAAAGGCTGGAAAAATTATTGTTTCTCCCCTAGGGCACTCCATGACGAATGCTGGCGGCCATTCTTGTTCTGCTAATAGAATATCATAACCAGATGACAGATTTTTCCAAAAGAGACCTTTAACTTTTCTGGGCTTGTCCCCCTCCATCCGGAGTGTTATCTCATGTAACTTATGTGGGACACCTACCCAAGTATCAGGTGTTTCCACCGTGATATACTCACTCAACTCCGCTGTCACCAGAAATTCCTTCAGGTTCTGGCGAGCTATCGTTACTTCTGCCGCGCTGTCTAGCATCGTCAGAGCCATTCCCCATTCAGAAGCTGTGTCCTCAGAATTCTGGGCATGTCTGATCTTGAGACCTGCTACCTTCTTCTTTTTGAACTGAGGTTTTGATTTTTGTTTATCCTCTTTTTTAGGTGCGTAGTCCGCAGCGTGTTGCGTGTCTCTGGACTTTGTACGCTCCTTTGATCGTCCTTCCCTCTCAGAGTTTCGTGATGAACCCTGAAAGGAACGAGAGGAACGAGTATCAGTATCCTGATGCCTGGCAGGTTTTTTAATGTTATCCCTATTCCTGAGGTTATACCTCTTTTCAGAGGGCTCCTGTTGAGGAGACCTACCTCTGGACTGAGATCTGGTGTCTTTAGACTTTTGTTGTTTTTTATTTTCCCACTTCTTTTTAGAAGAAGTAGGTGTCTGCTTTGTAGTGTCCTTTTCAGGACTGCCCACCAGTTGTGGTTTTAATGCTTTCCCACCTAGACTGTCTCTGCCTAGTTCTGCATATGCAGTTTCAATTATTTTGGGTAGTTCGTGTTGTTGGTCGTCTGGACTGAACTCCCTTAGGCGTTGGCGGATCGCCACTGAAGCTGCTTCCCCCTTAATGTTAGCTAGTATTATGGCTGAGACCTGTTCAAAGTTGTTTAGCAACTTCATCCCTAAGTTAAGGGCAGGCTCTGCTCCGTACTCATTTTGTATCTGTTTCAATACGTCAGGTACTACTGCTAAGGACGGGATACCATGTGTTCTGGTATATATGGCAGCAAAGACTGAACCCCAGGAGGTGCAGTCCTCTACTTGTGGTGTAAGACCCATGGGCAAGCAGATTGTTAGAATTCTGTGTTTATCACTGGTTGTAGTATTCGTGAATACTGCTTCAAGCTGAATTATTTTCTGAGCTATCCAGAATGGGATTTGTTCGCGTTTTGCTGGCATTTTGCCCATTATCGCGTGTAATGTTTGTGGAGTTATTTTATTAACTGTGCCTTGGACTGGAGTGTCTTCTGCTGCAGCTGGTGAGGCTGAACTGTTAAAGTCCTCATCACAAATTGTGTGAGGTTTCTGTAGATTTTAATTAAATCTCTGTGTTGTACGAGTAAGTCTGGCTGTGTCATTGTGTTAATATCAGGATGCGGTGTGTATGCCGCTAATATGGGCCATGTGGCTCCTGCTCCTCCGAGCGGGCCTAATCTTGCTCTTCCATGTACGTGGGGTAGGGGGCCTTTAAACCAGTAATTATGCTCCTGGTAAGTGAGCGGGACCTCTACTTCCTCAAAAGGAGTATAGTCCGCTGGTGTTTCACCTTCTAGGTAGTATTGAAATACGAATATACCTCGTTATCACGCAGTCTTTTTCCCCGCAGGGAATTACAACGCGGTCGTTACAACGAACGCGTTGTAATTCCACATACCATTACCCCGCAAGTCGTAACAACGACTTGCGGAGGGGGGGCGCTGGATGTTGGACTAGTATAATTTACTATTCCAACTCCAGTCTGTGTGGACAGTAGGGAAGGTGTTGGATTTTAAATCCAACACCTTCTCCCCCTCCGCAAGTCGTTGTTCCGACTTGCGGAGTAATGGTATGCGGAATTACAACGCGGTCGTTGTAACGACCACGTTGTAATTCCCTGCGGGGATAAAGTTTCATGGTAAACGTTGTTTACCGTGAAATACATTTGTAATTGCATTTACTGCTGGGAGTGTAACCCAAGAATAGAACACCTCTGTTTTATTGGATTCGTGTGCCTCAATCCCGAAAATTACTGTACCTCCCCTGGCTCTTAAGCCATGTTCTAGAAGTTTTATGGTAACTGCCTGTGGCGGGTTTGAAGTAAGGGGCAGGGAAACAGGTTGGTGCAGACAGGGTTTTATTTTATGGAGTACACGTCTCCTGTTAGAAGCCAGAGTTCCTCGTAATGTTAGGATGGGCTGAGATGACTCTCTCCTCTTGAATGGCGCCTCTGGATGGGGGACGTCTTCGGGGAACTGCTGCCTGGTCCTCCGACCTTCCAGTTTCTTCCCGGTCTCCGGTGGCTCTCGGGGAAAAGGGAGGGAATGTGAAGATATCGTGAGCGTTTTGTGCACTGTGGTGCAAAGGAGGGAGGGGGTGGTGAAGGGGAACACTTCAATCCAGTGCCGCACGTCTAGGAAAAGGAGTGTGTGTGCAGGGAGGGGAGTACACTTATAGAAGTGTCAGGTAGGGACCATCTCCCTTAGCCGTTGGGTCTCTCCCGCCTCCCTACCCAGCCCACAAACCGCCCTCGTACCTCTGAGAGCCACGCTCCTCCGGGAACGTGGCTGGGCGAATCGTGGTTCTGGTGGCCTCCTGGCTCTCGTAGTGTTTCCGCTCTTTCACTGACGTCTCCGGCGCCCGCTATCACTCCCGCTGCTCTCGGTTCTTCTCCTTGCTCCGCGCTCTCTCGTCCACCTTCTTCCTCCTGGTTCACCCTCGTCTCTCGTCCTTCGGTGGTGTAACACACCTCCTTCCGGGTCTCCGTTCTTTTTGTTGGCCTGCTCCAGTCCGCGTCATTGATAGGGGAGGAGTCAGGTGACTCCGCGTTCCAGTTAAAGAGACAGTACTCTTTATCCGCTATACTTCCACACTATGGGGGGGAATGTTGCCTCCAGTCCTCCTGCTGCTGTAAAAGAAGAGTTTGTTCTATAGCAGGCGCATCATACCAGTGGGTCAAGTGTCCATTATAGTCCCCTGGCTCCTCTGCCCCGTGACACTGCCCTTCTGAAATTTGGTGCAATTTGTATTGCTTCTTCAGGGTCTTCTTCTAAACCAAAGAGGTTTGTTGTAACTCTCCCTGTTGCACTTGTTTCTTCCACCATTTTTAATTGGAAGAAGGGAGATTAAAGAGTTCTTAAAATAAGGTGTAAGTGCACAATTGTAGGAACTAAATGTCCTTCAAGCTTGAGTAACCAACAGCCAATAAATAGTATTCTCGTACTACTCAGCTGCGGCGGATTTTGTGCCCACCCACTCCAGACGTCTCTGGGGTTTTGTGAGTAGGTTCTCTGAGAATAGCACGACTGAACTACTCAGATTCTACTGTTAAATAAGTACCCAACCAACGTTGGCGGCGCCATGTCGTGTAGCTCCTATAGTACCCCTGCAGGACCTGCACGTTTGGATAACATATACTGCGGGCTTGGTGGCAGACTGACTCCGTGCACCCTAACCGTATATGTTAGCCTGGTTTGCATTAGCTAGCTCGCAGTGCCACTAGTGTCTCCTCTTATCGGGGAGAGATTAGTTTCTGGCAACCTTAGAACATGACAACCCTGATTCCCTCAGAATCGTGGAAACAATATACTACATTTCGCTCAGTCACTTGTGCTCACTTATTCGGTTTGTCTCAGAGAGTTACACAGAATAAACAGTCGGGCGTTTCAATAAGTATTTATTGAACAGTTGTTATTCTAGTGTAAAATATATGTGCTGCGGTAACCAGCAGACAATAGCAGAGATATATGATCAGCAGTACGATAAAAGCAAAGGGATAGAACAGTTCTACCATATTGCGATAATCATGAGTACATACATAAATATAAAAGCATTATGCAAGTGCGCGTACTCTACGATGCCTACCTAGATGTACCTGTGTGTACCTAGAATATGTGTGTAGGTCTTAGAAGCTAAGAGCCAAGAATCCTCCTAGGATTTAGTCGAACCCCCATACCTGAATAGAGAGAGTGTGGGACCCCGTCCTGGTCTCGAGTTGGACACCCCGTCCGGGTTGTGTCAGACCACTGTCGGCTTGAGCGACTGCATGCAGGAGCCTCAGCGTCTCTGGTCAGTGTGTCAGCCTGGAAGTCTCAGTTCCCTCTGTTTTACCGGGGCAAGATGTGGTGTATTTATACCCTAAAGAGTCTCGGTCCTTAGTATGGTTTGTATTGGACATGAGGAAGACGTCAGGAGTGAACTTTGTACCTACATATTATGCCAGTGGTGTATTCTTAGAAATCCATGCATAATTAATGAGTACAGTGTGGGCCTGTGTTTGGAAGAACCCTGCTGCATTCAAAACCACAGGATAGATAACGTTCAGCCCTCAGAGCTCGTTGTGTGCTAGCTGGGACCAATGTAGGTGAAAGATCATGCCTATATAAGGAATCATACCATAATAGGACATGTACAGTTGTGACCATAATTGGGCATATGCGGCCATGACCATAATTGGGCAAGTACGAATATGACCATATTAGGGTAAATATGAATACGTCCATTTTAGGGCATGTACGAACGGGTCTACATTGGGGCACCTATGCGGGATATAACAGTACTGTTGAGATGTTTGTCATTTTCCAAATATTTGTGAGGAGGTTTTTCTGAGAAGGTTTGTTCCTTGTGAGAAATGTGAGAAATGTTCCTTGTGAGAAGGTTTTTTTTCCTTTCTCTCAAGCCTATTTAATGTAGCTCCTAAGAAAGAATTCTCATATCTCATTAAATGATTCCTCGACCAGAACATCAGATGCGCTGCTGCCCGCCTTCTACTTGATCTCCTACTGACATCTGCAGTTAAGACGATCACCTCTAACTGGAAGACCACACACAAGGCTTCCTTTCAAGCCTGGCTTAATTGAATAACACACATCAGGGGGCTGAAAACATTGCTTTGCAACACTTCTCATGGAAGCCACAACACAGAGCTATATGGGAATCCTTAGATGACTACTTCACCACCTACAAATCCCCATAAACTGATGCCCCTATTTCTATACCTTTCCATTTGCTACTTCTATCTCCACTCTTCAATCTGGACAAGCATATAGGCTGGTGTTGTGTGCCATTGACATTTATGATATTATCGACATGACATATGTTAATTGTAACATTTAAATGTGATACATTATGCATATAAGGCTACGACATTATCAACATGTAACATGTAAGTGCATTATGACATGACATTATCAATGACAGTATCAATGACATTATCAATGACAGCTATGGTGTTTACATTAACTCGTCCTTTTTTTCTCCTAAGTGACGTTACGAATTAGCCATGATTCTTATACCTTCTTAGTTCATTTCAACCCATTTCCTCAAACCACTCAGTTTGATTCGGTTTTTATTAGGTATATTAAAATTCAATAAAGATTATTTTGAACTGAAAAATGTGAGGATGTTGTGTACTATCTTAGAGTGCACAGGCCTAGCTGGCATTCAAGGTCATGCAGTTAGCTTTAGGAGGGAGGGGTACTTTAAGTAGGAGCCAATATGTGGACACTACAGAAATATTTACCTTCAAAGCGGATGGGAGTTTAGTAAACATGTGAATTTGTCTCTGGTGATGTTGGGCTTTGGGCACAAGTACCAACCTGAGAGAACGTTGTCAGTTACTTGTCTCATGAAGAGTTGTCCATCACACACAGCACCCATGAAAGATTTACAGGTTAGCCACAGCTCTAACTGATCAGATCTCACATGACCAAATTAACAAAGTGCTGAGTATAATATCTAGATTTCATTAAGTTACATGTATATGATGTTTTGCAATAAGACTGGGGAAATCAGCGGCGAAACAAAAGCTCCCACAGCCCCCACGGTGGGGGGGGGGCTCGCGTTCTGGGGGCCCCCTCTGGCACTGGGAGGCCCCTGACGAGAAAGCTTCGGACTGGGTCCGGAGCGTGGGGGTCCCCCACATGTACTTTGCAAGGGGGGGGGCTCAAGTTTCGTTGCGCCATTGGGGGAAATACCTGAATGTAGCACTACTGAGAGGACAGCAAGGATGTAAAGAACAGCCTAGACTCCCATGTTTGTGGAAAACAGTTTTTGCTTCACATTAATCTGCGCCCAATATGCCGATTTGATTCACCCACTTTTGAGGTCCTGTTTATGTGTATTAAACTGCAACCCTTAAAGATGGGGATTGGCTATGTCACCAGATCTAATTAGAGGTTGTTGCCTGAATCCACCTCCCTAGGAAAGACATGACACCCCCCTCCAGCTGGTCTAAACACATTTAGTGACAGTCTTGGATCAGTTATAGGTTGCTGTTGATTATCTAAAGGAGATTGATATAGGTCTATTTTAGAAATAGTGGAAGTGTGGAACTGTGCATCACCTGCCTAGAAGACTCATATGGTGTTACGACTGTGCATTACCTCCACTACATCACATGTCATATATCTATATCACATGGCAAGTATATCACATCTATTACATTTACCTAACCACAATTTTGCAAGATGAGAATAGGTGGATGTAAGAATACCAACAGGGTGTAGTGGTAAGCAATGTAGTTGATGCAATATTATTATAGGACAGTTTCCTCAACCTCGACTTAAAGACCTGCACCAAGGCCTAGGAATTCCAAAATAGCTGGAATGGTGATGCTGTTATACCTCTTGCAAATAGTTTGCAGCATATGTTGGCTCGAATTATCAACAAATCCTATCTAAGAATTAATATGATACTTTGGGCAATGTATAAACATTCACAATGTTTTGTGGTTTTCTTTATCAAGATGAAAATTGATATATTCTTCTGCTCTATCCAAAAATGAAATCATAACATCACCTGAATTAATATTGTTATACTTTTATTCAAAAAGAATTTCTGAAAAATCTTATCCTATAAAACGTTTGTCATGTCAGACATGTTTATAAAACAAGCTGAACAATCTCGAGTCAACTTTAATAGTTGACTCGAGATTGTTCAGCTTGTTTTATAAACATGTCTGACATGACAAACGTTTTATAGGATAAGATTTTTCAGAAATTCTTTTGAATAAAAGTTACAAAAACCCACTGCTCAAGAATGTCTACCCAAAATTGCACTATAATCGTCTGGGTTATTTGCTCTTTTTCCTGTGCTGGGGTGCCATAGAGGAATTGCAAATTTACTGAATAAACAACTGAATGTTTACCTCTTGAAATCATCTACTGAGTTGAATTGTAGATTGACATGGGTGTCATTAAAGATAGGATATTATAAATAACATTGCTAGTCACTAGTTACTGCACCCAATAGAGGATAATAGTGAAACCCTTATTGAGCTGCATCTTTTTCTGCTAGCTAGCAGTTGGAAGTTCATAATTGGAGACTTTAATTTCATCCCTCATATTAATCTCAAGACTTCACATAGAAGCCGATTATAGAGTAAAACCAAATCATACAAGATTATGGCATTTGTGAAAGATGTTTTAAGTTTACCATTTCCCTGGAGAGAAAAACATCCTAACAGCAGAGCTTATACAATCATCTCTATAACATACAAAACAGCAGCAAGATTAGATTAGTTTTACATTTTAACATTTCTGCATAACAGAATGAAGCAAAATATTGCTGAAATGATCTCTATTACCCAGAGGAAATAACTGAGGCAGGCATATTTCAGCAAAAGTAACCAAAATCAAGTAGGAAACTTTGAGATCCTACTTGCGGGTTAGTTGCAAGAAATGAGCGGCCAATCAAAAAGATATTCTTGTCACATTATGAACAATAATATTAATTGAACCAGAGAATGGAGGATGATTTAATTTATGACTATCCTAGACCCATACATGAGAGGCAATTCTCAAAGGAAGATTCAATTGTGGTAGTAGCTCAGTTTCAAGTAAAAGAAATTGCTGAAATAATTGACAACGTTCCTACTGAGAACAAGGCTATGCCGCTCAGTTTTCTAAATGACTAAAACCTCTCATTCATTGGAGGGCAAATACTTGGTCCATTCAGGTCATTCAATAAAAGAGTTGTGGTGACAGTCTTAAATACTGGTAAATTGCCGGAATTACCAATCTCTTATAGACCTATCACACTTCTCAATCTTGGCTAGAAAATCCTAGAAAAAGCACTTGCAATGTAATTGGTGTTTAAAATAGAAAGAGTAATATATCTTGATGAGAATCGCTTTATTCCAGGTCATCAGCTGACAGATGATACACATTATTTAAAGGAGTCCATTGATATGTTATCTCAGTTTGGGCCCCCCTGCTGCAATATTCATGGTTGATGAAGAAGAAACATTTGATATAACAAACTAGAAGTGCTTGTTACTTTTCTTTATCAAGATGCTATTAAAGTTACCTTTAAAGAAGTAGAGACAACAAATATTCCCAGGGGTACCTGTCAAGAACAACATTTCTCCCTGATCCTGTTCACTCTGGTCATCAAACATCTGTTTTACTATATGCTCTTCAGAAAACAATCTATCTCCTTATTGTTCAATATAAAAACAAAAACATTATTCTGAATGTATAATTTGTGTGTGTTTCTCTCCAAACTGTGACCTTCTTAACCCCTTAGATGTGGGGGATGTGATGGTGGTCATGTTCTCTGCATTGCTTATGGACTACAAAAGATGTGTACATCCTGTCCTCCACATTGTCAGACAAAATCCTTCTAGTGCTTACACCAGAAGGATTCTCTTTCTAGAAAGTAAAGTTGTGATATGAGGAAAGAGCTTCCCTCAGTTCCTGAGTTTATTTCTTTTTATGATTGTGTGACAAGCTGCACACACAGAGTACTGACCACATAATTGAACTTGAAAGCAATTGCCGCCATTATGCATCGACTGCTTTCACTTTGATTGGTGCTAGGGGGCATATTTCAGCCCACGAGCAATGATCCAAGTGAGAGAGTGACCACTGGAAAAGGCCATATTATCCCTTTCCAGCTGCATTTTTCACTAGTGGATCGCTGCTTGGGCATCACCACAGGAATACCAAGCAGAGATCCACCCCAAGGCTTTGTTTGGGGGAGAACAGCCTCCCCAATGCATTAGCAAGTTCTCCAGGAGCAGAAAGACCATTAGATGCCAAGACACTTTGTTTTTTACAAACGGGTGGGACAGCCCACTTTGGCATTGACCTGTGCCTCCTCCCGAAAAAGGACATACTTTTGGCCAGGGGGGGGGGCATATATGGGGAGTTTACTACCAATCCACTATCCTTGAGGGTCAGAAAGGACACTGTGCACCAGGAATTATCTTTTGGGGGAGGGCCCCTAGCCAGGGCAAGTGCTCTCCCCAAAAATATTAAACCACTGATTCTATCCCCGGGGGACGTGATTGGGGGATTTATCTGTGGTCTATATATATATATATACACACACACACATTTTGGGGCATTCCACCCTGCCATCAGGTTATGCCCCCACCATAGAAAGGACTCAACAGTCTTTCTGCACTGCTGGGGACAGATTGGAGGGGTTCACCTTCAATCTGCCCTTCTCGGGAGGGTAAGGGGAGCTGAGAGCACACTAAGCACCAGGGATTGCCTTTTGAGGGTAGAGGCACCCTGGAATGGGAAAGTGTTTCAAATCAGTCTTTCTGCTCTCCTTCCAGGTGGGTTGTGTGGGTCTACTCTCAATCTGTCCCACAATAGAGGGGCAGAAAGTTCATTAGCAGCCTGGAAATTAGTTTTTTTTTAAATACAGGGGTGGAGGAGGCACACCCAGGCATCGGACCATGCTAGCCTTTCATTCCATAAACAAAACAACAGTATTTCTAGCCCTCCTGGGTAGTCATTGGGGATTTACCCCCTTTCTGCCCCTCAAACTGCCCACCCAGATGGGCAGAAATCCCCCTGGACCAAGTGTTAATGCTTTAAAAAAAAAAAAAAAAACAGCCCATACATCCCACCCCTAAAGGTCCTAAAAATGGCCCAAAATGCAACATGGCAATATCAATTTTTCACTTTGAAAATTAACCCTGGATAAGATAACTTAGTGGGGTCCACGCACATCCCACCACCCTGACTGCCCTTGGTGTCTAGTTTTTCGAAATGTCGGAGTTTGGTAGGTTTGCCTTGGTGGCATCCAAGAGTGCGCACGAATGCCACAGCTACCCACATCACCAGAATGGATCAATTTTCAAGCAAATAATTGATGTCTCCATGTTAAGCTTTGGGGCCTTTCCTGTCACAGGAGATACACAAGTGGGTATTGGATAATGTGTGACTACTGAGACATATCCCACAGTCCTCGCGTGTATCTTAGTGACTACACTTAGAGGGTAGGTGAATCCTTTTCACGAAGTTTTCAGTATCCCACACGTCTGTGGTGTCTGCATGTTATCTATGCATGTAATAAGTGTGCTGATATGTTTATGTTGTGATTAACATACTCAATTTTAAAATTCTGTGCACATTGACCACCACTAAGTGCTTTCTCCTACAAGGTGCTGTTTGTCTCACCGATTTGAAGAGATGATGTTGAAAGTGTACCACAACCTTGCATGTGCAACGTGCAACTACTCAAACGTAGGCAAACTGTGTGTTGTTATTGTATTTTTTCTTACAGGACCAGCCACAAAAAGGGCACTGTTGTTCTTTTGCATGCCAGCTATATGTTGCATGTTTTTGTGTTGTCCTGACCAATTGAGTTAGGTTTGACTGACATCAAAAAATATTATTTCAGGGCGTCCTTTTCCAAGTCCTGATGGTAGCCCCGGACCTTAGGGCCACTTCAACCTAGGCCTGAAACATGTTGACATTTACACACATAGGGTGTTGGACCATTACCTCCATAGACACCCCCTGAGTATCATCTTAATCATACCAGAAACACAGTGAATAAAGGGATACCTAGATGTTTCTTGGTATTTTTATCTTAAGACCCCAGCAGGAGAATTATCCTGAGTGCTCGCTGGAACATGGTTGAGCCCATCTTGGTTTTTAGGGACCTGGATGAGACCTGATGATGAAGCTTGACACCAAGAGGGTGTGTTAGGGTCTACCAAACATCACTATGTTTATTGGTAAAATTGGCGTGGGTTTAGCTTCACTCAATCTACACTGGTTTTCCAGCAGTAGTTACAGGAAGAACAGTTAACTTTATAGGATACCTAGTTGTGGAGACAATACTCACACAAGTGCCACACTATTTTATCGGGAAAAGTGTGGAAAATAGCATAGCAGAGCATTGTTATAATCAATTGCATTTCACTCCATTTTTGGATTCCAAATCTGAGTCTATGCGCAAGAAAGAATAATTTTTGTAAAATACACTGAATAGTATTTTAGTGTGGGCAACTCCAAATTCAAAATTCTGTGATTAGCCACTATTCTTTAACTCAATATCTAGTTCACAGTTGAAAAATGTATATGTTTCCTTCAGACTCATTTTTCATTAATTAGATTTCACCATATGAATTGATACATGGACAGTACTCAATGAAATATCATTATAAGCAGCAGCTCAGTTATTAATTCTGGTACTGTATGATTTTGGACAACCAACAAACACTATATAAACCTGTGACCATGAAGGTCCAACAAGTGTAATGTATATTACTTTTGTAAATTGGCCTTTGGGGACAAGAATTACACTTGAAAAATGTTGTCCTCTATTTCTATTTCTTTCTATTTGTTATAATAATTAGTTTCTTTAGGAAAACTAGTATCATAACCAAGATGATTCCTCCTTGAATTCTTTAAAGGTTTTTTCTAGACAGGATCCCTGTAGTGGCTCCTAGGAACCAGCTCAGTTCCAGCTGTCCCGCCGGGAACCATTTCAAGGAAACACTCACCAATATTCTCCAATGTTGCCATTTTAAGTCAGCTTAAAGCTATAACAAATTCCCTTTCCTTAAACATAAAAAAAACACAGTATCATGAAAAGAAAAGAAAAGAAGGTACATTTCCAAGAGCAGGAGAAAAGAAAAGTGATGAAATTAAAACAGGGAATGAAAGAAGGATGAGAATTAAACAAATGAATTAACAATGCAGAGAATAATTTGCGAAAGTACAAATTCACCTATACATTCAAGATACCTGCAAGATAATAAGGGCAAGAATGATTAAGGCTGAAAATTGTTTAACCAGGTAGGTGGTCTCAGAAAGGTATGCAGATTAATCGTCCTATGCACACGACCTGAAACCTCCACGTTCCCACCAAGGAAGTGTTCCCTTAACTCTTATCCATCTATCTCCTGAAGCAAGATCATGACCATCTAAAATTCGTCCATTCATGTTCAACATCCCCATCAGTCATCAACATAGACCCATTACAACCATCATAATCATCCTGTACACTCCAGCAGGAACCATTCTTTTGATAAAAAGCCACCCTCCTTACATTTCACCTTTGACCATTCCAAACTTTGATAAGCCAGGTAAGACCCTCCCAGGTTTAGTCTTATCCCAATTCCCTTTCTCAGTCATTCTATGATACTTCCTTTCAGCTTGCAATGCATTACCATCCTCCCTGTTCATTCACTCTTTCAACCAGCAAGGCATCATATTGGAGCCATCCTTCCTACACCTCATCCTATAGAAAGGATGAACACTAGTCTGGCTTTTACCCATGGTGCGGAAATTCCACACCATGTTTCTAATCACTTCATTAAGCTTCAATCCACTCTTCACAGCCATTTCCAGGGTTCCCTTGACTTATTTTTGGATCTTTCCACCTGACCATTGGGCTGGGGATTATAAAGAGAAGTTCTAACATGCTTAATTCTAATCTTGGTAAAAACAAGTCTTTCATTTGGTTTGAAACCAATTGTGTGACATTATCTGTAATTATGTATTGAGGTATACTATTCATAAAAATGTCTTCTAACCACTTGGAATGAACATTCACAATAACAGCTGCAAATCGATATGCTTCTGGTAGAGAGAAAAGATCAATAAAGTTTAAACACATCTTAATCTAGAGTGCACTTGGATCTTCTAGATGTTGGGTTTTAGTACCACCACCCATTCTCAATCTCTTCTAACCTTCCTTCCATACAGCACAGTCAACAAGACTCCTAGTGACCTCCGCTTACAATCTAGGACACTACAATCCCTCCTTAAGTCTTGTCATCACCATTGTCTGATCCAAATGACCTTGGTGGGTCAATGTGATCAATGTATTTCTGTTTTTAAAGGGAGCTACAAACCTGTTCCCCTTATGACTGTCAGTTCATTTACAATTTTACAAAATGGTCTCATGCTGACTGGCAAGCAACTTTCTCTCTTTGCTCCTCCTGAATCAATCTCACCACCTCTCTCAATGGCCACATCCCACTTCATAGTGGAGGTTGAATCATAAAGACCTTCTTTCTCAGCACCCACACTGGTCACGACTTCCTCAGTTTTACAATCACCAATAACCTTAGTCTTATCAGGTTGATGATAGAAAATCTGATTAACCGTTCCACCATCCTGGAATATACTCCACACTGTACATGACATTTTGAAACCTGGCTGCAACCTAGCAGAGCTTTCATCTATATCACCTGCTGTTAACATATTAAGTAAGGTGTTATGGTCTGTTCTCAAAACAATCTTCATTCCCCATACAAGTGTTTTAGAATACGTTGTCCCCCATGCTGCTGCCTGTGCTTCTCTTTTAGTGATAGAATAATTTTTCTCTGAATCATTCTAAGCACAGGAGGAAACAGCAACAGTTAACCTTACCATCATGTCTCTGTAACAGAACTGCCCCAATTTCTGGTACACTTGCATTGACTGTAATTATACATTTTTGGTTAATAGCAAAAGGGCTTAGGATATCAGCATGGGATATAGCATGTATAACGGTTTCAAACGCTTGCTGTTGAGCCTCCTGCCACAAGTGTCACTTATTTCCTCAATACTTTTCTCTGATCCTCCATTCTGTCAGAAAATCTCTCTACAAACTTGTCATAATATTCGATCAGGCCCATAAAGGATCTGAGCTGTTCCTTATCAGTTGGTGGAATTTACTACGGCACTAAAGAGATCTCTTTTAGGTTTAACTCCCTCAGTTGAAATAGAATACCCTAGGTATTTCACTCTTCTTCTACAATCAACACATATCCTTGCGCAATGTAATTCCTGCAGCTGTCAGCCTTGTTATAACCTCTCCTATAGCTACAGTTTGTTCAAGGACAGTGTTCCCTCAATGTCATTTTGAAAGAAGACAACATTTCTGGTGTCTTTCAAAAATGCAGACATCATGTGCTGGAAAACAATGGTAGCTGATACCAACCCAAATGGAAGTTGTGCAAATTGGAAGTACTCTCAGGCATTATAAACTCCTTTAGAGCTTTGGATTCAGGATGTAGCTGAAGCTTGTGGTAAGCACTTTTTAAATCTAACTTGGAAAACTACCTACCCCATTTCAACAGCAATACAATCTCATTGATGTGAGGTAATGGTTAAGAATTCATAATGATATTATGATTTAGAGACCTCAAGTCCACACAAAAATGAAGGCTTCCATCAGCTTTTTAGGTGTAACAATCAGGGAAAGCCATTTCAACGCTTGTACATTCTTGATTGTACCAACCATTACCATTTAAAGCAATACATTCTTTACCTCCAGTCTAATGAGGGTATTCTGACTTCATGCCTGATGGGTATTGCCACTTTTTCATCACTATCTTGTGCCTATAATCTTTGACTGTATCCACTTGGTCTTAAAAATTATTTGAAAATTTGTAAGACCTCCCTCTATACTCACGTCCTAAACTACCATTATCTGATATGGAGCTCTGGTGCTAATGACTGCACTCAAATCATATTCGTGCACCCACCCGTGTATTGGTGGTTTTGGCTGGACTACATACACCTTTCCCTTCACGCTGCAATCCTGGATCTTTATCTCTGCCCATATAAATTCTATGACATCAGCGGAACTTCCTTGATATCCCCAAAGATTTATGTCATTCAGAAGCAACTCAACTCCTGGCCATGTGTTAATGAACAGATCATCAGGAATACGTTTGTATAGGGAATCCGAATCAACCATCAAGGAACTTCTTATCCCTTCTCCAGAAATACTGATTTAGGTCTGTTCATTTGGGCACATTCATCTACTAAGGTTTCCCTACTAGTACCCTTGATAAATAATCATCCTGATCAAGTTCCACCCCTGCAACTTTATGTCTTCCATCACACATACTCAGGCAAAGTGGTATTTCCTGTCAAACCTACTGCACTCCTTGCAGATTGCAAAACAGTCCTTGGATTCCAGTCCAGAGTACAAACTCCAACACCTGTAACAGTGTCTCTGAGAAGATTTTCCTAAAGAGCCTTGTTGAGGTTTCCATCCTTTAGCCTCAGTTATTGTTCCTTTTGACTATGGAGGCAGCTTCTTTCCCACAGCATTTATTTCAGTTGTCAGTTCTTGATAAGTACTCTCTGCAACTGCTAGTTCTTGAATTTCCAATGCCCCCCCAGTGCTGCGCCTCTTTCGTGCACATTTCTGATGCCTCTATGACTTTAGCAATGGTAATAGTTTCTTTGAGAGTAAGGTTGCTCTCCAAATAGGATAATGTCCTGCTTCATCTGGGATTGCGTTCTCACACCTTTTTACTGGCACACTGCACAATGAATTGACCCTTGATAAGCTCCTCTGTCATGGAGCCAAACTGACATTTTGTGCCCAGTTCGTGGAGTCTCGCTACAAACTCATCAATTGTTTCTCCTGCTCGTTCCTGAAATGGATATAATGTTTGTCTCATCTCAGTGACATTAGCAAATTTTGTGAACCTGTCCTCAAATCTAATTATGTCTTTCTTAAATACATCTTCAATCACCGCCTGTAAGCATCTTTTCCTTAGGACAAGAATTTAAAAGTGTGCTGCCCTTCAGTCCCTAATGCACTGAACAGCAAAGCTTTATTGCATCCAGTAGAAAACTCCAAATCATCCATCATTTCCAAACAGTTTTGAAAGATTTTAATCAATTTTTGTTGTTCAATAATGGGATGACCAGCATGTTGAAGGAAGCTGGTGGCACTATTATCCCCTAAAAAAGTGGTCTTGATGGTATTAAGACAATACCAGGAAGTGAAGGAGAAAGTCAATAAATGTCCATGTGTTCATTGAATTAAATCCTGCTATGTTTTACTGTAATGTCTGCGAGTTGAACCCAAATGCAACATTTAAAACTCTCATTGCCCTTTCTGTTTCTTGTTTTTCCTTTGTGTCCTTTTGTATAAAGTTGTAATGTTGCACAATATCCACTAAGGGGTGCTGCATATTGAAAAATGAAGCAGGGACGTGTTGTCACATGACTGTAGTGGAACGGTGTCTACCTTCAATCATGCGGTGAAGTTATGGCTGGGAGCAGGCTATTGGTTCAGGCTCCCCCATGCGATTTTTACTGTGAGACTCACCAGTTGAGTGTGGGTCAGTTCAGGATTGCGTAACCGTGATATCAACATGAGGACTAGGGCTGGAGTCAGTTCAGTGCTGCATGACCATGATATCAAGCACAGAGTTATTTAAATTTTCCCAGTGCCGTTTTGAATGCCTCACATTACTGAGTGAACGGTAACGGCAATTAATCAAGCTTTAGCTGTTCATAGTCTTACTTGGATAATGTGTGGCCAAAATCCTCAGCAGCTATCACAGTTGTTTGAATTGAGGGTTCTTCTGTTCACTATCAGAGTGCTGCCTCAGTCAGTAGGACTCCAATCGTTCCCAAACAAGGTTAGAAAAACCAAGAGAAATCTTCCTTGAATTCTTGAAGGATGTATTCTAGACAGTATCCCTGTTGTGCTTCCTGGAGGCCAGCTCCATTCCAACTGTCCTGCCTGGAACCACTTCAAGTAATCGTAAACCAACATTCTACAATGCTGGCATTCCAAGTCAGCTTAAAGCTATAACAAAAACCATGAGTGACCTACACAAATGACCCCTTGTTAATATCCTATTTTTTTCTACTTAATGATAAATGTGTAGTTTTCAGTGTTGTTGGAACAGGAAAGTCCTCTGCATGGCTGAATATGCGTACCCCTGCCTTGAGTGCCCAACTCTACTGTTGTCTGGATACCTATTGCTGACTTTTTGTCATAGATAAACATGGATCATGCTTGTGCACCATGACATAGGCCTGCCTTAGAGATTGCGGTCTTGTTAGCCTGGGAGGGGTGCCCAAAGCGCTACCCTCATAGAGATAGAAGGCTACCGTCTTCACCAGGAGTTAAGCGGCACAAGCACGGTGATGGGAGCATACTGTGCATTGATCAGTAGTAGTGAACAGGACATTTTTACCCTATGTCACTGAAGAGAGGCCCACAGGCTCACTCACCTTTTTATTTTATTTTTTTTAAATTTTTATTTATAAAGCGCCCGAATCACCCCCAAAGGGGTATCTCCGCACTGTGGAGGAGCTGCAGTAGGCCGGAGAGAAAGAAAGGATTAGAACAGTGTAGCTTTGAGGAGCCTTCTGAATTGAAGGTGATCAGGGCATTGCCGAAGATGAATGGGGAGTTGATTCCAATAAAAGGGGGCTAGGTGACAGACAGCTTTCCCACCCGAGCGTGATTTTTTGAAACACGGTACAAGGAGTAAAGATTTAGCTCCTGAACGTAAGGGTCTGGGTGGCAGGTATTGATTGAATTTTCCTGCAAGATAGCCAGGACCTGTGCCGTTTAGTGCTTTATGCACAATGCAGCATATCTTAAATTTGATCAGTTTGCGTACTGGAAGCCAGTGAAGCTGTTGTAGAAGAGGGAGAGAGGCAGTTCTGGCGGGGGCATTCGAGACAAGGCGGGCTGCGGTGTTTTGGACTACTTGGAGTCTACTCAACGAGGACTCACTTGCTGAGATCAGAAGGGCATTGCAGTAGTCCAGGCGGCTCAACACCAGTGCCTGAATGAGAGTTTTCCATGTGGTCAAAGGAAGGAAGGAGAATACCCTCCGTAGAAGGCTTAGCACATGGAAGCAAGAGCCAACGGTGGCTGCAATGGGCTCCTTCATTGTCAGTGTCTGGTCCAAGCGTATGCCAAGGTTCTTGAACACAGTCTTGGGAACCGGGGTGGCGCCTAGATCATCTGGCCACCATTCTGGGGACCACAGTAAAGGTGCGTCTCCAAACAGCATAATCTCGGTTTTCCCAGCATTAAGCTGAAGGAAATTATTCCTCATCCAGCTAGCGATAGCGATCATGCCTTCCGAGAAGGTGGACTGGGCATTGGGAGTGTGTTTGTCAACTAAAAGTAGTAGCTGAGTGTCATCAGCATATGAAATTGGTGTAAAGCCCAGCTTTCTAAGTAATCCAGCTAATGGAGCAACGTAAATGTTGAATAAGGTGGGACTGAGGCAGGAGCCCCGAGGTACTCCCTTAGGGGCAGATTTACAAGCCCCTTGCGACACTTTTACGCCGCCATTGCGTCACTTTTGTGACGCAGCGGCGGCGTAAACCATGCGCCACGTTGCGACTTATTTACAACGTGACGCATCTAGGCAGATGCGTCACGTCGTAAAGCACTGCGCCACATGAAACCTGCGTCAGGTTTCATGTGGGCGTTCCGTCGCAGTGTGGGCGTTCCGTCGGAGGAAAGTCTCGGAAAAGTGACTCAGTGAAATCTACAAGATTTCACTCAGTCACTTTTCCGACACCACTGCGTCAATATCTTGCGCCTGCTTGAAGCAGGCGTAAGGCGTGACGCAGCATGTTGGAGATAGGTCGGGTTGGAACAGTGCTGGAGTTGCGTCGCGCCTGCGACACGACTCTCGCACTGCGCCAACCTTACGCCGGCAGATACGTCACGCATCTGCCTATCCGTGCGCCAGGGCACGCTGCATTGTAAATGCGGCGCATCCATGGTGACGCATCTTTCTTGGCGCATCCCTGCTGATTTGCAGGGATGCGCCAGAAGTTGTAAATCTGCCCCTTAGTCAGTCCCATGGTCTGCGAATGAAAGGGGCCCAGATTAATAGTCTGAGTTCGGAGGGAGAGAAAGCTCGACATCCACTGAAAGGCTTGTCTTTGGATTCCAATTTCTTTAAGTCTCCTAAGGAGAATCTGGTGAGAGACAGTGTCGAAGGCTGCCGACAGATCCAGCAGCACTAATAGTACTGCTTGTCCGTTGTCCAGGGACTGCCTAATGTTGTCAGTAACAGCAATCAATGCTGACTCGGTACTGTACATTGGCCTAAATCAAGTCTGAGATGGGTCAAGGCATCCCATGGATTCGACATGATCAGATAGATGTTTGTTGATATGTTTTTCCAATATCTTACTCAGGAGAGGTAAAAGGGAAATTGGACGATAGTTGGATAGGTCCTCCATGGGAGCATTGATATTCTTACGGATGGGAATTATTTGTGCTGCTTTCCATTCAGCGGGAAGTTGGCCCTCTCTCATCGAGAGATTGAGGATAGAGCAAATTGTGGGGGATAACTGTTTGGAGAGCAACGAGGAAATTTTGGCTGGAATAATATCCAAAGGGAAGCCTAATTTGACTGTATTCAACAGTGACTCCACGTCACCAACTGTGAGAGGAGGGAAGTTTTCCAATGTGTGCACATTAGTCGGGGCTGGAGGGCAGCAGGATGCAAAATCATTCTGTTGGTTCCAGACTGTGGTGATTTTTTCGTAGATCAGCTCAATTTTCTGTGCAAGATGAATAGCTATTTTATCACAGAGTGCTTGAGAGGGAGCTGCCTCATTATTACAGGCCTTCGGGTTTGTGAAGGAATTAAGAATTTGGTACAAGACTTTGGGGGCACTCCCTGTCTGGTTGAGTTGTAGTGAGATATGGGCTCTGCATGCAGTTTTTATGTTATTATGGTATTTAGCCAGAGCGATCTTATATCTCTCTTTGTCCTGTGCATCATGGAATGGCGCCAGCGCCTTTTCAGATTTTTACAAAGACGTTTTTCCGTCCGTAGGTTTGAAGAAAACCACGCTGTATGGGGACGCCTAGCCACACTAGCGCACTGTTTCAATGAGGCCAGCTGATCTATAGCAGTTTTTACTGTGAAATTATAGCAAGTCAAGCATTTCTCAACATTATCTGATTCAAGGTTCCAGAGTGCCGGGATTGGATCCTGGAATTGATCTGGAGTGATTTTATGCCACTGTCTACGTAGGCTTTTGAGGGCCAAAGGGGGGGCGTCGAATACCCTGGGACCCCTGATTTGAAAGTCGATTAACGAATGGTCAGTCCATGTAAGTGGACAAGGGGCTTCACAGAGAATACTGGAAGAATTGGTCAAAATAAGATCTAGCATGTGTCCTGCTGAATGTGTGGGACCGTCGTTGATCTTGCCTAGTCCTAGAGTAGCTAGATCTGCCGGGAGCGTAGAGTCACCCTGATTGGCAGTGCTCTCACTGTGTACATTGAAGTCCCCTAATAGCAGGAAGTGTTTAGTAGAGATGATGTGAGGGGCAATTGATTCCATTAGTTGGGGCACGAAATCCAGGAGGGGGCCTGGGGGCCGATATACGAGGGCACCTTTCCAGCTATGATGGGGTAGCAAATCAATTCTAAAGACTAAAATTTCAATTTTATCATTGCAGCGTTGCTCGAGTATAGATACTTTGATGGTGTCTTTATGGATGATGGCTATACCTCCACCCACCTTAGGTTGTCTATCCAACCTTTGAATACGGTAGCCATCCAGGAGTGCCACTGCAATAGCGGGGAGCAGGCTGGGTTTAAGCCAGGTGTCAGTCAAGAATCCAATATCAGGATTCTTGGAGGCAAGTAGATCCCAAATTTCAACAGCATGCTTGGGCAGAGATCTGACATTGCTCAAAAAGCCGTTCCAGCCTTGAGCAGATTTGCCCGTATAATTTCTTGGTGAAGTCAGGGAATGAGTAGCAACATTGGGGTTGTGTTTACCCTTGCCTGGGTCAGATAGCAGAGGACCTATGTGCTTCTGTTTCAGCTCCAGAATTTGAAATTGGCAGGACCTGCACGTCAAGGGTCCCTCCATAACAGGGAAAGCCCTGGGAGTGTCATATGGATGGTTAGTGCATTTAGCAAAACTGCCCCATCTAATATCGAGGAGTTCCAGGCTTGTGTAAGAATATTTCTGCCTGATTCCTAAATCGGATATGAAACATGCAGGGGTCCTGGCTCCTGGTGACGGCTTGGCTCAGACGGGCTTGCCAGTGGCGTGTCTGCTGCGTGCGTCCCCTGCGCGTTGTGTCAGGCATGGTTTTAAATCGTTAAGGAGAGTAGCTAGACTGCTAACCTCACAACTCAGCCCGGAATTGAGGGAAGATTGTGTATTTTGTCTCCCTCCACACAAACGGGGAACCCGCGGTGGACCGGGGAGAAATGCAGTGAAATGCGACCAGAAACAGTGAGTGATTTAAAATAAGATGCCAAAGAAGGTTTCGCCTGCACAGTGCTTGTGCTCTGCTTGTGAAATCTATTGTTTTCAATATATCTTAAAAGGGACTTACATACCGCCTTCACTTTTTAATGGTCCATATGCTTGCCAGTTTACTGTCCTCCATTTCTATTGGTTGTCGCCTGTTCTCCCTTCTGTGTCTTTCTTATCAGTTTCCCATGGCCTAACTACTCATTTCCATTTGAGTTGGTGGTTCGAAAATGTTTTCGTTTGGATAACGCTGCATACCGTTTACTGTTTACATTTTAACTTTCCCTCTGAACACCTAATATTTCTATATTTTACTAGTAAACAGGCAGTCACAATTGCAGTTACCTTGCAGTTAAAAGGGGGTTGATGTAAATGGTGCAGCAAGTGCAGTGGCACCGGGGTCAAAAGATCTCTGGACCCCACGAAACACAGATTATTGCTAAATTTTACTTCTAAACAGGCAGTCACAAGTGCAGTTATCTAGCAGGCACTAGGGTCATGATTACAATGGTGCAGCACGTGCAGTGATACCCGGACCAAAATCTCTAGGCACCCCAATAAACACCTAATATTGCTATATTTTACTACTAAACAGGTAGTCACAAGTGCAGTTCTCTTGCAGGCAATAGTGTCATGTTTTGAATGGTGCAGCAGGTGCAGTGGCACCAGGAACAAAAGTTGTCATAACTCCTCCAAATACCAAAATATTGCTATATTTTACTACTAACAAAACAAAACATAACTCCTCCAAATACCAAAATATTGCTATATTTTACTACTAAACAGGCAGTCACAAATGCAGTTACCTTGCAGTCACTAGGGTCATGATTTGAATGGTGCAGCAAATCAGTGGCACCTGGGTCAAAAGCTCTAGGGACCCCACTAAACACAGATTATTGCTAAATTTTACTACTAAACAGACAGTCACAAGTGGAGTTGTCTAGCAGGCAATAGGGTCATGAATACCATGGTGCAGCAGGTGCAGTGACACCGGGAACAAAAGCTCCAGGCACACCATTAAACACCTAATATTGCTATATTTTGCTCCTTAACAGGCACTCATAAGTGCAGTTACCTTGCAGGCAGTAGGGTCATGATTGAAATGGTGCAGTGGCACCAGGGCCAAAAGTTGTCATAACTGCTCTAAACCCCAAATATTGCCATATTTTACTACTAAACAGATAGTCTCTAATGCAATTATCTCACAGGCACTGGGGCATGATTTGAATGGAGCAGCAGGTGCAGTGGCACTGGGCCCAAAAGTTGTCAGAACTCCTCTGAACACCAAATATTGCTATTTTATACTAATAAACAGGCAGTCAAAAGTGCAGTTACCTTGCAGGCACTAGCGTCATGATTTCTATTGGTGCAGCAGGTGTAGAAATACTGGGGCCCAAAGCTCTAGGAACCCATCTAAACACCTAATATTGCTATATTTTACTACTAAACAGGCAGTCACAATTGCAGTTACCTTGCAGTTAAAATGGGCTTGATTTAAATGGTGCAGCAGGTGCAGTGGCCCCTGGGGCCCAAAGCTCTAGGAACCCCTCTAAACACCAAATATTGCTATATTTTACTACTTAACAGGCAGTCACAAGTGCAGTTATCGTGCAGGCAACAGTGTCATGTTTAGAATGGTGCAGCAGGTGCAGTGGCACCAAGCCCCAAAGGTGTCAAAACTCCTCTAAACACCTAATGAAGCCATATTTTACTACTAAACAGGCAGTCACAATTGCAGTTACCTTGCAGTTCAAAGGACTATGATTTGAATGGTGCAGCAGGTGCAGAGGCACTGGGGCCAAAAGCTCTAGGGACCCCACTAAACACAGATTATTGCTAAATTTTACTACTAACCAGACAGTCACAAGTGCAGTTATCTAGCAGGCACTAGGTTCATGATTAGAATGATGCAGCAGGAGCAGTGGCACCAGGGCCAAAAGTTGTCAGCACTCCTCTAAACACCAAATAGTCACAAGTGCGGTTGCCTTAGTGGCACTAGGGTCATGATTTCAATGGTGCAGCAGGAGCGGTTTTACCGGGGCGCAAAGCTCTAGGCACACCAGTAAATACCTAATATTTCTATATTTTACTACTAAACAGGCAGTCACAAGTGCCGTTACCTTGCAGGCAATAGGGTCATGATTGAAATGGTGCAGCAGGTGCAGTGGTACTGGGGTCAAAAATTGTCATAACTTCTTTATACACCAAATATTACTAGATTTTACTAGTAAATAGGTAGTCACAAATGCAGTTGTACTGCAAGCACTAGGGCCATGATTTGAATGGTAGAGAAGGTGCAGTGGCACCAGGTGCAAAAGTGAGAACTAGTCTAAAAACCTATTATTGCTATATTTTAATACTAACCAGGCAGTCACAACTGAAGTTACCTTGCAGTTAAAAGGGGCTTGATTTAAATGGTACAGCAGATGCAGTGACACCGAGGCCAAAAGCTCTAGGGACCCACCTAAACACAGATTATCCCTAAATTTTACTACTAAACAGACAGTCACAAGTGCAGACTAGCAGGCACTAGAGTCAGAATTACACAATGGTGCAGCAGGTGCAATAACACCGGAACCAAAAGTTGTCAGAGCTCCTCTAAACACCAAATATTGCTATATTTAACTACTAAACAGGCAATTACAAGTGCAGTTACCTTACAGGTACTTGGCTCATGATTTCAATGGTGCAGCAGGTGCAGTTACACTGGGGCCCAAAGCTCTAAGAACCCCTCTAAGCACCAACTATTGCTATATTTTACTACTAAACAGGTAGTCACAAGTGCAGTTATCTTGCAGGCAAAATGGTCATATTTTGAATGGTGCAGCAGATGCAGTGGTACCAGGCTCAAAATTTGTCAAAACTCCTCTAAACACCTAATATCGCTATATTTTACTACTAAACAGGCAGTCTCAATTGCAGTTACCTTGCAGTTAAAAGGGGCATGATATGAATGGTTCAGCAGGTGCAGAGGTACCGGGGCCAAAAGCTCTAGGGACCCCACTAAACACATATTATTGCTAAATCTTACCACTAAACACACAGTCACAAGTTCAATTATGTAGTAGGCACTAGGGTCATGTTTTGAATGCTGCAGCGGCACCAGGCCCAAAAATTGTCAAAACTCCTCTAAACACCTAATATTGGTATATTTTACTACTAAACAGGCAGTCACAATTGCAGTTGCCTTTCAGTTAAAAGGGGGCTTGCTTTAAATGGTGCAGCAGGTGCAGTGGCAAAGGGGCTAAAAGCTCTGAGGGCCCCACTAAACACACATTATTGCAAAAAGTTACTACTAAACAGACAGTCACAAGTGCAGTTATCTAGCCTGCATTAGGGTCATGATTACAATGGTGCAGAAGGTGCAGTGGAACCGGGGCCAAATGTCATAACTCCTCTAAACACCAAATGTTGCTATATTTTAATAATAATCAGGCAGTCATAAGTGCAGTTATCTAGCAGGCACTAGGGCCATGCTTTAAATAGTTCAAAAAGAACAATTAATGGACAGAATGCTGAATAATGTCATGCATTCATCCCAGTACAGAGATCTGGGCCTAAATCCATCGTTTTTTTGCTACCCATGCCATTCCAGGTTAGACCCAGCCATATGCAAATCAGTCTTAACCCTGTTCCCCATGGGAACAGTCCAGCCCAAACTGTCAGGCCAGTCTTAACCCTGTTCCCCATGCTAACAGTCCAGGTCCTCCCTGGTCTGGTAACAAGCATCATAGGACCGGTTTCATGGTATTACCCCATATCAGCCAGGCTAGCTTGACTCCAATATCATGGATGTCACAGGACCCACGTCTAGGTATAACCGTCCCACTTGGAGTGACGAATGCAAAAAGAACAATTGTTGGACAGAATGCTGAACAATGTCATGCATTCACCCCAGTACAGATATCTGGGCCTAAATCCATTGTTTATTTGCTCCCCATGCTATTCCAGTTTAGACCAAGCAACAGGCAAATCAGTCTTGACCCTGTTCTCCATTGGAACAGTCCAGCCTGAATTGCCAGGCCAGGTCCTCCCTGGACTGGAATCAAGCATCCTAAGACCGGTTTTGGGGTATCACAACCTCATCAGCCAGGCTAGCTTGACTCCAGTTGCATGAAGAGGGGACCCACGTCTGGGCATACCAGTCCCACTCGGGGTGACAAATGCAAAAAGAAAAATTGATGGACAGAATGCTGAATAATGTCATGCATTCACCCCAGTACAGAGATCTGGGCCTAAATCCATTGTTTTTTTGCTCCCCATGCCATTCCAATTTACACCCAGCTATATGCAAATCAGTCTTGACCCATGGGAACAGTCCAGCCCAAACTGTCAGGCCAGGTCCTCACATGACTGGAATCAAGCATCACAGGACCGGTTTCAGAGTATCACCCCTCATCAGCCAGGCTAGCTTGACTCCAGTGGCATGGAGAGCACGGAACTCACTTCTGGGCATACCCGTCCCACTTGGAGTTACAAATGCAAAAAGAACAATTGGTGGACACAATGCTGAACAAAGTCATGCGTTCACCCCAGTACAGAGATCTGGACCTAAATTGATTGTTTCGGTCGGGCTAGACTGTTCCAATGAAGAACAGGGTCAAGACTGATTTGCATATGGCTGGGCCCAAACTAGGGTGACGTGATGAGCAAAAGAATGATGGATTAAACCCAGATCTTTGTGACTGGGGTGAATGTTTGCATTGTTCAGCATTTTGTCCATCTTTTGTTCCTTTTGCTATTGTCGCCCTAAGTGCGAAGGGTATGCCCAGACGTGGGTCCCATGCTCACTGTGTCACTGGAGTCAAGCTAGACTGGCTGATGAGTGGCGATGCCCCGAAACGTGTCCCAGCATGCTTGTTTCCTTTCCAGGGCTGGACTGTTCCCATGAGGAACAGGTTCAATACTGATTTGCATATGGCTGGGTCCAAACTGGGATGGCGTGGTGAGCAAAGAAGGATGGAGTAAACCCAGATCTTTGTGACTAGGGGTGAATGTTTGCATTGTTAAGCATTCCGTCCATCATTTGTCCCTTTTGCTTTCGTTGCCCTAAGTGGGTAGGGTATGCCCAGACGTGGGTCCCATGCTCACTGCGTCACCGGATTCAAGCTAGCCTGGTTGATGAGGGGTGATACCCCAAAACCAGTCTCATGATGCTTGTTTCCGGTCCAGGGAAGATCTGGCGTGGCAGTTCGGGCTGGACTGTTCCTATGAGAAACACGGTAAAGACTGACTTGCATATGGTTGGGTCCAACCTGGGGTGGCGTGGTGAGCAACAGAACGATGGAGTAAACCAGATCTTTGTGACTGGGGGTGAATGTTTGCATTATTCAGCATTCCGTCCATCATTTGTCCCTTTTGCTTTTGTTGCACTAAGTGGGAAGGGTATGCCCAGGCATGGGTCCCGTGCTCACTGAGTCACTGGATTAAAGCTGGCCAGGCTGTTCAGGTGGTGATGACCCGAACCGACCCCAGGATGCTTGTTTCTGGTCCAGGGAAGACCTGGATTGGCAGTTCGTGCTGGACTATTCCCATGAGGAACAGAGTCAAACCTGATTTGCATATTGCTGGGTCCAAACTGGGGTGGTGTGGTGAGCAAAAGAACAATGGATTAAACCCAGATCTTTGTGACTGGGGATGAATGTTTGCATTGTTCAGCATTCTGTCAATCATTTGTTCCTTTTGCTTTTATTGCCCTAAGTGGGAAGGGTATGCCCAGACGTGGGTCCCGTGTTCACTGTGTCACTGGATTCAAGCAAGCCTGGCTGATATGGGGTGATGCCCTGAAACCGGTCCCATGATGCTTGTTTCCGATCCAAGGAGGACCTTGGGTTGGCAGTTCGGGCTGGACTGTTCCCATGAGGAACAGGGTCAAGACTGATTTCCATATGGCTTGGTCCAACGGGCGTGATGTGATGAGCAAAAGAACGATGGAATAAACCCAAATCCTTGTGACTGGGGGTGAATGTTTGCATTGCTCAGTATTCCATATATCATTTGTTACTTTTGCTTTTGTTGCCCTAAGTGGGAAGTGTATAGCCAAACATGGGTCCCGTGCCCACTGCCTCACTGGATTGAAGCTACCCTGGTTGATATGGGGTGATGCCCCGTAACCAGTCCAAGGATGCTTGTTTCCGATCCAGAGAGGACCTGGCTTGGCAGTTTGGGCTAGACTGTTCACATGAGGAACAGGGTCAAGACTAATTTGCATATGGCTGGGTCCAAACTGGGGTGGCGTGGTGAGCAAAACAACCATGGATTAAATCCAGATCTTTGTGACTGGGGGTGAATGTTTGCATTGTTCAGCATTCTGTCCATCATTTGTTCTTTTTGTTTTTGTCACCATAAGTGGGAAGGGTATTGCCAGACGTGGGTCCCATGCTCACTGTGTCACTGGATTCAAGCTAGCCTGGCTGATAAGAGGTGATGCCCCGAAACTGGTCCCGGGATGCTTGTTTCCGGTCCAGGGAGGACCTGGCTTGGCAGTTCAGGCTGGACTGTTCCCATGAGGAATAGGGTCAAGAATGATTTGCATACGGCTTGGTCCAAACTGCGGTGGCGTGGTGACCAAAAGAACAATGGAGTAAACCCCGATCTTTATGAATAGGCATGAATGTTTGGATTGTCAGCATTCCGTTCATCATTTATTTTTTCTTTTGTTGCCCTAAGTGGGGTATGCCGAGACCTGGGTCCCGTGCTCTCTGCGTCGCTGGATTCAAGTTAGCCTGGCTGATGAGGGGTGATGCACCGTAACCAGTTCCAGGGTGCTTGTTTCCAGTCCCGAGTGGACGTGGCTTGTCAGTTTGGGCTGACTGTTCCCATGAGGAACAGGGTCAAGACTGATTTGCATATTGCTGAGTCCAAACTGGGTTGGTGTGGTGAGCAAACGAACAATGGATTAAACCCAGATCTTTGTGACTGGGGGTGAATGTTTGCATTATTCAGCATTCCGTCCATCATTTGTCCCTTCTGCTTTTGTTGCCCTAAGTGGGAAGGGTATGCCCATGCGTCGGTCCCGTGCTCACCGAGTCACTGGATTAAAGCTATCCAGGCTTTTGAGGGGTGATGATGCAAACCGTCCCCAGAATACTTGTTTCCGGTCCAAGCAAGACCTGGCTTGGCAGTTTGGGCTGGACTATTCCCATGAGGAACAGGGTCAAGACTGATTTGCATATGGCTGGGTCCAAACTGGGGGGCCGTATCAAGCAAAAGAACCATGGAGTAAATCAAATCTTTGTGACTGGGGGTGAATGTTTGCATTGCTCAGCATTCCGTCCATCATTTGTCCCTTTTGCTTTTGTCGCCCATAGTGAGAAAGGGTATGCCCAGACGTGGGTTCCGTGCTCACTGCGTCACTGTACTCAAGCTAGCCTGGCTGATGAGGGGTGATGCCCTGAAACCGGTCCCAGGATGCTTGTTTCCGGTCCAGGGAGGACCTGGCTTGGCAGTTCGGGCTGGACTAATCCCATGAGGAACAGGGTCAAGACTGATTTGCATATGGCTTGGTCCAAACTGGGGTGAGGTGATGAGCAAAGGAACGATGGATTAAATCCAGATCTTTGTGACTGGGGGTGAATGTTTGCATTGTTGAGCTTTCTGTCCATCATTTGTTCATTTTGTTTTTGTTGCCTTAAGTGTGAAGGGTATGCCCAGACGTGGGTCCCATGCTCACTGTGTCACTGGATTCAACTAGCCTGGCTGATGATGGGTAATGCCCCGTAACCACGCCCAGGATGCTTGTTTCCGGTCCAGGGGGGACATGGGGTGGCAGTTCGGGTTGGACTGTTCCTATGAGGAACAAGGTCAAGAATGATTTGCATACAGCTTTTTCCAAACTGGGGTGGCGTGGTGAGCAAAAGAACGATGGAGTAAGCCAGATCTTTGTGACTTGGGGTGAATGTTTGCATTGTTTAGCATTCCGTCCATCATTTGTCCCTTTTGCTTTTGTCGCCCATAGTGAGAAAGGGTATGCCCAGACGTGGGTTCCGTGCTCACTGCGTCACTGGATTCAAACTAGCCTGGCTGATGAGGGGTGATGCCCTGAAACCGGTCCCAGGGTGCTTGTTTCCGGTCCAGGGGGGACCTGGCTTGGCAGTTCGGGCTGGACTAATCCCATGAGGAACAGGGTCAAGACTGATTTGCATATGGCTGGGTCAAAACTGGGGTGACGTGATGAGCAAAAGAACGATGGATTAAACCCAGATCTTTGTGATTCGTGGTGAATGTTTGCATTGCTCAGCATTCCGTCCATCATTTGTTACTTTTGCTTTTGTTGCCCTAAGTGGGAAGGGTATGGCCAAACGTGGGTCCCGTGCTGACTGCATCACTGCCTTCAAGCTATCCTGGCTGATGAGGGGTGATGCCCCATAACCAGTCCCAGGATGCTTGTTTCTGGTCCCCAGTGGACCTGGCTTGGCAGTTTGGGCTGGACTGTTCCCATGAGGAACAGGGTCAAGACTGACTTGCATATGAATGGGTCAAAACTAGGCTGGTGTGGTGAGCAAAAGAACAATGGATTAAACCAAGATCTTTGTGACTGGGGGAGAATGTTTGCATTGTGAAGCATTCCGTCCATCATTTGTTACTTTTGCTTTCGTTGCCCTAAGTGAGAAGGGTATGCCCAGAAGTGAGTACCGTGCTCACAGTGTCACTGGATTCAAGCTAGCCTGGCTGATGAGGGGTGATGCCCCAAAACCAGTCCCGGGATGCTTGTTTCCGGTCCAGCGAGGACCTGGCTTGGCTGTTCAGGCGGGACTGTTCCCATGAGGAACAGGGTCAAGAATGATTTGCATATGGCTAGGTCCAAACTGTGGGTGCGTGGTGACCAAAAGAACAATGGAGTAAACCCAGATCTTTATGATTAGGCATGAATGTTTTGATTGTTCAGCATTCCGTTCATCACTTGTTCTTTTTGCTTTTGTTGCCCTAAGTGGGAAGGGTATGTCCAGACATGGGTCCCGTGCTCACTGCTTCACTGGATTCAAGCTAGCCTGGCTGATGATGGATGATGCCCCGTAACCACTCCCAGGATGCTTGTTTCCGGTCCCAAGTGGACGTGGCTTGGCAGTTTAGGCTGACTGTTCCCATGAGGAACAGGGTCAAGACTGATTTGCATATGGCTGGGTCTAAACTGGGGTGACGTGATGAGCAAAAGAACAATAGATTAAACCCAGATCTTTGTGACTGGGGGTAAATGTTTGCATTGTTCAGCATTTCGTCCATCCTTTGTTCCTTTTGCTTTTGTCGCCCTAAGTGGGAAGGGTATGTCCAGACATGGGTCCCGTGCTCACTGCGTCACTGGATTTAAGCTAGCCTGGCTGATCAGGGGTGAAACCCCAAAACCAGTCCCAGGATGCTGGTTATCAGTTCTGGGAGGACCTGGCATGGGATTTCGGGCTGGACTGTCCCTATGAGGAACAGGGTCAAGAATGATTTGCATATGGCTTGGTCCAAACTGGGGTGGCGTGGTGAGCAAAAGAACAATGGAGTAAACCAGATCTTTGAGACTGGGGGTGAATATTTGCATTGTTCAGCATTCCGTCCATCATTTGTCCCTTTTGCTTTTGTTGCCCTAAGTGGGAAGAGTATGCCCATGCGTCGGTTCCGTGCTCACTGAGTCACTGGATTAAAGCTAGCCAGGCTTTTGAGGGGTGATGATGCAAACCGTCCCCAGAATGCTTGTTTCCGGTCCAAGCAAGACCTGGCTTGGCAGTTTGGGCTGGACTATTCCAATGAGGAACAGGGTCAAGACTGATTTGCGTATTACTGAGTCGAAACTGGGGTGGTGTGGTGAGCAAAAGAACAATGGATTAAACCCAGATCTTTGTTACTGGGGATGAATATTTGCATTGTTCAACATTCTGTCCATCATTTGTTCCTTTTGCTTTTGTCGCCCTAAATGGGAAGGGTATGTCCAAATGTGGGTCCCGTGCTCACTGTGTCACTGGATTCAAGCTAGCCTGGATGAGGAGGGGTGATGCCCCGAAACCGGTCCCAGTATGCTTGTTTCCGGTCCAGCCAGGACCTGGTTTGGCAGTTCGGGCTGGACTGTTCCCATGAGGAACAGGGTCAAGACTGATTTGCATATGGCTGGGTCCAAACTTGGGTGGCGTGGTGAGCAAAACAACCATGGATTAAATCCATATCTTTGTGACTAGGGGTTAATGTTTGCATTGTTCCGCATTCTGTCAATTATTTGTTGTTTTTGTAGCCATAAATGGCTAGGGTATGCCCAGATGTGAGTACCGTGCTCACTGCATCACTGGATTCAAGCTAGCCTGGCTGATGAGGGGTGATGCCCCAAAACCAGTCCCAGGATGCTTGTTTCCTGTCCAGGGAGGACCTGGCTCGGCAGTTCGGACTGGACTGTTCCTATGAGGAACAGGGTCAAGACTGACTTGCATATGGCTGGGTCCAAACTGGGGTGGCGTGGTGAGTAAAAAAACGATGGATTAAATCCATATCTTTGTGACTGGGGGTGAATGATTGCATTGTTCAGCATTCCGTCCATCATTTGTACCTTTTGCTTTTGTTGCCCTAATTGGGAAGGGTATGCACAGGCGTGGGTCCCGTGCTCACTGAGTCACTGGATTAAAGTTAGCCAGGCTGTTGAGGTGTGATGACCAGAACAGGCCCCAGGATGCTTGTTTCCAGTCCAGGGAAGTCCTGGCTTGGCAGTTCGGGATGGACTATTCCCATGAGGAACAGGGTCAAGACTGATATGTGTATTGCTGGATCCAAACTGGGGTGGTATTGTGAGCAAAAGAACAATGGATTAAACCCAGATCTTTGTGACTGGGGGTGAATGTTTGCATTGTTCAGCATTCCGTCCATCATTTGTCCCTTTTGCTTTTGTTGCCCTAAGTGGGAAGGGTATGCCCATGCGTGGGTCTCGTGCTCACTGCGTCACTAGATTTAAGCTAGCCTGGCTGATCAGGGGTGATACCACAAAACCAGTCCCAGGATGCTGGTTATCAGTCCAAGGAGGACCTGGCTTGGCAGTTCGGGCTGGACTGTTCCTATGAGGAACAGGGTCAAGAATGATTTGCATATGGCTTGGTCCAAACTGGGGTGGCGTGGTGAGCAAAAGAACGATGGAGTAAACTAGATCTTTGTGACTGGGGTGAATATTTGCATTGTTCAGCATTCTGTCAATCATTTGTTCCTTTTTTCGCCCTAAATGGGAAGGTTATGCCCAAACGTGGGTTCCGTGCTCACTGTGTCACTGGATTCAAGCTAGCCTGGCTGATGAGGGGTGATGCCAAGAAACCGATCCCAGGATGCTTGTTTCCGGTCCAGCGAGGACATGGTTTGGCAGTTCAGGCTGGACGGTTCCCATGAGGAACAGGGTCAGGAATGATTTGCATATGACTGGGTCCAAACTGGGGTGCTGTGTTGAGCAAAAGAACCATGGAGTAAACCCAGATCTTTGTGACTGGGGGTGAATGTTTGCATTGCTCTGCATTCCGTCCATCATTTGTTACTTTTGCTTTGGTTGCCCTAAGTGGGAAGGGAATGGCCAAACATGGGTCCCGTGCTCACTGCCTCACTGGATACAAGCTAGCCTGGCTGATGAGGGGTGGTGCCCCGTAACCAGTCCCAGGATGCCTGTTTCCGGTCCAGAGAGGGCCTGGCTTGTCAGTTTGAACTAGACTATTCAAATGAGGAACAGGGTCAAGGCTGATTTGCATACAGCTTTTTCCAAACTGGGGTGGCGTGGTGAGCAAAAGAACAATGGATTAAACCCAGATCTTTGTGACTGGGGGTGAATGTTTGCATTGTTGAGCTTTCTGTCCATCATTTGTTCTTTTTGTTTTTGTCGCCTTAAGTGTGAAGGGTATGCCCAGACGTGGGTCCCATGCTCACTGCGTCACTGGATTCAACTAGCCTGGCTGATGATGGGTAATGCCCCGTAACCACTCCCAGGATGCTTGTTTCCGGTCCAGGGGGGACCTGGCTTGGCAGTTCGGGCTGGACTAATCCCATGAGGAACAGGGTCAAGACTGATTTGCATATGGGTGGGTCAAAACTGGGGTGACGTGATGAGCAAAAGAACGATGGATTAAACCCAGATCTTTGTGACTCGTGGTGAATGTTTGCATTGCTCAGCATTCTGTCCATCATTTGTTACTTTTGCTTTTGTTGCCCTAAGTGGGAAGGGTATGGCCAAACGTGGGTCCCGTGCTGACTGCGTCACTGCATTCAAGCTATCCTGGCTGATGAGGGGTGATGCCCCTTAACCAGTCCCAGGATGCTTGTTTCCGGTCCCCAGTGGCCCTGGCTTGGCAGTTTGGGCTGGACTGTTCCCATGAGGGACAGGGTCAAAACTGACTTGCATAGGAATGGGTCAAAACTAGGCTGGTGTGGTGAGCAAAAGAACAATAGATTAAACCCAGATCTTTGTGACTCGTGGTGAATGTTTGCATTGCTCAGCATTCCGTCCATCATTTGTTACTTTTGCTTTCGTTGCCCTAAGTGAGAAGGGTATGCCCAGAAGTGAGTACCGTGCTCACAGTGTCACTGGATTCAAGCTAGCCTGGCTGATGAGGGGTGATGCCCCAAAACCAGTCCCAGGATGCTTGTTTCCGGTCCAGCAAGGACCTGGCTTGGCAGTTCAGGCGGGACTGTTCCCATGAGGAACAGGGTCAAGAATAATTTGTATATGGCTAGGTCCAAACTGGGGGTGCGTGGTGACCAAAAGAACAATGGAGTAAACCCAGATCTTTATGATTAGCCATGAATGTTTTAATTGTTCAGCATTCCGTTCATCACTTGTTCTTTTTGCTTTTGTTGCCGTAAGTGGGAAGGGTATGTCCAGACATGGGTCCCGTGCGCACTGCGCCACTGGATTCAAGCTAGCCTGGCTGATGATGGATGATGCCCCGTAACTAAGGGTGGGCGGAATTTGCGTAGTCGTGTTACGCAAAGCTCCGCGAAATTGCTAAAAATTTCTGCGAGCACGCGGAGATTCCGCGAAATCGCGGAATTGCTGGTCCCGTCCGTTCGCGATGTGTTTTTGCGTGCTCGCGGGGAAATATATCGTTAACTTGCCCATGCGGTCGCTAACGGGCGCGGCCATCTTGTTTTCACTTGTCCCGCCCGCTCGCGATGGTATTTCCTGTTCCGGGTCGTGTATTGCATGCTCCCGCCCGCTCGCGATGCTTATTTCCAGTTCCGGGTCGCGTATTGCATGCTCCCGCCCGTTCGCGATAAGGGTTTCCTGTTCGGGAACACGCATTACGTGTTCGCGACGCTTTTGCGTGCTCGGGGGAAATATCGCGCGAACTTGCCCATGCGGTCGCAATGGGCGCGGCCATCTTGTTTTTCAGTCTATTGCTATGGTTCTGGGCCTGCTTTTCAATCCTCCCTCTATCTTTTCAATCCTTTGTTTCTGTAAACTTTTTGGGTCTTTTTATTTATTATCTATCTCTCTATTTTCCTGATTCTATATTTTGAGTTTTTTCTACTTTTTGTGTGTTTTTAACTACTTTTTCACACTTTTTCTATTACCTGCTTTTTCATTTCTTTTACTTACTTTTTTGTAATTCCTACCTTTTCTTTTCCGTCCCCCGCCTACCCATAACCATGGCAAAGGGCCACAGCCACAGGGCTCGAAGTCGGAGCCAGAGCCGCGACCGCCTTCCTTGCGGAAGGCGGCGCCAAAGAGGGGTGCAGGCACGGGCCTTATTTAATGAGTCGGAGGTGGCCGCTCTGGTTTTTTTTGTTCATCGCCCCCTCCCCTTAATCCTGGCAGCAGGCGGCAGGCCTGGATCCGGGTACGGGCTCCGGGAGCGTCGGCAGCGGTGGGGCAAGGTGCGTCGGGCAGTGTTTCGCTGCTCTGGTGTCCGGCGCACCAATAATCAGCTGACGCACCAGTGGTCCGATATTCTGGAGCAGGACCTGCTGGACCTGCTAGGAGTGGAGGTCCCGGGGCTTGGTGAGTAGCTATTTAATATTACTACTTTGTGTTCTGCTCTGTGTTATATATTGCGAATATATTTTTTTTTCCGACCAGCAAGAATGCTGCTGCTTACATTGCAGGTAAATTACGTTTACAAATCTGTGATTGTTATGACACAGGCGCTCGGCGCTACTAATCTTACTTGTTTGCAACTTTGCGCTCGCTTGGCCTGATGATTATGTAAGAGTTTACTTTAGAGAACTTAAGTGATGTAATGCTAGAGAGAGTAGTCCTTCCTTTGTCCTCCTGCCACTAAGAAGGGATTGTGGTGGATTGATAGGTTTAGTTACTTATTAGTTGGTAATTTGTAAGTGGTGTGCGTGACGCATCCTCTGCCATGTCACGTGCTGCTGAGTGCTGCTTACCCCAGTCCTTCGCAGAACCTTTTGTAGTTTGTTTTCTGAGTGTTAATAGGCTTATATCATCACTAGCAGAACATCAGCAGCAACCAGCCAACAATTTGGTGTATGCAAAAATGTATGCATGTGTCCTCCATCTATGCATTTTTGAGGACTAAAATAAATGGAAATGCAGACTTACTGAACAATTGGCCCGCCTGGATTGGAATAGGTGGGCTAGGTCAGGTGGTAGTTAGGCTTGCTAGACGGTCCGTGAATCTCGCAATACTACCAGTCGATCAGATAGGTCAATTTTATTGCAATTGTTGTTACCAAAAAGTTTTTGGTGCGTATTTTAAAATATTTTATTTATTTCACACCAAACTTTAATTTTTGTCTCTTTCTTTATGAAATCTTACATGATCAGCAGCAAGGGGCACCCAGGGGCAAGAAGACGGGGTCGCAGGCGGTGGGCCACGAAGATCAACAAGATGCCTCCCAGGCACAGGACCACTCCTCTATCGAGGGCTCTGCTGCTGGCCCCAGTAAGTCCTCCAGTGGTTAATATTATTAATTAGATTTCCCAAACTTTTCCTGTACCTTATTTTTTCCGAACTATTATTTAGGTATCCTCCTAATTCGAATTTTGACAAAATCTTCTTTGCTCTATACTATCTGTTTCTAAATTCTTGTTATCCCTGCCTCTAACTGCATCTGCTATGACTCTCTGTACTACTACTATTAGTCTGTCTGTAGCTAAGCTTGCCCAGTTGCCCACTCTTTATTTAAAATATTTTAAATAAAACTCATATTCACCAATAGCTATAGCCATTGAGTCCAGTCCTTTGGGTTGTCCTCTTCTACTACTTCTAGTCTTCTTATTCTTGATGCTTTTCGACAATTCCCACCAAGAAAATGCCCAACCACATTTTAGAATTTTAGATAGGATAGGACATACTACTACTGTTGTAGGGATTCTGCACATACAGAACTTTGCACAAGAAAATAGGACGTTGGTGATGGGAGGTTGGACCTTCCTCACACCTCAATCACAAGCCACCACAATCCCCTGACCAACTAGTTATAGTGTCTCATTACTCCGAAACGCCCCCCAAAATACCCAATGAGTAGACAACCCAGACAACATAACACTCCCAACCTCTGTCGCGGAAGCAATGCACACCCTTTTGCTCACTCTCTCGTGTAAGTCCACACCAAATACCACCGAGTCTATGTAAGTTCAAAAGGTTTATTTTTATTTCCAACTGACAAGCTCTGTACGTTGTATAATGCAGCAGCAACAGCAAAATGCATAAGATTAAAACAATAAACATTGTTACACTTAGTTAGACTTACAAGTTACTTACAACTACAAGTCCATAGAAGCCAAAAGGCGAGATCATGATAACTGAACAGTGGTGGAAGAACCACCCTCCCCTTTGTAGGAATCTAGTTTATATAAAATTATAAATGGAGATGTGAGAATTCTGGGGAGCCCTCACCTTAGAAGAACCTAGTACTGGTTACATCATAAGGTCTGCAAAGCTCTGGTTCTTCGTATAAGGGAATCTTCCGTCTGTAATGAGAAAAATGGTGCGCGTTAGTATAGTGCAAGCATTTCTCAGTCGTGCCAAAAAGTGCAGTTTTTTTATGGATAAGCAATATGGACTAACACCAGAACTCCATAACAAAGTCGGTTGTTTTTCGACCTTGTACGCAGCGCTCAGACAGTAGCAGTATGAGCTCATGTGGGCTCAAAGGCGTCTTTCACAACAAGCTGCGAGGTAACTTGCGCAAAAATAAAAGACAGAGCTAAAATGGTTGCATGGCTCGGGGTAACTTAGCAAAGACTAGAATGACCCTAGGGACCATATAACACTACCAGTGTCTACTCTACTACCTCATTTATACTAGTGATGTATGTTGTATATGTATTATGTATGTATTAACTTTTTTTTCATTCTTGCTAGTCAAAAATAGGGGAGGTGTATATGGCATCTGAAAAATGTGTAATGTTTTTCTAGGCGTACTACCGACCACCAGTACCGGGGCCAGCGGTGAAGGTGACGCGGCCGCTGAGGGTGCAGGCGATGCGGCAGTTGGAGGAGCTGCAGGGGGTGAGCCAGCAGCAGTGGCGGGCGGTGGTAAGTTATATTCCTAATCCTTACTTATTGACATTACACTCGCTGCAAGGGTGTAATGTGTACTGTACTATTGAGACTTAAGTAAGAAGTTGTTGTGAACGGTTGAAGAAGACACCCTTTACTTAGCATTAGCAATAGCATTAGCGACGGGAGTGTACTCAGAGTAACCAATGGCCTCTTCTATCGGACTTCAACTCAGCTGTGAAATTTTTATGGAGAAGACAAAGTCTGATCAGATGACCTTGATGGATGGGTTGAACGAAAAGGGAAAGAAGGGTGGAAGGAGTAAGGACGGGCGAGATTTTATATTTATGACTGGCAGAGAAGGATACGTGGAATGCATGCATAGGTGTGTGATATGAATCAGATGCATGGGTGGTGGAATGCCTGAAACTACCACAAATGTTCGAGGCCGAGGTAGTGGGAGGATAGATACATACCACAAATGTTACGTACTGTGCTTGCTAGTGCTACTGTGCCACTATGTGTAGAATGAATTTGTCTGACTGCTTTGCTAAGAGTATATTTTACAATAGTCTTGTTTTTTCTTCTTGATATAGCGAGTGCGACTCCTTCCAAAGGTAAAGTGGACAGGAAAGAGTTGGCGGCCAAGGCCCGGCGCCGGAAGCTGGAGGCCATACAGGCCGAATACCAGCGGCTGGTTCTTCTGGAGGAGGAGGAGGCGGCGGCAGCAGCTGCAGCCTCCTCCAATGCCCCGGGCCCCAGACACCCCCCTAAAGTGTTACGGCGCCACCGCCTGTCAGCCGCCCGCCGCCACACAGCAAGAAGCACTGCTGCCCCCCCCCCTGTGGATGCAACTGCCGCGCGCTGAAGCACCGCGTGGCCCGCCTAGAGGAGCGCATCCGTGTCCTGGAGAGGCGAGCCCGCTGAGACCCCGTTTATTTATTGCCCCTTTTTTATAGCTTCTTTTGGTGGGTGGGAATCGGGCTTTGGGGTTTGGACTTTTGGACATTTGTTGGACTTTTTCGTTCCGGGACATGAACATTGGTTGGGGTTAGGGAGAGGGGTGGGTCAGGTGTTGTGTGATTTTTTTACATCGTTTATTTTTGTTAGGGTATTAAATTACATATTTAGACTTTATACGATGTGGTTAATGTTTTGTGGGTGGGGTTACTGTTTTACGTCACACGGTTTCCTTGCTGGTGCAGTGCCACAGCCAGTGTTTGATTTAAATAATTGGCTGAGTTACTAAGACACAGACAGATGCGGTACCCCTCACTGAGGGACTTGTCCTACTAGTACTGTCAGTCTCTCCTCCTAATCTATGCATTCTGCAACTGGACTCAAAGGGGTGTGTGAAATAGAATTAGTGAAAAAAATTCTGTTATTAATTATGCCTCCCCCAAACTTCTTCTATTACCTGTGCTTGATGTTTAACTTGGGCACGGCGATGGCTGCATGGTGATGATGGTTTTCTTTCCCAACATGCCATGGTTGTGGTGGTAGTAGTAGTAGACCCTGGCAGTTTCACTTGCAAATAAAAGAAAATGAGACAGTCAGTCGCCTGAGAGAGACTGTGGGAGGAGTAGTAGAACGAAGTACAGTACGGAACTTACTGCCAAACAATAATATGCCAAAATACAAGGAAACATAATGGTTGCGGGGATAGCCTAGTACATAGAGTTACAAACTATAGCTGTGTCGAGTCACTCGACTAGGCCTACAGTACACCGTGACTCGACACAAGCGTAACCGTTAGTGCTGTTTCGGAGGATGACAACAAATCCAATCTATGCCAGCAATTAATGTTGATGGATTAGGTTCCTTTGGTAAAAACATTTTTTTTTTAAAATCGCAAATATACTGCTCATAGGAGGGTGGGCAAGCAGAAGATCCGCGCCCTGCCTTGAAAATGCATTTATGTTGCTTTAGCCACATCCGCCCCAGCAAGCGTGTGATAAATTATTGGTGTAAATTTAATTTAGTCACACCTCAATAAGTCACACAGCCCGGGGAAGAGGGTTAGGGTTTGATGAATGGTTGGGAAGGGGGTTTTGGGAAAGGTTTGACAAAGAAAAACAGTACGCATGGACAACAACAAAACACAATCTTGGCAGACAACCATATCCATAAATCAGTTAAGGGAGAAAAAGGAAATGCATGCATGATGATGATAACTTGATGGTTAATGATAGTACTTACTAACTACTACTACTAGACAATTAGACAGTACAGGGCAGCAGTATATTATGCAATTTGCCTTGCCTGTCTGCCCTCAGAGAGACCCGAATTACATTCAGTTTCTGTTGTGTTGTACCGGCCCGGGCTTAAAGATAGCAAAGAAAAGCCAAAAATTGCTGTAGGGATGAATTGAATTATAAGCAGAGAGCAAACATAACAACAACAACACACAGTAGTAATGATTGAAGACCAAAAATGAATCAAATTTAAAAGATGATGAAAGTTGATACTGTTACTGTATGTTATCCTGGTTAAAATGTGGAGTTGCATCTCGGCATTCGTCTTGGTCCTCCCTTCCATGGACGCTCCGGCCATCAATCTTGGGTGACGCCACTGCCTGCCTGATGTAGATTCATTGGTAAGGTAAATGAGAGTAGTTTTTCCCAGTGTAGCACAGGGTAAGGGCCGGCCTGTAATTGCAGATGGGAAAACAAAAGGGATATTGAAAAATCAAGTAGAAAAAAATGCCTAAATTACGGTGGAGTGCAACAAGAACAATTTCAGAGGCGGCATGGATTTGGATACATCATGTCTACTCTAGTCTGTTTCCAGCATTAACCTCCAACAACAACAGGACAGAGCAGGCCCACGGCACCCGTGACACATCCTCCATTTAGCGTACATTTTTTGACAGAGGCAGACAAAGCAGATATACAGCAACATAGCATTTTACAAATTAAGTGACTAAATCAATGCCCCGCTGTCAGTCATACCACCACACTAGACTCCACCACTACACAGACATGTAGGTCTGCAGTGGTTGTTGTTGACTTGGTTACCTTTTAATGCACTCATGAAAAGCACTGAGTTATTCCATCAATCATCTCTGATCGTACTGAGTGACTGCGAAGAGATAATGTCACTGTGGTCATCATCATGGTGTGTTGTCCAACTCAGTGTGCAGTAGTGTACAGATTGAGTACCCTTTCCATATTCAAAATGCAATGGATCGGCCTGCAGTAGAATTAGAAAATAGGTATTGAAAAACAAGAATGGAAACAAACATTGCATTGAGTTACTTTTAGTGTGTAAATTAGATAATAGTACACAATGAATTACCTTCATGCACTACACAGACCCTCCAGGATTTCGCGATTTCGCGATTTGCCGCGAAATCGGCACTTTTGTAAAAATGCCGCGATTTTTACAAAAGTGCCCGCGAAATCGGCACTTTTGTAAAAATGCCGCGATTTTTACATAAGTGCTATTGGTGCAATGATTTGTGAAATATGCTGATCCGCGCTCTGTGATGCGCTGCGAGCCTTGGTTCACAGGCACTGACTGCTGTGGCAAGCTGGCTCCGCCTGAGGTTGCGAGCGGTCACTGTTAGCCCGTGGGGATGCATTGTGGATGTGGGGAGATTGTGCACAGGGCAGGACAGGGGGCACTTTTGCTTCACATGCGGCTGTACCGAACCGGCAGGAGCTTTCGGCAATAGGATGCGAGAATTCCTGGCGGCAGACACAGCGAGAGGCTGAGAGAGCGATAGAGAATTACGTTAAACATTGCACTGGCTGGGTCCAGAGACCGTACCGAGGAAAACCTGGGATGGAGTCTCACACTATTAAGCATACACGAAGGAAGCGATGTAAAAACGATCTGGAAAGAAAACATGAATGAAAACTCGCATACAGTAGAGAGCAGGGGTGATGGAATGTATACAAACTGGAAACGTAATTAGGCAATTAAAGCTTTGTGTGTATGTAATCTACTGGAACATGCTACCAGTAAATGTGCTTCTGAAGACAAATGTTTTTATTTTCTCTGATTAATCTCGCTCACTAGCGCAGGGAGTCAATTGTTTATGTAGCACTCTATCATTTAAGTTTCAAAACTCTGTAGCCTATGATATGATTGACCAACTCAAGTGTGCTTATTTTATCGGTTTTGTGTAAACCTGCAGGGGCCTGACCCAACTGTGGTAAAGGGAACAGAAGCTAGGACCACGTGGAAGGTTCAAGTAACCACAGACGTTGAATAGCACTTCCTGTCTGCAAATTCATGTTGAAATGGACAGAGGGTAAAGGCAACTTGGAGTAAGTAGGTCAGAGTGGGATGGTGATGGCCAGAACACTTGTCCAGCCCAGAGGTTAAAGAAAACATATAATGGACTCTCCCATTTCCTGTCCTGTGTTTTCCCCCATCCACCCGTTATTGTCCTCTAGAAGGTTGAGGGAACACTGAAGCTCATTTAGAATGTTGGCATGAGGCAGAGAGAGTTGGCAGTTGCTGGAGGATTGAAGAGGAGAGATTGGAGGCATTACGTTAAATATAACTGAAGTTAACCATCCTACTCAACTGAAGGACGTCCTCCTAAACCGGCATCTCAACTAGCGGGTCGTCTATCATTCAGGCCGTCAAGTTGACCTTCCTTAATATTCTTCCTCCCTCCTGCTCAACCACTGATTTTATATGATGCAACTCAGCTGCTCTGTCTATACTTGTTATCTTTGATGTGAACATTTACTGTTGTGAAGCTCTCTGATACCTTTGGGTCTAGCTAGCGCTATATAAAACTCATATATATGCCATTACCTACTGTGTAATAGTGACTGCACCAGATTCACCAACAGGGCTGCTTCCTCTGTTCCATATCCCAGGTTGCCTATTTCAAAGTGGAATACTCTGCTAAAACAGTTTCCATTGTTTTAAAGCTGAAAATGGATGATTATGAGTAAAATAAAGTGCCGCAAAAATGCCGCTAAATTTCCATATTTGTGCCGCTAAATTTCCATATTTGTGCCGCTAAATTTGCTAATCCATGCCGCAATATCCTGGGGGGTCTGACTACAAACAACAACAACACAAATCACTCAGTCAGCGTCCAATGCATGTCATCATTCATTACCTGTTCCTTCTCATCTTCAGTTAATGGGCAGTCTGTATCGGCTCGGAAAGGAGGATAGCTATAGTAGTCATCATCATGTTCCACTTCTTTTGGAGAGGCTCAACGAGGCAAGATTTTAGTTTTTCTTCGATTATGCTACAACCAATTATCATCTGGCTTGAGGGCAATAGATTTAGGTCGATTCAGGAGGAGCAGGACTCGGAGGAGTGGACTGAAATGCAGAGAGCTGAAACTCATATAAGGCAATAAAATACGAAGACGGTGGTGATGGATTTGTTGTGATTTGAAGTTTCCAAACAGAAAGACAGACACACAAATAGAAGTAAATAAGGGAGAACCACAGTAAGAAGTGGAAGCCTAGTTGTCAGGGAAGTATAGCTCGTCCTCAAACTCTGGAGGTTCAACCAGAAGTAGGTAATCAGCATCCAACACGCTACTTCCGTCACCTGAGCCGCTGTCCTCATCTTCCTGCGTTGATTCATGTATTGTGTAATTCGGTGGTATAAATTGCTGATTCATTTTGATCATGGTTAACCTCTCAACGTTTTTGGGTGAGAGACTGGTCCTTTTCACTGTTACAATGGAACCAGCAGCACTGAAAACACGTTCAGAAGAGACACTTGCGATAGGGCAAGCCCGATAGTTTATCGCCAGCCTGCTGAGCACTGGCCATTGGCCCCTTTTGCCATACCAATACCGCAATGGGTTTTGATCAATGTAGACCTCTGTTGGGTCATCCAGGTAGGCCTGGACCATTCGGTCAATGTTCAGGGGTGCTAAACTTAGTGCGGCCTCTTTTGTCTTTGCATCAGCACTGGACCTAGCAAGTCCTTGCTGTAAATACCAATCCTGTGCCGTTTGTACTGGGGCTGATGAGCCGGTTATTGCTGTTGTCGATAGTGTTGGTGACAGCTGTGAACCAAATGCACTGCCCACAGGCTCTGAAGTTGAACTTGACGCCGGATGCTCTGCTGCAGTACTTGACGTGGGTTTGAGGCCTTTAATTACCAGCCGTTCATTTTCCAATGTACTGGCTGCCTCAGCTATCCAAGTTTTGTACCGGGCAACATCCACTTCTGAAAAAGGGAGTAATGTCTTACTGTGCAGTGCCGATTTGTACCGTGGATCCAGAATTGTGGCACAAATGTAATGTTGTTGTGACACAATCTTATTTTGCACCCTTGCATTTTCACTTAAGCGACATGATAAGCTCTCCACCAACTCATATGCTTCTTTTTTCCCTCCACACCTTTGTACCCTTCACACACCCGCATCAGCTGTTGCTCTAGCATGTGCAACAATGGGATAGCTTGGCCCATAGTACAGTCCTCCTTGCTGACTTCACGTGTGAAGACCTCGAAAGGAAGAAGCATCTCTGTAAGAGATTTAACTAGGCACCATTGGTCCATCTGAAGGGTCATGCCTTTCACAGTAGCATCCGCCCTTTGCATGACATATTCATTGATTGGTCTGTACTGCTCAAACAGACGGTCAAGCATGTAATACGTTGAGTTCCAACGTGTTGCCACCTCCTGGATGAGTGCTTTGACTGTCATTCTATAGTCACGTTGAATGATCCTCAGCTGCTTCTGGGCTTTAAAAGAATGGCTGAAATGCGTGCATATTCTGCGGCAGGTGGTCAGTAAGTTGCTGACTATGGGTTCTTTTTTCAGAAAGTCTTGAACTATAATGTTAATGCAGTGCGCCAAACACGGGACCCTGAAATACTCACCAAGCGTCATGGCCTTAAGTATATTACTGCCATTATCCGTGGCAACAAAACCAATGTCAAGCCCTCTGGGGCGCAGCCATTCAAAGACCTTGCTGTTAAACTCTTCCAAAATGTTTTCAGCAGTATGAGATTTCTCCATGGCGAACATGGCTACAGTTGCATGTTTCCGAGAAGCATTAAAAATTGCAGCTGTGTCAACAGCACCTACTTCAGATAGCTTGTCTCTAACCCCACAAAAGAGACCCAGTGTGCAGTGATGCACATGTAATCAGTGGCTTGGCAACTGGTCCACATGTCTGTTGTCAGGTGGATTTTGTGAACAGCACTCTGCTGCAAAGCTTGTCCAACCAATTCCAGCACATCGTGATGTAGTGCTGGAACAGCAACTCGGGCGAAATAGGATCGGCTGGGAACCTTCCATTTAGGGCAGATGGCTGACACAAATTCAAGGAAACCCACCCCTTCCACAAATGAAAAAGGGAGAAGGTCCAGCGCTAACATTTTTGCCAGCTTCGCATTGTACAACCGTGCCGTTGGGTGGTTGCGTTGGTACTGCCACTCCGACCTAAGCATGCTGTCAATGGTAGGCTGGAATATTTTCCTTTGTGGTGCACCTTTCTTCTTGAACCCAGCTAGGCTCAACGACGCTGCACTTTTGCTCATTGCAGTGCCCGGTTGCCTTTGTGTCTCATGTTGACTCTTACTACGGTGCCACTCAGATGTTGCTGAGGATGTGTGCATTACCAGTACACTGCTGGGGGTAGGGCTAGAAATGTCTCCCTCTTGTTGACCTTCCACCGCGATCATATCTTCCCCTAATTCTTCATCCCCAACAACAGCAATGGGTCCAGTTTTCCTTTTTCTAAGTGAAGTAGGTGAGCCTCCCACTTGATAGTGTGGTGTTTTTTTAGATGACTTGTTTGTCGTCCGGTACCATAGTTTGTACCAAGCTTACCCCGCTTAACAGGCTGCCGACAAATTGAGCATATAGCAATGTTCTCCTCCTTACTGCTAACCGAAAAGAAGTCCCAAACTGGGGAGGAGAACTTTCTGCCGCTGCTGAAGGTGCCACTTTCAATACCAGATGAAATGGAGGGTGTGCATGGAATTTGACTCTGTGCACTTACATTACCACCACCTACTGAGGTGGTGGTTGAGCTGGATGTAGGTCCCTGCCGGACCTTTGCAAAGGCAAATATGGAAGCTGGAGGTCGTGTTGGCGTTACCTGTGTTGGTGGTATCCGTGCTACATCCCTCGCAGCGATTTGGGATAGTCTAATAATGTTGGTCTCCATCTCCGCAGGCCCAGGAGTGATGTTCGTGATGACTGGCTCTTCATCATCATCATCATCATCATTAACCCCCTCGTCTACATCTACCTCCATAACTGTAAGGCTTTCTGGAACCTTCCTTTTCACTAGCCTTGTCTTGTGGCGTGCATCACTCTCAGGCTGAGCTGGTGGCTTCCAAGTGGCATCTAGATCATCAGAAGCGGGGCTTGAAGAAGAAGTTGATGGACTAACCCTCCTTTTCCTTGCTGGGGGTATGGAAGACAATGGATCTTCTGGAACAGTGGCTTGCTCCTCTTCGTCTGCAAAAAGCTCGATTTCCTGAACTGCCCCTACTTCAGGTGGAACAACTACTATTGTGGGCTGTGGTTCCGGCTGTGGTTCCGGCTGTGGTTGCGGCTGTGGTTCCGGCTGTGGTTGCGGTTCCGGCTGCGGCTCTGGCTGCGGCTGGGGTTGCGGCTGGGGTTGCGGCTGGGGTTGCGGCTGGGGTTGCGGCTGGGGTTGCCCACTTATCTGCTGAGTTTCCGCCTGCGAGTGCATGGATTGGGTACTACTTTGCGATAATGACATTTCAACATCACTGGTCGTTAGTAGACTGGCTACCTCTGCCACAGTCATGGGCTTAGGCCTAGGTTGCTGGGGTGGGCCCACTGATGCAGAGGTGCTGCTCCCAGCTTGGTCCCCGCTGGACACCGCTGCTGCAGGCGTAAGTTTTTTACCAAAAACACATCGGCCGGCACACCAGTCTTGGCAAGTGCCACTTCCTTCTTCTGTCCCTTCTTCTCACTGGCAACTTTCTTGGTACTGGAGGACCTGGTACCTTTCTTTGGGGCCATCTTCTTCAGATGTCAGCATGTCGCAGGTGCACAAGTTGCAGAGATGTCTGTGGTCACACGTGGACGTGACGCGCAGCAGGACTTCTGCCTGGCAGTACAACGGGTGATGATGACACCTCCTCCTCTGTCTTTTTGTGCACCTAAAAGCAAAGAAGCCAGGAGAAGAACATCAGTGAAATGTTGCATTTGTTGTTGTGGTTCAATTACTAGCAGTACAAACAAACAAATAAAAGATATAAATTAGTGTAGCCATTTGTGAGACTGTCAACAAGGGCTTTCATGGTATACTGTGTACACTGTCAGGAAGGATAGGAAAGAAGAGGAACAACAACCAAAATACAAATGTAATAGAAGTGGACCCTGTTTGGCATTAAATTATTTGCTCAGTCATCACATCATTCAGGGAGCTGCAGCTGGCAAAGGGGATGGATGCAAGCAGTAAGCCAAAAGGAAAACCATGCAGGCCTAAATGGCAAAAGCAGCACACTTAGTTAACTCCCACCAGAAATGGCCACCAGCCACATGGACACTCACAAATCACAAGCAACAAGCATGAGGCCTGGAAAACAATGTACTGAAAACAGGCCTACGATATCCAGGCAAAGGCTGCATGGTAAACCACACTGCTTTGCCTGTAATGCAATAAAATGCAAAAACGAAAATACACAGGGCTAAACAAGGCCTGCAACACACCACACACAACTAAGGCATGTATTTAACACACCCCAAAAAACTGAAATACACCCAAAAATCCACATTTTGCAATTCAATCCAATGCCATCCATGTGCCCTAAATGATGTTTAAATTGAACAGAACACACAGAAACAGTTGTTTCATGCACCCCTGACTACCTCTGGGCCCACTGGATGAAAGGCCTGTTGGCAGACTAGGCTACAAGCTTGCAGGCCTATGGATAAAGCACACTACCGGCCTTCAAAATGGCCGCCAGCCTCATGGCCAGGCACACAACAACAAGAAACTGAAGACAGACAATGCAGGCCTATGGCAAAAAGCACACTGCCTGGCTTCAAAATGGCCACCAGCCTCATGGCCAGGCCCACAACAACAAGAAACTAAAGACAGACAATGCAGGCCTATGGCAAAAAGCACACTGCCTGGCTTCAAAATGGCCGCCAGCCTCATGTGCAGGCCCACAACAACAAGAAACTAAAGACAGACAATGCAGGCATATGGCAAAAAGCACACTGCCTGGCTTCAAAATGGCCGCCAGCCTCATGGCCAGGCCCACAACAACAAGAAACTAAAGACAGACAATGCCGGCCTATGGCAAAAGCACACTGCCTGGCTTCAAAATGGCTGCCAGCCTCATGGCCAGGCCCACAACAACAAGAAACTAAAGACAGACAATGCAGGCCTATGGCAAAAAGCACACTGCCTGGCTTCAAAATGGCCGCCAGCCTCATGGCCAGGCCCACAACAACAAGAAACTAAAGACAGACAATGCCGGCCTATGGCAAAAAGCACACTGCCTGGCTTCAAAATGGCCACCAGCCTCATGGCCAGGCCCACAACAACAAGAAACTAAAGACAGACAATGCAGGCCTATGGCAAAAGCACACTGCCTGGCTTCAAAATGGCCGCCAGCCTCATGTGCAGGCCCACAACAACAAGAAACTAAAGACAAACAATGGAGGCATATGGCAAAAGCACACTGCCTGGCTTCCAAATGGCCGCCAGCCTCATGGCCAGGCCCACAACAACAAGAAACTAAAGACAGACAATGCAGGCCTATGGCAAAAAGCACACTGCCTGGCTTCAAAATGGCCGCCAGCCTCATGGCCAGGCCCACAACAACAAGAAACTGAAGACAGACAATGCAGGCCTATGGCAAAAGCACACTGCCTGGCTTCAAAATGGCCACCAGCCTCATGGCCAGGCCCACAACAACAAGAAACTAAAGACAGACAATGCAGGCCTATGGCAAAAAGCACACTGCCTGGCTTAAAAATGGCCGCCAGCCTCATGGCCAGGCCCACAACAACAAGAAACTAAAGACAGACAATGCAGGCCTATGGCAAAAAGCACACTGCCTGGCTTCAAAATGGCCACCAGCCTCATGGCCAGGCCCACAACAACAAGAAACTGAAGACAGACAATGCAGGCCTATGGCAAAAAGCACACTGCCTGGCTTCAAAATGACCACCAGCCTCATATCCAGGCCCACAACAACAAGAAACTGAAGACAGACAATGCAGGCCTATGGCAAAAAGCACACTGCCTGGCTTCAAAATAGCCGCAAGCCTCATGTCCAGGCCCACAACAACAAGAAACTGAAGACAGACAATGCAGGCCTATGGCAAAAAGCACACTGCCTGGCTTCAAAATGGCCGCCAGCCTCATGGCCAGGCCCACAACAACAAGAAACTGAAGACAGACAATGCTGGCCCATGGCAAAAAGCACACTGCCTGGCTTCAAAATGGCCGCCAGCCTCATGGCCAGGCCCACAACAAGAAGCCTAGGCCACAAAGGGAAACACATGCAGGCCTTAGTATATGGCTAAAGCAGCACACTTGTAACTCCCACCAGAAATGGCTACCAGCCACATGGACACTCACAAATCACAAGCAACAAGCAGGAGGCATGGAAAACAATGTACTGAAAACAGGCCTATAATAGCCAGGCAAAGGCTGCATGGTAAACCACCCTGCTTTTGCTTTGCCTGTAATGCAATAAAATGCAAAAACGAAAATACACAGGGCTAAACAAGGCCTGCAGCACACCACACACAACTAAGGCATGTATTTAACACACAGCCCAAAAAACTGAAATACTCCCCAAAAAAACAAATTTTCCAATTCAATCCAATGCCATCCATGCCCCCTAAATGATGTTTGAAATTAATAAATACATCACACAGCAATCCATGACCCATGACTAGCTCTGGACCTACTGGCTACCCACAACGATTTATTTTTAAAAATGATGAAAAGTACCAAAAATGAAGTTGCAGCAACTGCAATGCCCCAATCAAACAACACCAACTTACTTGTAAAATCTCAAATTCCAAAATCCTCAAATCCAATGATAATGATGCAGCAGACACAAGAGTGATCCTTCCAGCTCAAATCCAAGTGGAAAATGAACAGGAGATGGACAAAGCACTGGGAGGAGCCTGCTGGACAGGAACAGGAAGTAGGAGACTCTGTGGCACTTCCTCCCTCTCCCCCAAAAATTTGACCAAAAGGACAGCCAAATATCAATCTGAGGTTTATTTTCCAGCCAAATCATCAATTTATAGAAGGTTTGATGCTGCTTGCGATGTTATTGTTCTCCAGATTGAATATTTTGCGTGTTCGGGATCGCGAGCTGTACAAAAATATCGCCGGATGTCCGATGGCGCGGCGAATGACGTGTTCGCGATCGCAAACTCTCGCGGGATAACGCGGCCGGCTACCGAAATCTCGTGGCGCACGCGAACGGATAGGAAAACCCGTCGGCGAACGCAGGAATCCCGGTAAGTCGCTATCGCGCGCGCTAGAACGCATTTTTAAAGCGCGACAAGAAAATAATTCCGCTACGCCGCGGATCGCGGAATTGTTGGCAATTCCGCGTTCTCCGCGGAACGCGAAATTGCCTAAATTCCACAAATTCCGCGAGCAGAGCGGAATTGGATGCCCAGGGTTACGGGCCGTAACCACTCCCAGGATGCTTGTTTCCGGTCCCAAGTGGACGTGGCTTGGCAGTTTAGGCTGACTGTTCCCAAGAGGAACAGGGTCAAGACTGATTTGCATATGGCTGGGTCTAAACTGGGGTGACGTGATGAGCAAAAGAACAATGGATTAAACCCAGAGCTTTGTGACTGGGGTAAATGTTTGCATTGTTCAGCATTTCGTCCATCCTTTGTTTCTTTTGTTTTGTCGCCCTAAGTGGGAAGGGTATGTCCAGACATGGGTCCCGTGCTCACTGCGTCACTGGATTTAAGCTAGCCTGGCTGATCAGGGGTGAAACCCCAAAACCAGTCCCAGGATACTGGTTATCAGTCCAGGGAGGACCTGGCGTGGGATTTCGAGCTGGTCTGTTCCTATGAGGAACAGGGTCAAGAATGATTTGCATATGGCTTGGTCCAAACTGGGGTGGCGTGGTGAGCAAAAGAACAATGGAGTAAACCAGATCTTTGTGACAGGGGGTGAATGTTTGCATTGCTCAGCATTCCGTCCATCATTTGTCCCTTTTGCTCTTGTTGCCCTAAGTGGGAAGGGAATGCCCATGCGTGGGTACCGTGCTCATTGAGTCACTGTATTCAAGCTAGCCTGGCTGATGAGGGATGATGCCCTGAAACCGGTTCCAGGATGCTTGTTTCCGTCCAGGGAGGACCTGGCTTGGCAGTTCGGGCTGGACTAATCCCATGAGGAACAGGGTCAAGGCTGATTAGCATATTGCTGAGTCCAAACTGAGGTGGTGTGGTGAGCAAAAGAACAATGGATTAAATCCAGATCTTTGTGACTGGGGGTGAATGTTTGCATTGCTCAGCATTCCGTCCATCATTTGTTACTTTTGCCGCCCTAAATGGGAAGGGTATGTCCAAACGTGGGTCCCGTGCTCACTGTGTCACTGGATTTAAGCAAGCGTGGCTGATGTGGGGTGATGCCCCGAAACCGGTCCAAGGATGCTTGGTTCCGGTTCAGTGAGGACCTGGTTTGGCAGTTCGGGCTGGACTAATCCCATGAGGAACAGGGTCAAGACTGATTTGCATATGGCTGGGTCCAAACTGGGTTGAGGTGATGAGCAAAGGAACGATGGATTAAATCCAGATCTTTGTGACTGGGGGTGAATGTTTGCATTGCTCAGCATTCCGTCCATCATTTGTTACTTTTGCTTTTGTTGCCCTAAGTGGGAAGGGTATGGCCACACGTAGGTCCTGTGCTGACTGCGTCACTGTATTCAAGCTATCCTGGATGATGAGGGGTGATGCCCTGTAACCAGTTCCAGGATGCTTGTTTCCAGTCACGAGTGGACCAGGTTTGGCAGTTTGGGCTGGACTGTTCCCATGAGGAACAGGATCAAGACTGACTTGCATTTGAATGGGTCAAAACTGCGCTGGTGTGGTGAGAAAAAGAACAATGGATTAAACCCAGATCTTTGTGACTGGTGGTGAATGTTTGCATTGCTCAGCATTCCGTCCATCATTTGTACCTTTTGCTTTTGTTGCCCTAATTGGGAAGGGTATGCCCAGACGTGGGTCCCGTGCTCACTGAGTCACTGGATTAAAGCTAGCCAAGCTTTTGATGCTTGATGACCCGAACCGGCCCCAGAATTCTTGTTTCTAGTCCAGGGAAGTCCTGGCTTGGCAGTTCAGGCTGGACTATTCCAATGAGGAACAGGGTCAAGACTGATATGCATATTGCTGGGTCCAAACTGAGGTGGTGTTGTGAGCAAAAGAACAATGGATGAAACCCAGATCTTTGTGACTGGGGATGAATACTTGCATTGTTCAGCATTTCGTCCATCCTTTGTTCCTTTTGCTTTTGTCGCCCTAAGTGGTAAGGGTGTGCCCAGAAGTGGGTCCCATGCTCACTGAGTCACTAGATTTAAGCTAGCCTGGCTGATCAAGGATCATACCCCAAATCCAGTCCCAGGATGCTGGTTATCAGTCCAGGGAGGACCTGGAGTGGCAGTTCGGGCTGGACTGTTCCTATGAGGAACAGGGTCAAGAATGATTTGCATATGGCTTGGTCCAAACTGGGGTGGCGTGGTGAACAAAAGAACAATAGAATAAACTAGATCTTTGTGACTGGGGGTGAATATTTGCATTGTTCAGCATTCTGTCCATCCTTTGTTCCTTTTGTCACCCTAAATGGGAAGGTTATGCCCAAACGTGGGTTCCGTGCTCACTGTGTCACTGGATTCAAGCTCTAATTGGGTTTGTCGCTAATCAAATTGTTTTTTTTTGTGTTGTGTGTTTGTTGTTGGCGTATTATGTAGCGTAAACCCGAACGAAGTGATTGCAGTGCTTTACATGAGCACGCTCCGTGGTGCTCTGAAGGGATGTTTTAACCTCCTTTATCCGTTGGGACAGTTTCTGTATAACATTATAGTGGCAGACCACTGCCGCAGAGTCTTGGATTTTGAACACGGCGATGTGCCTGTTCTTAAAGTATTCCTCGAGTTTTGTGATTGCAGCTTGTTCCTTCTACTGGCTGGGAAGGGAGGCTGTATAGTTTCAAGAGCAGTGAATTCGAAAATTCCAGCTGCTGGGCATTGTTGTCTCCTCGTGTCAAATATTGTCTTTGTGAGCAAGCGTGTTTGGTGACTGTATGAGATTTGTGCTGCTGGTCTTTTTTCAGAAGGTATCTATTATTTGGTAATGCTTTTAAATTAAAAAAAATATATGTTTTTTTTCTTCTTTAGTGTGAGTGCTCCACTTTATTTTTTATCACCGAACATTTATCTTAGTAAGCAGGTAGGTGGTAAGAATGGCTTTTTTTCAAACTGGCCTTTACTGTGCAGATTGTATTGTTCTAGCACCAAAAACATGTTATATTGTTTGCTGTATTTTCCATTGGCCATATGAATAAGCAATGCGGTAATTGAGCGATACTCTGTAAACTGAAGACGGAGTTATTTCCTAATAGATTGAAAACTTTGCCGATCATCTTTTTGTGGATGTAAAATGCATTCATATTTATTTGCGTACTTCTAACGAATGGAATTTCAGCTTAATAATTGCTAAAAAAGGGTTCTCCAAAGAAATTTAAACAGCCTACTGTTTTTTCATTGTTATATAATATAAAGAACATCAACTGCACATTCTTAAAACAGGCAAACGCTTTGTCTAATTTAGCTCACTTTACGCCTGGTATTTTAGCTTAATAGTTGCCAAAAGGGTTTGAGTTGTCCAATTTAATTTAAACAGCCTCCTGTATTTTCGTTGCTATATAATGTAAAGAACACCAACTGCACCAACGTCAAATTCTTAAAACAGGCAAAGTGTAGTTATCTAGCATGCACTAGGGCCATGAATTCAATGGTGCAGCAGGTGCAGTGGATGTATTATAACAATTGCCTAGAAAAAATATACAGTATTTGTTACAACATACAAACTTCAAAGTACATAGCACAATAGTTGAAAATGTCACAGTGTACTGTTTAAATAAAGAAAAATTGTAAACCATTAGTAACACAATGCCAAAGGCAATGAAAGTGCAAATGTTTACTATATGCTCATTATTGTTTCAGAGTTTATGTTCATGTTTAGGTTTTTCTGCAATAACTAAAAAAAAATGTGCAGTTCAAAATAAAAATAAAACTTCATAAGAAAAAATTGTAATACAAAAAAAGCTTGCCCATCTCAATAGAACAATAATCTCACTTTCAGTGTGTTTCTTTCACTTATATTGCACAACTGCTCTAATGCTCATTTAAGTTGATTTTGATTTGTTTATCTTAACACTAGAAAATTATCAAACAACACCAATTCATCTAGTTGTTGTAATCTTGTTTTTTGCATTTCCAAAAACAGCGTTTACGCTGTACTTTTATGGTTTTTCATCCACCCTTTACCTATTCTGCCCACATCTGCACCTCTTTCAAGTCCACTTATCAGGTACGTGTTTTTTTTATCTTTGTCCTCACCATTTACCTAATCTCCCCACTTTATAATATCACTAGTAACCGCACAATATATTGCCTTTTTGTACATAAACAAGTCATAACACTTTAACAGACTTTAGACTGAACCATGACTTAAGCACCGTTTGGGACTGGACAGGCCTGTACCACCGTGCTGTGGTGACCCCATACACCAGGGAGGGCCACAGGAAAAGTTGCTACTGTGAGACAACAGTCTTGGCAGGGGCGCTTGTGCCAGAGGAGCCTGCGTCCATGCTATCCAGTACAACAGCAACTCACGTATGCCAGGAGGGGCTGCCTATATCAACGTTGCTGAAGGATTCAGGCTGCAATCCGAAGAAGAGACTCAGACTACGTTCAGGGGGTTGGTCCCGCACTGTGAGGTAACTGCCCCTGACTGACCACTGATGACTGCCAAGGATGCCGTGGATGATGACGCACCCTCGATGGGCTCCAGTCGGGAGCTGAAGAAAGAATACCCCCTCACCCTGCTGGGTAAAGCCAACTTACCGCTTCTTCGCGAGCAGTGAGCTGCTCCGATAACTGAGAGAACTATGGCAGCGCTGCTCAGGAGAGAGAGCCTGTGCTGCCGGGTGCTGCCATGTGGGCCGCAAGCAGCCTGCCTTCTCCGAGCGCAACAAGCCTTGCAGAGGGCAGTCGCTGCACCACTGAACTTTTCAGTGCTACGAGAGGTCTAAGACGTGAACTGGGCCGGTTGGGCCCCACGGAACTCACTGCTAACGGTGCTGTCACAATGCCCTGTACATATTCATAAAAGATGTGTAATGCCCATGTCACAAGCTTGTTGAAATTATGTGTCTAGTGCTGTTTGTTGTTAATGTCTAAGTCGTTTGCACGGTTTGTTGATTCCCCTTCTAGAATACGCGAGGAAATTACAACTGCCAGTAGCCACATTGCCTCTCTTCTTCAGCACAGAAACATGCTGACCAGTGGCCCTACAGGTTTTTACAGACTGAAATGCGTTACCACTTTTAATAATTGGTTGCCTAGCCTTAATTAAGATTTCTATGCATTCTGTTTTCATGTTTCATTTTACCTATTGCTATCTTCAAATATTTGTTCTAACGAGTTGAAAGTAAGTTTTCCATCTTTTCATGAGCAAGACGACATCCACGAATTTAGGGCATATTATCAATAACGGCGTTAAAATTATCGCCGCTTTAGCGGCAGAAAACTGCCGCTAAAGCGGCAATAATGGGCTTGATAATATGCCCTTGAGAATTCCAATAGAAGCCCATGTTGACACCAGAACATGGGCTTCTATTGGAATTCTCAAGGATATATTATCAAGCCCATTATCGCCGCTTTAGCGGCAGTTTTCTGCCGCTAAAGCGGCGATAATTTTAACGCCGTTTCTTGATAATATGCCCCTTAGTCTCTAAAAACTCTTCCTCCCCAAGGAAGAAGGCGGTTTAACTGTCTCCAAAATACACCTTTATTCCTAATCTTCATTTTTCCAGTATTTCTTTCATTTTCAATCCTTGAAGGCAGACAATTATTAAGACAGCTCTATTTTGAAATATGTGACACGTGAAAGAACTGGAACTCCCCACATGATAGACAGTGCTAAGTGCCCATAAAAGTGTGTTATAATAAGCTACTCCACTTCTGTAACTCAAGGAGCCAAGCACAGTTTAGGCACTTAAAATTCCAGTAGCCCACATCAAGAAAAAGCTAACCGATTGTTGAAAGATATTTCTATTTCTCGATAATCTTACTCTGAAAAGATGGCAGTATATTGGCATGGTGGATGTCGGAGACTTTTTGCACAGTGCTCAATTAAAACCTGGAAGGCTGATTTGTAATTCTATTTCTGAGCACTGAAGCTGGTAATCTCCTGCATACAATTATATTTTCAGTGCATTTAACACATTACCCGAAATTGCAATCACAGCACATTTAGTTGATTCAAATTATAGGAAGATGTCAGCTTAATAACTGGGAATTGTGAGAAGGTCTCATTTTTATCATAAAACTGTAATACATCTATAACAGAGTACATCCTCCCCTGAAACTAAATACGAGTCAAAATATTAATGGGTCCGTCTGGGACAAGTAACCCTGGTTGAATTATTCTCAATTAGAGGTGGCAATCTATTGCAAACACATTTTTGTATCTAAGCAAATGTTATGCTCTACACCCTGTTTCCTACATCGCACCATCGACAATATCTATCAGTATTGCCCTTGATATCAGAATGACAGTATTGATGATTGGTGGCACATGGGGTGAGTTTGTCCTCAATTACTTTTTTTTTTTACCAATGCCTTCAATTTAATATCGATTGGTATGGAATCATGTATTAACCATTGCCTTACAATTAGTTTATTTGAGGCGAAGGTTCTTATTCCCAACTTGAGTTCTGACACGAGTATATTTTTATTTCTGTTTTAATAGCCAGGACATTGAAAACTCAGCACTAGAAATTTGAGATACTGGAGAGATATGAGGATTACATTGTTGTATGATTGGGTTCTATACATGTGGGAGCAAAAAATGGCACCCCAAAAAGTAGACACCCAAAATGTTTGCCTAAATGAAATCTCCCACGCTTGCTGGATCAGAGATGTTGTTAAACCTCAATTTCATGAGGCAATGTGTCCCTGCATTAAACCCCCTCCAAACATCAAATTAGTAGATCAAAAGAGCTCATTAAGTAATGGAGTCCACTCAATAACTGGGTTCTAAATCAATACGTTAAAGGGTTTTATTACAAAAAAGTCAAGATAAATGGTACAGAGTCAACACCATGAAGGCGCTCAGGTTCAAAGTTATACAGAGTAAGTAAACACCAGTAAATATTCTGAGAACTAAAGAGCAGCAAAATCATTAGCACATCGGTCAGCATCTCTAGCAGCATAGAAAAGGTTAGGAAAATCTCTGGCTCACCCCCAAAATCAAGGGGTTTACTTACACAATTCTTGCATATCAAATCAACATTTCTGCTGTTTCATCGTAGTGTGAGCAAATATATAATTTCTTCAGCAAATCAGAGCACGCTGAAAATAAATGTCAGATTGCATTAACACCTAAGCACTGTCCCATTTTAAAATTAAATAACTATATGATTGGGTTTTCAATATATTTCATTTTTTTTGGGTCAATTAGATCAGCTATAATAAATATCTAATAAAAACTTAACTTCTTTAAATAAAACAAGTCAAATGTATTTAGGATTTGCACTTGTGCCTGATTTACTGCATCATGCTGAATGATTATCAGAAGGTGCAGTTTTTTATATAAGATTCTGGGGAAATGGGCTGAATTTAGATATATTTATCTCAAAGCTAGAAGCGGTTTCACATTTTTGTAGTTCAATCAAATTGAGGGGCACCTTACAGATGGTAATCTGCATCAGACATATAATGTCCTCAGTGATCAAAGCCCATTTCAGTTGTTTTCCTGCCACATTCTTTTTTTTCTTTTCTTTTTTTTATAACTCTGTTTATTAAGAATAAACATAAATCAAATATAAACAAAACTGGTGTAGTTTCAAAACAAAATACAATTCCTGAGGACAACAGGAAGTATAATTGAGACAAAAGAATACATTGGGTCAAAAGATAAAGCAATTATATCATCAATCCTTGCGACAACCAGCTTATGGTGTTTCATTGTCAGCAGTATCAAAAGACGCATCATTAAATGGGGTGCAGATAAAACCTCTACTTTCATTCCAGGGGCCCCATACATTGGTCCATTTACCCGGGCAACCCCTGCTTTCATATACCGCCCTCTCTGCTTGCATACACCAGTCCATGTCCGATTCCCAATCATCATGTCTGAGTGCAACCCCACCCTTCCAGGTTCTAGCAATATTGCGTTTAGCGATCATACAACCCAGCGTGACCCAGAGAAGTTCAAACCTGGTTAGGTCAGTAGCTTCCCAAAAATTTAAAAGACAGAGACGAGGGGATACAACAATTGTTTTATGACATATTTGGGACATGGCTGGAACTACTCTCCCCCAGTATATCTGAAGGTTGGGGCATTCCCACCATTGGTGTAAGAAAGTTCCCGGCGGCCCACAGCCCCGGGGACAACACCGGAGAGGATAAAAGACCCATCTTGACAAGAGCCGAACTGGTGTAGTACGCTCTATGAAGTAGTTTAAGCTGTATCAATTTAAAATGAGAACGGATCGCCACCGCCTGAGGTGATGCCAAGGCCTCCCTCCACTCTTCGTCATCGAGCTCTCCCACCTCGTCATTCCATTTTGCCCGTAATGTACCCAGGGATTCAGGCATATTATTAAGAATCTTACGGTACGTCAGGGAAATCGCTCGTTCTGGGAGGTAATCATCCAATAATCTTTCCTCTAACGGTGAGGACACAGGCAGGTCAGAGCCTCCAGGCAGCGCTTTTTGCAATACACTACGTACCTGAAGGTACCGGAAAGTTTCCCCCGCCTGAAGATGGTATTGCTGTTGTAAGTCACCAAACGGGACAACCCCCCCCAGTCCAAAGGTCACCCACTGTCGAAAGGCCAATTAAATCCCATTTGTCAAACCCTGGGTACCGTGAGAGCATGCCTAGCTGACTGGACTCAAGCAGCGGGGTGGCCTTAGTAATCTTACCCTTCCAACCCAACGCAGCCGTTCCTGTGTACCATAAAGAAACCGTAGTGGAGGTCGGAGTGTATTTAGGTGTATATTGTTTCCCGCCGTACAGAGCCCTGAGGTAGTTACCCGAAGACATATTATACATGTCCATTGTATACGCCGGGTCTGTGGTGGGTCGGTGCATCCAGTGGTTGAGTACCACCAGTTGCGAGGACCAATAATAATATTTAATGGCAGGCAAGGCTATTCCCCCATCATACCAGCTTTTAGTAAGCTTGGCGAGGGCGATTCTGGGTGTACCATTATTCCATAATAGGGAGCGTACCTCGGAATCAATAGAAAGAAAATACTGAGATGAAACCAACAAGGCCGTATTTTGCAAAACATAAAGAAAGCGGGAAGTGCCATCATTTTATAAAGAGCAGCTCTACCCAAGAGTGTGAGGGGTAAAGATTTCCAATGTTGCACATCGGCACGGAACCGATGGAGCGGAGGGACTAGGTTTTGTCCGTGGAAAGCCCTTTCATCTCTGGTAATATATATACCCAAATACCGAAAACCATCAGTGACTATCTGGGCCTGACATCCCAAAGGGAGGATCGGTTGCTCACCGCTCAAGACATAAACCAGAGATTTATCCCAGTTGATCGTGTAACCGGAATATTTTTGGAAGAGGGCAAAAATGTGAAGCACTCTATGAATTGAAAACCGGAGTCGGGCCAAATAGAGTAAAATATCGTCGGCATAAAGGGAAATTCTGTCTGTCCAATCTAATGACCAATTCAGACCGCGAATCAAGGGGTCACCTCTAATCCATATGGCCAGAGGTTCTAGGGCTAGGGCGAAGAGAAGAGGCGACAAGGGGCATCCCTGTCGTGTGCCCTTAACAAGCTCAAAAATTGCGGACCGGCCTCCATTTACTGTAACCCGGGCCTAAGGGCCGGAGTAAAGCAAGCGTACCCAGGATATAAACCGAGCACCGGATCCATATCTCTCCAACACAGCGAACAAGAAAGGCCATTCAATCATATCGAAGGCCATCTTAGCATCTAAGGACATGATCACCGAGTCCTCTTGAATAGTGGAGGCCCGGCCCAACACCCCGAACAAGCGACGAAGATTAAGCGCAGTACTTCTGGCTGGCATGAAGCCAGATTGATCCGGATGGAGCAATTTGTGAAGACATGGGGAGAGACGAAGGGCCAAAATGTTGGCCAATATCTTGACCTCGGGGTCTAAGAGGGAGATTGGTCTATACGAGGAGCAGCGATCCGGGGGTTTGCCCTTTTTATGGATGACTACAATATTGGCTAATCTCTGTGTAGCAGGCAGAGTACCCCAGGATACACCTTCATCATACATGCGTACTAAAAAGGGGGCAATAACAGGGGCGGTAATTTTGTAAAGTTAAATTGGGAGGCCACTCGGACCCATGGCCTTCCCGGATTGTAACGCAATAATGGCTTTAGAAACCTCTTCCGAGGTCAGATCAGCGTCAAGATCTGACACCTCTTGCGGATCCAATTGTGGTAAAGGCAACGTGGAGAGCAATTCAGCTGCTGTGGTTTGGGTGGATGTGGACGAGAGAGTATATACGATTTTGAAATGACTGGCAAATGCTTCTGCAATTCCGAGTTTATCATGGTAGCGAACACCATGCAGGTCTAAAATCTCCGCCACCCATCTATTGGCCAACTCCCTCTTATCCAGCCATGCCAACAACTTACTCGCTTTATCGCCAATATCGTAAATACGGTGTTGGGTGGCTCGATAATGAGTCTTGGCGGCGTCCTCCGCTATATCTCAATATTCTTTCTGCTTTTTAGCTAATTTATGCGAGGCCTCCGAGGATGCAGATGCGACCATATCGGCTTCCAATGTTGCCACTTCCCTTTCTATATCCTGTAGCTGGTTACACTTCTCCTTCTTATGCCCTGCCATAGCTGCCACCCCACAACCGCGGATAACAGTCTTATATGCCTCCCACAGTATTACGCCAGAGGCCACCGAACCATCATTTTCAATAAAGTAATTTTGGGTGGCTTCCAGCAATTTGGCGCACACCGCTGGTATACGAAGATACCAAGGAGGGAGCGCCATTTCGTGGCTATTGGGGGGGGGGGAGTACCACCATAGTGGGTGACAATAGGAGAGTGTCGGAAATACCCCTGGGAAGAAAAGTAATCTCACCAAATTGTGGAAGCTGGGTTGCCTTGCAGAAGAAATAATCGATACGAGACATACTCCCGTGTACCCCCGAGTGAAAAGTGTATTGTCTAGACGTAGGATTACATACATGCCATATATCAATCAAACCTAAGGCATCTAAAAATTCCATCAAAAGCTTACCAGGTGACTCCCCCCGCTTGGGCGGCAAACGATCAAGGTCACCACTAAGGGCAGCTTTGCAATCACCCCCCACCAGCATGTCACCCTCCGGTAAACTGAGCAAGTGTGAGCCAAGGTCGGTCAGAGTGGAAGAATGGAGCTTGGGGGGGGACATAGACAGAAGTTACATTTAAGAACCTCCCTTCCCACTGCCCGGAGACTGTGACGAACCTACCCAGGGGGTCGGAAGTGATTTTAGACACCTGAAGTGGGAGGGAGGTACGTACCAGTATGCCCACCTCTCTGGACCCACGATTGTAACCCGCATGCGGAATCAATTTATAGCCCCATCTATTAAGTGTGCAGTAGGAGTTGCCCTGAACATGCGTCTCCTGTAGCAAGACCAAGTCGGGGGACTGTCGTTTTAAATATTGCAACACTATGCCCCTCGTGATGCGATCTCCCAACCCGTTTACATTCCACGAGAGTAATTTGAGGCGGCCCCTGGATGGAACAGAATTACAGTCTTGACTCATTAAAATCTATGATATTGAGGCCCCCCACCCCCAGCGAACAAAAGAACACAATCATACACTCTGCCCCTGCACAATGGACACCACAATGAAAAGCAATCACAAGTGAACATTGAAAATCGCAAAGACCTCATATCAAGGACCCAACTGATGCTATGAAGAAGATTGTTCGATAAACTGCTCCAAGGAAAAAAGAACATAATAAAAACCCACAAAAAAACTACAAAAATCCCCAACCGTAACCCTGGATCCCCCCCCACCCTGCCTCCCTGCAACGTGGACTCAAAACTGCCCACCCCCCAATTTGCAGAGCGCCTGTAAACCCCATTTATCTAATCTATGGAGGGTATGTCACGCTGCCGAGCCACCCGGGTAACTACCCAACAGGCCCCTGATCAATATAATGAACCAGCCGTAACACATATTATCAAAACCTGAGGCCCTGCAATATATGCAAGTAAAAATATTCCCACCCCCGATCTTATATAAATCAACAAAACAAAATGACATGTCGACATCAGTCCAATTGGATTTAAGTCCCTGGAGCAAGTGTAAACAAGAGAACATTAGCACACCCACTCCCAGACATGCATATCAGTACTCATCGTGTCCGGGTGACGGCCTGGGACCAACACAGTTCTAACGAACAGCTCAAGTCACTAATGCAGTTGACTCACGGCGAGGATCATCCGTTCCCGTTGCTACCTGAGCGTTCCTGTTGACTACCCAGGCCGTTCCCTTGATTCGGGGATGATCGTTGACGGGTGTTAGAGGCACGCCAGTTCTCAAGCCAATCCCAAGTCTCCTCAGGAGTGTGAAAGAAACAAGTTTTTCCATCTTCCAGGACTCGCAACTTGGCTAGAAAAAGCATGGCATAATTAAGGCCCTCATCACGGAGGGCACGTTTGACTTCCAGGAAGGATCTCTGCTTTTGCTGCACTTTGAAGGTGAAGTCCGGGAAAAAGGTAATGGTGGCGTTGTCCTGGCGTTGTCCTGGCCGCCTGAAGGATTATATCACGATCTCGGAAATTAAAAATCCGCGCCAGCAAGGGTCTTGGAGGGGCGCCGGGTCTTGGGGGACCACCTGGCACCCGATGTGCCCATTCCACGGAGAAACATTTAGAGAGGGACCGAGGTTGTAAGTATTTCTGTATCAACTCCTCCACAAACAAGTCTGCGGTCTGTCCCTCTGACTTTTCAGGAACCCCCAAAATACGGACGTTGTTTCTCCGAGCGCGCCCCTCATAATCCTCCAGCTTCGCCTCAAAGTCTGACGCTTGGGCTTGCAGGCGTTTAACTGTAATTTCAAGGGACTTTGTTGAAGTCTGCAGAGTTTTGACAGAATCCTCAGTTTCCTTGACTCTATCCCCCATTTTACGAAGGTCGGCGCGGATGAAAGTAATCTCCGTCATGGCTGTGTCTATTTTAGCCTCCAACGCTGTGCGAACTCCCTGGATAGCCTCCATTACATCTACGAGGGATGGGCCCTCGGCTGGCGTCGGTTGCTTCGCCTCGGACTCCGCCTGTTCATCCTCAGCAGCTTCAGCTTTAGAAAGTGCGAACTTGGATAACTTAGCCAGGCCAGATTGTCTAGTTCCCTTATTGGTAGCCATAGTGCCGTGTCACCAATGATGATTATGGACAAAAATAAACACCAACTTGCTCTGGGAGAATAGAGGGGGCCCGCGCCCCACGCAGATCAGATCCAAGACCGACTCTGTCCCCACTCAGGATCCAACTGCTCAGTTAATGGAGAGAGAAATTGGAACTGCGTCACTGCACAGGTCTCACAAGGGGAACATGCCCGTAACCTGGACGTAAGGTAAAAACACCCCAAACACACCTCCTTGGGTTCTCAAAGTATCTGGGGCTCGCAGTCCAGCGAATACTTCCTGAGCACGAGAATGCCCCCCCTGCGCCGATTCAGTAACTTGGAGGAAACACTGCCAATATATCTAGTAGTCCGATGAGGAGGGGCACCACTCCGGCTCGAAATATGGGGCAAAATCAATCTCAGTTCAAATGTCCCAAGGATCTGTCCTCGATGTCGACCATAACATGTAGATTGAGGGGGGGGGGAAGGGGGAGCCCCCCCGCACCGATCTCCGCTCCCGGGGCCGAGGAAAAGACAGAATAATGGCGCCTGTTATGCCAATTGTCGGGCGTGCACCGGAGTCCACCCGGCACGACACCGCGCCCCAATCGAAGTTCCTGGGGCCGAGGGAGAAACAAAACAATGGCGCCCACGCAGTTCCTCTCAATAGGCGCGCACCAGAGCCCACCCAGTACAGCGCCGCACCCAGCCGGCCCCGCGGTCCCCCAGACGTTCCAAGGGGCACCGCCAACAACTCCACAGCCCACCGGCCGTCCGAAGAGTGACACGTCGAGGCCGAGGGCCGCCCCGCAACAGGGGTCCGATAGCTGCACCGGCACTAACTTCAATCGGCTCCGGACGTCCTCACGGCCTGCGCGTCTTCGCTGCCTCGGTCCGGAGCCGCATCTCAGGATCTGCTGCACAGAACACCGCCGGGAAGGGATCGGAAGAGTCCTCAGGGCAGCGGCATACCGATCCAAGCTGCTAAGTACGGCTGGAAGGATATTTGAGCGGATTTGGGGGGTTAGTAGTGGTTCAGAGGCTCAGAGCCTGAGATCTATGCGGCCATCTTGGGTGTTGGCAAGCCACGCCCCTCGTTTTCCTGCCACATTCAACCCTTCAAAGAAGTGTCTCTCTCTTCCAATGGGCTAGCAGTTCCAGGCCAACACTAACAACAACAAGGATAGAGGGCACCACTTATGTGTGACCTTCAACGATGTTAGTTTATGCGAGAGACACTTACTAATCCTGACCTGCTTGGTTTGGAATATATAGTTAGTTGAACATCAATAGCAGTAGCGGCTGCTACCGTACCCGGGTGGTGTGGCAGGGTGCAGGGGGGAGTGCAAAAAAAGAAAACAAAAAAAACACTTACCTGAAATCGTGGATCGGCGCTCAGACAGGGACTGGGAGGGTTTGCATGTTCCTCACCAGGCTGTGTAATGCAGCCTGGTGGGGGACATGCAAAGTGCGCAGGACTGCTTGGGGCAGCCAGAGAGGGCCGGCCAAGCAGTCCTGCGCACTTCAGGAGTGAAAGCCACTCCTCTCCCTACTCTGCCAGCCCCGCCCCACCCGAGAACCACTGAAGTATATAGGAAAAATAAAATGATAATAACAACAGTTATTATCATTTTATTTTTCCTTTTGTTCAGTGGGGCGATGCTCCTCCGCCTTAGTGGAGGAGCCGTCACAGATCAATGAAAAGTGGCCCCCAATCCAAATGGTTTCAGTATCATCTTACTAAAATTCCACTCAATGTAGTCTTCTTGGCATCCAGGAACGCAATCGACATTGAGGTCCCATCTCTATTAGCACTATCTGCAGCGTTAAGCCGTTTCCAGATGTTGTCACTGATTTGACAATTTCAAATCAAGCCCGCATGGTAAGTGTGTACTAGGGAAAAGAATGCACTCTCGAACTAGGTCATTAAGATTACGAAGTAGATTTTAGCATAAAAGTTAAGCAATGCTATCTGCCTGTAAGAAGCATATTTTACAGTACAGTAAATTAAAACATTTGTGCAGTTAATAAAGACTTTTACAATAAGATTTCTGGTATGCCGGTGTCTAAAAATTTCCAGATAATATTAATAACATCATGCAAATAAAATTTAGTTATTACATAAATACGAGAAGTGGCTCATGTGTGTATGTTATTCAATACCATGACAGTTTTAACTGTCATAATGTTCCAGGTCTTTCTCTGGCTTGACAAAATATATGGGGAGTCAGCCATCGTATTGAATAGAGTTCTTGTGTTCAGAAAGAAATTAAAAAGTGTTGTGAGTGGCTTTGCCAGGATATTTTGTCAGGTCTTGTAAAAGACTAGTGATAGCCATCTATCCTAGGGGGCTATTGGTTGGTAGGACGACAACATCTAACCTCACTCTGTAGGACCACAGAAACTTAGTGGAATGTTGTTCTTGGCTCAGCATTCACATTCCTTTTACTCCTGATGTCCTGGGGCCCAACCTACAATGCATCCTGAGCAACTGGGCCAAGTGCCCCTTCAGTACTTGACTCTCAGTGGTGGCGCGGGTCGAGCAGTCCAAGGCTTGTCTGAAGGGATGGGTGGGGGTAGACACAGTGGGTTGAACACAGGCTCATAACTCAAAATACATTCAGCAGCAGCAATAAAGGATTGTCCATTCAAATATTTGTTTTTATGAAAAAAAGAGTATTTATATATGAACACAATGTAAAATCACAAACAATACACACAGTCGCTGAGTTCAGGGCTCTAGAGTTTTAATGGATGGGTCCCTGAGTCCCACTCCACTGTTGGTAGTGGAAGTGGGTAGTCCCCATTTACTATAGGTGACATTCAGGTTAAGCCCCACTAGTTGCCTGAGGCTCAGGAGTCCGACTACGACTCTTTATTAAAGTCAAAAGTGTTCCAGCCCCGAAGTGCTATATGGCAGACAAGTTACCCCAGGTCCATCTGCCTGAGAATCAGTCTTAACTGGAGTCTCCAAGCACACCCCCTTCACAGTCATTGAAGCTACAGCAGCTGTCTCCTGTAAATTCTTTACACGTGGCTCGGGAAGGACAGGGATCAGGTGTCCTCGAGTTCCTTACACATGGTCCTGCGGAAGCAGCGGATAGGGGATTCTCAATGATCCTCTGATGCTGGTAGGTTTCTTGGGATGGTGGGGTGTGACTGGTCCTCAGTAGGGGCTTGGGCCTGCTTTGGTCACTATTGCAGCCTCCTCCTCATGACGAAGGTCGCAACAAGACCATACTCCTTTCCTTGTCCTGGTGGCTCGCCCTGACATACGGAGCCCCAGTCCTCACTCTGAACATGAGCTGTGGCCCGTCTGGCACAACAGCAGTCTTCACGGTGGCCCTACCTAGTATACGGGATCGCTGACTTCACTCTGCACACAGTCTAGGGCCAGTTGGAATGGCAGTAATCTTCACAGCGACCCTACCTGGTTTATGGGCTCACTAACTTCACTCTGTACATGGCTATGGCCTGATTGGCACAGAAATGATCTTCACAGATGCTCTCCACTGGCATACAGAGTCACCAACTTTTCCCTGCACACAAGCAGCAACTTGATCGGTAAAGCAGCCATCTCCTCACACCTCGCTAGAGGTACCTAATCAACAGGTTCCCTTACTGAACCTCACTCCCTCCAGCCCTCCTCTTCCTCAAAGAACACACTGTTTTTGGCAAGTTGGCAGGCACTGGTGCTCCGGGCTCCAGGAGATGTTGCAGAACTTGGTCCCCTGTCCTGGTCACAAGCAGAGGTCTTGGAGAGCTTCTTCTCCTTGTACAGCCTGACTGCTTGACAGTTGACAATTTTGGGGGCCTTGAGCTCCCCTTCTTATAGTCCATTTCCAGACACCAAATGTGATTTATAGTCTGAGTCTTTGAAGTTTATGTTGGGGGTCTCTTTCCTTTTGATGTGCCCTCTCCTCTGTCCTGCCCTTCCTCCAAAAAGCAGTTTATCACAGCCGGAGCAACTCCAAATCTGATAGCCCTACAACACAGGTAATGGGAGTGACTAGAGATTCACACTTGGATGCCAGCCACAGTGATATGTGTATCAAATGGTTACTCCAGGGGTACAGCCCTACTCTTTATGACTCTCTTATCAGCCCAATCTCCTTCCTGAGATGCGTCCATGCCCCTTCCTAGTGGCCTCTTTCTGGATCAAGGAGCACCCTTGAAGTCCACTGAAGAGCCTGGGTCTCCCTTCCTCCAGTGTGTCCCACCCAGCTCACATGAATGCATAATATCACAAATCTGTCTGGGCAGATGTCCCTACCTCTTCATGTTGCTCCAGCTAGCCCTGGGTCTCCCAAAATGGAAGTCAGAATCTTCCATGTACTGTATCATTCACAGGCACACATACACCCAGCACATGTATATAAGTAAGTAATACGTTTTATTGTATAGCTAATTAAAACCATAACAATTTAAAAGAAAATCAACATAATACAATGGATTTTCAAAGTACTTAATTAGCAATACAATTTGCAAGATTCAATTTTTCGTGTAGTTTGCACAGTATACCTTGTTTAAAGTGCAGAGTGAGTGCATAGATCTAACCAAATCTAAAATAGACAATTTCATTCCTAAGGTAAAACATAATTACATAACCACTAAAAGTTCATTGTCAGTGTAAAAAGATGTTCACAATACAAGGTACAATAATCATGAGAGAATGGATCACTTGTACCTGTGTAACCAGGGTCAGGTATGGTGGCCGTCTTAAAAACCCTCATTCACGTACATAGGAGGTCGGGCGGTATATCTTGATTATCCGCCTTATATATCAACATGACAGCATCATCATTGTTTTTTTTTTAATATGCTATCCTCCACCTGGAGGTAGACCAACTGGTGATACAGTAGTGATCAGTGATAAATAGTGGTTAAGTGAGGTGAGTTCAAATTCAAATTACCCACATCTCCAGACTAGAAAAAACTTTATTCAGTTGGAGATGGGGCAAGGTAAAATCAAGGTAGTGTGTATGAAGAAAAAGTTACTGATCTAACGCACTTATTTGTCCATGTGAGTGGTCGACATGTTTCAGCCCCATGTGTGCACAGCTGGGTCGGGGGGCTTTCTTCAGGACCTGTGCTTAAGTGAGGTTGCTAATTTAGCAGCCTGGGAGGGTAGGTCAATGACTTACCACTCTTCTGTTGTTGTTATCGGTCAAAAGTACCTATAACTTAAAAACCCCTATTTCGGGTGCCCGGGTCCCATTTCCAGAGCAAACACAAGTCGCGGAAGAAAACGCCATCAGCAGGTTAAAAAGCCCGCTGGTCCCCCGAGGACGCCCGAAATAGGGGTTTTTAAGTTATAGGTACTTTTGACCGATAACAACAACAGAAGAGTGGTAAGTCATTGACCTACCCTCCCAGTCTGCTAAATTAGCAGCCTCACTTAAGCACAGGTCCTGAAGAAAGCCCCCCGACCCCGCTGGACACACATGGGGCTGAAACATGTCAACCACTCACATGGACAAATAAGTGCGTTAGATCAGTAACTTTTTCTTCATACCACTACCTTGATTTTACCTTGCCCCATCTCCATCTGAATAAAGTTTTTTCTAGTCTGGAGATGCGGGTAATTTTAATTTGAACTGACCTCACTTAACCACTATTTATCACTGATCACTACTGTATCACCAGTTGGTCTACCTCCAGGTGGAGGATAGCATATTAAAAAAAGAGCCAATGATGATGCTGTCACGTTGATATATAAGGCGGATAATCAAGATATACCGCCCGACCACCTATGTACGTGAATGAGGGTTTTTAAGACGGCCACCATACCTGACCCTGGTTACACAGGCACAAGTGATCCATTCTCTCATGATTATTGATTCTCGTTTGGAAGTCGAATGGATCTCAGCTTCTTTCGCCCCCTTTTGATTTAATACACAATACGATGTAAGCAATAAATACACTGAGCTGTTTTATAAATGCGGTGAACCAAATTGCATTGACACCTAATACCTTTATGTATACACCAATGAAACAGTACAATATAGAGGGACAAAGTGGTTATTGCACACTAGAGCTATCACACCGAGTGCCTCCGGTATACCCTCTTATGCTTAATGCTAACTGGGATTGTCCCTCCTGTTGCCTCCGGCCTATCCTCCTGTAACCACCCTCTCCAAGGGGGAATGCAAAATGCAAGTGTACCCACCAAAACGCCCACAAAACGCCCAACATAATCTTTGTTTAGGGGACACTTAAAAGTGCAAAGGCATTCTTTCTAAGAGGTTTTTAACCTGAGAACCGAGCATCGTCTATACGAAGAACGCCATTCTCCAACTCAGCTCTTACTTACATCCCAACTAATGAGCAGATAGCCCAGTGCATATTACAAACAATGTAATTAACGTCTGACGGTGTTTCAAAGGGAGGGCTATCACCCGAACATTCAATAAATATTGATTTAAAATATTAACAAATTTAGCACATCTCCCACATCTTCTCATAGCACAACTGTTAGGTGTACAGGAAGCTGTGCTCCTCTCTCCCTTTTATCAGTCGTCAACTGACCTCCCAGGTGTTGTACTTGACACTGAGTCCTGTGCAAGCCTGTCCATTTATTTTCTGCTTGCAAGGGGTGCATGTTCGTTTGGGCTCCTTCCTGCCTTGTGAATGCAGCTGCCTTTTTTATCCACCTTGCCAGCTGAAAAATGCGCTGCCAAAGGAGCTTTCAATACTTGGATTTTGGATAGACCGGCATTACAATGCAGTGGTGATGGAACTATTTTCAGACTGGTGGTGCTGCCATCAATGTTACATCACTGAAGTCATGGGGATTGTGAAAAATCCAAGCATCACACAAAGAATAAGTACAGCAAATGAGCCACGCCAATTCAGCAGCAGAGTGGCAAGGGTGTGTATGTACCCAAGGGGCCTTTGGAGCACACTGCCGCAAATCTGTCTCTTTTACAGACAGCACATTTTCCATTAAAATGGCCACAACATTTGCACTGACATGCAGATTTACTGAAAAAGCCATAGCACACAAACGAAAATGTTTGAAAATTGGATGTCTTGATTATGCTGATCCTATTAAAATCTTTGCTTTCAACACACTTCAGCATTACAAAAATTGCAGAATTACATTTGTGGTTTCCCTAACTGCTGACATATTTTAGAATATTTGTTCAGTTCCATTTACAGGTATGTACATTTTGTGTGTGTGTGTGTGTGTGCGTGTCCTTTCACTCTCAGTACCTTGGCAAGATTTTCAGATAGTTCCCCTCACAAAATGCTCTAACTTTGCTGTCAGAGAAAGAAAAATATACACCAATCTCCATGTTAAAAGAATAAGCAGCATTTTATCAGAAGACAGACTGACATTTAATCTCCTTCTTTGAACGCACTACACGTGTGTCAAAATAAATACAAAACTAAAGATATCTTTATTGCCGATCCACCTTCTAAATTCCAGCCTGGTTATTGTGGGGGAGCTCTAGCACCCCCAGCACTCCTGTTTCCAGCACCTGTGTTACAATGGCGCTTTACTTGGGGGATTGAACTTTGAAACTGCCATAACAAACGTGATTTCCATAAATTGGGGAAGAAGGCGCAGAGGCGGAAACCGACATGATATTTGTGCTTTAAATACGTGGAGGGGTTGGGCTCGGAAGCGCTGCCTCTCCCATCTGCGAAGGGACCAAACCTGACGTGTCTGTGGTTCTTTTTACCATTTCAGGCGGTTGGTAACTGCGCAACAGAGGTATTTTTCATCCGTCAGATGAAAAACTGTATGTACAGCGATCATTATCGAAATATGTAAACGATAGAGTGTTGTCAGTTGCGAAAGCACAGCGTCCATGACGCCATCAGATAGGACCCCAGAGCGCGCAGGGGTGGTAGTTCCCTGCGATGCTTTTAGTGCCACCAGAAAACATAAACAAGCCGAGCCGCCCTTGAAAAGATAACAGGCTTAGAGTCTCTAGTGCACGAAGGGAAAGCGCAGTCTAAAACACCAGGCGTGATTGCCGAGGAAATTGGGCTCCACAGCAGAGAACATAAAACAGCCTGTGAGGATGAAAGGAGATGAGAGCACATGCAAGTGGTTTGTAAATGCACCGGGACAAGAGGGTGGGAGTCACTCAGGATTCCAACAACAGGGAGGCACTTACGTTAAAGACAAGACTGAATGATGACTTCCTAAGAAAATATTAAGGTTTGCACAAAAAGCAAAGGAAACAATTATGGAATCAAATTTGACAATCAGAGACAAGAGAGATGATTACATTTGCAAAACAGTGGTACTGGTAGGGTCATGAGAAAAGTGGTTTGTGGCACGGGAAACAGCTGCTTGCGAGCTGGAATGGAGCACAGGCAACTGGGCGGGGTTCCTGATGGCAGTGCCCCCCAAGCTCCCGCCCTTCTGGGTGTAGGTTTGAGGCCCTCGGCCTTGCTGATGGCATATCCGACTGAATCTACGCATATGAGTGGGTAGGAAAACGATCCGTATGGACTTTGTCATTCTCTTGGTCGCTTGCTGATGAGGGCTGGCTTGGGGGGGGGCGGGGGGGGGACTAAGGCTGAATTACAATGAGACGGACGGTTGCTGAGTGGCATACTGTCCATCGCAGCAAATAAGGCTGGCAGATGGTGGATCATATGGCATAAGTGGTGCAGGACAAACGTGCATTCGGAGGGCAGGAGGAGCATCATACGGCAGGTGTACATAGGTTGGCAGGGTATGGATTTTATGGCAATTCCGGCGTAGGTCAAATGTACACATTCGAGTAAACAGATTATACCTTTTGCCTTTTGTTTGGGCTATTGTGCACCCTTTGTGGGATGATTTCTTTCTTGCTATAAAACATATGTGGTGCCTGAACTCTGAACTTTTGTAGTGTTTAGTACAAGATACGTGAATCAATGTTTTGCACCTTTGGAATCTGTTACCTTACAAGAACTCGATGTTCCCCGTTCACAATTTAGCTTCAGGAGGCAGACAGATTATAATTTTCTAAAATGTACACATTGTAAGAATTTGGAGATGCAGGCTGCTGCTTTTTTTTTTTTAACTAATTTCCTATCGGTTGAGTTTCTTCTACCATAGCCACCAAACACAAAATTGCATTTTGTCATGCTACAAGGCACACGGAGGGTGGTAAACCCACTGGCCCCTCTCTCAATTCCTCTATGAAACGTAGAGTACTGCTGCTTACTCCCTTGTCCTCTGGTATTTAAAAAAAGCCTCCTCCGTCAATTGTATTCCTTATGCCTTCAGGATCAGTAAACAGAGCGTTAGATAAACCTGTCCATGCTGGCACTGTTTCCACTATCTAAGGGACCCAAGGAATACATTCCCTCGTTTCATTTTTATAGGCGCTTGCTTTGAGAAGGCTCGAGGTAAGGTTTTGAGGTCAGAATTTCCACTTTGAGGGAGTACTAGCGCTCCTGTAAATATGTGAGTTCAGCGTGAATGTGGATTCTCTTCAAAGACAGATGCGCAGGTTTCCTGAGTGCACTGATGTTCCGTTTGAGAAATGACTAGAAATCTACCTTCAGCTAGGCCTGTAATACCTCATCACCGTCCCCTGGGTAACTTGTGGGTGCACTGACACCCATTATTAGGTCTCGCCTACGCAGCGCGCATGCGCTGCATAGGAGAGACCTTTAGCTATCGGCACAGCTTTGGGGGCAAAAACGTGCACGCGTTGCATTGCTTGCAATGGCAACGCGTGCACGTCTGGCGATTCCCTTGCGGGAGCGCGCGGTGCCATATGGTGGCGCCATATGGTCACAATCATCGCGCCTTGCTGCATGCTCCCGCAAAGGAATCGCGCAGGCCCCCTCCCCCCTGCTGCAGCGCGAGGCGCGCGCTTGTTTTGTTAGCGTTAGTTTGAACTTAAATTTGCTGTCAGCCATGTCATTCTTCGTGTGTACCTTAAAGTACATTTTTCTTCGAACTGTACATTTTTCTGTGGACTGGAACCCCTGAAAGGTTGGCAGGTGTCGCTTCGAAATGTTGAGCTGCCTCGCAGGCTGCATATAAACTTGCTAACATGCTTGCTATAGTCGAGCCATGTCAATGTCTTAAGAGGAGGTCTAGAAAGAGTACGCAGATGAGGCCGACCTCATCTTTCCGAGGCGTCATCTTGGGCGCCATGTGTATTTTTGCCTGAAGGACTTTTGTAATAAAAGGTGTAAGAGCTTGTCTTGAGGCTTCGCGGGACAGCGTTAGTTTGGCCTGTCGGAGATTTTACTGACGGGCTGGTGCTTTTAAAAGGCCCCCATAGCTGGAGAAAGGCCAATTTGACACCATCACATAAATTGACTGCCCTGGCTCTGCTGTCTTTTAGAGGTACTGGCCTGTTTGTAAATTTATAGACGTGTCCTTCCTTACTTTCGAGACCTTAGATAATTCCACTTACAGATGCATTCTTTACACGCCTTTACCTTAACCACGACACTGCTGCTTTCGTTGGAGGGGGTACATAACCCAGTGCCATGTTGACACTTTGCTACACGCTTCGTCCTGCGGCGGGCCACGGGAAGCCATACGCGGCTGTAGGATATTTTCGTACCACAGCAAGATTTGACTCCAGATCAGTTTGCTGAACCTCCGGAGTGTGCGATCATATCAGAAGTGGCTGAGCGCTATTGACAGGGAGCCAGTGCCTGGCGCTGCCCTGCTGCTCTGAGCTCTCCGATTAGGCAGTCTGCTAAAGTTCAGCAAATGTGCTGCATTTTAAACCACTTACTGTTCCATTACCGAGAGGAGTCCATGCGACTTGCACGATGTATACAGCAGCGTTGATGCTTGTGTGGTAAACTGAAAAGACTACAATGTTTGATTGGCTTTTCCAAGGGCTCTTCAAAACAATTTCAATAGATTATCTATTTGTGACCCTAGGTTTCTGTTAAATGGACGGTCAAGGCTGTTGCTCGAATATGAATTTACCTTGAAAAAACAAAGACAAGAGGCGTTTGGCAAAGCAGGGACAGTTGGCTTTATCCAACACAATGGCACGGGTACAGAGTCGGGGTCTGACGACTGTCTCAAAGTACAATTGTTTTGAGCGTCTTTTTATACATTTCTTGAAGTGTCCTAAAACAATTCACAGATCCTGTTTAGGGAGAGGAATGTAGGCCTAGTCATGGAGCCATAAATTACTCCCACCTGATGACAAATGCAGGTGGGTCTTGACCATGCGCGGATACAATTGGGGCCAGTGGGTAACGTGTCAAGATGTCCGGCGTGGGAAGCGCATGATTGCTGTGTCTTGATTGGCTGAGTGTTCCTAACTTCATGTGGCATCTAACTTTATGGTGTGTTGGGAACGTGCGGCCATGTGCATTTTATTGGGGCCAGTCTCCCCTGACCATTGTGGTGTCTCTGCCTATCTGTGGGACTAATCTGGGTTTTTCCTGTTAGCGCGTTTGTCCTGCTGATTACGTGCCACCCCACTTGTGATCTGTCAATCAGTAGCCTGAGCCCTAGGTACCAGGGCCTGCCTAACCACCCATTTCTGACTCTGGGTTAATGGAGAGACCATCTTGAGAGATTTCGACAACAGTGATTCGATTTAGTTTTTATACCTACATGTATCATTGCGTACATCGACATCAATATTAACAAGGCTTTGCAGGTGTGCCATATTTTGTTGTGGCTGCGTAGTCCCCATCGTTGATGTGATTTAGCTGTTAGATTTTTGCTGGGTTTCAGTCTTGTTGTGTTGGTGGCCAGTAACAGGATTACTTGTAGAAACTCTTGAGTGTTTGGTTCAGTTGGAGGAGACACGTGCCAGAGTAACTGTATTGGGTGGGAGCAACCTCCCTCACTTTGATGGTTGTCAGTTAAGAGAGTGTTTTAATTCCATTGACAGTTACAGGAGAGGAAGCTTGTCAGCCAGGTACGTAGGGCGTCAATAAGATATTGAATTCACCTTCTTGCTAGGAAGATACGTTGATTGTGGAGGAATTCTAATGTGGGTGGTAGGTTGAATTCATATCTTACTCCTTTTAGAACCAGTCTGGTTGTGGTGTTTTCCAAGACTGTTAGAGTGATGATTGGTGATAGGGTGAAGTGCCCTAAGCGACTGTTTAATTACTCAGATTTTTCTAGGTGAGGAATGGTTTTGTTTACTTAAGAGTCCGAGCAGCCCGAACCAGAAAACAACACGTTCATTTTTGAGGTTGTGCTTAGAGCCAGCAGAGGAGTTTTTGCCAATGTATTGCTCTGACCTCCCTCTCCGCATCCCCCACCCACCCTTGAAATTTATAAAAGTGCATTGTAAGAAAGTGGATTATTATTTGGGGTGAGTACTTGCCCACCTCAAGGAATAATAGCATTAATTTAAGCGAGATCCCCAAAGTCACTAAATTAACCTAAACTCAAGCCCCTGGTGGTTATGGCTTAACTTAGTACTACATACATTCTTTACACATTGCCCTAAGACGGTAAAAAAGTAAAAACACCAAACAATAAAAATCCCAAACTGAATTAGAATTCTCCAGGTCGCACCTTGTATTTCTCTCTGAAAGAACAGGCCCTTTGCAACTTATTAAAGTTTCTGGGCCCACCCTAACTGGCTTTCCTGCAAGGGGAAGTAAAACACCTCGCCTACCTCTAGGCTGTTGTCACTGATCTAAGCAGCAGTTTTAACACTTCATTAAAATTAAATATAGGCTGAGCAGCTGCTGTCAGGCTAATGCAGATTAGCCTCCGGCACAGAGCTTCAGGCATGGATAAGATAACTTTATAAAAGTTATTTTTCCTAAATATTTATTACAAACCTGACTGTGCCAATGAACTGTACTTCTAATAAATATGTCTTTGAATGAGTAGTTTACTCTGTTCCGGTCAAATGTTAGATTAAAATTTACAGTCTGTACTTTGCCATTCTCTAGGATCCAGCTACAGCTCTGAAAATGAAAAGAATAACTTTTGGAGGCTAGGCACTGGAGGAACATAGCAACTTTAATTTCAACATGTTCCATTGTTAAATACCAGACACTCTACCGTGTGGGTAACCAGGTGAACTTGGTAGACCTGTTATTTAAAAGTAGGCTTTTCTGGCTGTCGGAGTTATTTTGACAGGTTGACCTAGAGGTTTAAACTGCATTGATCAGGGTATATATGGTAGGTCTGAAACCATGTTTAAAATGACAGCCCTATGGGTTTCATAAAAGGTGCTGCAGTCCACAGGTGGCATTTAACTTCCTGTGTTTTTCAACACCGTGTACCTGGACTTCTAGGCAAGTTAAATGTCAGTCTGGGAAAGCCAATTTAACCAGGTTTAAAGGGGAGCACACACACTTTGCTTCCAGTCTAGCACAAATAGGGTCCAGAAAAAGGTGAATAATCTGAGGTGACCATGGAGAAAATGTGGATTTCCTACACACATACATAGATGCATACATATGGAACTTTGAGTCCTCCCTCTTCATCCATTGGTCTATTCAGGTATCAGTGTTGTTTTGTTTCCACCCACGATATTGTGCAACACAGGGCAGTAGGCCAGTCCCACTTCAGTCACTGGCTGTCTTGCACTGTGAGTTACAGCATTTTTCCTATTCACATGTGCACAGCATAAAGTTGACTGCTTGCCAAGGACAGACCTGTTGGCTTTTCCAAAGCTTATTTTTTTATTATCGTTGCCGAGCATCCTAACAGATGATTAAATAAGGTCTGTATCCACCCCCTACTGAAATCAGCTGATACCAGGTCAGTTCCCTGGCCTGGTCATAGAGGCAGTAGTCACCCATGTTAAGATTGGTACCTCTTTTTATGCACCCCAATAATCAGCAGAGTCTAACACTCCTCAGGTGGGCAATTCACCATATTCAGGAAGCACACTGGTTAAAAGATTTGTTGCTCATGCCTTGCAGCAGAAAACATACCGGGTAAACCAGAACATGATAATAGCAGGTTGTTACATGGACTCTACACCAAGGGACTTTCAACTACCTGGAGCGATTTTAAAGTATTCTTTTCTATCTAAATATATTAAAGAAAATGTTCATTTTGCCAAATGCCCAACATATTTTGCGGCCTTGAGCAATATATCTTCAGCAGTACATGTTAGTTTTAGGTCTGGCTCGTAAGTGTGCTGTCTTGGGACCATATGTGATCAACAGAAATAACATATTTACCAAGCAGTACTGGAAAGAGGCTTTGGCTCCTCCTACATGTTAAAACTGTTAACTACAGCATTTGATTGGGCAGAAGTTGTAGGCTTCTGCACCAAAAGAGTGCTTATATTACACTTTATGCCTTGTTGGAATGCTTATGCTCAATGGAGTAGGCCTGAATTGCTTATGGTGACAAGCCAATAATTGCATTTTTCAGATGGCATAGATTTGATCCTTTTTAGGTCTCGCCTGAGCCAGCGCATGTGCTGCGCGGAAAGACATTTTGTAAGCGGGTTTTCACAGTGCTACCACAGGCTTTTTGGTGGCCTCAAGCTTGCGCGCAGCCGCCATCTGTCTTTCCTCCTGGCCGCCTTGCTCGCGATCACTTTCGCGTTCACCATTTGCTTGTTTTTAAATGTGCCACTGACGATGAACATTTTCACGCTCTCGTGTGATGCAGGAGGCGACGTGGCAGAAAAGTGTGCGCTTGGCAATAGTGTCTGCGCAGTGGGGGAAGGCAGGGTGCGCGCAACTTACAGGGAACATTGATCAAGAGTAAAGATTCATATAAAAACTTGACTTTTATTGCATGTTGTCATCCTTTAATTAGCTTTCTAACTCAAAGGAACCATAAATATTCCCACATTATTCCTGGCACATAACTAAAATCCTCACCTATCTCTTCAACTTGGTTCGCACAGCTTATAGTATCTGCTGATTTCAGAACCATCAGAAATCTTGCAGGCTGTCATTACGTTGTCCAGTGTTTCTGGAAACACATACATGCATATATCATTTGATATTATGCTACAAGCCAATTAGCTTAAGTGTCAATTTTATCAAGTTAGAGCTCACCTCACTAAAGTATAGTTCCGGCTGGAAAGCAAGCCGTCATTCCATTTTTAAACAAGCATTGGCATAGCCAATAGGTCTCGCCTTTGGGACCTTATAAGTGTTTAGCCATGCAACACTTGATGTTGTTGCACCAAGGATATCGTGCTGCATAACTAAACACTTATAAAGTCCCAAAGGCGAGACCTATTGGCTATGCCAATGCTGGTTTAAATTGAAGTAGCCAACAGTTTACTATCAAAGATAGCTTCAAGGTGCAGTGTTCTCAGAATGTACAGATAGTGGGATAGGTAAATGAAGAGAAGGAGGGCAGGTGAGTGAACATCTGTGCATGGTAGTACAGGAGCAAGAGTTTATATGATCACACTAGAGTCCGCATGCGTCTTCCTTGGGGATCCTTATCAAAGGAGGGTGCACCCTTAGCCTTCCAAGCTCCAGTGATAGATCAGTCTCCTGGTCCATTTGCCCCCACTGTCCGCTAGAGGTGGTCTGGATTGTCGGCTGCTTACATGCAGTGAGAACGTCTGGAAACAAACAGTAAATGGGCAGCACATGTAGAGAACCGCATAGGAGTAGTGAAACGTGGGTGTGTAGGTATCCTGGGTGGGCACATGCATATTGTTTTGGGCAGGAACTTGTACCATATGGAGTAGAAGTTTGCTAATCTAATGCTTAGGTACTTCTGGGAAGTATCATTGCAACTCTGTTAGATTTCACCACACATACATTCAGGGCCTGGGGGAGGCGTGGGGGCTAGGTCAAATGGCTAGCTCAGGACAGTCCAGCATAGGCATGAGAGGACAGGATCCATGTCAACATTTCAACGTAGTCCTTTACCATGTAAATGATTTCTGTTATTCTATGGTGTAAGTAAATGTATCACATGTGAACATCCTGGAAATATGGCATTTATCTGGCCCTCCAGGAACGTCCCACAACTCAATCATTTCCACTTTACAGATGAGTTGACAATGGTAGTGTTAGAACTGGGGGTCTCTAGTTGGCAGAGTTAGGTACCTTTGTCCAAATAGGGACCCTTGCTTCTAGTCAGAGTAAGGGGGTACACTCCTGAAATAACCCCTGCTCACCCCCTTGGTAGCTTGGCACGAGCAGACAGGCTTAGTTCAGAGGCAGTGTGTAAAGCATTTGTGAACACATACAGTAATCAAGTGACAACACTACAGATGGACACCACACCAGTTGTATATTAAAAATAAGTATCTTTAATATAGATTTACCACCATAAAACGACAAAAATAATCCACAATACTGTACTTTAAAGATGGTAGAATTAGCTTGAGTCTCTTAAAATGGAAATGCGACACTTTGAGTTCAATGTACCTGAGATGCGTAACGCGATACAACAAAAGTGGTGCAGGGAAGGTGATGCGTCGGTTCTTTACACGCAAGAACGGTGATGCGTCGGTTCCCTACTGATGCGCAGGGGACAGTGATGCGTCGGTTCTTCTCAGCGTGGGGAGGTGATGCGTCGGTTTCTTACTGCGCTTCTGTGGCGATGCAACAAGCAGCGCCGTGATGCGATGATGATCTGGTGCAAAGAAACAAAATGGCGTCTTCTTGATGTTGCGACAACGAAGAGGTGATGCGTGCACGCCCGATGGCCGTGCGGTGATTTTGATGAATCTTTGGAGCCGCGACAGGCCCTGCGACATGCTTCCCTGGCGATGCGACGGCGTCTGATGCGAGGTCGACAATCTTCTCCTGGGATGCGGGGCGCCTCGTCATGTGATGCGTCGGCGTCTGATGCGAGGTTGATGCTCTGCCCCGGGGAGGCGACGGCGTCTGATGCGACGGCGACACTCTTCTCCGGCGATGCGAGAAGCAGCGGCTGCGGCGGCGACACGCTTCTTCGTCTTGAGTCGCGCTTCCAGCTCCCAGCGACACGCAAGTGTGTCAGATGGTCCAAATTCCCAGCAAGGGAATACAGGGGAGCTGGTGGGTGAAGTCTGTTGTTCCTGAGACTTCAGCAGGAGGCAAGCTCTGAAATCAAGCCCTTGGAGATCCTTCACAAGTTGATGAAAGTACACACAAAGTCTCCTTTCTTTGGCAGTCAGGCAATCACTGCAGGCAGATCCCTCTAGCTTAGGGATAGTCTTCTCCTCAGTTTCTTCTTGGTTCCGCTCCTCAGCAAAGGTTTCTTCTTGTTTCCCAAAAGTGATCTAATTTCCTAGGGGTCTGGGTCCCCTTTTTATACACCTTTTCTCTTTGTTCTCTGAAGGCAGAGAGGCCTTTGCCTAGTCCAAAACCAGTTCTGGTCAGTCCTGGAGCACTTTGTTTACATGACTCCTTCTTTCCTTTCAGAATGTGGGGCAGGGTGCTCAGCTGCCCAGCAGGAGGTGGAGCCAGCATTGTGGAAGGCAGGCATAGCCCTATTCAGACCCAGGTGCAACTCCTCCCTCCACTCTGGATGCAGATCTCTCTATTCAGCCCTGTGCTGACTCACCCTGTCTCCTGGAGCCACCCCCAGCCCCTGTCACTCAAACTCCAGACAAGGAATATACAACCTAGCAGAGGTAGGCTTGGAAGGTTAGGAAAGAAAATACCTACTTTCTAAAAGTGGTATTTTCAAACACAGAATGTTAAAATCAACTTCACTAAAAGATGTATTTTATCATTCTGAGTTCAGGCATACTAAATTCGTTTCTCTACCATGTTCCCTGGGTCAGTTAGGATTATAAGGTGTAATAATCAAACTGCCCAGGTAGCCTTGCAATAGTGAAAAACGAAAATGGCTGTAATTCACTATTAGGACATGCCACACACACCAGGGCATGTCCTACCTTATACTTACAATGCACCCTGCCCTAGGGCCTACTTTAGGGGTGACCAACATGAAGTAAAGGAAAGGTTTAGGGACTGGTAAGTGGGTGCACTCACCAAGTCGACATGGCAGCCCTAGGCTGCACACAGGCTCTGTAATGGCAGGCCTGAGACACACTTTACAAGCTGCTTCTGTGGGTGGCACAACCAGTGCTGCAAGCCCACCAGCAGCATTGGATTTACAAGCCCTGGGCACACTCAGTGCACTGTACTAGGGACTGACAAGTAAACCAATCATCCAATCATGGAGTCACTAATACATAACACAATTTATCATAGGGAGCACTTGCACAGTGGCACTGAATAGCAGTGGCACAGTGCCCAAAGCATCTAAACCAGCAAAAACAGATCAATAACATTGGAGGCATCATCAAAAAATGGAAGGGAGACCCACGCCAAGGATGCCAGGTCTAACAGGTAGGCAGTGAATGACTAGAAGGATGCTTCTCTTTTAAGCCTATGCATGTAGGGGCCATGGGTTCCCTGCACGACTCGAGTCTAAGTGGACCTGTATCACCTACAAGGATCCCTGATATAGTGGAAATTGGTCATGTTGCAACTTCCGTACCCTCTGTGGTGTGACTCATGGTTTTACACTATACACTCGTTTTTCTTCTCTATAATGACAACGTTGTGTCATTGTAACTGTTACATAGGGAAGAGAACCCCCTCACCTACACACTGACTAAGCGCTGCATGGTAGTCCTCCACCCTTAAATAGCACTTGAAGTCCTCTCCTGTATACCTGCACAGTTGTGCCATCCTATGCCTTCTGCTAGACTCTAGACCAAACAGCAACAACCACTTCCTAGCAGTGTAACATTGCCACTCAAGTGAGGAAGGAGAACTAAAGACCTCTCTTCATGAAACATCGCCTTAAATGGTCTGCAACTGACGTTTCTCTGAGATGTTTAAAATTCTAAAAAAGACAAAGCCATCCAGTCCCCTGTATGAGCCCAGTGAAGCGTAAATGCCTGGGCTGGAGGTGACCAGCCTCAAGATGCTTTAGGTGGTCTCAGATGGTCAGTGAAGCAGTCATAACTGCATGGAAAATTAAGAGACAAGAAAATAGTTGTGCAGTAAGTGGAGCAGTCACGGGTAGGAGAGGAGGGCTATTTTTGCAATGGTTCATAGTGAGAGGGATCAGTCACAGAAAATAGAGGTACTGTCTGAAAAGAATGTAGCCATAGAAACAAGGACAGGCTCTCTGGAATTGATTTTATGTGCGAGCCTGACCTCATCTGCCCCTTTCCTAACAGCACTGTTCCAGCATGTCCTCCTATGACTGCCCGGATCTCCTTTAACAGCACTCTAAGAAACAGATCCCACCTGCTCACCTTAAGAGCTATCATCCTGGCTCCTACGAGTTCCAGCCCTGCCCTTTATACTGATCCGTCTTCCCACGACAGCACATAGATTGCCTATAGAGATGATCCCCATATACCATATGATGCAAGTTTCATCTTGCCGTATCTACGACTACACAGCTACTGTCTGCGACTGCTGCACATATACATTGTCGCCTCTCCCTATAGCTGCCTGCACACTCGATATAAGCCCAATACTGCGGGCTTTCTTCACCGGTTTCTGCCCGTTCTAGTTTGTGACTGCTTTATTCTGCCTGTGGTCGCATGTGAGGCATGAATCCATCCTACGTCCCACGATGCTGCCATGTTTATGACACCACTGTTAAGCCCAAGTTTGTCCTGGTCCCCTCTAGGAAGCATATCATATATAATGTCAGATTGGAACATGTCAGGCCCCTCCTTCCCTCCCTCCTACACACAGTAACTGCTCTGGTACTCTGTCCACATTCGACTGATCACCCCGCCCAATAATAGCACTCTCTAATTCTGAGTGTCTCCTCTCTCCTGTCCATCCCCTTTCAATGTAACCCCTCCCAGATGCGCAAGTGAACCTTGTCCCTCCCAGCCGACCTGAGCACCCTTCTTCCTTTTATTGACTACACTGGAAAACCACTTATGGTGCAAACAGGCCACAGTTTATTATATCTTGCATAACACATGGTTAGTCATAAAAACAGATTAATTGATCAGTTGCAATCATAATTGGACAGTGTTTTAACAGTCATTGTCCCCACTAATCACATTGAGAGCACAACTTGGCCCAGCTCTGCACGATGGCCCCTTAGCAGGTGCCTAGTGTTCGCAGCCTTTAGGCTTCCCTTGCTACCGCGATCTGTGTGGCGGGCCATCAGGTCCAGCCCGGGCTGCAAGTGCTGTGTCTGCCCGAAACTGACCCTTGCTGACCAATCACCTGCTTCCAGTGCCCCTGCCGTGAGGCCTCTCAAGGACACTGTTTGAGCCTGTCTTTCTACTGAACTACTGTTCTTTTGTGCTTGTTTTCGCGTGCAGTCTCTGCTGCTCCTTCTCCCAATTCCCCTGCAACTGCGATGCCCACAATCTGGTGCGGGTGGGTGGGCTTTCATGTGGAGAGGTCAATTCTGAAGAGGGTCCCCGCACCTTCGCATATGACCTCTCCCTCCTCCACGCCCCTGATACCGCATTGGGCAATCCAAAGCTGGCTACCAATCGCCTGCGTCCATTTTCATTGGCTTTTGTTGCCACTCCTTCTGGCCCCCGCCCTCGATAGGCATTCATCACGGCCCCTATGTGGTCCGTCTTCACCTTCCCAGCCCGCGACCGACCCACTCCTAGACGTGCGAGTGACCCTTGTCCCTCCCGGCTGACCTGAGACCCTTCTTCCTTTTACTGAGTACACTGGAAAACCACTTATGGTGCAAACAGGCCTCAGTTTATTATATCTTGAATAATACATGGTTCATCATAAAAACACATTAATTGGTCATTTGGAATCATAAAGCATAATTGAACAGTATTTCAACAGTCATTGTCCCCACTAAATCACTTTGACAGCATGACATGGCCCAGCTCTGCACGATGGACCCTTAGCAGGTGTCTATTGTTTGCGTCTTCTAGGCTTCCCTTGCTACCGCTTCTCTGTGGGTGGCCGTCATGTCCATGCAAGTGCCGTATCTGCCTGAACCTGACCCTTCCTGACCAATCGCCTGCCCCCAGTGCCCCTGCCGTGAGCCATCCCAAGGACACTGTTTGAGCCGGTCTTTCTACTGGGCTACTGTTCTTTTGTGTTTGTCTTTGTGTGCTGTCTCCGCCATGCTGCCGGCGGTTACACAATCGTCGGCAGCTTCCCCTTTGTCCATCTGTCTATGAAATCTCTAGCTGCACTAGAACCCAGACTATATTGAGAATGAACATGCCCATACCCACCCTAGTCAAATGTACCCCATCCATCGTGTAGTAGCCTGGTGTCCTTAGATTGAAGTCTGTCTCTCACGAATCCCCAGCTGTTCACTTTACACGCTTTTGCCATGGAGATTTTGAGCTTATACCTGGTCCTCTCCACGGCTCCATGGTCCAGTGCCCCCCTCCATTCGCTACAAGCTATGATTTCCAACCATACGACCTCTGCTGAGCGGATCAGCCTGGCAATGGCTGTGAGACCAGCTATTATGGCCCCCAAAAAGTCTTTCCTCCCCATGCCGGTACTAGTACGGTGTCCGGTTTTCCTTCCCGATGCAGTGCCTCCTGGACAGCCAGTATCAGTTGACCCCATCTCATGCTTGGATGTCCCAGCCAAGTCACTCCTGTGTTGCACAGCTATATTCCCTTGTACTCCCAACGCATCGACGCCCACTGTTGCGCTCTTGTGACATATGAGTGTCCCAAGATCCAAACTCTTCGCCAGCTGCCTGGTGGCCCCACTGTAAGAGTAAACACTGATCAGATACCTGCGGGCCGGATGCAACTCTTAAAGGTGCCCAAGGCCCAATGACCGAGGTGCTCTTTGTGATTTTCGCTCAACCCCCGCCACGCCGCTGTTGTTGCAGCACCTATTCGGAATGAATGCAACCCACATTTTTGTGAGGCAAGCCCACCTTGACCAGGGCCAGTCAGAGCATGGCCGTGAACTGGTACCAGCTAAGGTATTTGCCGTCCTTGTGCCTGAAAAGCGGACACCCGCTGTTTACACCCAACTCCATGTAATCTTGTAAGAGGCAGACTGGGCAGCAGTCGTGCTCATACAGACAGTCCAGCCGGGTGTGTTTACCTTTGGCTTCCTGGTCAGTCTTGGACCGGCAGAGTTGGATTATCATGTACCCATTCGCCATGCGCACGTCATCGTGTAAGCATGCTCTAAGCATGCTGATCCCGGGTTGGATTTGGCAGGGGCTACTAGTTTGCTGACTCTGTATGCCCCAAAGAAGGTGAGAGCGAAGGCTGCTCTAAACAGCACCACCTCGTGACCAGATCTGCAAATATCGAGCAGGGTGCAAATACTTTCTGTACCAAAGTGAAGTCAATGGGTTGTCTCTGGTCTCTGCGCCTAGGGTGCAACCGCCCCCATCCCTTCTTTGCTGCTTTGAAATACAATGAGGCAGCAGGGTATTTTCCCATTGCCAACTTCATGTAATAGGACACCTCGCTTAGGTGTGCCTGTGCCCACGACCTGCTTTTCCCATCCATGAAGGCCCAGTGAATGAATTCTGTCACATGCCCGGTTTTAACATCTAGTAGCTCGCAGCACCAGTCGCAGCCCTAAAAGCTTCCCAGCACTTACGTCACTTCTGTGCTGTCTTGAGGGCAAGTGCATTGTCCACCAGCATCGCTAAGTCAGGTCCATGAGGCTCTAAAGCTGCTTTGGCACCGATGTCATGTTCTGCTCTGTGTGTTACACCAAGTTTCTGAATGTCCCCTCTGAAAATGAGAGATCGCGTCAGCTACTGAGTTTACAGAACTTGAAATGTGTCTGGTCCTCACCGCTATGTTGGCTCGCAGCTGACAACTTACTAAGTGGCTCAAGGGAAGTACCACTGCTGGATAGCATGCTGTCTCTAAATTCAAAGCCTGCACTTATGGTGCATGGTTGTCGACCCAGAGAGTGATCAGGCTGTTGGTAAACTTGTGCTCCCATATGGTAAAGTCCACTATGACGGGAAAAAGCTCCAGCAATGTCATGTTTTTTGTGATGCCAAGTGTCCGGCCAGCCTGCTGCTGTCCATGCTGACTCTAAGATGGCTCCAAAGCCATGGCCCCCAGCTGCATCTGTGAACAGCTCAAGCTGTCTCACAGTCACCCAGGGTTCCCACCATATCAGTGTGCCAATGAAGCTAGCCAGGAATGCTGCCCATTGTTCCAGGTCCGCCCTCACCCCTGTGTGAGTCGCACCTTGTGATGCTTCTTTGTGAGTCCTTTCGTGAGCCAAGCCATCCACCTGGCAAATGGCCTGCCTGCCGGGATCACCTGGTTGGCAAAATTGAGTTTTCCTAGCAGCTGTTGCTGCTCTCCCATTTTTGCTTTTTTCTTGGCAAGCAGTTGGCCTATTATCTGCTGTAAATCTGCCACCTTGGCCTTGGGCAGCCTGCATACACCTTCCACTGTGTTGAGTTCGATCCCTAGGAACTTCAGACAAGTAGCTGGGCCTTCAGTCTTTTCTTCTGCTAAGTGAACCCCTATCTCTGCCATTTCCATGAAATATTGGCGTAGGCCTGTGCATTCTTTGGCCCCCAGCCTGCCAATGAGCAGGAAATTCCAGATAGTGTATGAGCCCCCCAGCTTGGTGCCGTGTTCCTAGCTCCGTTTGCAGGAAACTGCTGATGGTTTCAAAATATGTGCAAGAGATTGCACAACACGTGGGGAGACACCTGTCATAATAGAAAGGGTTGTCGAGGAAACCCAGCAGGTGGTAACTGTCTGGGTGCACTGGCAGCAGCCTAAAGGTAGATTTGATATCCGTTTTGGCCCATAAAGCCCCTTTCCCTGCTAGCTTGATCAGGTCTACTGCTTCGTCCATGGTGGCGTAAGCTACTGTGCAGCTGCCCTGGTCCAGCCAGTCATTTATGATTTGCATAGCAGATATGATAGATGATGGATGCAGCAGTACTGCTCATCTTCTTTCTTTGGTACCACTCCTAGTGGGGAAACCACAAAATTCTCGAAGGGGCAAGCCATAAAGTTCCCTAGTTGGAGTTCCTTGTCAGCTTTCATCCTCGGCACTTCGTGATTCTCCCTAACTGACTTCAAGTTCTGACACCTGCAGTGGGCCTGATTGCCCTGGTATGTTATGGGGTAACCTGTGGTAAAACCATTAGCTGCCTTTTGTTGACTCAGGGGTAAACATTTAGTAATTGCATTAGTGTCCTGCTCTTAACCGGTGTGGGGAGGAGGCATGCTGGGGTCTGCGGTGCCCTTCCCCGGAGCGCTCTTTCACTTTCTGTTGGTGGTGTCCTTGTGAACCCTTGCCTCTTTTTGCCTCTTGCAGTCAACCACTGGGTGTATCCCACCGCAGTTGCTGCAGGCATGTCTGAATTTGCAGGACTTTCCCCAATTGCACTCATCTTTGTCATACTTTCAGCAGGTGGTGGTACCGTTTTTACCTGGCTTTCCCCCTGTGTATCCTTCGGCCCTGTTGCCGTGCGTGGTGCCGTCTTGCCTACCTTTGTCTTGTGGGCAAAAAGGATGGTTGCGCGCACTCACTCCTTCCCTGGCCGCCACCATATGATTAGTAAATCTTTCAAAATCTTGCTCTTCCCATGCAATGAAAGGCCATATCTGCATCTTCTTCTTAAAGCCCTCATCATAGTGGATCCAGGCTTCCCACTGGTACTTCTGCTGCACTCCATGCACCCTTTGTTCATGCAGAAATAGTGCTGCCACGCTTTGCGGGAACATTTCCACAAAGACAAAGCTAAGATTCTAAAAGCCCGCAGCCAATTCTCTATTGAGTGCTCCACCCTGGGTCTGCGCCTATCCCGTTTGTCCTCATCCTTTTTGTCCTGTATGGTCAAATCTAATCCTGCCTGGCGAACTTCCAATATTGAGAAGTCAATGTACTCTTTACGCCATATCCACTCTTTAACTATAAGTGGAATGAGAGGGGCTAGCACTGTCTCTCATGCTGGGAGGAAAGACGTGTGTACTCGCTGGCTGTCTTACCACTTCCTGTCTCTTGTGTGTGTTCCAGGCCTTGGTTGGATTGGCCTCCCCTGCCATTGGCACAGTGCCAGGTACTGTGGAGGGAGCCCCCTTATCTCCTTCCCAGTCTGCTGCCTTGCCAGGCACATTTGTCACACTTTTTTGTGGTCCTTTACTGCTACTTGTTTGTGCCCCGCTCACCACTTACCCAGGAATCCTGGCACCCTGACTGGGTGAAGTCTGCAGTTGGGTCCCTCTCCCACCCTTCCAGGGAAGTTTGCCTGACCAGCCTATAGGTGGGCACCCTGCAGAAAATGGGTGTCCTCAACCTGGTCATGCCCACCAGGACATCAAAGGCACCAGAGGCGGCAGTGGCTGCCCTAGACCAAACTGCCCCCATGCGCCCACTCCCCCCTTGGTATGGTGCCCCCCCTGCCTGATTGGTATGGGGATTGCGGCAACCCTAACTGGCCCTATGCTGCTGAATTCAACACTCCCACTTGTGTCCTGTAATTAGAGATTCCCCGGGGCGCTGTTGCTGTGCATATGCTGCTGACTGTGCCCCAGCCCCTGCACATTGCATTTGCCTCTCACCACTGGTTAATGCTATGCCTTCCACTCTCTCCAGACCAGACCCCTTGGGTGCCGCCATGCTGACTCCAAGCCCCTCCGGTGGTCCTCACTGCTGGTGCTGCTTTCCTCCCCAGAGTCCTCACTATCTTCTAGTGGTAGAGGCAGAGGTGTCCTGTACCCTTTGAACCCTGCATGCATTTTTTGTCCATAGGCCTCTACCTGGCAAGGAAGCCCATTTTTGGGCCCCACACCGCCTCTCGCCAAGGGGGCTGCCGTTCTAGTTGCATGCCTCTTCCTTCTAGGCTCAATGTGCTTGCTTGCGTCCACTGTGATGCCTTCTGGTCCTGCCTCCTGTGTTTGCTTCTGCTTCACGACTGGCTCCTCCCTTATACGCAGCGTCACCTGGTCGCTCACCCATTCTTTGCCCCTGCTGGCCACTAACACACGTGCCCTGTCAAGTAGGGCCTGGAGATCCTCATCTGGTTTGAGGCCGGTGTTCTCATGTGCATTCCGCAGTACGCCTCCCTGCCCTTGCGCCTGCCCTGCTCCCTCACTCTCTGTTGCCTCATCATGAAAGCTGGCCGGCTTCTGCCTTTCACCTGCTGCCCTGGTATTGTTTCTGGGCATGATGGGGTCGCTTCCAGTGTTCCACTTGCTCCTGTCCCCGATTGCAGTTATTGTAATTTATCCCTTTCCAAGGTTTCAGTCCACTATGGACGCTGCTCCGACTCGAAGCATCCCTCATGCCGATCGCGGGGCTCAGGAGGCAAGCATTGCTTGATCGCAACTCCACCACGCCTGCCTCGCACTGTTGCAAAGCCTCGGGACTGCCAGAGCTTACTCTGCTTGCCTCTCCATGCCGCTCCTGGAATGCGGTCTTCCCTGGGGAGGGCCAGCTTCCGGCCTGGCCCTAGTGCTGTGATGGAGCCGCTCTGACCTGAGTCGAGGAGCACCGCAGTGTTGCTACCAAGCACAGCTCCTGCTGCCTCTTCTTCCTTCCGCTCTGGGTTGCTGCAGCTTCTCTTCTTCCGGAGCCCGTGGTTGTGCGACACAGCTCTCCCGGCCTTCTAGAAAAGGGAGTGTCCATTCGCTAGGACCCCACTGCTGCAAGGTTGTTGATCCGAGGCATGGGGTCATTGCGACAGTTGTTCTTGCTGATCACGGGCACCAGCGCTGGACAACTCCTAAGGGGCAAAAGTCCTTTCCTGGGGAGAGATCAATTGTGAAGAGGGTCCCCATGCCCTCGCTTATGACCTCTTCTGTCTCCACGCCCCTGCTGCCGCATTGGGCAATTCAAAGCACACTACCAATCGTCAGCGCACATTTTCACTGGCCTTTCCTCCGGCTCCTGCTGGCTCCCACCCTCGGTAGATGTCCATCACTTCGAATAAATGCCACTCAATGCACTAAGATGATATAATGCACTAAAAGAAAACATTTCCGCATTTCGAAGAAATTCACTTTTTGGAATTTTAAAGAGCTTTAATTAGATTTTTACGTGACCTTTGTTTCATGAGTTACATGCCAAATATGTTGATGGCTTGTCATGTGTTATGACTTTTAGAGTCAAGCCAGACTCTTGGATTTGTTCAGCTCTAGCTCAGCATTCCCCATTAGTTTGCTGGTTGCCCCCCTCTAATGACAGGCTGGGTTCTGACAGGATTGGTTTAGGGAAAGGGGAGGGAGCCAGGGAGGGAGGGAGGGAAGGCCTTGATCTGACATTGCCTTTAAACGAAAATGGGGCAGTTACAGGGCATAGTGAAGAGGAGGGTAGACTTTGGTCTAATAGAGCTTCTGATATAGAGAGATTGGAAAGTGACAGTGGAGAAGAGATCAAGGTCTGGCACTGTTGTGATAGGCAGATGGGAAAGTACAGCATGCATTGGTCTGACAGTGCTCTTATTGACTGAGGGGAGTAGCCAGGGGGAGGAGGACAAACACAGGTCTGACAGTGCTGATAAAGAGTGAGGTGGCAGTTATGGGGGAGGACAGACATATAACAAGCTATACTTTTATGTATAGAAGATCCTCCCAAGGGCTTGTGTCTAGGGTGGCATGGCGAGTGAAAAACGATGGACTGGAACTCTGCATGAGCACCTGCCAGTGGGTATGATGTTATGTTAATATATTTCTAAAAGCGCTCGAATAGCCAGAGGCGTCTTGGCGTTAGCTTTGCTGCTATCAGCAGAAAACCCTAGTGATGGATAGAAAGGAATTATAAACTCATTCAGAATTAAACAACCAAGTTTTTAAAGTCTTCCTAAAAGTAAGTAATTTAGGCATGGCTTTGATTTGCAGAGAAAGAGAGTTCCAGGCCTTTGCAGCTCCAATCAAAAAACTTCCCTGTTAGACCTGGCACCATTGGCGTAGGTCTCCCTTCCATTAAATTTGCCTTTACCTCCTGTGTTTTGCTGTCTGTTGGAAACCATTTTTACTGGTCTAGATGCTTTGAGCCCTTTGCCACTGCTGTTCAGTGCCAAAGTGCAAGTGCAAGTACTCCCTTTGTGAATTATTGTTATGGATTAGTGATTCCATGATTGGCTTGTTTGATTTACTTGTCAGACCCTAGTACAGTGCACTATGTGTGCCCAGGGCCTGTAAATCAAATGCTGCTGGTGGGTTTGCAGAATTGATTGTGCCACCCACAGAAGCAGCTTGTAAAATGTGACTCAGGCCTGCCATTGCAGAGCCTGTGTGCAGTCTGGGACTGCCATGTCGACTTGGCAAGTGCACAAAGTCCCTAAACCTTCACTTTTCTACATGTTAGTCACCCCTAAGGTAGGCCCAAGGTATCCCTGTGGGCAGGGTGCATTGTATCTGAAAGGTAGGACATGCCCTGATGTGTGTGGCATGTCCTGATAGTGAAATACTGGCAATTTCGTTTTTCACTATTGCAAGGCTGTCTGTTCCCATAGGCCAGAATGGGGAGTTTGTTTATAACATATTATAAACATAACTGACCCTGGGAACTAGATGGGAAAATAAAGCTTAGTATGCCTGAACTCAGAATGTTAAAATACATCTTTCAGTGAGGGTGATTTTTACATTCTGTGCTTAAAAATACCACTTTTAGAAAGTAGGCATTTTCATGCCTAACCATCCAGTGTGTCTCTGCTAGGTTTGTGTATTGCATGTCTGGCTTTTGGATGACAGGGGCTGGAGAAGGGCAGTGGCTCCAGAAGTCTGATGAGTCAGGGCTGGGCTGAATAGACCTGGGCTGCATTTAGAGTAGGGGGAGGAGATTTCCTTTTCACATGAATGGGCCTGGTCTGCTTTTAACAATGCTGTCTCTACCTCCTGCCAGGAAGTTGCACCAGTGAGGACATAACTGGTTTTGGCTGGTTACAGACACTCTCTGCCTTCAGAGAACAAAGGATTTTGGTGTATAAAAAGAGGGGCCCAGACCCCAGACTTTTAGATCACTTCTGGGAAATCAAGTGGAACCTTTGCCAAGGAGAAGAGCTGGATAAGCTGAGGAGAAATACTGCCCCTGTGCTGTTTGGGGGTTGGCCTGCAGTGGCTACTTGCTGCCAAGGAAAGGAGAAAAGGACTTTGCTGTTTGCTTTGCCACCTGCTTGAAAAAGAAGATCTCCAAGGGCTTGAAACTGAGCTTGCCTCCTGCTCTGAAGGCTCAGGAACACAAAGACTTCATCCCTTCTGCCTCTCTGCATCTGGAACTGCTGTTTCAGCTGCTACAGAAGGAAATTGCAACACCGACGGCGGCGAGCGACACCGTAACCTGCATCGAAGCCGTGGGCACCGCTCGTGAAGAGCACGACGCACCACCCCGACTTGCACCGTAGGCCCGATGCCTGCTGATGCCGTGCCGCATTGACTCCGAAGCCGTCATCGAGGCCGCTGCCTGCACCGTAGCCGAGGACACCACTCATGTCGTCCACGACGCACCATCCCGACTCGCACCGCAGCCCCGACTTCATCGACGCCAGGTGCTTCATCAACGCGGAGCCGATCCTCGACGTGGGTGACTCCCGAATCCATCAACATCGCACCGTCATAAGGAACCGACGCCTCACCGCCATTCGTGACGTCACCTCCCCGACACAGTAAGGAACCGACGTCTCACCTCCCCTGCGCTGCAGTAAGGAACAGAGGCATCACCTCCCCTGGGGTAGTAAGGAACTGACGCTGCAGGCACCAACGAAGCATCACCTTCCCGACGCCGTGCACTGTCTTTGCTTTCATCAATTCCAGGTACTGTTCTTTGTGGGTCTGCTTGACTCCGGGCCCGACGCCGCACACCTCGCGGTCGGTGCCGTACTTTGGGATTTTCATCTGTCACGACGTCGTAATAACTCCAGTTGGAGTTATTTGTTGCTAGGAACTTGATTTAAGTGAATAACCTATTTTTTAAGGATACTTTTGATATTATATTTTGGATTTTTGTCGTTTGGTCTTGTTTTGGTTTAGATAAAGTTTACTTATTTTTCTAAACTGGTGTGGTGTCCATTTGCAGTGTTTTCACTGTATTACTGTATGTGTTCACAAATGCTTTACACACTGCCTCTGAGATGAGCCTGTCTGCTCATGCCAAGCTACCAGGGGGTGAGCGGGGGTTATTTCATGAGTGTATCCCCCTTATCCTGACTAGAAGCAAAGGTTCCCATTTGGACAAAGGTACCTACCTCTGCCAACTAGAGACCCCCATTTGTAACATTGGTGGTCAGTGGTCAGGATCCGGGACTTGCATTTGTGATTTACATACAGTGATTGGTGTACACTACTAGTGAGTGCAGACCATTACGCAACCACATACATTTTGGTAGAGTTTTTCCTTGGAATTTGTTTGCATCTTGAGAACTGCCAATTTTCACCATGAGTAAACCAACATCCATTGCATCTGTGGATATTGAATTTGAAGAGGAGAGGGTTGATACCTACACTGTGCCACAAATTAAGGCCATCTGCAAAAAATTTAAAATCTGCGTGAGAGGCCTCACCAGAAAGAAGGAGTTCCAAAAGGCGCTGAGGGCCTGGTTGGAATTAAGGAATGCCAGTGGGCAGACCGAGGAGCCTACGGTGGAGGGGGAGAATTTAGAAGGGCCGCAGGATGGGCTAGTGGGCTTAACTGGAGGGGGAGTGCCTCCCAGGGAAGGCAGAAGTGTATCTTCAAGGGGTCTGTCTCCAGAAGAGTTGGAGGACAGGGAGAAAAGCAGAGTGCATGAAATAGAGCTTGCTAAACTCAAGCTGGGGAGCCAGGGTGACTTAGAGAATAAGAGGTTGGAGTTGGAGAGCAAGAAATTGGCCATGGAGGAAAAGAAGATGCTTTTAGAGCATGAGAGAGTGTTGAGGGAGCTAGAGCTGAAAGCGAAGAGCCTAGAAATCACTCCCTCTGGTGGCAGCACACCATCAGTGCCTGGGGAAGGAAAAGTATACATTCCCAAAGATGTGATCAAAGATTTCATGAAGCATGAGGACGTTGGGCAGTGGTTTAAGGCTTATGAGCTAGCCATGAAGTCCCACTGGGTCCCTGAGAGAGATTGGGGAGAGGGGTTGTGGGGCTGCTTCATAGGTGAAGGGATGGAAACCTTACTAGCTTTGCCCACGGAGGATCAGATGTCCTATGCCCCCATGAAGGAAGCCTTGATAGCCAGGTATGAGTTGACCCCAGAGCTTTATAGGCAGAAATTTAGGAACTGCAAGAAGCTGGAGTCAAGTACTTGGGTGGAGTATGTATCTTACTTTTGCAGAGCACTGGATGGATGGGTAAAGGGTTGCAAGGTAACTGACTTGCAGGGGCTCTATGATTTGGTTGCATGGGAGCACTTGTCCAGTAGTTGTTTTCCAGAGCTACGCCAGCACCTGATTGATAGTAAGCTAACTGACCCCAGGAAGCTTGCTGTGGAGGCGGACCGCTGGGTCAGTACCAGGGTCCACAAAGGTCTTGTGGGAGACTCCGCAAGGGTGGGCAGGGTCCCCAGCAGAAGAGTGGGGGGCACAAAGATAAACATAAGGAGTTCCAAAAAGGGCCCCAAAGTAATCCCCAAGGGAACCAAGGTAAGGGTTCCCAGCCTCCCACTGAAAAGAAACCATGGGTCCCACCAGGTAAGCATGTGCAGAAGGGTCCCAAGACCTGTTTTAGTTGTGGTCAGGTGGGCCACTTCCGGGGGGATCCTAAGTGTCCCAAACTGGTTACCACTGCACCCACTGGTGCACCACCCCGGGAACTGGCTAGTGTAGCCTTAAGGGAGGAGTGGGGTGCCCAAGGTGGGTGGGGTCCCGCAGAGATATCCCTGGTCTCTTTATGAGATAGTGAGATGGTCCCAAGGACTCATCTGCCTGATAACACTAAAAAGTACAGGCAGTGGGTGACCATCAATGGCCATAGTGTGGAGGCTCTGAGAGGCACCAGAGCCAGTGTGACAGCTGTCAGTTGTCGGCTGGTGTCTGAAGATCAGGTGGTCCCCAACACATTCTACCCAGTAGTTGCCGCGGACAATTCAGAGTGCCTCTACAAAGTGGCACAGGTTCCCTTTGAGTGGGGGGGGGGTCTCAGGTACCTTGAGAGTAGCTGTGAGGCCAGCCATGCCTGTTGACTGTCTGCTAGGCAATGATTTGGAGAGCTCCCCCTAGGCGAAGGTGGAGCGGAGGTCTCATTTGGAGATGTTGGGTCTGCCTGAGTGGGCATGTGTGACCACTCGGTCAATGGCAGCCGGTAAGGGCATTCAAGAGGACCTGAAGCCTGAAAAAGTGGCCCAGGTGCCTGCAGGGAAGAGAAGAGGCAGGGGGCATGGGAAACCGGCCCCCGAAGTTCCCACGGTCCAGGAGGAGGTAGACCCTGAGGGGGATGCCCTGGAGCCTACAGGGGAACAAGTGGCTGAACTGGGGGACCTGCCTGAGCTGACCCATTGGCAGCAAGAAGGAGGGCCCACCTGGGAGGAGTTCTGCCAGGAGCAGCAGACATGCCCTTCTCTCATTGGTTTGCGGCAGCAGGCTGCAAACCAGGCAGCAGGTGATCAGTCCGGATCACATTGGATTTACTGGGAGAATGGTCTCCTGTATAGCGAGCCTAAGGTTGCTGAGCCTGGGTCAGCCCGTGTGCTGGTGGTACCCCAGCGCTTCAGAGCCATCCTACTGGGTCCTGCTCATGATGTGCCTTTGGCAGGGCATTTGGGGCAAGACAAGACCTTAGAGAGGCTTGTCACCCACTTTTACTGGCCCCAAATGCGCAAGCATTCTGATGCTCACTGTAGGTCTTGGCAGACTTGCCAGGCAAGTGGTAAAAGTGGGATGAAGTGTAAGGCTCCTCTCCGACCTTTCCCTGTGGTCAGCACCCCCTTTGAGAGGGTGGGTATTGACATTGTGGGGCCTCTGGATCCCAAGACAGTCATGGGCAACAGGTTTATTCTGGTCTTGGTGGACCATGTCACCCGGTACACGGAAGCCATCCCTCTCCGGACTGTGACGACCCCCGTGGTGGGTCGAGCGTTGATGGGGATTTTCTCCCGTGTGGGGTTCCCCAGAGAGGTGGTGTCTGACCGGGAAACCAACTTCATATCGAAGTATATGAAGTCCCTGTGGCAGGAGTGCGGTGTAACTTATAAGTTCACCACTCCTTACCACCCCCAAGATAATGGGCTGGTTGAGAGATTCGACCGGACCCTAAAAGGCATGATTATGGGTCTTGGTGAACCCATGAGGCGTAAGTGGGACGTCCTCTTACCATGCCTGCTGTTTGCTTACAGAGAGGTGCCCCAGAAGTCCTTAGGGTTCAGTCCCTTTGAGCTGCTGTACGGCCATCCTGTAAGAGGACCTCTGAGTCTGGTGAAAGAAGGCTGGGAGAAAGCTCCCAGTAAACATCCAAGGGATGTATATAGCTACATGCTGGCCTTCAGAAACTAGACTAAGCGCTTCAGGCAACTCGCTCAGGTGAACCTGGAAGCCAGCCAGGAGGAAATGAAACGCTGGTATGATCAGAATGCCACTCTGATCGCGTTTCAACCTGGACAGAAGGTTTGGGTCATGTCCCCCGTGGAGCCTTGTGCGCTCCAGGATAAGTGAACCGGAACATTTGAGGTGGCGGAGCACAAGAGCAACGTCAACTACTTGGTGGATTTGCAGTCTCCCAAACCCTTTGCGGGTCCTGCATGTTAACCGCCTGAAGCCCCACTTGGAGAGGTCCGAAGTGGGCATGCTCCTAGCAACAGATGCTGGGATGGAAGAGGAGACTGAGCCTCTTCCTGACCTCCTGCCTGCAAAGGAGCAAGATGGGTCGGTGGACGGTGTGAACCTCTCTACCGCCCTGAACCCTGAGCAGCAGAGTGACTGTTGCCAACTGTTGGGACAGTTTTCTGACCTGTTCTCCCTGACCCCCGGTGTCACTCAGTGGTGCGTCCATGATGTGGACACCGGGGACAGTCCTCCAGTAAAACATAAGATTTACAGAGTGACTGACAGGGTCAGAGCTTGCATCAAGGAGGAGGTCTCCAAGATGTTAGCGCTAGGGGTGATTGAGCCATCAGACAGCCCTTGGGCCAGCCCAGTGGTCTTGGTCCCGGAGGCTGCCGCACCCGGTGCCACACCAGAACTCCGGTTCTGTGTGGACTACTGAGGGCTCAATTCAGTCACCCGGACTGACGCGCACCCCATCCCCAGAGCTGAGGAGCTCATCGATCGGTTGGGGGCTGCCAGGTACCTCAGTACATTTGGCTTAATGTCTGGGTACTGGCAGATCGCCTTGACTGATGGGGCAAGAGAGAGGTCAGCATTCTCCACACCAGATGGACACTACCAATTCCGGGTGATGCCCTTTGGGATGAAGACTGCTCCTGCCACCTTTCAGAGGTTGGTCAACAAGGTATTGGTTGGGCTGGAGTATTTCAGTGCTGCCTACCTGGACGACATAGCAGTGTTCAGTGCCACTTGGGAGGAGCATCTGCACCACCTCTGGGAAGTGTTGAAGGCGCTGCGGAGGGCAGGCCTCACGATCAAGGTGAGTAAGTGCCAGATCGGGCAGGTTTCAATGGTGTACTTGGGACACCAGCTGGGGAGCGGCCAGGTGGCGCCCCTACAGTCCAAGATTGGTACCATTCTGGCTTGGGAACCCCCCAAGCCTCAGACAGAGGTGAGAGCCTTTTTAGGACTCACCGGGTATTACAGGAGATTTGTCAAGGGGTATGGCACCATTGTTACCCCCTTGACAAAGCTGACTTCCAGGAAGCAGCCCAAGAAAGTGAATTGGACTGACGCCTGCCAGAAGGCTTTTAATGCCCTGAAATCTGCTATGTGCACAGCGCCCGTGCTTAAGGCACCCAACTTCTCCCAAGAGTTCATTGTGCAGATAGATGCTTCAGAGCATGGTGTGGGGGCTGTGCTCTCACAGCTAAATAAGGAGGGCCTAGACCAACCCGTAGCTTTCATTAGTAGGAGGTTACTTCCACTGGAACAGAGGTGGAGTGCGATTCAGTGTGAGGCATTTGCTGTGGTCTGGGCGCTGAAGAAGCTGAGACCATACTTGTTTGGGACTCACTTCCGGGTTCAAACAGACCACAGGCCCCTCAGATGGTTGATGCAAATGAGGGGTGAGAATCCAAAGCTGTTGAGGTGGTCCATTTCCCTACAGGGGATGGACTTTACGGTGGAACACCGCCCTGGTACAAACACGCCAATGCTGATGGTGTGTCCAGATTTTTCCACCTTAGTGAAGAGAACTCCCAAGAGTGTGGGTAGTTCTCCCCACATTTCAGCTGGAGGGGACACGAGTTAGACCTGGCACCATTGGCATGGGTCTCCCTTCCATTTTTTTGGCTTTACCTCCTGTGTTTTGCTGTGTGTTGGACTCCATTTTTGCTGGGCTAGATGCTTTGGGCCCTTTGCCACTGCTGTTCAGCGCCAAAGTGCAAGTGCTCCCTTTGTGAATTATTGTTATGGATTAGTGATTCCATGATTGGCTTGTTTGATTTACTTGTCAGACCCTAGTACATTGCACTATGTGTGCCCAGGGCCTGTATATCAAATGCTGCTGGTGGGTTTGCAGAACTGATTGTGCCACCCACAGAAGCAGCTTGTAAAATGTGACTCAGGCCTGCCATTGCAGAGCCTGTATGCAGTCTGGGACTGCCATGTCGACTTGGCAAGTGCACACACTTGCCAGTCCCTAAACCTTCACTTTTCTACATGTTAGTCACCCCTAAGGTAGGCCCAAGGTATCCCTGTGGGCAGGGTGCATTGTATCTGAAAGGTAGGACATGCCCTGATGTGTGTGGCATGTCCTGATAGTGAAATACTGGCAATTTCGTTTTTCACTATTGCAAGGCTGTCTGTTCCCATAGGCCAGAATGGGGAGTTTGTTTATAACATATTATAAACATAACTGACCCTGGGAACAAGATGGGAAAATAAAGCTTAGTATGCCTGAACTCAGAATGTTAAAATACATCTTTCAGTGAGGGTGATTTTTACATTCTGTGCTTAAAAATACCACTTTTAGAAAGTAGGTATTTTCTTGCCTAATCATCCAGTGTGCCTCTCCTAGGTTTGTGTATTGCATGTCTGGCTTTTGGATGACAGGGGCTGGAGAAGGGCAGTGGCTCCAGAAGTCTGATGAGTCAGGGCTGGGCTGAATAGACCTGGGCTGCATTTAGAGTAGGGGGAGGAGATTTCCTTTTCACCTGAATGGGCCTGGTCTGCCTTCAACAATGCTGTCTCCACCTCCTGCCAGGAAGTTGCACCAGTGAGGACAGAACTGGTTTTGTCTGGGTACAGACACTCTCTGCCTTCAGAGAACAAAGGATTTTGGTGTATAAAAAGAGGGGCCCAGACCCCAGACTTTTAGATCACTTCTGGGAAATCAAGAGGAACCTTTGCCAAGGAGAAGAGCCGGATAAGCTGAAGAGGAATACTGCCCCTGTGCTGTTTGCTGTTTGGGGTTGGCCTGCAGTGGCTGCTTGCTGCCAAGGAAAGGAGAAAAGGACTTTGCTGTTTGCTTTGCCACCTGCCTCAAAAAGAAGATCCCAAGGGCTTGAAACTGAGCTTGCCTCCTGTTCTGAAGTCTCAGGAACACAAAGACTTCATCCCTTCTGCCTCTCTGCATCTGGAACTGCTGTTTCAGCTGCTACAGAAGGAAATTGCAACACCGACGCCGGCGAGCGACGCCGTAACCTGCATTGAAGCTGTGGGCATCGCTCGTGAAGAGCACTACGCACCGCCCTGACTTGCACCGTAGGCCCGACGCCTGCTGACACCGTGCCGCATCGACTCCGAAGCCGTCATCAAGGCTGCTGGCTGCACCGGAGCTGAGGACACCGCTCGTGACGTCCACGACGCACCGTCCCGACTCGCATCGCAGCCCCGACTTCATCAACGCCTGGTGCTTCATCAACGCGGAGCCGATCCTCGACGTGGGTGACTCCCAAACCCATCGACATCGCACCGCCGTAAGGAACCGACGCCTCACCGCCATTCGTGACTTTACCTCCCCGATACAGTAAGGAACCGACTTCTCACCTCCCTTGCGCTGCATTAAGGAACAGAGGTATTACCTCCCCTGGGGTCGTAAGGAACCGACGCCGCAGGCGCCAAAGAAGCATCACCTCCCCGATGCTGTGCACCGTCTTTGCTTTCATCAATTCCAGGTACTGTTCTTTGTGGGTCTGTTTGACTCCGGGCCCGACGCCGCGCACCTCGCGGTCAGCGCAGTACTTTGGGATTTTCATCTGTCACAACGTTGTAATATCTCCAGTTGGAGTTATTTGTTGCTAGGAACTTGATTTAAGTGAATAATGTATTTTTAAGGATACTTTTGATACTGTATTGTGGATTTTTGTCGTTTGGTCTTGTTTTGGTTTAGATAAAGTTTACTTATTTTTCTAAACTGGTGTGGTGTCCATTTGTAGTGTTTTCACTGTATTACTGTATATGTTCACAAATGCTTTACAAACTGCCTCTGAGATAAGCCTGTCTGCTCGTGCCAAGCTACCAAGGGGGTGAGCAGGGGTTATTTTAGGAGTGTATCCCCCTTACCATGACTAGAAGCAAGGGTCCCTATTTGGACAAAGGTACTTACCTCTGCCAACTAGAGACCCCCATTTCTAACATTCCCTTTCCCCAGGAAGGATCATTTAAACATGGACACTACCGCACATTTGGCCATTGCAAACCATAGTGCCCTACCTGGGATGTACCAGCTAAAATTGTTTTTAAGGAATTCTGGGCCTAGGTCATGTAGTGCATTGTAGGCGAAACAGAGGGCTTTGAATGTGATCCTTTGTCTAACTTGCAACCAGTGTAGCTTTCTGATGGATTTAGATACTGACTGGTATTTGGGAATCTTCAGTAGCAGATGTGCCACAGCATTTTGGAGAATTTGCAACTTGTTCATTCGGTGCTGAAGCAGATTTAAATACAGGCCATTACAGTAGTCAATCTTAGAAAGCACCAAAGAACTGACTACCGTTTTCTGAAATAAAGAGGAAATGTAAGGTAAGATCTTTTTAATGATCCTTACTATGTAGAAAGAGGAGGATGTGACAGCATTAATTTGGTCCATATATGCGAGTTTATCATTAATCAGTACTCCCAAGTTCCGGGCCCTGATGACCGGAGTAGAGAGTGACCCCAACTCTTGTGGCCACCAGATGGAAGTCCAAAAGGAGGACTGGGAGCCAAACAACAAGGCTTCTGTCTTCCCGGAGATCAATTTCAGGCAGTTTATATTCATCCAGCCACTGACCGCCAACATACAGTCACAGAATCTGGACCCTCTCCCGTTTTTACCACTAGCCCGGGAGACAACAATTTGTGTGTCAGCATAAGATGTAAGAGAGAAACCATAGGATCTCATTACTTTGGCTAGAGGGGTGACAAACATTAAATAAAGTGAGGCTAAGCGAGGACCCCTGAGGGACCCCGCAAAGTAATGAAAATGGCTGGGAGACAAACTTGTCTAGTGCTACTGATTGTTCTCTACCAAGGAGGAAGGAGCTGAACAAAGCCAGGGCTGCACCACTAATACTGATCTTTCCCAGGTGATCTATCAGCACCTCATGATTAATTCAAGCATTCCATCTATCACCTTGTTCTTTGTTGCATGTGCAGAAGGTGGCAGCCATGGGAGTATGGTAGACAGGTATGATGGAGCCATGATAGACACTTAGGAAAGATGGCCATTCCATGACTGGCACTACTGGTGCAAGGAGAGGGGATGGTGACGAGGAAGGGGCAAAGAATCAGCCCTTATAGTGCTGTTATAGTAGTAGAGGCATAGCTGTATAGGAGAGGGACTTACACAGCTTTGACAGAGCTGTTAGATACCCATGGATCAATCATGAGGAGAGGCGACAAGCTTGGGTCAGGGTCAGAATGGCCTCTTATTGCATTGGACATTGCCCAGGAGGGCTGGAGCCCTTGGAGGATGGTTTTGAAAGCTGAAGGACGCTTCTGGTCCATGTCACTTTCCCCAGCTCCGTGAGGTTAAGTGCAGCAGGCATAGGGGTCTTCGAGAGCCAGAGAGAGCGATGTGAATAGAAAGAGGTCAGAGAGAAAGAATAGAGTTGGAGAGAGGGAATGGATGGATGAAAGAGTGAGATAGAGTGAGCGGAGGAAGGGATCGGGGTTGGTTTGAGAGTTTTTGCCAGGGCTGCGTTCGATTCCCCATCTTGACCTTGGCTCAGGCACAGCAGTGATGCTAAGGTTTCAGGTGAAGCAGTTGCGAGCTGAAACAGACTACCGTGGCCAGCAGAAAATCTGTCTTTACGCAAAATAAATCATTAAATCTGCTCCATTTCTTGTCTCAGTTTCTTAAAATAAAATGTGCCTGGAACCATGGTAATTTCTAGTTTTATGTAAAGTATGCTAATGCCATGGAAATGCATTCAGTTTAGAAACTAAATTTGTAGACAGACTGGTGGGCATTTGGAGTTACAAGAATGATGGAGAGAAAGGAGGGAAAAAGCTGGAAATGGTGAGAGGGCTAGTGTCTAAAAAGGGGGGAGTGCAAATGGAAGAAAGAGGTAGACTAAGGCAAGATAATGTGCAAAGAGTATAGAAACAGTGGTTGCTGTCACACGTTTGCAGGTTCAATGCGCTGTAAATACCTAAAGTTATTACTGTCCCAACTCAATGACACGCTTGTTATCGATCTCAGCTGCATGGAAGGCCAACAAGATCAACTGGAATTCAAAACCGTGAATGCAAATTTCACTTTGATCGCAGCAGCAAGCTATAGGACCCACAGAGTTGTTTTTTAATTACAGGAGTGGAAATGAGAGCTGCCCGTAACTCTCACAGAGGAAACTGTCACTGCCCGGATCAACTATCCTTATAGAAAGACACTGCAAGTCTCCTGCATGGGAAGGAGGAAAAGAAACTATTGGAGGAATCTGGATCATATTTTACAGGATAGTCGAGCAAAGTCCCAGTCAATAGTGTTATTCAGTCTCGATGCTTACATCCACTTAAATTACATTTGGGCTCAATATTGTGGCATGTACTCTTTGGGATGACCCTCTTATACCCATAACTGTAAAATGTAGTGCTGCTCCTCCCGTATCTCCCCTTGGGGTAACCTAAACTGGGTACCTGTTCCCCCTTTTATCACGAATCTTTCACTCTTTCTTGTAGTGTTAAATGTTTTGATATCACTTGCCACCTGCATACAGATCATGCACAGTTCCACATTCAGCCCAGCAGGCTACCCGATATTGCGAATAACCCGTTTCATACTCACCACATTGGCAAAGGCCCATATATAGCAACTGAAAAGGATGTGACAACTAGATACCAAAGTTCATGTGAAATGTATGTGAGTGACTCAAGAACTGATGAGCATGCCCACTAGAGTCCCACTTACACAGTGGGAAGCTCTGCAGCCACACACGAACAAGTGATCAACGAGACATTACAGATTCCTGAAGCCGCGCTCCACCTATAAAAGTATACATCTCCAGAAGTGGTCCTGAAACTGGTTTCTGCATATCATGGCACCCACATTTGCCTTGTTACACTTACAGCCTAGCAGACTTAATTGAGCACCAGTTATTAGAAGCTTTCCTGTGCTGCCCCATGTCAACAACCTCAAATAAGTAGCGTAGCCGGAAAATGCTTTGTGACTCTCAAAGTCCTGAGGAAAACCTTGGACCTCTTGCCATTAGTGGCAAGGAAAACTTTTGTACATGCTCTAGTAACTTCACAAATAGATTATTGCAACATTCTTTACCTTGGGGCTACCAAGGGCAGTCTGAAAAAATTATAACGGATTCAAAATGCGGCAGCCCACCTAGTTCTAAATCTTCACAGAAGGACATCCATCTCGAATGCCTTGACTACTCTACACTGGCTTCCAGTGCAGAAAAGAATCATGTACAAGGCGATGTGCCACTGTCACAAAATTCTGATGGACAAACGCCCTAGATACCTGCGCTCTATGGTAATACTTTACACACCTTCACAGAACTTAAGATCCACTGGGGCTAATCTAGTAAGGGTGCCTCGAGTGCAGAGGGCCATGCTGGGGGCCTGGTCCTTCAGTTATCTGGTGGCCAAGATATGGAATTCTTTACCACCAAACTTAAGAGCAGAACCAATGAAAAGGGCTTTTCGTAAAGGACTTAAAACCTGGCTATTCAGAACTCCAGCAGGCAATGTTAAAGGTCTGCACAGCTCTGGTCTCTTCTCGGTCAGATTCGAAAACCTATAGCTGTAACCATGCGCTTTATAAATGGAAAAATAAAATTTCCCTAGACCAACGCCATATAATGGTCATGTGCTGTGAACAGATCTAGGTTTCTCAGGCGATCTTGTTGTTTTGATGTTTTATGTTGTCTCCTTTCCACTCCTAGACTCGCTGGTGGGAAGAGCTAACCTCATCAGACTGTTTTGTGTCCTATATTACGAAATTGATGGAAGGATGCATAAGGGTGATTGTAATGCTACTGCTATTTGTTGTTTGTAATTCGAAACAAGAAAACCCGAATAAAGAATTGTTACAATAAATGCATAATGTTTTTTTTTTAGGTTTATCCTCAAGGCTCAAGATACGACTCATCATTGACATGGGCTTCACCCAGAACGATTTTTGAAGACCAGAATTAATAGCGTCAACAACAACAATAATGATAATAATAACAATAATAATAGAATAATAACAATACCATCACCAATAATAATAATATAATTATTATTATTGATAATAAAAAGTAATTACTATTATTATTATTGTCATTATTATTATTCAGATCGAGTTAGAGTAGTCTATATCAGCACCTGTGATGGTTCTCACAATCGTGACCCCATTTACTTTAGATAGGAGTGGATGCAGCTTAATCAGAATGTTTAGGTAACAGCTGGCGCTCTCCGTTACCTGGGCCATCTGTTCTTCTAGCTTTAGCTGAGAGTCGAAAGGACCTTCAGTGTTGTGACTTTGAGAGATACCTGGATAGGAGGCTCGCCAATCCACAGCTGCTTGTAAAAATTTCCATTTGCTAGTACCTGCCGTGACCCTACTAACGGAAATTCAGTCATTTCTTCATAAAAATGTAGTTTATTCTGTTCTATCCAAATTTGGAGAAGGTTAAAAACTTCAGTTTCTTTGTGCCTTGCTCACTGTCGCTGCAGAGTTGCATAATGACCTGTGTCTCATCTCCACATCTGTGAAACCTAATCCTGCTTGCAAGCAAGAACTCATTTGAATAAAACGGGGAGAGAGGAGAACACTGTGATATCTCAGAGTCCATTTTAATTAGTGTTGCCAACATATCCCTACATTTGACAGGCGAAGATTGAACATCTAATAAAGAGGTAAATCATTGCCTTGTATTGACATCAGCCCACCTCAAAGTGCTCATTGTTCTTCATAGGTTAGACTGGTCCTTCGTAGAGACGGTTGAAGACAGATGTAGGAGAACAAATGGACTGCCTTTCATTGGGCCGCCACCTCCAATGACTGCTCTGTGACATCCCATAGAGCAGTTTATGGGTCGTGCATCCTGTATCCTTGTACCCTAATAGCTCATAAGCTTATGCGTGACTCAAAAGGTAGAGTTGATGATTTGTTTCATTATTTTGGCCAAAACTGGGGCACCTGCCATTAGTTGGTAGCTGACTGCGTCAGCCCAGTTCAAGCCTATCAGCAGTATGATGGCACTATGCGCTCCATAAAAGATAAATTACAAATTTTCAAGATTTTGACTGAGTGTAAATATGCCTTTTTTTCACCAAACTGGTTGGACAGGGATCATCCTGACACCGTGTATAACTCAAACTTTCGATAGCCTCTTTTACCTCAATGGGAGTACATGTTTTAACCGCTTCGCCGCGATCGGAATTCCGCCCAGGTGCTGGACATTCCGATCGCGGGCGTGGTCGTGACGAGCTCAGCTCGTCATGCGCACAGCCCGACCGTGCAGCATGACGAGCTGAGCTCGTCATGAGCATCGAAGGGGTTAAGGCATCCTAGGATTTAGGGGAGGCGCATATGAAGGGTCTTCCTGATCATGAGGATTCCTAGGGCTAAAATCTTCCCTTATCTCACAACCTTATCATGAAAAAGAAATCATGGCTTTGGGATGGGTTGATTGCAATAATAGGTTTTTCCTCCTAACATTTGTTACTTTGCTTCTTTCTTTCATAGTCTAAAATAGTTATTTCATGCTATTGTAGTCCTTGTTCTTGTCTGTTTTGATAGCAGATCCGTATGGTCAATGATCTTCGATTTATTCCACTTTGCTGCAGCCCACTTGAACTTATATATAATCTCATGAAATTCACTAGTATAACATTTTAGAGAAGCTCTAGCTTTCTCTTTTACCAAACTCACCTTTAAAGGTGTTATTTGATCTATAAAACAGGTCAACGCGATATTGTAAAATGTAGTGAGTTCATTAATGGCCCATGAGTTGAGGAACTGTGTAATCCTACTATGGCCCAAGAATAAAGAGTATTGACCTGTGTCACCCTTTCCAGTTCCACATCTTTTACTAGGCGGCATAGTTCCCTCTAACATGCGCGTGTGTGCGTGCGCGCGCGCACAGGGCTTTCCACCAGCACGCACACACACTTGCAAAGCGCGCAGGTCACCAAGAGCCCGTTCCTCAAGCCACATACTTAAAGACATGATGCGGAGCGGTTGTAAAGCTGTCACATTCTTGGTGAAGTGCTAGGAGCAGCGGCAGCACGTTTGAAAAGAGACGGAAGAGCAGCTGTTACGGACACGTTAGATATGCTGCTCATTAGAGGGCTTGCAGCTTCTGCTTGCTTTGTTAATGTCAGGGGGCTGTTTACATCTGCTGAGACTGTGTGGAGTAATAGCAGTGCTTCCGTCTTTGGAACAGGGGAGCCAAGTTCGAGTCCAGGCTTGCATCAATTTTATTTTTTGTGCTTCCTATGGTGTATGCTTCTTCAATTTCCCGGTGATGAGATAAAGGTAAAGAAACAGCCTTTTCATGCTGTTGTCCTGAGCCCAGTGGCGGCTCCTCTGCTAAGGCGGAAGAGCGTCGCCCCACTGCTGCTGTGCAGCAGTAAAACAAAGGAAAAATAAAATGAAATCAACGCGTTGTTATTATTATTTTATTCTTTTCTGCTGCAGCAGCATGAGGGCGGGGTTGGCACTGCTTTGCTGACAGAGCTGGGGAGGAGTGGTGGGCCGCTCGGGCCGGCCGAACAGTCATGCGCACTTTAGCATGTTCTCCATGCAGGCTGCATTACAGTCTGCATGGAGAACATGCCCAGGCCTCCAGTCCCCGTCTGAGTGCCGAACACGACGCTCAGACCAATTACAATGCTGCATTGCAGCATTGTGATTGGTTTAGGGGAGCCAAGCACAACACTGTATTGTAGAGTTGGGATTGGCTATGGGGAGCCTGGCTGCTTCCTGTTCGGTGGAGGAGAGACAAAGTGGGACAAAGCGACAAGAGGTAAGTGAATTTTTCTTTTTTTATAATTATACCTCCTTACACCCTCACCTCCCCGCCCCACCACCCCAGATCCATGCTGGCCTCTGCTGCCTGAGCCAAAGCAGATGCCATATTACATAAAAACAGATTACTGAGCACCACAGGAGTTAGGACACGTCATGAACTCCAAAAAGGCTATGTTATAAAAATGTGTCACCACAGTATGCAGTGCACACTCAAGGTAATGTCATTAATGGGAAAAGACATCCTTGATAATCAGCTGTTCACTGTCTTAAATTATGAAATTATTCTCTACAGTAGTTAAGGTTTGAGAAAATAACACCACTAGATGTACTGCAAGGATGCATCAGTTTCAGCAGTGAGGAGCAGGCCTTCATCTGGATCGTTCAAAATAGGGTAGACCATAACCAGTTCCTCAAATTAGTGAAAGTCTCATCTTGTATCACATTCCATTTGAAGGGTTTCCCTTTCCTGGGCCACTTTATCATATGCAACCTTGTTATGTTCTAACATGATGTTTGTTGAATGTTTTGCATTCCAAATATTTTCAAGGCTCAGCTCGTACAAATAAGAGTGCAACCGTTTCCAAGTCGTACCGTTTACATATGGTGCTGTTAGAACTTGGGGAGGTAGGGGAATGGATGGCTGTTAGGCTTTTATCCTGTGGGTGCTGATCTTAGAGCAGCATGCACTTTTTGGGCCAATTCACCATGAACCCACTACAAAGACCTCATACATGTGCCAATCTATAAATTGGTGGTCCAGACGTGACAACAGAAAGGGGGTGCAATCAAGAGAAACAGAGTCATGAAAATCAGTCTGGCTGTCAACTTATACCTTTACTTTTTTCAAACTCTGCAGCAAAGAAATTGGCAAAAAGGACAAATGTGACAGTAAATCTGTTCTTGCTAAACTGATTACAGAGGCTGAATTTTAAAATATCTTATGGTGTTAAGACACCTTCTGCAGAGATATTTGGGTGCTCAGAAAATCTCAGGGGGTAATGGTAGGAGAACTCTAGTGGTTAATGCAGTTGCTGGAGAGATCTGTGTTTTGTCTAGTTACAGTTTTGATGTATAATGCTGCATAGAGGGCTAATACATCTCCTGTGAAGCACACTATGTGACATGCAAATCACAAATGTAATTGTAGATAGGCAAGTGGGTATTTGCCTTTGACACATATCCTTTATTACTTGCAGTTCATAAATTGCGACCCATATAATATAGCAGAGTAAGCTATGAACCAGCATAAACAAGCTGCTTGCAAACTGAAAGGCATAGGTTTGGAACCTTATGGTTTTCTTTATCAATGTGTCTTATAAAGCTGCTAAAAATGCTTCCATTGCATAGTAGTAAAGTCTTATAATACAGACATAGCCCCAGCACTGTTACATTTTAGCTCCAGACTTTTTGTTTCTCCCAGCTATGCACTCTTAACATATGCCTACCTTCTTACAGTACCTGCATACAGTCCATATCCAAGGGGTAAACAAAGTCAAAAGCCTGCCTCAAATGTTTCTCTTAAGTACTTGACTTGTAAAGTGATAAGTTATGAACCTTTGTTTCCCCACCATTGCTCAGTGTATATGTATTAGGCTCCCGGAGACCCCCAGCCAGGCTTATTTTTTAATAAAAGTAGGGCTGATTGCTCTTTGAATGAGGCCTTTGTTTTGGGCCAACTTAAATTGTAAATAGGAGAGCCCATTTCCCAGTCTGCATACTCTTGTTTGTAACAATAAAGCAGAGAACCTGCGGGCGCAGCTCAATATGCTTTGGTGTCGGCAATTTACACTAGGAAAAATTTCAGCATATTTCACTGACATAACCAGCATGGATCTGGGTTCAAACTCAATAATAGCTGCCTCCTTCTAACTGCTTGCATCAACCCTGCTGTTCAGAAAAATATTATAATGGTACAGCCTTCTATGTTCAGTCCTTTTCTAAACATTAGGTGTAGGTGCTACAGGAGTAAACAATTCATGTCACAAAGGTATGTATGTACGTTGCAAAACTGTCTCAAGACCCTATTATTTAGAGCTATATATGTGTAATGCACCTGTTTACGCTCTCGTTCTAAATAGAAGTTTGGAGTGGTAATTGCCATAGATTTATATTGCTGAGGGCAGCACTCACTTGCATGTCCAGTTGGTTGGCGCACATAGCCTTGGTTCCAGCGCACAGTGACCTTGCACTGCTGCACACAGAGGAAAAAAATTAGAGGGAACACTGCTAGGCGGGCAAAAAACTGTTCCATTTTCTGTACGGGGACCTGCTGAGTTTGTTGAGCTAAAGTCACTCACCCTTGGGTGGGGGTCGTCATCGGAGACCTTCATCGGGGTGCTTTCTCATACCCCTGATTTCTTAGTGAGCTCTGCTTCCTTTTTTATCATAGCAGCTCTGCTTCCTTTTTTATCATAGCAGTCTAAACTATGGTCGCTCCCTCAGAGTTCATCTAGAAGCTGAGGGTAGTAGCTGATGCAGGTGCTTGCACTGCTTTGGGTTCCACTGGCAGGCCCTAAGTTTGTGGATTGTGCAGCTCTCTTGTTCCGCAATATTTTTTTGCGTTGACGTTTATGATTGAAAGTTTACTTTCTTGAAGTGGATGCGACTATGCTCCTCTTTTCCTGGATATCTAACCACAGTTTGGTTTAGTATGAGTTTTTATATGGTGTACATTATGAGGTCCTCTAAGCACCCACCGAAAGAAAAGAACCTGAAAGATGCAATAGAACATCAGATTCAATATGCTCTTGAGAACAGCAAGATCTTGAGACAAGTCTTACACACAGGTAACAAAGGAGTCATTGAAATTTCAACGTACTGCCAGGCCAAAATGTTCTTATTTTAGAATAAAGTTTAGGGTGAACGTCAAAATTAAATGAATCTATAAAATCTGAGTGTACTTTGTCAAACAAAAAACTATTGTTATTTGTTTATATAACATATCTCAGTACAGGTTTATCTGTAAACAATGCTTCCCCTGGAAATGCATGTAAATCGATGAATGTCATCAACCTATGTGGTATTAGAAATAGAAAGGCACAGGGATGCATGTGGAGAGAATAATTGCATACTTCTAGGACAGTTCTTATATCAGCATTAACGTGTGTTGCAATTAGCCATTAATAGATTACTCATACTCCTGTAGATAGCAGTGGCAGCTGGTGGAATTTGAAACTGGTGGGGCGTATGCAGAATGAATCAACGTATGCGAGCGAGCGCAGCGAGCGAGCCCAATGGCAATAAGGGGGATTCGGGGGGGTTCTCCCCCGTGAAGAATTTTTTTTTAAATTGCCATCTTTTTGGTGCGATTTTCAGCACTATTTCTGTGATAAATGAACTAAAAATTCAGTTCTTCTAGGCATTCATAAAAGAAAACTCATACATTATTTCAGAGAATTTCTGGGTTGCCAAGCAAGTCTGACTTCTGAAGACGGCTAAGGTACTAAGCAAGACTGCTTTGGCTCTACCCTTTCCAATAGAAAACACTAGTTAGCGATGTGAACAAGTTCAATGGACAAACCTGGGGTCTAGGGAGAGTCCCCCTCCTGAGAAAGAAATTTAAAAAAGATTGGCAAATGGTGCATTTTAAAGCAAATGAATGCAGCGATAAAGCAAGGCTTATTAAGCAGTGGGAACGTATAATCTTGAAATATTAAACACATTAAAAACTGCCCCGTATCTTCTTGCATTAATTTGTTCAACAGTTACTGTAATATGTAAATTGTTCTGCATGACAACTTTTGCCCTCCAGATCGCACAGGCAGTTCAAGAGAAAAGTCCTTGAAAAAAAAACCAGATATGTCATTAATACAAAACAAGAAATCTAGGCAGCGAAATCAAACACACCCCTTCAACCTACTGCTCAGTATGACAATAGGAACTGGGATGGGAGCAATAGAGAATCCTACCATAATCGCTAGGCAACAATTATTCCAAACCTTGACAACGACATGAACCTGGATGAATCAAAATCCCAACTTTCACCCAATGCCTGGTCACTTGGAATCATCCTGGAAACTGACTTCACCCTCATTGAAGACACTGCTTAGAAAACCAAGCCCACCTGCCACCAGCGCTCTCTACTACAGAAAGTGAAACCATTCCTCCCTGACAGTCACTATAGCACTATTGTTAAAGCTCTCCTGCTCTAACATCTTGTAGGTGGCAACGCCCTGCTCCATGGCCTCCTACACTCCACACTAGCCACGGTTGAAGACATCCTACACATCAAAGCATGCCTCATCAACAATCTGAATAAATATGCCCACATCACGCCCACTGTGAAGTAACCTCACTGGCCCTCCCCATCTGAAACCCAGCGCTGCATTATCTACAGTCATCATGACCAGCAACTTTTAATTTACCACCTCCAGTGGCTTTCAGCTCACCAAGATGAAGGACACCATCTGAATGGAAATGAAGAAATGCAAAAAGGAAAACAAAAAAGACAATAGGCGGTCTCCTTCTATGAACCTAGGATCTGGAATGACATCCCCGTACCCATGAGGACTGCCTCAGCCCTGTTCCAATTTAGAAAAGCGCTGAATACATACTTCTTAAAATAATATTACATCATGATGCAGTAAAAATCAGAAACCAGATATCTCTCCAATCACCGTGCCTTCGTCTTTGACCCTATACATAGCTAAGTTGCCTTTTGACTAGGTTTGCACTAGAAAAGTACCACATCCATATATACATACATAGAGTGACCGCAAGTTGCAGCACAACATTCATAAAACTGCCAGAAAAGCAAAAAGATGCAAAGCTGCTCCATGCAGACTGTTCACATTACAATCCACTAAAACGATGTAACATAAATGCAGTGCAAAGGCAGACAACTTCTCTAAACCCTCCATGCCAGAGCAATTTCAGAGGGAGTCTTTGACTATTAAATTATCCCCCGTTCCAACGCACCGTTCTTCTGAACTTAACTTGGCACGTTACTGTCGCTACTGGACGAGGAATGAGCACTTTTGCACAGCTCAAATTATTTTGTTACGAAATCTAATTTACTAAACCTAACGTTCTGGCACATGTGTGCCTCTGCCCAGCCTCAGTTCCAAACATGTCTACCAGCTTTCAAAGACTCCATTCCTTTCTTCAGTTCGTTGACCACATGCTATGCGAGATGTGTCATCTGCAGGTTACAGGCTTCATTTCCAAAGAGACAGCTCAGTGTCTGCTGCAGTGAACGGATTCACAGGTTGATTCCAGCAAGGGTTTAATGCATCTGCTGTGCATGTGTGTGTGTGTGTGTGCATGCGCGTGCGGTCATAAGCTATGGGACTGTAGGGTTGGTGAGCAATTGTGAGTGCCTTGATTGACATTTATTTAAATACCCTACTAAAGTGACTGCACGTGCTCCATACCCCTCTGAGGACACAACAGGAGAACTGTATTAAACTTAACAATTTATCAGAAAAAGAAACGGGGAGATCTTTAAGGAAAACACTGAGATTTTCCCCTGACCCACGGTTCTCAAAAATCAATGGTAAAGTTCGCATCCACAGAGAGCAGAGTCCTGAGCCTGTTCAGGCGTAACAAAGTAGGAAGCGCTGCAAACCGCGTCATAGATCTGACGCTGCTCATAGTCTGAAGGTCCATTGCTATGCCCTGGAAAGCCAACATGTTACCGGGGTTAAAGCACTGGTGCACAGCAACACTTAAGTGGGATTAAGCTGAATCTGTGGCAATGAGGCGGGAGGAGGCCCGGGCTGTGTAGGGTCCCCATAGCTACAGACTGGGTCGATCTGCTGCATGAGTTGCAAGAGTTTCATGAGGAGCTCTCTGATTAAGGAGAAATAGAGCCTGTTTAGTGGTCGGCACTGAACTTTAGGGGGCTTGGCGATTTCCCATGTTTCCTTATCCCGAATCTGAGCCCTAAACGAATTATGTAAATACAGCATGGGGTGATGCCATCCAGCAGGCACATATCACTATTCCTGTGTGTAGGAATGTGAATCCATGCGGGAGGTTCACTCAAAGGGAAGACAAATGTATTGCTTTTAAATATCAATACCTGAAAATGCAACTATTATGACCTAGAGTTCTTTTTGTTTACTTGTTCATACTTTGTACAAATCACTCCTTTCGGACTAAATATATTGTCATGCATGCGCAGAGACCATGGTGGTATTACTAAACATGGATATCAGTCGCGGCTCGCATCGCAATACTCGGGGGGAGGGTTGCGGGGGGAGGGTCGCGCGGGGGGGCGGGGAATTAAAATAAAAAAGAAAGAAAACTTACCTGACCGCCGGTCCGCGCCGCCTCTGCTGGGCCCTTGGCGCATTCACTGGAGTGGCAACCCCTCAGCCAATACTGGCGCTGCTCCAGCAGCGCCAGGATTGGCTTAGAGCAGGGTTACTCGCCGCCCGCCTGCCCATTAGGAGACCGAGGGTTGAGCCTTTGATCAACCCTCGCTCTCCCTAATGGGCATGCGCCAGCCAGAGCAGACGCTAGTGCGCATGACTGGGCACGGCGGAAAAATTCACCGACCTTCACCAGTCATGCGCACTTGTGGTGCTGCCTGCCCCTGGTCTGACAATGCATCATGCATGTCAGTCAACATGACGCCGGACCGCCCACCCCCTTCAGACTCTGAAGGGGTGGGCGGTCCGGCGTCATGCTGACTGACATGATTGTCAGTTCTCCTCGGCGTCTCTGAACTTAAGTAAACTGAGTCAGTTTACTTAAGTTCCTAGACGCCCGAGGAGAGCTGCGGGCGCGGGCGGCTTGTGGGGCAACGCCCCAGCGCCCTAATGGACGCACCGCCACTGGTAGATAGTACTTCCAGGTATCTGTGACTAGCTCTTCGTCCCCTCTGATTTCTGAACACATCCCTATGAGCGTTGCCTATTTTTAGGTCCTTTGACCTAATTACTAATTGACAATGAGACGGAAAGAATGTTCTAGAGTACACCCAAATTACTCATTTAAGTTGTCACACAGCAGATACTTGTGGATTAGTTTTGAACCAATGCTAAACCCGAAATTAGGTGCAAATGGTGTACGGGCCCGATTTTAGATGGCAAGCTGAGGGTGAATTGTGCTCAGAATTAGGATTTGTGCTGCACAAATGCCTCCAAATATAACTAGTGATCAACTTGACTTTACAAAGAGATTAAGTTCTTGCTGAAGTGACAATTCAGCAATATTAATGATACAGCACCTCATTCAGGACTCAGAATGAGGGATGTTGTGAGGGAGAGATGTATGCACAACTTGCTATCATTCATCCAGACCACCAACCATGTAGAATGGAGAGGTGACATAGCAGGACTTCCCTGTGAGATCATCAGAAAGCCAAAGTTAAAAGGGCTGTCAGTGCTATCATATGAAACCCCAGTCTGGCAAAATGGTGCACCTTTCTGGCGAATGTGGAACACCCTGAGCAGGTAAATTGTAGCTGAATTATTGCAACTTGGACTGCTCAACATTTATTTGTCCTGCCATAGACAATGCTCAGGTGATCTTCAGTGAGTAGTTTTGATTAAGTGCATCATGGCATAGCACTTTAGTTTTATCATACAAAATGCCAACGGTGTAAAATGTTGGTCTCAGATTCGCGGAGTCACTCTTCATTTCGTAGGACATAAAACACACGTGTTCTTTTGTTCGGGAAAGGGTTGCCTTTAATGGGATGCCTGTGGGGGACAGTGCTCTCTGTAAGTGCCACATTCACTCACTCCGGGAGAAGACTAGTTCTTCAAACACGGCCAACAAAGAGTTTCTAAACATGAGCTGTGGATGTAAATTGAGATGTGTATAGAAAGAAGGATGTCTTTATTTGGCTGTTGTATGGGATTATCTGTCACCCTTCATCACACCAAAATAAGTGAATTCGAGTTATCTTCATTCAGAAGTCTTCAGTGAACGTCTAGCTATATATTTATGCAAAATGTAGTCTGACTTAACATTGCGTTGTGTAATGAAAATCCCACAATTTTGTTATTTGCGAATATCCATCAATTTGAAACAGTGGAACCAGGATTGAAACACTTTTGTTACAAGTGTAAGGTCATCATAAATGAACATGAGAGTTTCAAAAGAATGACTGTAGAAATATCATACTTTTACAAATATTGCCCCCATGTGAAGCAGAAAAACTTGCTAATGATGCCTACAGCCAATAATAGGGTGTTGACAATTGTTTTGGCCAGTTCATGAAATTCATCGATGGCCTTCTTCACAACAAATGTTTGGTAAAATGTAGCACTGGGGCTCTGTAAGAATAGCACCGTGTTACACTCATCTGGCTGGCATACGGTGTGCAGGTGAAAATGATGTGTTAACAGGGAAGTGGAAAATGAGGTTACTTTGGGCTTATAAATTTCAAACAGGGAGGAGTAAGTGCTTTGACCCTCTTGACACGTCTGGCATAGAGTAACCTTTAAACAACAGCTCAATGGGCCTGGGTTCTCATTACATTACACAGCACTACAATGGAGCACACTGCATTGAAGCCCCCGTCCTTCCCACTGCAATCCAGCATGTTCTCATCATATTACACAGCACTACATTGGAGCACACTGCATTGGAGAGCTCAGTCTGTCCCACAATAACCTGTGACTCTCCTCACATATGACCCGCACACAGAGTGGGCACCCGTGCCCTGCTGCCCCTCCCTCCGCTGTATTCTGCATCTGCTCCTTTGCAGAGGGGCTACTGCACGGGTGACTCTAGCACGGCCCTCCAGGAAGGGTTCCCTGAAGGGTCTCGGGTGTGGGCGCTCTCTGTTTCAGTGCCCGTTCTATCGGGGGCTTCTCTTTGAAAGGATCGACTGTGAAGGTGAACAAGGAATGTCTGTCCGTTCAATGGCCTCTCAGGGGGAGGGGTCTCTGTTTCTTAAGACTCTGGATACTTCCCAGGACATGCAAGTATTACGAAAGGGAGAGACGATAAGTTGTTTAAGAAGAACACCCATGCTTCTTGATTCGCAAAGGCTCCTGTCCTCCCACCCCTCGCCCCTCCCACTTGGAACCACGGAATGAAACAAAGGAATGATTTACAATGTAATTGGGTTTTTATTTGCATTTTAAATCAGAGCCTTCTGCGGCACGACCGGAGAGCCTATTTATAGCCCGCGCTGGCATAATGCAGCTGCTAATTGCTACAATTAATATCACGTTAAAGACATTGCCAGCAAAGCCCTCCACACCTCCCGGGCGCCGGCTCGCCTCCACGGAAGTCCCACTGACAAATGAAATACGTGGGCATTAAGAGGAGGGGACCCACGGTGTAATTACACTTCGCCCAGGACATCCATCCTCGACGGCTTCAAAGTGTGGAGGAGCCAGCAGCGGCTCTCTGCGGAGCCGGGTACCAGCGCTCCAACGAGGGCTGGGGAGGGGGGAAGAGGAGGGGGGGATCATATCCCGGGGGAGCTTCTGGGAACTGTGGGTGGGAGCTTGAAGTCATGGGGCCAGGCCTGGTGCTGCAGGTGCCTTGTGGGTAGAGTGCGACCAAATCTCCCCTCACAGCAGGGTCAGAATGGGGCAAATCACCAGAAGGAAATACAAAAATAAAGGGAATAAAAAAATGGCTCACACTTTCGATTAGCTATATGTTCTTTATGTAGTACAGTGCTACAATTAAGATCATGTGGTAGACGGTGCGTTTTACAGAACACTGGAAAAATTGCATATCATTTTTAAACGGACCTATACATGAGTGTGTGGGTTTTTCTACCGATGATTTTGGGACATTAGTGGTGGCAAATCGCTCGTTTCAAAACACGTTCGACGTATATCCAGGTGTCGAAGTGAGGGGAAAAAAAGTAGGGGAACTGTGGGCGGAAAATCAGAGGGCGGGAATAACCCAAGGATTGGATCAGTGGGCGGAGTCAGAGATGTGGCCAGAATGCGCAAATCATCCCAATTTTTAGTATTTGTTGGCATTTCACTGCCCAGTTACAGCTTATTATGTTATTTAATTCAACCAATGGATAATCATGTTAATTTAAGGTTTAATATGAGTTATTGACACTGAAATACATTCACAAAGTGAGATATGTTTTTAATCACAGAATGTTCCAAATACGCTTAAAAGTGGAATTGCAAGCCATTTGTGTCCGAGCCTTGGAGTTTCTGTCATCAGCACTTCTCCCTTTTTCCACAAGAGCAGTTCAAACATGAATGGCAAAATATCCTAGTTTGCAAATGTTTTCTATATAATTATGGCTCTGCCATATTTGCCACATAATACAAGATCTGCTGCACAATCTAACAATTTTAACTAATAAATTGTTTGTAGCTCAAATGGATCAAAAGTTACTAAAAAATTTGACTTGCGTTGCTGCGAAGTGGACAGCCCATTGCAAAGGTTGACTGATCACCTTTCTCACAGCTGTATTTGTCTGTTACACTGGTACTAATAAGGCAAAATATTTCCAGAGACTGTTAGTATGTGTACAAATATCAAAATAATAAAATATCAGAAAATATACTGCATTACGCTGCAACCTTTTTTTTTTTGCTGCATAATTTAGTCAACACTGCGGCATAATTTAGTCCTCCTTTGCTGCATAATTCCAGTGCCCCCAAAGCCGGCAGCACATGTTAAAAGTGCTTGTGAATGAAGCAGAGAGACTGTGAAGTTTGCAAACTTAGGTGTGTGTGCAAATCCTGCATTGCCGATCCCTGGTGAGTTGCAGCTACTACTGTTGAAACAAAGCCAATGGAGGTACCGATGGGTGAGGCGGACTGGCCTCGAGGGCAGGGCCGGCCTTAGCACTGGTGGCGCCCTGTGCAACAATGTTTGTTAGTGCTCCCCAATGACCACCTCCGCCATGGATTCCCTCACCACCACCCTTTAACAGTGCCCCTCAAGTCTCTATAACCACACTCTCTCTCAGATGCATTTAATTTGATTTACAGCGCCATGCATACCAGTGTAGTGTGTCAGAGCACTTTACATCACACACATTACACAGAGACAATCAATTATATGTTTGTTATTCCCTGTATAGAAAATGTTACATAATACTAAGGACTACAAGGTGTAGGAGTCCCATGACAACCATACTAGTAGGCTGTATAGTTCAAAAGTGAGTGGTCTGGAGAAACACAAAATCAGAAATTAAAACGTAATACCATGGTTGGGGGTTCTCTTTAATAATCAGAATTAATTTCTATCCAAAAGAAAACTTTTTGCAACATTAGGATAATCAAAGACTGGGAGGAAAAAACATAACGCTCTAATTTATACCTTGCAGTTTGTATGCAGCTCTTAGATGGCAGTTAATAGCTCACTGTTCTGTGTTAAGATTTTAACTTATAAACTGCAAGTAACAAAAGGATCTCTCTGACAAAAGCAGTAACCCACTGACGTATTTACGTTATGTGCACTTTGTGATATGCATGTTACATATTCTTTGCAGCAGGGACATTAGCCCTCTGTGCTACCTTTCCATGAGTCAAAACTTCCACTAGACAAAACTCCTATCTCTCTCTAGGAAGAACATTAATCACCAGAGTCATCATGACATTTTTATTGTTGCCAAAAATTGCTGGAGGCCAGGAAGAAGACAGCAAGCCTTTTAAAACCATAATATACTTGCAAACACGATGCCCCCACCCAAAGTCAGTGCCCGGTGCGGTCACACCGGTCGCACCGCCCTAGAGCTGGACCATCTCAAGGGTCCTGTGACCTCAGTGACAGAGTCACTGTTGCTCTAGGGTGTGCTGCTTCATAGGCCTGCCCGCAAGACTGGAAGTGAACTTTAGCATGGATTGTGGTGGACAAGCCTTGAAGGTTAACCCACACTTCCCACCGCTAGGGTCCACCTGCTGTTGCTAAGAAACCAGGGATTCTAAGGTCTTGCGGGGCCTTCTAAGGTCTAGCATGGGAATGTGCTCCCTCAGGAGAGTGGTCTGAGGGACTGGTCATGAAGGCTGAACCTGGTTCCCCAGTTCCAAATTCGGCAGCTCTGACTATAGTGCCACATCCTCTCCCACACTGAACACTATACTGCCCCACTGAGAGGAACTCACACTACCTTCAACTACAACCCAATTGTGCCCTGCTATAAACACCTTGATGCGGCTCAATTCAAATTACGCACTAGACAAGAGCAATATGCTGCCTACAAAAAAAAGTAACAACATCCTGGAAAAAGCAAACACTCATAGGGAATGCAAAATGAAGTAAAGCATGTGAAATGTAAGCAGGAACACCATGGTTACCTTAACACTTTTACACTCACTATTCAGAAATCAGTGAGTGCTTTTGCCTGACAAGTGAAGGACATGCCTACAGGGCCCTGAATGGACCGATTTCAATGTCCATTGCTTATATCATTACAAAACGTAAGCAGTATGGTAAAAAGACCACATCCCTGAACACAGAGCCACAGTACACATTTTGTTTTCCAATCCACGCATTTCAGTACCTCCAGGATTGGTGCACTAGTTCCCCGCCTGGGAATACAATGCTGTTCAAAGAAAGACAAGAAAACAAAAGTAGCGCTTCACTGGCAAACTCTGTAAAAGTGGTGCTAATGTGTTTGGGTGTGAATAAAATCAATGTGGCCACTTTGCTACCACTCTGTCTTACTTTATTTAGTTATTTATTTATTTTTCATATTTTTAACCTTTTATTCCTGAGGCTGCACTTTGGAGTAGTAAAATGTCAGAAAAAGACACATTTCCAGCAAAAGTGTTTTTCTTTTTTGGATCCATTTCACAGGAGAACAAATAAACGAAAGGAGAGGAAAAAGGGTGAGAACCCTTTCTTGAAGTCACGGTTTTCAGTAAGAGAGGAGGAGCTGCTGGACAGAAAGAGAGGGAATAAGAGGAAGAAGGAAAGAGTGGGGGAAAGCTAAGGCGGCAGAGTAGAAGTGGACACTGTCGCTGTAGTCTCTGGGCAAGAAAGAAAATACAGAGTCCTTTTATTTCTCTGCCCGCCCCACCCGTCCCCGAACGCCGAGCCTGATCTACAGGCCATGGCGATTTCTGCCGTCCTGGGACGCATGTTCAAAATAAAAAAGTAGGGGAACGGAATCTATGGAATTAAAGAAGTATGGGCACGCCGTGCCCTGCCGATCCCGCCCACTTCGACCACTGCCTATATCATTGGTGAACACAAAGGAATGGCAGACAATTCGATATCAGGCAGGAGGGATGGGTGTTCTCGTCCAATACATTTTTACCAAACATGTTGATAAATAGTGCATTTGAAAGTACACCTGACTGATAATTAAATGCCTATACCTGATAGGATTTAACTATACAACTTTACAGAGGGTTGGGGACGGCCGGTGGTTAACTTCTCGGGAGAAATAAGGTACACGTGTAATGACTAGTCCAATTTATTGTTTTGATGGTCACTAACTATGTTAACACCTCAAATATGATTTTGTTGCAACTGTAAAGCAAAGGTTGCTATTATTAAACCAACATCAATTTAATGGCTTCAAATAAAAAGTCTGAAGGGTCTTAACTTTACAGCTAAATGTGAGGCGTGGCCATGCCGGCGACCAAGATGGCCACTGGGTGCTGAAGCTCTGGCCTCTGACTCCCCAACTATTGGGAGAAATGCCCGAAAAACAGCATCCTTAGCCATCGGCGTAATAGCACATACAATATTGCTGTGTGCTGACCACACAGACCTCCTTTGGCGTCCAGGAATGGCCCCCACGAGGTGAACATGCCAGCCCATGCCTTGGAGGCCCCTCGGTGACAGGGACCGTGGGTGCGCCTGAGGCGTACCCGGCCCAATAATAACTTGCCACCTGCTCGTGTTGCCTACCCCTCCCTGGTTCATTCATATGACTCAATCGAGTGAAAACTGGGTAGCCTGCTTGCTGCAGGGACTGACAGTACATCCACGGGCCCAGTGGGCCACGCTGATATATATTCGGTAGCTACATCGAGATGCGGAGCAGTCCCCTCTTGGTGGTGCTGATCTGGTCCATTGCCACTGACACTGGCAGCTGCGATTGTTTGCACAGTGCCTGGCCACCTGGGGCGTTTTGGAACCACCCGCCCTCACCGGGCCCACCCGGCTGCCTGCATTGGCCGTGGCCTTGCCTGAGCCTGCTCGTGGTGCCACCCCTTTATTGCAATGACTTGGAGGATGAGGTGGCTGACTATCGGAGGTCTGGATGGCGGCCTCGAGGTGTAAATATAGCGAGTGACTTTTCTGCCTGCCCCCTCTGGGCCACTGCCCGAGGGGCCACCTTTTCACCTCCGAAATAGGATTGAGTTCCATTCCTGAAAGAATCGGCCATCCAAAGCACAGTGATTACTGCCCCCCGGTGCGTGCCCACCTATAGATATTCAATTGCTGGCATTGGTTTCCCCTGGTCCGCGGATTGCATGCTGTGTACTGGATGACAGGGGATCTGAATCCCATTGCAAGGTACCGCTACTACGTGCACCCTCCGCCCATATTTGCCAAAGCCGAACTAACATATTACTTCTGCCTGCTTGCTCTCCTGTGCGACCCCCTCACAAATAAATCCGATTTTATCCTAGCCGCTTCCACTCTATTTAGCTGCCACCTGCCCTCACAGCCACACCCCTGCTCATCTATCCTCGCTGTCAAGAGCCACTCAACATGGGGCGCACAGGTCCGAAGCAGAGGAAGCTGCCATTTCAGCATACTAAAGACATGGATAGGTCGGAGGGCCCTGCCTTGGAGGCTGGGGATGCAGCAGGGCCATTGGCTCCTGAACAACATACCGCCACTGAAGCCCTAATGGCAGAGATACGTTCTGGCTTCCGAGCCATGAATGTATGCTTAAACGCACTCTCAGGTAGATTGGATGGCATGGGGGAACAGCAAGACAGACATCAGACTTGTCTAGATGGGGCCGAAGAACACCTCTCTATGCTGAAAGATGGCATGGTAAAGATGGCAAAAAGACTTGACAAGCTGGAACATCTGGTTAAAACGGTTTCCATAAAAAATGAAGACTTAGAGGTCATATCACGCTGAAATAACATACACATACTCAGTGTTGCAGAGTCCAATCAGTGACCGGCAAAATGGATCACTTTGTGGAACGTCTCCTAACAGAACGTTTCGGCCGCGAGCACTTTACCACCACCTTCATGGTTTAACGAGCCCACCACTCTCTTGGTCCCCGATCCCCCCGGCCTCACCGCACCCTATAATTGCCCAGCTACTAAATTTCAGAGACCATGACACCACATTCCAGCTGGCCCACGAACATGGACAGATGCAGTATCAGGGCTCCAAACTTTCCTTCTTTCACCATAGTCGTTCAGTAGGCACTCCACAAATACACCAATGCCAAATCTGCGCTCATGCATCTAGGCCTGAGGCTTGGCTACGTGTTGATGTTAACGGCAAGACACAATTCTTTGACACCTTTATGGATGCCCTCACCTTTTTTGTAAGCAATACGCCAAGGACTGCCCCCGGGCTTCTCATGGCATCCCAGAACATTCACCACCAGATATACATGCCACAAACAACATGGATCTCTTTCCACCAGATTGATCGGCATTAGAACTCACAATTTTTATTTGCAACTCAAGCGCTTTGATGGCGAGACTTTAACAGAATCTGGTCTGTGTCCACCAGGTTGTGTTGTACATATTTGCAATATTGATCAGCTCTTTTTCCATAGCAAATGATTTTTTTCAATTGTTCACTTTGAGGACAAGTGTTGCTCACCCCCAGTGGTGTACACCGCATTGTTCATATCTCTGTATTGTTTGGGAACTTGTTGGATAGAAATGGGGATTTGCTGGGCATTAATGGTCCTGGTGTGGGTGGGAGGTGGGAGATGGGAGGGTTTTTCTGTTTTAAATGTGTTTCTATGTTTGTCTCGATTTAAGGAACTACTATACTGGCTGCCTAAAGCTTATTTCCATTAATACACTGTATGAACATGTCACATAACACAGCAGACCCCATGGTTGAGATCCCACTCAAGACGTGGAACATCAGGGGCATTAATAACCCCCATAAGGGGAAACGGGTAATGCAATATTTCACCCAACATGGTGTGAAAATAGCAGTTCTATAAGAGACGCATCTTCCTCCTGGCACACCACATACATTCGCCTTGAACTGGGGCCCACATTGTTACTTCTCCACATACAGCACATATTCACGAGGAGTCTGCATACTGATCCATCACCCAGTTCCCTTTACCCCTAGACTTAGTTACATAGATGAGGGTGGCAGATATGTAGCGGTCACAGGATTCGTGGCAGATCATAATGTATTGCTATTTAATGTTTATGTTCCAAATATCGACTCTCTGGAATTCTTCAGTGATCTGCAGGCCGTAGTGGGTTGGGCAGATGCAGATCTTATCATATTAGGGGCAACGTCAACATATAATTAAACCCCTTCTTAGAGTCCACTGCTCCAAATCCCAGTGGCAAACCGAGATGGCTACGCGTCTTGCAGGATATGTGCACTACCTCTTTTAGACATGATAGGCGCTATTGCCATTTTATGAACCCTGGACACACGTTTTACTTCTCGCCACACAATACATGGTTCCGCTTGGACTACTGGCTGCTTTCGGTGACAGCCCTTCCCTGGCTTGGAGACATGACCACTCTCCCACACACTCTTTCGGACCATGCCCCGGTTCGGACTGTTTTCTCCATCCCCTTTGCTAGTGGTGTGGAGTGCAGTTGGTGCTTCCCCTGTAATGCACTTCACAATGATGTCTTCCGGGGGGAACTATGCGCTGCCATAGTTGAGTACTTTGAACTCATTGCTGGATCGGTGAAAACACAGGCCACCCTCTGGGAGGCCTTTAAGCCCTACATCCAAGGCATATGTATTTCTAAGCATGCCAGAATTATGTGTGACATACGGGGTTCGCTCTTGTGAGTCAAGGAAGCCCTGTGGCACATTGATGATTCTGCCATACAGCAACATGACAGTCCACAATTACTGCACTGTGCATCCTTGATGGATGAATTTTGCAACTTGGCCAACGAAGAGGTGGCCCACTTGAGAAAATATGCCAGGGCTAGGCGTTACGGTGACGGCAAACTCCCGTGCTGCATGCTGGCACATCTGCTCCACATGCAGAAGAGTGACAGCTATATCCCTGAGCTCCTGCTTGATAGCGGGACACGTTTAACTGACAATGGCGATGTGCCTGCCGAGCTCTCACAGTACTACACCTGTTTATACACCTCGCATTCTTCGGGTATGGTTGAAGATATGGACAATTATCTCTCAGAGATAGCAATGGTTTGGCTCACCACGCCACCGCAACAGTTCCTCAGTGAGCCGATCACTGCAGAGGAGATGATCAACGCTATAGATTCCCTGGTTGGGTCCTTGGTACCTGGACTGGATGGCTTCATGCACATTTTCTATAAGGCTACAAACACCTTCTTGCGCCACATCTACTGGCCATGTACGCCAAGTCACTTGAAGCTGATGTCTTGCCCCCCACTCCCTGAGAAGCAGTGATCACATTATTATTGAAGCCCAGTAAAGACCCACTTCATTGTCAATCCTATAGACCACTTCCACTGTTACATTTTGGTAATAAGATTCTAGCCAAAATACTGGCGATCCAGTTCTCCCTCCTGCTAGAAACCATAATTTCGCCCTAGCAGTCTGGATTCATTCCCCACCATTCCACATCTTTAAATCTACGTACATTGTTTTTGGTGCTTCATAGAATTCCTCCCAAGGTCCCTGTTGTAGCAGCATTTCTCGATGCAGAGAAGGTCTTTGATTCATTGGAGTGGCCTTTTCTGCTTGTAACGCTCCAGAAATTGGGCCTACCACGGGTGTTCACATCTCTCATTATGTTGCTTTATTCACAGCCTACGGCTCGCATTAGGGCCCATGGCTCACTCACTGCCCCATTCACAATAGCTAGGGATGTCCGCTGTCCCCTCTGTTGTTCATTATGGCCATGGACCCACTGGTACAGCATTTACAAGAAAAACACCTCCACCATGGCCTACAGCTGTCAAACAGCCTCTTGCTCCTCTCGTTATATGCTGATGACATCATGCTGTTTGAGCGTTGACCAGCGGATAACTTAGCTCCCATTGCCCACGAGATTCAAAAATTTGGTCTCTTTTCAGGCCTTTAAGTAAACGGGGGAAAATCAGAATTGTTTCCACTCATTGATGCGACAACACCAGGGGTGTGTGAATACCCTGTGAAGTGGTGTGAAGACACAGTCAACTATCTGGGTATCCACGTGCACCATGATAAAGAACAGGTCCTTCGTTTGAACTATGGATCTGCAGTTGACCGCTTGATATCCCAGATTGAGAGTTAGATATAACTACCTCTCGCCATGGCTGGCCCATAGCCATTATTAAAATGGTGGTCATCCCCCTTTTTTATATCCATTTCTTAGCATTCCCATCCCCCTCACCAAGGCATTTTTCACCACGCTTCGGAGTCTTCTCATAGGATTGGTCTGGGCAGGCTTCAGACCTCACGTGGGATGGGAGACCTTAGTGCTCCCATATGAACGTGGTGGTTTTGGGGTGCCACACCTCCAACTTTATTACCTGCTGGAGCAATGCCAATACACACACCACTTGTATCATAGGAATGCACGACTCACGACTGACATATGGTAAGCCCGAGCGCGACCAGGCAGGAGGAACCCCACTACACTCTCTCCTTCCCAGATGGATCGCCCTTGCCCCTACAAATATTTAAACTCTATCTACCACCTGTTGGGCTTGGCAAAAACCTTTTCAACTTCTGAGTGGTGAACTTCTATATTCTTCGCTACCGCTCGATAATAATCAATGACTACCCCTTACCCTGCAGTCTCTTGTGAAAATACACTAGGAAAGTATGCACTAGACACATTCGGGGATCTTTTCCTAGATGGCCATTCCCTTTCCCACACTGAGGATGTGCACTTTGCTGCAGCAACACCTATTGATCACTTTGTACTGCGAGGGGTGCACAGTGCCCTGTGTGCTCAAATCTCTTCCTACCAATTGACCCCTGATCGATGATACAGATGAGGGGCATCTTGTTTCTAGGCTCTACCACACTTGCCTTGCTCTGCTCCCAGGCAGGGACAGTCGTATCCTCGAATATTGGGAAAGTAAATTACAATTTCCTTTAACGGATAAAATTTGGTAATATTGCTGCCAACAAACTAAACTCATCTCCCCAATCTCAGATATAAATTGATACACTATAAATTCTTTAGGCATACATATGCTACGCCTCAGTTCCTGCCCAAACTGGACCATACTAGCTCCTCCACATGCCCTAACTGTCACTCAGATGACGCTGACTTTGCACAACTCACTTGGACATGTACCCATATCTGGGATTATTGGATAGCCATTTTCTTCCAGCTCTCCTTAATGGTAGATATTACTCTTACACCCGATCCCCTCTATGCACTATTGGGTAATGTCTGAGATATTCGAAGGGGGTCCGTAGGCTTACGGCAATGGCACTACTGCTTGCAAAGCATGAAATAGCTATTCACCGGGAAACTAAACGCCTCCCAACTGAGGCATGGTGTATTAGAAGCCTGCCCCTTCCGCCCGAGAGACATTTGTCAACCATTTCACATCTATTACACCAACGTGAACAGCATGAGCTTTCCCCCTCTGGCACGCAACTAATTTTCATCATAATATCATTGATCACTTGGGTTGTTCCACCTACCCAAACAACGCCTTGCGTACCCCAAGATTGTTTATGCAGGGCCCGATTCACAGAACTAACTTAAGACAAAATCCTAAACTTACTACCATTTTGTTATTCACAGAAGGCACTTACTCATTTTGGTATTCACAGAAGGCACTTACTTACTCATTTTGAGTAACTTACTCATTTTGAGTAACTTACTCATTTTGGTATTCACAGAAGGCACTTACTCATTGATGAGTAAGTGCCTTTTGTGAATACCAAAATGAGTAAGTTACACAAAATGAGTAAGTTACTCAAAATGAGTAAGTTACTATTTTGGTATTCACAGAAGGCACTTACTCATTGATGAGTAAGTGCCTTCTGTGAATACCAAAATGAGTAAGTTACACAAAATGAGTAAGTTACTCAAAATGAGTAAGTTACTCATTTTGGTGTTCACAGAAGGCACTTACTCATCAATGAGTAAGTGCCTTCTGTGAATACCAAAATGAGTAAGTTACACAAAATGAGTAAGTTACTCAAAATGAGCAAGTTACTCAAAATGAGTAAGTAAGTGCCTTCTGTGAATACCAAAATGAGTAAGTGCCTTCTGTGAATACCAAAATGGTAGTAAGTTTAGGATTTTGTCTTAAGTTAGTTCTGTGAATCGGGCCCGCAGTTTTTATGCCTCCTGGTGTTACTATATAATTAAGATTGTTGCTTGACATGTTACACCCTTTTGTAATTAGGGCATCATATTTGCATCGTCCTCCAGCTGCTATCATGTTATTTGTTGAATAAGCTCCTTTTCCCATGATGTGGGTTGTTGTTTCTTTTTTTTCTGTATGTTATGTACGTAATGCAAAATGATGAATAAAAAAAAAAAATGTGCAGCCAAATGCTATTTTCAATGACAAATAATAGAAATATTACCCCATGTATTCAACACAACTATCCGAATATCAGAACTTAATTCCCCTTTGCTATTAGTGCACTAACAATTACATATATGCTCACTAAATGAAACAGAATTCGCCAATAATTCTACTCGGATTAATGCCCTTGACCATTCATAACCAGATGCCACTAAGTCACAGCAATATACATATGTGCTCAATTTCCACAGGGCCACAGTACTGCACGTATATGACAGAGCAAGGGCACAATTAGTTCACACATCAGTACATGTGGCAGTACAGATGGGCACATACAGAGTGACACAGTCATATTGACTCCAAGACAGGGACAGTAGCTCACATCAGAGCATATGAACAGGACCACTGTCACACAACAGACCTTTCAAGTCACCCACGTTTGTGATGACATTCAACCTGGGGTATTGTGCTAAGTGATTTCCAGGAGAGAAGGCACATCCAGCAGGAAAAAAGACAAAGGCAATCCTGGGTTTTAAAAGTATTTAAGTATTTATTTTTAAGTATAAATACAAGGAGCCCACAGCAGTAGGTCTGGCAGCAAGAAGATCCACAGTCAACTGACCCAACTGTGAGTCTGAACAGTATCAATAAAGCTCAGTGAGATTTGAAAGACAACATGCATCCGCACGCAGAACAAGGCTGTCTGCATGCTGATGCCAATTTTGAAGATAAACAGAATGTTATAGTCATGGACATTCTGGGAAGAGCGGAATGCTCTGCGCGTGAGTGAGTCAGAGAAAGGAACACTCACGCACGTGCACAAGCTGCCTGCGAGAATGCTTACAATGTCTCAATAATGATTAAGAATCACAGTACAACAAATGCCTCAATAATGATTAAGAATCACAGTACAACACCTTCCCCCTTATAAAACAAACAAAAGAAAGAAGTAACAATAGGGTATCTTACGTACCATACAGCTAACCAACATAAAAATCTTTGAATTTGGCAGGCATACCTACATTGCGTGCACACCTTTGAGAAACGGTTGAGGAGGATGCCTCTCCTGAAATGTCATTCTGAGAAGACACTGAAAAGGACACAGCAGAACCGACATTGACCTCATTAGTGGATGAATCTGAATTGCATGAAGAAGGTCCTCCAAAGTCAGATGCTGTAAAGTCTAAAAAATCAGAATCGTCCTTCTTTCTTATGCGGGATATTTTGTATGCCTGCTCTTTATTAACATGTACTAAATCTCTCTTACTCCACCAACCTTTTCCGTTCAATAATGCCGATCCTTTTGAAATTTTTGCAATTTCCTCAGGGAGAGACCATTTCGACTCTCCTTTTCTTACCTTCCTAGGAAGTTTAACTAAAACAAAATCTCCCACTTTCAATTTGCTTTCACGAACTCTATGCTTGCGATCAAAAGCTGCTTTACTTTGCTGTTGCTTTCTTTCAACTCTTTCAGCTACAGCTTCCAACCAATGACTTGAACCTTCTTTATTCATGTTTCTGACCCAATCTGGGCAAAATGAACACCTTGGCAACCTTTTCCTTAATAAAAGAAACGATGACACAGCAGTTGTGCTGTGAGGTGTGAGTAAATATGACCAGACCTTTTTTACTAAAAAGTCTTTCACATCCCACCCCATTGTCAAAGCTGTCTGAACTCCTTCTTTCAGAGAGCGATTAATTCCTTCCACGAGTCCATTTACAGAAGGAGAATAGAAAGCCGTGGTTAGGTGTCTAATGGAATGCTCATCTAAAAATGCACACATTTTCCTAGACACAAAGTGTGTGCCATTATCAGAAACTAATTCCTTTGGAACACCTTCAATAAAAAATATACTCCTCAAAAAGTTTATGACTGAATCAGTATCGGGTCGTGATGTGAATTTGAAGTAAACCCATTTACTAAAATAATCTACAACTACCATAAGATAGCGTTGACCTTAAGGCAATAATTCAAACGGTCCTTCAAAATCCAATGCAATTTTACACCATGCTTGCTCGGGCAAAGGAACAGGCATAAGGGGTGTTTCATGTCTTTTCCAATGTTTGTCTGACACCAAACAAATGGGACAACCCTCAACAAACTTCTCTACTTGAGATTCCAAAGATGGCCACCAAACAAAATTGCTTCAATGCCTTACATGTGCTTGAAATACCTAAGTGACCAGCACGAGCCTCTTTGATCAGAGCCAATCTTAGGGAAACAGGTGGGACACAACGATCTCCCCTCACTAATACTCCTTGCACCATCGCTAGTTCCTCAGCGACCTGTAAAAAAGGCCGTAAGGAAGGTTCCACACTGCTGATTGCAGGCCATCCTTTTTTATGAGATCAGCCACCATAACTAAAGCAGGATCCAAGGCAAAAGCCTTTAACTAATCCTCATGTGAAAGAGAGGCAGAATTAGAAATGACTTCATCAACCATTGCAACAACACATTCATCAGAGTTCATATCCGCCTTAACATCCTCCAAAATGGGTAACCTGGAAAGGCAGTCAGCTCTTACGTTTTTTCCACCTGGTATATATTTCAATGTAAAGTTATGCTCTTGTAACTTCGACCAAATCCTTACTAAATGAGAAGAAGCTTTACCTGACCCATTCCCATTCAATAAGTGTAACAATGGCCTGTGATCTGTGAACATAGTAAAGTGCTGTCCCCACAAAAACATTTTTAACTTCCCCACATCCCATGAACACGCTAGTGCCTCTCGCTCTATAGTACTATACCGTGATTCCGCTAAAGACAAAGAGCGAGATGCAAATGCGACTGTGCGTTCTTTACCTTGAATGGTCTGTGAAAGGACTTCTCCCAACCCAACCTGACTTGCGTCGACTGTAAGGATGCATTCCTTATCTGGTTGAAAAGGGGAAAGTGCTGGTGCTGAAATAATTAATTGTTTCACATTCTCAAACGTAGTCTGTGTCTCATCATTCCAAATACATTTCTGCCCCTTTTTAAGCAGCTCTCTCAAAGGCTGTACTACAATTGAATATCCCTCCCCACATCTTGAATAGTACTCACTCAAACCCAAAAATGAGCGTAATGAATCCTTATCTCTTGGAACAGGTGCATCCCTAATAGCTTTAACCAGACAAAGTTTAGGAGAAATACCTCTGGCACTAATGGAGTGCCCCAAATAATCAAATTCTTTAACATTAAATTGACATTTGTCCAACCTGAGGGTGATTCCATATTCAGTGAATTTGCTAAGAACCTTGTCCAAAATGTTGTCATGTTCAGTAATGGTTCCTGCAAATATCAGAACATCATCTTGATAAGCCTGCACGCCAGATATACCCTCTAAAATGGTGTCCATTAGTCTCTGGAATACACTGGCGGCATACGCTAGGCCGAAAGGCAGTCTAGTGAATTTGTAAGCACCAAAGGGTGTGACAAACGTAGTGAAACTCTGAGAATTAGGATGAAGGGGAATTTGATGGTATGCAGATTTGAGATCCAATAATGAAAAGTATTGTGCATCACCTATTTTAGCTAACAATTCCTGAATTCTGGGTAAAGGATGGCTTTCAATGACTATACATTTGTTAATACTGCGCAAGTCTGCACACAATATGATGCTTTTGTCCTTTTTGCGCACAATAACTATAGGACTGACCCACTCAGAAGCCTCTGCTTTGACGATTACCCCTTCAACTAACATTTTATCAAGAAGGGTTTTAAGTTCATCCCTGACACTTAAAGGAATGGGACATACTTTATGAGTGACAGGGACTGAATTTTTTTTTAACACAATGTTGTGTAAGTATTTTTTAACACAACCTAGCGAGTCGCTAAAGACAAGCAGAAATTTCTTTTTCCACACCACTAGATTAGAGTCTTCAAGTGTGCACAAGGATGTATTAGCAAGATCACGAAACCTGACAGGGGGATCACCACCAGGAACTAGGTAGATACCTAATTTAGCGAGATCCTTCCACCCCACAATCGCTTTACCTTTTTTAGCAACATATATTTTAGTATGTGCGGTCCTACCCAAGCAAGTGATTCTGTCATTGAAGAAACCTAACATATCAATATCTTGGTCTCCATATGCTTTTGGACGTACATCAGAGCAATGTAATTTTGCATCCTTACCCCATTTAGAGAAAAATAGAACATCAGAAATAATTGTGATAGGTGCACCTGAGTCACACATCATGTCCAAAGTTAAGAATCCAGCTATGGTAACCTGACATATAGGATCCTTAATATCATTGTCAGCAATTTGAAGTACACTAAGATTGAGTACAATATCTGAACTATCAGTATTTTCACTTTCTATGGATGAAATCACATTGCTGACACCTGGCTGATATCTGCTCATTCTGCATACTGTATGAAAATGTCCAATCTTTTTACATTTAATACACCGCTTACCAATAGCTGGACAATGAGGCGAGTTACCTATGTGAGATTTTGAACTGCACCTGTAACAAAAAGTTCCTGTTTTGTTAAAATACTTATTCACCTTAGGTTTTTGTTTAACAGCATTTACATCAACTTCGTTATCAATAACATGTACAGGAGTTGAACTAAGTGAAACCTGACCCATGACCATGATTCAACAGAACGTTCAATGGCTTTTGCCACAGTTATAATTTCACTGAGTGAAGGATCTCTGAAGCATAGTAGTTTTTCTTGTATCTTCATTGAAGTGCATCCAAAGACCAACTGATCACGTAAATATACATCCAATGCCACACCAAAATTGCAACTAGTGGCTAACGGACGCAAAGCAGATAAGTAATCCTCCACAGATTCATCAGAGTTTTGTTTTCTTTTAACAAAGAAAAAACGTTCCAACAGAATACTTGGCTCTTCGCTGAATTTCTTTTGTAAGCGAGCTTTAGCTTCCAGAAATGCATCCCATTCATCCTGCTCATCTGTAGGAGCTGGTATTCTGGGCAAATTGTCAAAGACTTGTTGTCCCTCACGACCCAAATGACTGAAGAGAATGGCAGCTTTGCATTTTGCCACATATTCATCAGCCCCAACAGCAATCAAATAATTCTCAAATGCTCTAATCCACAGGACCAATTTCACTGGTGGTTTTCCAGGACGTTCCAGGAAGGAAGGCAAGTGAGCCAATGAATTAAGTGCAGTATTAGCATCAGCCATGGGTTCCCCAAAGTTAAAAGAAGTAATATAATGAAAGTACTTACAGGGTGTGCCTGTCACCGTTGAAGACAAGCAGTAAAGGTGCTACACAATCAGAGCAAGGCAGCAACTTGTACACTGCAGGAGCTCTTGTGTAGATTTGTAATCCAACAGTTTGAAGATGAAGCTCTTTGTGGAAAATCCTTTTAATTCACGAAGTTGAAATATCCAAAATAATTCCAGGGTTAACCAGACAGTAAACTGAAGAAAGGTTAATATCTTCAGCAAGGAGGGACTGAGAAATAGCTCTGTGGGCTCCAAACGCGTATTTTCAGTCCAAATCGTCGCCAAAATGTGGTAAGTGATTTCCAGGAGAGAAGGCACATCCAGCAGGAAAAAGGAGAAAGGCAATCATGGGTTTTAAAAGTATTTAAGTATTTATTTTTAAGTATAAATACAAGGAGCCCACAGAAGTAGGTCTGGCAGCAAGAAGATCCACAGTCAACTGACCCAACTGTGAGTCTGAACAGTATCAATAAAGCTCAGTGAGATTTGAAAGACAACATGCATCCGCACGCAGAACAAGGCTGTCTGCATGCTGATGCCAATTTTGAAGATAAACAGAATGTCATAGTCATGGACATTCTGGCAAGAGCGGAATGCTCTGCGCGTGAGTGAGTCAGAGAAAGGAACACTCACGCACGTGCACAAGCTTCCCGCGAGAATGCTTACAATGTCTCAATAATGATTAAGAATCACAGTACAACAAATGCCTCAGTAATGATTAAGAATCACAGTACAACAGGTATCTTCAACCCGCTCACCAGCAGGCCTCGTTTCTACACATGCCTTGCTGCAGCAGACACTGGCAACAGCAGCTCTGAATACCAATAATACTTCATGCACTGTCAGTAACAGATTGCTAATATCAAATTTATGGCAGACAGTCTACAGACCTTCGTGAAGATGAAAGACCGAGTCGTCAGCAGAATTCAACTATTGGTCTGCCGATCATCACTTTTCTCAAGTTACTAATATTCAAGTCATTGGAATATCTCTTGGGCATGCTGATAGATTCACTGCTGAGAAAAGAGTGCAACATGACAGAGCCTATGCATAAAAATAATACAATTTCCTTAAATATGTTTAAATCAGTATTTATCCGGGGTGTTTAGAATACAGGGATACATGATAGAACAGTAAAATACTTAGAATGCAGGGATACATGGCTGAACAGTAAAATACTGTCATACATGTATTAAACTTAGAGCGAACTTTGAAAATTCAGAAAGTGATTGTCTCACCTGCCAAGCTCCTTCAAAAGGTTTGTGGTTGCATACAACAAAGACACAGTCCCTCCCTAGATACCCCTTACCTACCAGTTCACCATCCTGCTGAATCTCTGATGAGCCGTGCAAGTCTGCAGGGGGGAGAGGGCACACAGAGAGGCTGGAATAAGCAAAGGATAAAAGGCATATTTCGCTCTTGACAGCCTCTGACAGCTACTCTAGACTTTAGGTGGTTGCAGGCATGCACAGGATGGTCCGGCACAGTGAAAATACAGGGCTCTGTGTATAATAGTGAATGTCAACAACATAGGTCATGGACTTGTGCCAGGCTGCAAAGGACAGCCGATCAGTGGTTGAGACACACAGACATCTGTCAGTCACAGATGAAACACAATTGGCCGTTGATGGATGTGCTATCTCAGCATCCTGTTTTTTTTAATAGGTCTGCATGTTCCTTGCTTGTGGCTGAACTCTAAATAGTACCCCCCTGCATAGGGATACTGGGCCCAACAACCATTGCAATTAAAATGTCCTGTAACATTTTTAAATCTGCCCCACACAAGCTCATTATAACCTTTTTGCATTGCATGATAAGCCAGTCTGAGCTGGTTCCCGCATTTTCCTTTGCCCCTATTCTTCCTCCTCCTTCAAAGTTTCTTCTTTCTCTGCTCCTTAGATCAACCACACTTCCTTGACTCTCCAACCTCCCTATTTGCCTGGATTGGGTCACTACATCTCAACATGGCATGACTAAACATTTACCCAGGCCACCCAGACTTTGCTATACGAGGGTAAGCTCCCTTCCCATCTCCCTTCCCATAATTCCTTCGCTAGCCGTGCTCTACCATGTCCACTGACTAGCCAACATCTGCCTCTTTTCATGTCTCTCTGGCTAAATGTCACCTCCTTCCCCTGAGTGCCCAGCTCTCCCAATTTCCTTGATTATCCACCTGGGTCTCTGTCTCCCCCTAAGTGTAGGGCCAATAGCCTCTTCCCTGTGTCTTCATCTCTGCCTATTTTCTTCATATTTCTGCCCCTCTCTCATCACTGCTTCACTGATTTTGCTCATCTTGCTCCAGTCTATCTGATTTATCTCCGTGTTCATCTCATCCCATTTTTGCTCTGCCCATTTCCATCCTTTTCTCATCGCTCTGTATCCACTGCTCTACATCCCCTATTTCCCTCTGTGTGTTCAGTTCTTCAAATTCCATTCTCACTGTGGCCACCCTCCCCCTGTCACTCTCCACAGTCCCAGTTTGTTCCATCCCAGTGCAATGCCATCTCTCATAATCTCTCGGTCCCTTTCTGCGTGCCTGAGTTTCTCTGGTCACTTTATTCCCTCTGCCAATCTGTCTCCCCAGTCTCTATGTCATTTCCCCATTTCCATATATCCATTTCTGCCCAGCACATCCGTTTTGGTCCCCATTCTCTCCAGTCTCTAGTAGCGTCCAACTCTCTCCATGCTCTCCTCATCTCTGAGCCCTTGCTTCCTGATCATCGTCTTTCATTCTCTCAAGTCTCTTTCCTTTTATGTCCCTCTCCTGTGTGTGCCAATTTAACTAATATTCTCTCTATGTGCCCCCTACAAACATCTCAGGGCCAGATGTACGACCCTTACATTTTGCGACTCGCAAATTGTGTCGTTTTGCGACTAGCAAATGGAATTTACAAAAGTGTCTCAGATTCCCAATGGGATTGCAAACGACCTGCCTCATTAATATTTGCGACCCCATTGGGAATGGCCAGAACTCAAAGGGATGGTGGCCTGCTGGGGTCAGCAGACCACCATGCCTGTGACTGCTTTTTAAATAAAGAAAAATTAAATGTTTCTGTTTCATTTTTTAAGAGTAGGCAGTGGTCCGTGGACAAATGCCTGCCCTTAAAAAATATTTTCGCTACTAGTCACAAAGGGGAAGGGGTCTCCTGGGGACCCCTTCCTGCTTGCAAGTGGCTTACCATCTTTGCCCCAATACCTTGGATCTGCCAGTCCAGTCTCTTCTCAATCTGACCAGCTTCACCCATTTATAAATCCCAAGCACCACTGCTCCCTTACTCCCATACCAACCTTGCTCTCTACCCTCCACCCCCAATGATTTTTTTGACCCTCTTCCACCATTTTCCTGAGTCCTCACTATAGCCTCGCATTCGCCATCATCGGGCTCCCTAGCCTCACTCCATTCCTCTGCCGCTCGCCAGGTACCCCATCCTTTTCCCTGATGCCAAGATTTGTAATCTCTTTCCCTTGAATCCCGTGCCCTTTCTCTTTCCTGACTCCAAAGCCTTGTCAACATTCCCTAGCTCTTCCTCCCCACTGCAGTCACTCCACCTCTCCCGAATACCCTTTATTTTGTGGCTTCCATACATCCTCACCCGTCTCCCTCAAGTTCTATCAAGTTCTATCTAGTCATCTAGGGCAAGATTTACTAATGACTTGTATAGCCCTTGCATTACACAATGCAACGCAAGCCCATAACTTGAATTTACTAAGCCAATCAAAGCCACCTCTGGTAGCTCTGTGCGGTTTAGCAGATCCAAGGTAATGCAAGGCAGTGCATTTCACGGCTTTTTGTTACCTTGCAGCACGCAGGAATTCCATGGGTGGAGCATGGGTGTTCCCATGCACCCACCCATGGATTTTGGCGTATTCCCAGATCTATAAAGAGTTGTAAACTTGGAGATGCATCAAAATGGTACATCTCCCGTACTCAGGTGTAACAAGGAGAAATATCTTTATTTCTCCTTGTTAGTTCCTTTTTTTCTATGTGTGATGCAATCTGCATCGCACAGAGAAAAAGGAAAATGCCTTTAAGGATTGTTTTTTTACAGGAAGGTGTGCCTTCCGGCCAGTGATTAATTTGTAAAAAACATAAGTGCCAGGGCCCTCGTCAGGAGGCCACTGCAGCTTGCACCACACGTTGCCCCTCCCAGCACTACCAATAGCACTACCAGCACAATTACTAATCATCAGACTCCTACAAATGTGACAATTAAGACTATTACAGGCCCCCAAAGCTATAAGAATGGCTTGGGCGGCAGTCAATAGTCATTTTTAATGTATATTGAATTAATAAACAACGGTTGTTGTGCTTATCTTTAAATTAGACAGACAGTGCCACCTTGTGGCAGACTGTAACAAGCCCTGGTGTTGACAATCAAGTACTGGTGCCGAGCACCGGAAACCACTGGCTCAAATTTAGTACTGCTTCCAGCACAGAAGCAATCCTGCTCGTAACACAGGCACCCTTGAAATAGGGTGCAAGGGTGCCAGCATTGGCCCTAGGTAGCACACAGTCCGCCAGCGCTAGGAGGCAGCAGAAATGTGCCATATCTTTGTAAATATGCCAAATTTCTGACGTCTCCCTTTCACGCAATGCAGCGCAACAAGTTCTCTTGCAGCGCTGTGCTGCGTTGCATGAAATGTTAGTAAATCTCCCCATTCTCACCTCATCATTGGTTCCTCAACCAAGCCTTGCTCCCTTTCAGTTGAATCCACGGGTTTCCACTTCTCACCTTCATACTAGTTCTGCAACATACTCCTCTGACCCACTCTCCCCCTTCACACTACTCTGTCCCACTTCATCTAACTCACTAGTTACTCGCAGTCCCGACTCCAAAACACAGAATAGATGTTGCATGCATGTGAGTATCGGGGGTGGGCGGCAACTTATAGTGTCTGTCTCCTGGTACTGCGATGAAGACCAATAGATACATATGTGCCTGCCCAGCTGAAGCTTATAAAGGTACTGTTGGACCAGCTCCTTGTCCCACACAACACTGCATGGACAGTGGGTGATAAACATACATTAAAGCCTTACTGATAGCTCGATAACAGTCTATTGCAGAGAAATATTTCCGAATTTAAAACTGAGCTCCCCCCGTTCCTGCCCTGAGAGGAGCGGTTACCACCAATTGTTTATTTTGGGACCAGCTACTTGGAAGTCCATATTCTCACAAAGTCCGAAAGTCAATGTTCATCTGTGAACTTAGCTGCTGTTCCGATTTTTGGGAGATGGTGGAGTGGTAGAGCAGGACAAAATAAAGAATATAGGTACTTGTACTTTTCTTATTAAAGAGGGAAAAATGGAATGTGTCTATAGACCTCCGTATTCTCAAATGGCCTTCTTTAGAAAGTCAATCCTGACTTTCAAATCTATGTTTCAAAATGTTTATATATTTTGCTTCATTTTTCTTCTTTAAATCCTTTCTGCAGAGTTTTGGAAGGCACCTTTTTTCTACTATTTTTTGAGACCCTGGAACATGTTTTTTATTAATTGCCCACGGGCTCCTTTGTCCTATTTCCCGACTCAAGAAACAGCTTTTATTAATATTATTTTAAATTGTTCTCATTTTCACATTGGGGTCTGCAGAATGGGCTTTAATAGCGTTTTTTTTTTTTTTGCAATTGACCAAACGCTGTGTGATTCTCTGTTAAGTGAGTGGAGTTATGTGTAACGCAAAAAGGTGCACTTTGAAAGTAACCATGCAATGTTCTGCCGAGTGCTAGTCTTGCCCTCCTTGCATGTGTCTCAGGCCCATGATTCGGGGGAGGGCTATTAGCTAGCGCTTTTCACTTTTTCTACTTTCATAAGTGGGAATGCTACCATTTATTTAGCCCAGTATATATTTTTAATGTGGCATATTATTCTGTATATGAATTATGCCAGTAATGTCTGCTTCACAGAATATATAACCATCCCTTCCACTAGCACCCCTAACACTCTCCCAAACATCTGCCCAAATAAAATCCCTATGCCTCTTTTCCTTCTCTCTCCTGTAGCCCCATCGTCACACTATCTTTTTTAGTTGAATACACAGGTAAGAGATCTCAGACTCGCTTACCCTAATCTTATTCCTTATCCCTGGTTGCATGGGTGTCTAATATTTCAGAAATACAGGGCGCATGCTGCATAGATAGGAACAGTGCACTGCAGCAGGGTTATTTGCAGTACAAGTGTTCCTGCTTAACCCAGGGCGGGCTGCTTTGAGTTATGGGCATTCAGGAGTGAGTGGTAATAAGTGAGAATGAGTGAGAATAAGAGAGACTGCACTTGAGTGAGAGTGAGTAAGAATGAATCGGAGTGAATATTAATGAGTGTGAGAAAGTGATATTGAGGGAATGTGAGTAAGAATGAGTGGGAGTGAAGGTAAGTGACAGCGAGTGTAACTGTAAGCCAGATTGAGAATAACTGTGACTGAGTGCGAATGAGTGAGAGTAAGAATGAGTAAGAATGAGTAAATGTATGACTGAGTGAGTGTGAATATATGAGAGAGAATGAGTGTGTGAGACTAAGAGTAAATAGGAAACTATGAGTGAGAGTGAGTTAGTGTGAATGATTGAGAATGAGTGAGTGAATTAAGTGAGTGAATGCAAGAGAGTGAGATAGTGAGAATGAATGTGTGAATGAGTGAGAGTGAGTGAATGCAAGTGGCATGAATGAGAAGATGGTGTTATGCTGGCAAAAAATGCAGGTGCCAGCATAATGGATGCGTTTCGTGGCATAAGGGGTACCAGTGACAAAATGCTGGCAATGCCACATTTAAGGTAATCTTTAACATGAGGGATGTCAACCGTGACAACTGGGAGGGGAGAAACCATAACAAATGCTGGCCCGGAAACACCAGAGGTAATTCTGGACATTAGAGTCACCTACAGTGTTTGGATGGCATCAATGGTAAAATTCTGGCACTGGAATGTGGTATGAAAATTTTAGGGGAATTCATGACAAAATGCTGGCCCCGGTACAAAGCAAGTAATTTTTGACATGTTGGGGGGTCAATAGCAAAATTTGGAAAAAGTGGGGTCTACTCCTGGCCGGAATAAGGTTTAATTGGCTTGGCACACTAGGCCGTGACTAATTAATGAGTGCCCTTTCAAAGCCTATGTTTTTTAGGAAAGTCATGTGAAAAAGGTGCTTTAGAGTATACTATTTGACCCATGAACTCCACTAGAAATCGACCTTGCTTGCCCACAATTGAGAACAAGTGTTATGCCCCAGTACTTTCAAAGATCACCAGCCTCCACTGACACAGGGTAAGCTTATAGCTTCAATATTGGTAGTGTAAGAATCAATCACATCCATAAACTGGAGGAGTACAGGCAGCAAACCTCACTCATGCACCAAAGTCCCACAACACAGTCATACTGCAACAGTATACAGTTTTCTGACGTGGAACGCAGCAGCAGCACAAGCGTATCTCACCTATGGAAGTAGAACATCAACGAAGGCAGCAGTGCAGGCTTCCCTTATACACAACACAGGCTGAGCAAAAACAGAAGTGGTCATGTAGGTGACTCACAAATCCTGTACAGTACAGAGATAACCAATACAAGCTTGTCTCCTCTCAAAGTAACAGAGCACAAGCAGCGGCAGCCCCAGTGCTTTTCACACATATTAAACAATGAAAGCATGATAAGAAGCACAGCAAGTTCCCCTCATGCGCATAAAACAGACACAATATAATGTGCAACCGTTCAGACATCGTTTAAAGCTGCACGTCACTATTACTACAAAGTTTGCAACCAAAATACTCATTGGAGGTCTGTAAGAGAAGAGATCAGAAATCTTCCAGCAATTCCCTTGTGGTTGAGAAAAAAGTGTGCAGGGGTAGAAGGCAAGTGCGAAAGAGTCATAGGTCAACTGTTCCTCCAAAACTTACAATTTTAGAGTCTTGCAATAAAGCAAAGCAAAGGAGATCTGGCTTTGCAAGTATTCGACCATTTACAAGGTCATTCTGACATCTCGGGATACAGAAGGGTTCTGAAGGGCTAAACACAGAGTACAGACCTGAAGGTTCCACATCCATCTCGAACTCAGCTCCTTCTGTAAACCAACTAAAAGGCTCTCTGAGTTGGCTTTGTTGCACGGGAATTGACCTTACAATTTCTTTCTGGCTGTTAAACGACAGGTATATCTCTTCTGTTTGGCCACCTCCCTGTCATTCTAGGCAAACCTCCTCCCTGGCCCCTGACAGGTACAGGACATCTGCTCAGAAAGGGAGATAGTCCTTCATATATATCTGCTGTAGAAAAAGAAGACAATTTCTTTCAGGAAACGCAGGAAGTGTATTCAGGCACTAATCCTGTAACACCTTTAGTCCAGGCACCACAGCTCCAAGTGGAAGGTCGGTTCCAAGGTAAACAAGAACGGAATTCCATGACACACACATGTGATTCTATTGCATAGGAAACGTTCTCCTGCATGTGTTTATAACACTTCTCCTTCTCTCCATTAATGACACACAAATTACACAAAACATTAAACTATCATAACTAACACAAAGCAGTGAAACATACATGCACACACATGGGACACAAGAGACGAGCGACAGAAGGCAAGGTGGGGAACGCCAAGAAGACACACCAGGTAACAATCGGGTCTACAACAATAACCGGGTTTACAACGATGAACAGAAGTGCAACCACTTATCAACCAAATCATTTGCAAACATAACTTTCCAACCAGCCTGGTGGTCTGCATAACATTGTGAATGCTCTGATCTCTGGTATCGGTCTATTAGAACTTTGATCAGCAGAGGAAGAATCTCCAGCTGTTTCAAGATTCAAAGTACCGCCATCATTTCTTCTGTCCTCCTGCTGAAAGACAGAATCTTTTATGAGAAACCACCCACTGCATCCATTTCCAACTTCCTCCTCTTCTTGACAGACACCACCCTTTTGATACAATGTCACTCTCCTCATGTTCCTTGCCAGCTCTTTGCCAAAAATAATTGTAGAAAAAGAAGACAATTTCTTTCAGGAAACACAGGATGTTCATTCAGGCAATAACCATGTGACACCATGTGGCACCACCATGTGGCACCACAGTTACAACTGGTGAGACCAGTTCCTGTTGTATTCCTCTTAGGGTGTCCATACACGGGCTTTCCTGTATCATGTCCTTATATAGGCACAATTCGCCCTGCCCTTATATAGGCATAAAATCCCAGTCCTTATTTAGGCATTAAACCGTGCACTCCAAATACAGGCATGGTCTCCGACATCCGTCCACCCTAACGTCACAACGAGTTCTTGAAGAACAGACCCTTAGGCTTCGGGAGTTTCCTAGCACAGGACTATTGATTTCTTCAAGGACTCATCTATTATGCATGAACCGTTATACCCTAGGGGTTCATTCATGATGTCTTCCGCTGTCCGATTCACGTCAATGCTAATATTCTGAGGTACCTCTCAGGTATAAATATACCTTCCCTAGCCCTTGTAAACTAGAGGAGACCTCGACTTCAGAGGAGCCCGTTTCCCGGCCTGACGCACTGAGAAGACGCTGTCATCCCTGCACGCAGAGAGTCCAGCTTCCAGTGATCTGACTTCCCTCGCGGGGTGTTGGAGTTCGAGTCTGGCAAGAGATTCCTACCTCTATCATTCTTAAGGTATGGAGCTGACTAGAACCTAGAGGGACTCTTGGCATACTAGGCATACTAGGCTTAACATACTCTTAGAATACCATAGTAAGGAATACTTCACCTACTTCATACCTCTCCCTACACCTAGGTTAGGTTAGGTACATTGGGGTAGAACTAGCTTAGAAACGCATCGTATGAGTACTCGCATTTTTAGTCTATGTTATTTATGTAAATGAATATCTGCTAAAGATCATGCTAGCGCAGTATTATTTATTTCTACTGCTTACGCTGTACATTATTTATCTTGCATACTGTCTTGTGATCGTAACAGCACATTTTACTTACACAAGAAATAAGACTGTTCAATAAATCTTTTATTGAAACGCCCGTCTATTCTTTCTGTGTAACTTTGAGGAAAACTAAGTATGCACGAGTGAGCTGAGTGAAACGGTTATCTATTGTTTCCACGACTCTGGGACACGTTCTGATTCTAAAGGGAAAACAAGTTGTCATGTTTTGTGGCTGCCAGAAATTACTCCCTTCTTGTTTGTCAAGGAGTTTCTAGTGGCCTCTGAGCTAGCTGGCACAAGTAATTAAGTTTAATATACTCGATAGGGACATACTGACCGTAGTCCTATGTCAAACCTATAGGGGATATTATTCCAAAGCGCAGAGCCTATTAGGGAAATAGGAGCTACACTACATGGCGCCCAACGGTTTGGTAAGGCGGTAATTTAACGTTAGATACTGAGTAACTCAGCCGTGCTTTTTCTCTTAGAGACCTCTACCCATATACTCCAAAAGACTTCTGGAGTGGGCAGGGTTAAGTATCCGCCACGGCTACATAGGGAAGTACCCTATATATTAGCTGTTTGGTTTGCTCAACGTTGAAGGATACAGTGTTCCAAAATATTGTACACCTTATCTTTGTTTCCTTGAAACTTGTTCTACATTTTTTAACAAAAAAAAAATGTCCATAACAGGGGACGAAGCCACCGGAAACGGTGGAGCTACGGCTGATCCAGCCCAAGCAGCAGTTTTTAACTTTACCGGTTTAAATGAAACCGAGGAGGGTGTTATAGACATCCATCCAAACTTAAGAAGAGCCATTACTCTAAAACTCATAAAACATGGCCTACCACCAAGAGGAGGTAGAGCAGTTTTCGTGATAGAGGCACACGAATCCTTTCAGACAGAGGTATTCTATTCATGGGTAATATTTCCTGAATCCAATCCAGTAACAAAACTGTTTCACTTCTACAAAGAAGATGATCCACCAGAGGAATACATTCCTTTCGAGGATATTGAAATTCCATTAACATACCAGGAGCATCAGCTCCTGGTATAAAGGCGCCCTAAAACATCACAGAAACATTACCAGGCTCGGTCCACTAGGTAGACCAGGAGCAACATGGCCGATTCTAGCCGGCTACACACCTCATCCTGACCTGGATATAATGTCAGATGAGGAACTATTTGTTCAACTACAAGAATTAATAACAATTTACAGACAATTGGTCCAATATGTCATGAGGACTTTCACAGTCCAACCACCATTAACACTTCCAAATCAAATTCCTCAACCAGGGAATACACTAAAAATTACACCACAGACTCTATATGCAGTCATGGGTAAAATGCCCACAAAACGTGAGCAAATTCCATTTTGGATAGCTCAAAAAATTACTCAAATCGAAGCAGTATTTCCAAATACTAGCCCGGATGAGAAACACAGAATCCTAACAATCAGTTTACCAATGGGGATCACACCACAACTGGAAGACTGCACCACTTGGGGCTCAGTCTTTGCTGCCAACTATACTAAAACACATGGCATTCCGTCAATTGCGGTAATACCAGATGTCCTGAAACAAATTCAAAACAAATACAGGGCAGAGCCTGCTCTGAATTTAGGTATGAAATTACTGAAAAATTTCGACCAGGTCTCAACAATAATATTATCTAATATTAAAGGGGAGGCAGCAGCAGTGGCGATCCGCCAAAAATTAAGGGTATTCGATGTTACAGAAAAATCAGACAGAGCTACCCAGAATTATAGAACAATCTTATGCAGAATTAGGCAGAGATAGTTTGGGTAGAAGACCAGTGAAGCCAAAACTATCTGAAAGTCCTGAGAAGGACTCAATTAAACAAACTCCTACTACCTCTAAAAAGATGTGGGAGACTAATAAACAAAATTCAAACGAGAAACGTTCTCAATCCCGAGGTAGGTCTCCTCAAAAGGAGCCCTCTGAAAGGAGGTATAACCTCAGGAATAGGGATAATTTGAAAAAACCTGACAGGTATCAAGATACTGATACACGTTCCTCTCGTACCTTTCAGATCTCATCACAGACTTCGGAAAGAAGAGGACGGTCAGAACATAGAGAAGAATGCGTGAAATCCAAGGAAGAAAAACACGCTACAAAAAACAAAACAAAACCTCAATTCTCCAAAAAGAAAGTAGCAGGTCTAAAGATCAGACATGCCGAGGATACTGAGAACACAACTCAAGAACGGAGAATGGGCTCAGACAAGGCTGGACAGTGCAGCAGAAGTCACAATAGCTCGCCAGAACCTGAAGGAACTTCTGGCGATAGTGGACTTGAATGAGTACATTACAGTTGAGACTGTGGACACCAGGGTTAGTACTCCACAAAAGTTATATGAAATAACACTCCGGATGGAGGGAGACATACCTAGACAGGTGAAAGCTCTTTTTTGGGAAAGACTATCAAGGGGCTATGACATACTTCTAGCAGAAAAAGACTGGCCACCACACTTTGTCAGGGAGTGCCCACACGGCGAGGACATTATTATGCCTGCCTTCTCCAACCACATTCCAATTCACCTAAAATATACATATGCCAGGAAATGGGCAGTAGCCCAGGCCCCAGCATTATATAAAAATCATGTAGGATGGGACGAGGACTCACCTCACCATAAAATACATCTGAAACATGAACCAACTGCACAAAGGCAGTACCCAATAAAGCAAGAAGCTAAAAAACAGGTCAGGGAGATCTTAGATCAACTTGAATACCAAGGGGTGATTGAAACATGCACCTCCTCAATGAACAATCCTTTGTTTCCTGTCTCTAAACCAGACAATACATATCGTCTAGTTTTGGATTACAGACACTTAAACACTTGTTCTAAAACATTTGCAGTGCAGAATGCACATAGCACAGCATTAATGAATAACATTGTGCGTAAAAAATATAAAACCACACTAGACATCTCAAATGGTTTCTTTTGTCAACACATAGCACCTGAAAGCAGGTACTTAACAGCATTCTCCATAATGGGGACCCAGCGTCAATTTTGTCGACTCTCACAAGGGTTCAAGAACAGCCCAGGGTTATTCTCAGCGAGAGTAACAGAGTTACTACAAATTTATGACAATGAGGCATTGTCCTATGTCGATGACATCTATCTGACAGACGATGACCTGGACAAACACTTGAACAGAGTGAGCACCATTATACTGGGCTTCGCCTCTGAGGGCTACAAATTCAACTTTAAAAAGTCCAGAATTGCCCATTTCAATGTCCTATTTCTAGGATATGAGCTTTCAAGTGAAGGCAAGAGCTTGGCAGCTAACTTTCTAGAAAAGTGTGCGCTGCTCCAACCTCCAAAAACGCAAAAAACTTACAATCCATCCTTGGTTTCCTCAATTTTGGAAGAACATACATTCTAAATTACGCAGAAAGGGTTAAACCTCTCTACGCATTAATCAAACCTGATTTTTCAATCAAAAATTGGACAAACGAACACACAGAAATCTTGCGTTCACTCCAGGCTAACATGTTAGCAACAAATCACTTACAAACACGCGTAAGTCAACGCAACCTGGTGATCCGAATAATTTCGGGTCAATGCGGATTCACATACTTAACATTTAATGAGGGTGAAAAAATACCAATCGCATACAAATCTCATTTGTATACACAAGCGGAAATGCGCTTCACTTCAACTGAAAAAATTCTTACAGCAGTTCAAACCGCTGTAGCAAAAGAAAGAGCCTTAGCCCAAGGGAAACGCATTATTGTCGTAACCCCGGTACCAGCTTTAGAAGCGGTCACAAAAGCAAGCATTCCAAATGCTAAAGCATTACATCCAAGATGGATACAATGGGTTAATTCTCTTGCTGCAACAGATGTTGAATATGTTTTTGACCCAGATTTAAAAACACAAGCATTTCTGCAATATGAACAAGAATGTCCTCGGCCCACTGAAATTCTGCCTCTCGATCAGTACGAATTCATAATTTACACTGACGGATCCACACAGCCCACAACAGGGAGTAAGCAAGCTTACAGTGCAGCGTGTGCAATCGTTAAAGGTCGCATACGAGATGGCATCTTCAGACCTATGGTCACAAAAACCCAGTCTCTAGGAGATTGTACAGCTCAGCGAGCTGAACTACAAGCATTTAAACTGGCACTTGAAAGTACAGATCGAGAATTCCCCACACTGATAGTGTGCGATTCCTTTTACTGTGTTCAGTCGTATAATGAATATATACAAAACTGGCTTGAAAATGGTTTCAAAGATGCGAAAGGTGGCACAATAAAGCACAAAATGCTTTGGGAACAAGTAGTTCAGTTGAAAAACGAACTACCAAAGGCTCACGTGATCCACACACTGAGTCATCAACGTGATGGCGTTCACGTTGCAGGAATTCATTGGCTGACGAAGCCGCAAAGGGGGCTGTTCAGACGGCTTCCGTAGCTGCGATCACTCGTTCAAAAACGAAAATAGACGGTGAGATAATGTTGGCTGTCAATGCTTCAAGCAAGGGCAGCAGTGCAGCGTTACCAAAAAAGTTTCCACTCAAGTACTCTTATGTAATTGATGTGAACAACGTTCCTTTTGCTCGAATCCCTGGAGTGGGAGATAGGGTAATTCCAAACATGGAACGTAGAGCAGCTTGATTTATGAAACACATTTGGGGGAGGGTCTGTCACATCAAGGGATCTCTAAAACAATTTTGGCGTTAAAAGAGATGTACTGGTGGACTGGAATGAATACAGAAATTCACATATTCATCAATAACTGCTTAGACTGTAAATTACAGCGAGAAAGCCACCAGACACCATGCTGCGAATGCAGCTGCCCAGTACAGACACCACTGTTAGACAGCATTAGACTATCTACGCGCATGCGTCCCTCTGGACACATGCAATCCCACAAATACTGAATCAAGGTTCCTATGGATATGGCCTCAGCGCTCGGCTGACGCTCAAACTGTTATAAAAGATTTGCGAGTCTTTATCGGCACATACGCAATAGGCACGCTACATTCTGACCAGGGCCCTGCGTTTAGCTCTCGGGCTTACAAAGAAGCCATGGCCAGTCTGGGCGTTGCATTGCGGTACTCCTCTCCATTCCATCCTGAGGGAAATTCGGTTGTGGAAAGGAAAAACCGGGACATAAAGCAGTCTATAACAGCTAGGGTATTAGGTTCGGGTGATGGGTGGGTCAAACATCTTTATGGGGTCCAACGCTCATTAAACAATCTGCCAAGAAGTTCTCTAGGGGGGGTCACTCCATATGAGGTCCTATTTGGGACAAGAATGTGGGTACCAGACCTCGATGACGTAGGCACAGTGGTGGAAAATAAAACGTTTGATATCAAAGATCGTTTGGCTGTTTTTTACAGGAACTGAATGAACTAAGATCGAAACAAAGCAACGTAGTTCTGCAGCCAACCACCACTGGGGAAAAACCGGTAGTCCCATCAAGGCCTGTCTGGATTCCAAAAGTTGGGGATCTAGTCAGAGAAAAGATTGCGGACAAGAAGGAATTTGGACCTTCTTACAGACAACCAGTACCTGTCCTAGCAGTTCAAGGAACAAGAACAGTACTTCTGCCGCCCCTTGCTGGAAGAAAGGAGAAAAGATTTGTGTCCATCGACCTCATCAAACCACAGTATGTGGCCAATACTAAGTAGTAGGCCTCGTGGACTCCGACCTAGTAGCAGACGCACTCCTCTCGCTACTATCCAAGAGGTTCAGACTGAAAGACTGATAACCATCGAGAATTCGGCTGTAACAGATGAAGGACTAGGCAACAATGCAATGGAACTCATCCCTCTTGAAAATCAAGTAACAGTTCATCCAAATACACCTGTCTACACCAATGTAGCACGTGATCAACTGGTTCCAGCGATTTCTATGAATCCTGATGCAATTCCAACAATTGACAGAACTGCTTCTGGCTATTTCATTAACTTTGATACGTTCTCAGAAGATCCGAGTGAACCTGAAACGACGCCAGCATCATTCAAACTCAAGCAGCAAGTTCAAGACTTTCTTTAATTTCTGAAAAAGACTTATTTGGTTTCTCCATGGATTGAACTCTGGATTACATCTGGACTATTTGTTTTCCTGCTCTGGCTAGCTTTGGTTACAACTGTGAGCGTGCTTATAAGTGGCAGATACATCCATGTGAATACTGGAGGAAAAGACGTGAACGTACTTTTGAAACCTCATAAATCTTCCCCTCGTGAAGCAAGAGACTTGTCAACAGTGAACATCACAGCCGTTCCTATACAGGATGGTATAGTGTGGGACAAAACAGATTTTGATATCTTTGGCCCGACGGAACAATTGAACATTCCACATTTGTTTAAAATTTCACTAAGTGATCTAATTTCGTCCAGTACCTATTCTGATGATTGGGACTTTGAGACTGTTAAATGACAATGTTTGACCTAGAAAAATCTGCTGCATTTTCTAAAAATGAATATTTAGAGGGTTCATCAGACTATGAACAACTGTATTGCTATAACCACTTTGGTCATCATTATTTGAATAATCTGATCCAGAAACGTTTTACTATAAAAATGTAAACAAAACAGGACTGAAAATTATGTTAACTAATACGAAACAGATTTATTCTGCAACATTTATTGCCCAACTGTCTAGACAGGGTTTCGACTTATGGAAAGACACAATAGACACAAAAACTGTCTGGGGTACTAAAGATTGGCAAGTGCAGGGGATAGAAGCTTTGTTTAGAGCCTGTATCATCCCTGAACAAATAATGTTTTTGAATGAAACTGTCCAACAAACATCTTGTCTTGGACTAGCCAAGATAAAAGAGATGAAAACACCTTCTGTACCAACACCTGCAAGTGATAACAATACACAGGCAGCGGTGACAGTTGACAATATACTACAACTCAACAGATCTAATCCTGATTGGAAAAAATGGTTGATCTGGCCCACAGACACAAACAACTGTCAAGAGAGATTCCTGAATAAAACTCAGGGTTTTACTATTCATAGACCAGACCCAAGATACGTCCAAAGTCAACATCCGGGGGTAGTAACAACATACAGTGTAGGTAAATTATGCCTCGATTGGCTGCAGAAATCTACACTACAGGATATGAAACAACACTTATCCTTACTTACAGAAGACGCAGACCTTAGGGAATTCTTACTTGGACCAAGAAAACCGCGTCAAAAACGTTTCATATATGCCGGCATTTACGCTGCTTATAATGAAGCATGGAAAGTGTCACAGATGGAGGCCGCAGAACGAATACGTGAACTTGATCGTATTAATTTAGAGAAAACACTCTCTGTGGTCGACAATGGGTTAACAACTTTGTCCTCCAGAATATATTCATTGGACAACATTGTATCCTCTGCTATCGACATACTAGAACAAGATTTGGCGATGTTACAGCAAGGCCAATCTCAATTACGTTCTATTGTGTTATTAAGCTGGACGCTGCAATCTTTGCGTGCGGGCTATGTGCCTTGGCGTTTCATCAACACGTCAGCTCTGTTTGCAGAATACAATCTAACTGATAAACAGATCGAACTGGCACAAAGAGGAGCAAAGTATACAGTGCTGAGCATTGAAAAACTGGAAAAGATACCATTCACAGTGGCAGAAAAACCAGCTACAGAATGGCTCATTCATGGCAAAATCACATTACCTGTGACTACTTTTCAGTTTCAGTATTGCCTCAGACAAATGCAAGCAGGCAAATATGAAAGGTTGGGTAAGGAATACATTAAGACATCTTGGTATTTACCGTATACATATAGATGTTGGAGTGGGGATCGTGAAGTGTTTTTGAGCGGTACACACTGTAAAAGTGCACTGAGCGGTTCACTTATATGTCAGGACATTTCTTTACACGGGGCTTGCAATGGTTCTGTGGCAAATTTGTCTTGCCATCAGCAAGGTACACCAGCTGCTGTGATTAATCCAACGTTTGGACAACTTTTGAATGGGAGTTACCTCATGTTGAATGATCAGAGTTGCTGTGGCATGTTGCCAGGCATCCCATATCTAGTAACGGTCAACTCCAGGGTCACTTGCTGTATGCAAGTATTGTTTGCCCCAATAGACACAGTCAGGGAGTCGCCTTTGTGGCCTTCGCTGAACGTCTCTTTTATAAGATTTGATACTTTGAGCAGAATAAAAGCCATGCTTTTATAGCAAACAGTGCCTTTGACCTCGGCCAAAGAAACCTATGATCTACAAGTAGCAAGGACTTCGGCTGAGATACAGACTTTAATACGTACAAACTGCCCTATACATTTCGTGGAAATGATAGGATGTATCTTTAACATGTCTGATACAAGCGGAATTGTACATGTATTTAACAGCATCTGTTCCGGTCTGTTAGCACCTTTCCAGGCAATACTCGGAATCATCCCGAACTTTGCACATTCGGTGTTTGGTAGCATACCATTAATTCTAGCACTTGTTGCCGGAATTCTATTTCTCTTCCTGCTATTACGCTATGGCCAGCCTATTCGCAGACATCACTCCGAGCGAAATGGAGAAAGCTCTCCTTGAACGAAAGTGCAGTGAGCGAATAGTACAGCTTTTGGGCATGACTCGTCTACGGGACCTTAATACCACGTGGTTCCTGTCATTCAGACCAATCTGGCAAGATTGCATCTTACCTGTCCTACGATGCCTACTATACGGTGAAGAATGCGTGTTAGACACCTGTCTAACATTTCCATCAGCAACGCCAACGGATATCGATACTCTGCTGGACCCGATAACGGCCCATGCTCTGTGTTGTCCCCAGAGGCTACCAATCCTGATGACAGCATTCATTGAGATCTCACAGACGCTTCCGGCTGCTGCTGAGGTACGAGAAATATCTACAGGCACACAGGTAACAACGGACGCGAACATTGCTGCGGCATCCTATGCTGAAAGCGATGCTTCACATCTCTGTGCAAGTAATCTACTACACGAGGTGTTCCAACTGACACCAACTTCAGTGGACGATATTTTGTCTACAGAAATAGATGATCTCATGTTTACACCAGACCCGTAAACTGACTCTGATTCAGCCCACAGTGTTCCAGAGATGCAGTAACAATTTGGCCTTCAAACTTCAAAAAATTGGAACTCTTCCCAAATTGAACTTTTTCCCATTTTTCGAACTAAATGGCAATTCAATCTGCTTGAAGTAGAACTAGCCTTATAGTACAGACTTCGCGGTACTTCCTCAGACACTTTGTCATCTTATTTTGTCTAAAAAGTTCATTAATTTTCATGACATAAAATGACTTTGATTTTTGAACAAACTTATCGATCATTTTTTTGTCACATGTAAATATTACTGCTTATTTCAAATTGCATTTTATTTTCAAATATATGCCTGAAATGAAAAGCAATGCTTAAAAATGTACAGTACTTTTTGCATTCTAATAGGTTTTTTAAATGCCTTTTTAATGGTTTTAAGAAATATTTTAGCAATATGTGGCACTTCATTTTTTGTTTAGCATTTTAAATGTTTAGCATTTATATTCTTATCGTACACACGAAAGTGGAGTGGGTGTTGTATTCCTCTTAGGGTGTCCATACACGGGCTTTCCTGTATCATGTCCTTATATAGGCACAATTCGCCCTGCCCTTATATAGGCATAAAATCCCAGTCCTTATTTAGGCATTAAACCGTGCACTCCAAATACAGGCATGGTCTCCGACATCCGTCCACCCTAACGTCACAACGAGTTCTTGAAGAACAGACCCTTAGGCTTTGGGAGTTTCCTAGCACAGGACTATTGATTTCTTCAAGGACTCATCTATTATGCATGAACCGTTATACCTTAGGGGTTCATTCATGACGTCTTCCGCTGTCCGATTCACGTCAATGCTAACATTCTGAGGTACCTCTCAGGTATAAATATACCTTCCCTAGCCCTTGTAAACTAGAGGAGACCTCGACTTCAGAGGAGCCCGTTTCCCGGCTTGACGCACTGAGAAGACGCTGTCATCCCTGCACGCAGAGAGTCCAGCTTCCAGTGATCTGACTTCCCTCGCGGGGTGTTGGAGTTCGAGTCTGGCAAGAGATTCCTACCTCTCTCATTCTTAAGGTATGGAGCTGACTAGAACCTAGAGGGACTCTTGGCATACTAGGCATACTAGGCTTAACATACTCTTAGTATACCATAGTAAGGAATACTTCACCTACTTCATACCTCTCCCTACACCTAGGTTAGGTTAGGTACATTGGGGTAGAACTAGCTTAGAAACGCATCGTATGAGTACTCACATTTTTAGTCTATGTTATTTATGTAAATGAATATCTGCTAAAGATCATGCTAGCGCAGTATTATTTATTTCTACTGCTTACGCTGTACATTATTTATCTTGCATACTGTCTTGTGATCGTAACAGCACATTTTACTTACACAAGAAATAAGACTGTTCAATAAATCTTTTATTGAAACGCCCGTCTATTCTTTCTGTGTAACTTTGAGGAAAACTAAGTATGCACGAGTGAGCTGAGTGAAACGGTTATCTATTGTTTCCACGACTCTGGGACACGTTCTGATTCTAAAGGGAAACAAAGTTGTCATGTTTTGCGGCTGCCAGAAACTACTCCCTTCTTGTTTGTCAAGGAGTTTCTTTCTAGTGGCCTCTGAGCTAGCTGGCACAAGTAATTAAGTTTAATATACTCGATAGGGACATACTGACCTTAGTCCTATGTCAAGCCTATAGGGGATATTATTCCAATGCGCAGAGCCTATTAGGGAAATAGGAGCTACACTACATTCCAAGGTTAACAAGAATGGAATTCCATGACACACACATTGAATTCTATTGCATAGCAAACGTTCTCCTGCAAGTGTTCAGAACAATATTAAATATAATTGAGTAACATGGAGATGTCCCTCCCAAAGAAAGCAACTTACCCCATACGGTAAGGGCCTTTCGCAAAATTAAATCGGAATTATTAAGCAACAGGCTTGATGCGGCGAAGCCTTCTCTGATTGGCACGATAAACGAAGATGTAGGCCTGATAGACAGCTGGATTGAATCTGCCTGCCAAACACTGGCACAGGAAAGTAGCATCAAACTACATCGCTCAAAAGTGCCTAGTCCTTTATTCACCCCTTCCCTTAAAAAAACAAAATTATCCTGCAAACGGAAAGAGAGGCTATGGAGGGTAAACTATTGTCCAGTATCCAAAGCTGACTATAAAGCTGGAATAGGGAAGTACTATAAAGAAATTAAATTATCAAAAAAAGCCTACTTTGAGTCTAAAATTCTAATGGGAGGAAATCATTCCAGAGACATTTTTAAAGTTGTTAAAACTTTTTCTGCGCCAGAAGTGGACTCCAATGAGAAACCTCCTTCCGAGGAATGGTACGAGATGCTCGCTTCATTCTTTCAGGAAAAAATAGACTCTATTCAGGCTAGCCTCCCACCTCCTATGGTGGGAAACGACAAACCAGATGTTGTAGGGGTGGTAGAAAACCAGGAAGAGCCGGGTCATTACCCAACCTTCAATACGGAAGTGTGCTCCCTAAACCTTTTTTTCTCCAATCTCCTTGGATGACTCTCTGCATGCCTTAAAATGCCTCAAATCAGGTTCCCCACTGGACCCTGCCCCCTCCGCTATCCGTGTCCTGGGGGCAGAGGCTATCAATCCACTCATGAACCAGCTACTTAAAAACTTTCCTCTCGTCAGCCATAGTTCCTACCAAATGGAAACAAGCAAAGGTCATCCCGTTGCTAAAAAAAGCCCAGGCAGACCCCTCTGCCCCTTCCAACTATAGGCCAATCTCCCTCCTTCCCGCTTTCTCGAAACTCCTAGAGAAGCATGTAAATCAGTAGCTATAATCTTACCTCGAAATGAACGGCTTACTTCATTCCAGCCAGTCGGGCTTTTGCCCCAAACACAGTACGGAAACAGCTCTGCTGGAGGTAGTTGACTCCATCCGACTTGGTCTGGAAGTGGGGGAGAGGGCGATGCTGGTCCTGTTAGACCTATCGGCCGCTTTCAACACGGTGTTACACCAGATTCTCCTGACACAACCCCACTCGATTGGCATTGGGGGGCTGGCCTGGAAATGGCTGGCATCCTTTCTAGAGGGGAGGGGGCAGGAAGTATGGTGCCACCCTTACTCGGTCAGGTCTCGCAGGCTGAAAGTCAGTGTCCCACAAGGCTCGGCCCTGAGTCCAACCTTGTTTAATATCTACCTCGCACCTATGGCTACAATGGTAGAATCATTGGGGGCAAAAATTGTGTCCGTCGCTGATGACACCCAGTTGTTGTTCACGTGGAAGAACAATGAGCCCTGCCCTGGCAAGTTAATTAGTACTTGCCTTTCAGCGGTATTTGGGTGGCTGGACGCGAATCAGCTGAAATGTAATGCGGGAAAGACGGAGCTACTTTTCTTTGGCATGGATGCAGAAATGCCACTGCAGTCCTTCTGGCCACCAGACACTCCCACCCCCGTTATAAAAAATCAGGCAGTGAAAAACGTAGGCTTTAAATTTGATAACCAACTGCTATTCCACACCCAAGTAAACTCAGTAGTGGGCACCTGTTTTACCCTCCTGAGTCTTCTGCGGAAATTTTTGTTCTTTCTGTCTCTGGTTGCCAGACACCAGGTGATCCAAACCCTGATCATATCTAGTCTTGATTACGGGAATGGCCTCTATTTGGGCATGCCCAAGTATCTGTTGGACAGGCTTCAGCTGGTCCAGAATACAGTGGCCCGAACTATCTTTGAGCTCCCCGTAATGCTCGCATGTCTAACCTTCTGAGGAGTCTCCCTTGGCTTCCAGTAAGGAAAAGAATCATATTTAAGACTCTACTTGTGACTCAGAAAGCCTTATACGGGATGGGCCCTGGCTACCTTAAACGCAGGACCTCGTTCTATGTCCCACTGAGAAATCTCCGCTCTTCTAATCTCTTCCTAGCCAGCACTCCTCGTATTAAAAAGGCCAGGTCGGGGGGTAAGGCCCTTTCCTTCCTCGGCCCATCCCTCTGGAACAAACTGCCCCTGACCCTCAGAAGCATCAAGTCTATGCCCTTGTTCCGGAAAAAGCTGAAAACGTGGCTTTTCTCTAGCCCATAATCCCCCTCCATGCCCCACTGTTACCTTTCGGCATCCAGCGCCAGAACACTCTTTGGAGTAGCAGCCGCGCTCTACAAATACCTTCACATAGGCATAGACATAGACATAGACGGCCTACCCTGCAGAGAGGCAGCTGTTATAACACTACAAAAAATGGAAGGATGAAAATGCAATCTTTGCTAACATGACAAGCAGAAGTGTCGACAGAACAGACATACAAGAAATGTCAGAGTATAAATACGACAATCAGGTCCTCTTCTCAGAAAGCCTCAAAATCTACCAGGCACATGCATCAAGGTAGGATTTTGCGAGTCCCTAATTGCGATTATTAAGGAATCGCAATTAAGGACTCGCAAAAGCCTATGCATGTAGGAATCGCTATAAAAATAGCGATTCCTATACATTCCTTAATTGCGACTCGCAAATTGCGAGTCGCAATTAAGGAATGGCTTCCCATTCATTCCTATGGGCCTACTGGCCCATAGGAATGAATGGGAATTGCATGCGCAAATTGCGAGTCCCAATTGGTACTCGCAAATTGCGCATGCAATTTCAAGGGTGCAAGGGTGTCAAAGGACACCCTGTTGCACCCTGAAATTGTACTGTGCACCCATGTTGCGCACACACATGCCCCAAGGGCATGTGTGTGTGTGACATGAAACTTTGAAAAATGCTCTTTAGTGCATTTTTCAAAGTTTTTGCAAAATACCGTTTTGTTTTATTTCACAGTAAATTGCGGCCCCAAATAGCGAAATCGCTATTTGAAAGTGCTTCTTGCATTGCATTTAAGGAATCGCAAATTGCGATTCCTTAAATGCAATCACAATTTGGGAAATCGCAAAATATTGCGATTACCGAAATTGCGCATGCCAAATTTTTTGATGCATCGCAAAAGTCCATTTTGCGATCGCAAACGGCCGATTTTTGCGAATCGCACCGTTTGCGATCGCAAAAAGCTTTGATGCATGTGCCCCTACATTGGTTAAATCACTACAGGAAGGCATGAAAGCTAAGATAAAATGTCAGGCAGTTTTTTATTAGATGTACCAAGAAAAAAAAAATTCAGACGTAGTTTGTCGCACCTCTGCCAGTCTGGTAAAAAGCCAGAGAATTGTGTTGTACTTTGGTAGAGTATATACCAGGTGCGTTTCCGATGGCATTGTTATCACTGCTTAACCTGCTGCTTGGGCTACCAATCACTGCCCCAGTTGTTGCCTTTTGAGGAGATTGGCAGCACATAATATCAAGTGCTGTAAAGAGGCATCCATAGACCTTCGCAGACCCCAGCCTGTGACATGCTGGAGGTAGTCAAAGTCTCTCAGTTGAAAAAATGCACTCTTGAGTCTGTGGTTTGGGCTATCTTACGTTTCTGACTTAGCCACTGTAACACCCTGATAGAGCATTTTAATCAATGAAAATTAATGCAATTAACATGTAGAAATAATGTGTAGGCCTGAAACGAAAAGTCAATTTTTTTTAATGGCAAATGGGACCACTAGACTTCCATAGCTGCACATGTTAAGTTAGAAATTCTTCTGAACACAATTTTTCTTTTCCTTTCCCCTGACCTTAGGTCAATAATCCCAGTAATGTGAAGACATGAAGAGTTCCATGATACAAATGTGCTGAACTGAACATGACCTAATAGAAAATGTTAGATTTTGACCTTCCCATAGAGATATTTTCATAGAGAATTATAGTGTATTAAATCTAATGTGGCTTAATTTTTATTTAAATGTTTCTTCATGAATAAAATTTTCAAGTTAGAATGTGTGAGAAAGGCATGATTTCATTTGTGGAATGACATTAACCCTGGGCGAAGTACTATGCTACGCTCGCGTAGTTTGCGAAGTTTGCGCTACTTCGCACTACACGAATTGCACGTAGCACAGTGCAAACACGCGTAGCGTAGCAGTCATTTTTTGCTTGCTCGCGGTCCTCAATGTCAAGTTGGCGACCGCGAGCGAGCAAAATGACATCCCGGCGAGACTTTTTCCTCGTTCACGATCAGCAACATCAAGTTGCCGATCGCGAGCGTGGAAAATAAACCTCCCGGCGAGATTCTCAACGCGGGGAGGTCAGGTTTCTCATTGCGAGTGGTCGCGTATGCTCGCGACCGCTCGTGATGAAAAACTACCAGTCCGCGTTGAGAAAGCTGCCGCTCGAGTACAAATGTACTCGATCGGCAAAAAACGACTGCTTGCACTGTGCAAGATGCCGTTTGCAATGATTGCACGGTACGGACAAGCATCCAGCACTGTGCAATCATCGCGAACAGCATTTCCTACCGCACTACGCAGTTCGCGTAGTGCTACGCGTAGCTCGCGTAGTGCGAAGTGCACTTCGCGTAGCTACGCGTAGCGCTACTACGCGAACTACGCCCAGGGTTAAATGACATGCCTAACCATGAACTGTTTTTTCTTGTACTGAATAAGCAGTGGGAACCAAACCTCAACTTGTCCAATGTAAATAAAATGTTTTGTTTAACACTTAAAATCTATAAGTCTTTTGTTCCAAAGCTGCTTAGGCGATGGAAGCCTTCCTGTTCCCATGAAGACATTGAATTTCTATTGGAGGATGAGACAGACGAAAGCAACATTTGTTTTAGTTGTAGATATCAAAATGTTATATTAGTGCATGTTCCTAGAGTAGGTGAGGAGGAGACTTTTCAGACCGTTTCATGACTCTATGCTGGGGCCCGTTCATTTCCCTTGCCTGAATCTATGCTATGTTTGAGACTCCACTGAGAATCTGAGCTTCTCTTTATGGTAAGTGCTCATTGAATGACAAATTGCTTACAACTTTATGCTTTCACCTTTTGTCTTCGAACGTATGGGTTCAATTATATTTTTCTCACCATAGATTGAAAACCAAAGGGCATACGTGGGCTGCTTCAACATCACTGCAAAGTCAAAGTTTATTCATAGCAACTGTGAAGCATAAAAATATGATAGTACAAGCACCATTTCATGTCTTGCCAGGCACGTCATCGAGCGCATGTTTTCTAAGTTTCAGTACTACTGCTGATATGGGGCTGATTTCTGTAAACTACAATGTATATGCCTTTCATGAGATAATGAATTTATTTCCATCCGTGTTTCATGGACTAGGAAGACTTAAGACAATAAGAGTGCAACTTCACATTAATAAGGAGATGCGTCCTGTTGCTCAATGACATAGTCGAATTGCATTTGATTTACAAGAGGCTGTTGAGAAAGAACTGGAGGCACTATTAAAGCACAACATCATTGAGCGATCCACTGGTCCGACGCCATGGGTATCACCCATAGTGGTAGGTCAGAAAGGGAAAGTGGAGGAGCCATGCACATCTGCGTTGATATGCGCCAAGCTAACAAGGCTATTGAAAGAGAACGACATCCATGTCCGCACATTGCTAACATTATTATGCAGCTGAATGAGCTAAAGTCTTTTCCCACCTTGATTTGAACAAAGGGTATCACCAGCTCGAACTGGAAGAGTACTGCAGGTACATTACTACCTTTTCGACTCATGCTGGTTCATTTTGATATAAAAGGCTAAGTTTCGGAGTGTCATCAGCTGCAGAACTTTTTCGGGATGTCATTATCGCATAATACAGCCAGTCCCAAATGCTTTCAATTATAGTGATGACATACTAGTTTTTGGGGCCGCACGAAAGAAACATGATAAAGCTTTTACACAAGTGTGTTGTATACTTGCTGATGCAGGTCTCACTTTAAATGCAAAAAAGTGGGAGTTTCATAAAACTATACTCAAGTTCTTTGGTTAACTTTTCTGAAGAGAGAATGACTTCCGGACCCAAATAAAGTACAAGCCTTGTCAGCCACTTCTCTGCCCCAGAAGTTGTAACTATGCTGCGATCCTTCCTTGGTATGAGCAGTTACTGTTCAGTGTATATACATTGCTTTGCCATTGTAAGTTCCCCATTGAGAGACTTAACAAAATGAAATGTCTCATTTCAATGGCCAAGTGAATGTGAACAAAACTTCAAGAAAATCAAGCAAGCAATTGAGAGCGCAACTGAAATGGCATACTTTGATCCTAAATTGCAGACTGAGGTTGTTGTTGATGCAAGCCCAGTGGGGTTGGGTGCCAACCTTGCACAATACACTGGACATCCCAATGCCCCAAGACACATTGTTGCTTATGCTAGACGCAGTTTGTCAGTGATGGAACGTGCCTATTCACAACCTGAAAAAGAAAGCCTAACTGTAGTTTGGGCTTGTGAGCATTTTTATGTGTTCCTATATGGAAAGCATTTTACAGTTGTCATTGGCCACCAAGCATTGTTCAACATTTTTGGCAGTCCTAAAGCCAAGACGCCTCCTCACATTGAAAGGTGGAAGTTGCGAATGCAGGACTATGATTATACGATTGTGCATTGTACAGCAAAACATCAAAACCCTGCTAACTACTTCTCACATGTGCAAACAGCGGCAGCTCCTCCGCTATGGTGGAGGAGCGTCGCCCCCCCCCCCCAAAAAAAACAGCAGGAAAGAAAAAGAAAATGATAATAAACACTTTTTTTATTTTCCCTTTCCTGCTGAGTCTTGGAGGCGGGGCCTGGGGGGTGACAAGCACTGAGGAGGAGAGTGGTAGGTGCACTTCCTTCACTGCGCATGACGGTTTGACCGGCCATCTCAGGCCGGCCAAACCGTCATGCACAGTGAAAGCTCTCTCTAACCCAGCAACGAAGCTGGGTTGGAGAGAGCAGGCACACACTCTCCGTCTGTCCTGGAGTGCAAATCGAGGGCACTCATGCCAATCCTGAAGCTGCTCTCATGCGTGAGAGCAACATCAGGATTGGCCGCAGGGCATTCTGGAAGCCTCTGCTGCCTGGAGAAGATGAGCAGAAGAGCATGACGCGGCCGGCTGCAGGTAAGTTTTTTTAATTATGTTTTTTATGTTTCCTACCTGCGACCCCTATGCTCCCCTCACCCTTCCCCCCCTCCCCGCCGCACTTCCAGCACATCAGCCGCACCTGTGTGCAAATACAGTGTCATGACACTACTTCTAAAGTGGCTGATGCTTATGTATGCGGACGCTGAGAGCTGCTAGATGCGCCTTGGCTAAATGGCGCAGAGACCGGTCAGAGGCAGCGAACAGAGATGGTGTGGACCCAGCAGTGTGTGGCACATTAGACGGTGGGGCACCCTGAGGCGGCAGCCATAATTTTGGTCTTGGTGTTGCCACATCTATAGCTCCCTGGGGCACTGTGCCATGTGGAGTGCCACTAGAGAGAGGCCTGCAATCAGCTGGTGGCCGCATCAACCTCTGATCGACTACGGCAGCAGAGACAGGGCCCTGGCCAGTGTGTGTGAAATTCATGGGTGCTGTGCAGGTGTTGTCAGGGCACTTCAAGAACAGCAACAGAAGCAGTGATGTGGAAAGAAGCAGAACGGACTCAGCTCTACAGCAGTACCTACGGCTGACATCTCTCGGCCCCACTACAGCATGGCCGGAGGACAGTTGGCCCTATGTCATGAAGGTGACTTTAAACCGCTATTCGTGTGCCAGGAAGGATGGACTACATTGTCCTGCATCCTACAGGGCCCCAGGAGGCGGTCCCTGCACCGAGCACAACTGAACCTTGTTGGCGCTATATAACGTGGGCACTTCTCCCACTGCGAGGAGTCTAGTGAAAGTGATTAGATTTACCATGGGCAAGCAAACAGGTCAACACCCCATTCTTCCATGGCCGTGCCACCTTAATGTTTGGGAGAGCCATAAGAACCAAATTGTCACAATGCAACACTGAGAGATATATTGGCATTGAGAAACTTGGAACCACTGATTCGTCTCACACACGCAAAATGAAGACTTATGCAGGCAAACGCCTCTGTGCTCAGAGCACTGTGTTCAACAGAGGAGACCAAGTTATCGTCAGGCAGAAACGGAAACGCAAGTCTCATGCTCCTTTTGATGCTGACCCACTGAGGATTGTGACTAGTAAAGGACACATGGTGAATGCTCACCATCCTGGAAAGTCCATTACGCAAGATTCTTCGCATATCAATCAACTACCTCAACCTTCTCCAACTCTAGTTGTCAGGAGTGAGACTTGTCCACATAGGAATCCAGAGAGCCCAATGACTGTACTAATGTCCCTGTCACCAATGCCAGTCATGGACACCACTCCGGGATCTCCGTAGCCTCGCATGACCAGATCTGGGTGATTGATTTGAACACCAAAACAATGTCTTGAAGAGTTGTAATGTTTATATGTATTACTGGTACTTTTTATTTAACTAAGTGAGAGATGTAGTGTCTTGTGAGTTAAAGATGACAGACTCTGTAGAACAGTGACGTAAGGGTGTGGGTAATGAAATTCCTGAATGTTCAGTTGAGTTAATGATTACACACTGAGGAATAAAGATGTGTAATACCAAGCTCCATGTGTGGTGTGATCATTTGCATGTACCCGGGCTAGGGAGGAAGCTACAATTGCCTCTAAGTTAAGCCATACTGCTTTTGTGCAAAGCTTCCAGAGGGTTAAGCACATATTAATTTAGTGGCTTTTGTGGTTCACCCTTACAGGGATTGTGGCTGTTGGTTGAGCAGGGTTAACACCCCACTCAACCAACAACTCAATTTTTCACAGTCAGTAAATAGGCACACTTTGTGCGCACCTCCGGATCACAGTTAAATAACCTCACTCATGTCAAAAGACACCCAGAGAATTAAATGCTTGCATCACCCTCATTTCAATGTTCATGATCATTCTTGAGAAAACCAATCATAATAGTGTTAATGATCATCTGCATTCATTAAAACTGATAAAAATACCTCGACACTGTTTGCCCCAGGTCTCTAGACTTAATTTACATTATGGAGCCAACAGGCATCACTCCAGTAGCAGCTAGTGCACCTCAAAACTCTACATAGCTGCCACTAGCCAGGGCCTGTCATTACCACTCAAGACTATATTGTGCAGACTATTTGAGGTTTTTTTAATCTCGGAGCACACAAAAGGCAGTACTAAGGACTGATCTGCAATTTGGACATGGGTCTCTTGTGATAGGGGACCATTCACACTAATAAAAAATCGAAAATATAAGGAAACCAGCAGGACAAAGGCAAAATGCAGGAGATGAGATCAGCTGCACAGAGGTTCTGTGACTACTGCCCTTATGATCTTTTCTTTGTGGGTTAGAAATGTCTATGGCATTGGGCTAGATTGTGGAAAGCCTCTAGGTAATTTATAACACAATGTTGGACATTAAGTCCTCTACCTCAATAGCTTAGCAAATATGCATCTTAAACATTGTTCATGGAGGTGAGCTGGAGCCAAGATCACAGTATTGCTTAAGTATTTGTCTGCCTATCTCATGCCTATATCAAGCAAGGTAGAAATACGTTTATCAGTTAACTTCAGCACTGCTGTTAATAGAGTAAATACGAGCAGGATGTGGAGCAAACGAGCAGGCTGGGAACCCTCCCCTCTTGTACACATCTTTTTTTCTAGCAGAGCTACATGCAGGGTAAGAAGGAATGTTAAAATGACTCCACCCCCATAACAGTAATCACAAGAAAATGGACTCTACTAGGTTTGCCCTGATTACTGCTGGTGATCTTCATTACTCTAGTCCTACTGACCCTCGTACCACTCATTAGTTTTTAGGTGAGTCTCATCTTGAGACAGGAATCTCTGGGAAATGCTGAGAATATGAGCCCATACAACCACTACTGGATGCCATAAATAGACCGGCATTCTCAGTACCCCTTGACAAACCAAGCCCAAACGAAGGTCATATAGCCAAGGGAAGACAGTTCGTAATGACTGGGACATGGATGAGCAAGACTACTAATAATGACAATTTTTGGTAAGTAATTAGGGTATTACCAAACACAGCCAATGCCAAAAAAATGCAGGCCACATTTAGGTGTTAAAAAACGAAAACAGACTTATGTAACAGGTGTAATAATCAGCTGTGAACATTTAGCCTTACAAGGAGGTAATAATATGTACTGTACTTCCAATGTTGTGTAGTTTCGCATATTAAAATCACCCACTGCAGTCTACCATAATGTTGCTAGGTGTACAATGCTTTTTTCATGACTGGTGCGATTTTGCTCAGCAGTAGCTAGTGAAACTGGAATACTCCCTTTATTCCCTTATATTAAAATGAGTGGGCTCTGTTGAGGGAAATAAAATACCTCACAAGAGTATATACTCATCATTTATCATCCAACACTGGGACAGCCAGACGAGAGACAGTTGGAGTAATGGGCTCACATGAAAGTCTTTTTGTGCGTTCTTTCTATTCTATTAACCTTAGAATGAATCACAATTTTCTAATGTCTTGTGAGAACATGCAACCTACCTATGGTTGACATGGTTGACCAGGTTTCTTCCCCTTAGGAATTTTTATCCTTCTCCTTTTCATAAAATGCATTGACTCTTCTGATTCTTAATGCTAATTAAGGCATATCTCTTTGACAACTGAACCCTCGCCTGTTTCATGATTCAGCTTGGACCGGCTACAAGTTAAAGAGCTGCACTAAGAAAGCAAGTCATGACCTACTTCAATGTATCTGCGCTGGTGATAAAATTAAGAATAAGAGTTTTGTAACCATCCTCCACAGCATTTGTTTTTCCTGGATGGTGTAAGAACCATATTCCCTTAATACTTAGTGTTAGCCCAGTAGAAACAATCAGACATTCAATGGTGGTGAAATTCAAAGATATTACAGCTCCCACTTCGATGGAAAAGGATTCTACAAAGATCAATAGTGCCATGCTTCCTCAGTCTTCTGTGTCCTCAAATCAAAAGACTTTTCAGATGGATGATTCCTTTAGAAGTCTTCATTAGGTCCATCCATGCATGACCTGCATTTTTAACGCTTCTGCTTGTCCTCCAGCAAAGCTGTTACCCGAGTTCCCGAGTTAGTCAATCAAAAAGATGTAGATCTACTGAAGACCCATTATGGACTTCGCCAGGCATACTGTAGACCCATGTGGTTCCAAGGCAGGGGTATGGCCGAGCCGAGACATGGCGGTCACAGCGTAGAGGAGCTCCGAGCCCCCACTACATCCTGACTGTTTACGGTGGCTACAATGCCCATCTGGGTTTCTTCTGGCTTGTGCCGATGGGCAGGCAATCTTGCAAGTCTACTGGAGGCCACTGATACATGGGCACCCACCAAATACAAGGGGTGCCTCCTTGTACCCGCCAGCCTGCTCTCCTAGCCATGTGTCAGCCACCTCAGACAGGACAACTTGGCTCGTTGGAGGACTCGCTGGCGGATGGGTTCGTGCTGACTGACATTGCTGGTGGAGGGCACTGCCGGCACCAGCCTGCCATGGGTCTCGTCCGCGGCCTGCTGATCAGATGGATACACCAAAATTGCGGTCTTTGAATTGCCTCTGCTTTCTCCCCTCTCCACATTGGCCCCGTGGAGTACCGCTCCATTCCTCATGTCTGCGGGCCACTGGGGTTCTTCTAGGAACTGAAGCTCTCCGGTGTATACTCTGATAGTGAGGGGACTCCCATGAACAATACTGGGACAAAAGATGGATCTGATGCTTTCTATGATTTTAATATAGACACTTTGATTCCCATTTGGCTGCTTGTGTCCCCTGTGAGGTGTGACTTTGGCCGATGCTGCAGGGTGAGGCAGGCCTGGGCTGGATTGCAGGAATGGGTGGATACCTCACCACAGCAGGAGCTTTATACATGGAGATTGAGCCCGTGCACACTCCCTTGGTCGGTACACTGGGGGGCGTACTCTGAATGGGTAAGGAGTGAAACGTCGACAAGCGCGCTAAGCAAGCGGATCATCATCTGTTCACTCCCTTGCGACCCAGCAAAATGGCCTCCTTGGAGACTCCAACTCACAACCAGTTATGTTAGACATTATTTTGGCAGCAATTGAGGAGTCTCGGCCACCTTGGAGGCCAACGTTGATACTTTGACTGTAGACTTTGCACTGCTGCATGAAAACCAATGAAATATGTCAGAGAAAGTTACCTTCAACACTTCAGCCATCGAAGAGCTCTCTCTGTGGACTGGGAAAGGGGAGAAAAAAAAACGGCCCACAGAGGGCACTGAGACACCGGCCCTTCGGCCAATGCCCGAGTGTCCGCAGTGCCAATCCGCCCCTGCTCAGCAATAGTCCAGAGGTTGCACTTCCATGGAGCAAAACACAGGGGCCCCACCTTCTCAGGCTAGACATGAGTGGAAACAGGTGGTGGATGCTATGCTGTCCCTTCAGGAGCTCTCCGCCCCTCCGAACTCGCTCTCTATGGGCTTCCTGTGATGAGCTGTTTTCGGCGGCAGCTGACCCGGTGACTCCAGACTCATCACTGATCGCAGTTCTATCCATCTAGGACCTGATCTGACTAACATGATTCTACCCTTTGCAGTGTTGATCCGAATGTTCTGTTTGTGTTACTGCTTCATTGATGCAGGTAACTTTTCTGTTGCGGGTTGGTGACACTGCAAACATGGAGGGGAGGGGGCCGGATACGATTACTGTTGCTAGGTGGCCCAATGCAAAAAGAACAATTGATGAACAGAATGTTGAACAATGTCAAACATTCATCCCAGTACAGAGATCTGGGCCTAAATCCATTGTTTGCCATTCCTGTTTAAACCCAGCCATATGCAAATCAGCCTTGACCCTGCTTCCCAGGGGAACAGTCCAGCCCGAACTGCCAGTACAGGTCCTCCCTGTACCAGAAACGAGCATCCTGGGACCGGTTTCGGGGTTTCACTCGTCATCAGCCAGGCTAGTTTGACTCAAGTGGCATGGAGAGCACAGGACCCACGTCTGGCTATACCCGTCCCACTGAGGGTGACAAATGCAAAAAGAACAATTGATGGACAGAATGTTGAACGTGTCAAACATTCACCTCAGTACAGAAATCTGGGCCTAAACCTATCGTTGTTTTGCTTCCCATGCCATTCCAGTTTAAAACCAGACATATGGAAATCAGTCTTGACCGTGCCCCCCATGGGAACAGTCCAGCCCGAACTGTCCAATGGCAATTATTGTTTCAAAACAACCCTCTGCTTGCCAGTTTTGCCTCTCTGAGCTCTCAATGCACTAATTGCCATAGACCTGCTTTATGATTGCTCCTGTCTATTTTATGCATCAATTAGTGGGCCGGGTGGCTCCCTTGCTTGGCACCGACCCTCCCAACTATGCTACTCTGCTTGGCTCAAGCAAAGAACCTGTCATTTGGGCTTCTTCTCCTGGTTCTGTTGTTTGTTTTTTAGGGGTTCCTTTGGTACATACAATTAATACTGTCCTCTAGATAAGAACACCCTACTATGGCTACAGTAGTTGGGAAGCCCTGATCGTTTTTGTTGTGTGCTAGTAAATGCCATCCTGTTTTGTTAATCTATATTTTATGCCATTCAATTCAGTACAAATTGATGACGTGGAATGTCAGGAGGATGATTGGTTGGGAGGTTCACATAGCATGCTGCCTTGTAGGAAACCCACTTTATAACCCCTGAGGTCTACAAACACCGGCATAAATGGTGGGGTCACCGGTTCAGAGCGGACTATTTGGCAAATGCCAGGGTTGTGGTGCTCTGGATAAAGGCCAACTAAGATTGACACTGACAGCCACTATGTTTAGGTTGAAGGCCGCTTAGATGGGAAACCCATGCTTTTATGGGGAATATATGCTCCGAATGTGGGTCCATCTAGCTTCTGGTCTGACCTGTCCAGGTGCTTGATGGACTGAACCGCTGTTCCCTGGGTGTTATGGGGGGATTTAACTGTGCGATGGAAACGTTTCTAGATTGTTTAACATTCCCTCTCCCCCGGACCCTGGCCATACTGGACTGTAGAACTTTTCATTTTTGGTCGGATGGGTGGCACCTAGAAGACATATGGCGTACAGAACACCCTTGCCGAAGAGACTACTCCTTTTACTCCCCAGTACATCTAAACCACTCTAGACTAGACTGACTTGTAGATGCTCCTGATATCCACACTCATGGTGAATCCACTTAACACTATGCCAAGACGATACCAGACCACACTCAGCAGTATATTACCCTGGCTTGCAGGAGGCTTTTAGCATCAATTCCGATCAGGCATGTGCAGGTGACTTTATTGGAAGATGCCATATTTCATCATACCTTACAGGAACACATAGACTCCTTCTTTGGGGATAATGAGAGCACAGCTTACTCCCCCGATAGAAATGGAGGCGTTCTAGGCAGTTAGGAGGGATTCTTTAAATGTCTGCTGTGGGAGTGAGGCTGGTGCTTCCTGAGGCTCTGGCTCACCTGGATTCCTCCACGAGGTCTATCGAACAGCAGCTTCCTACACACACTGTTAAAGCTCATGACCTTAAATAAGCGAAACACACTTTTTTTGACAAGCATGAAATGTTACTCTGTTTTGATTACTCAACCTATTGGGCCAAAACGCACAATGAAGGGTATAGATCAGGCCGTCTCCTTGCTCATTTGGTTAACCTGTCAACCTCTAGTTCTGTCCCTCTTCATCTGGTTTTGCCTACTGGGGAAGTACTAGCTATCAAGTCTGAGATGAACAAAGCATTTTTCTCTTACTTACAGGTATCTACACCAGCCACCGGCTGCGTCTCCTGTTAAACCAATAGATACATTTTTCGATTCACTCTCACTAACCCCCTTTTCTGCCATGGCCAGACAGGACATTGATCTCGTGCTTGTGTTACAGGAGCTTAGGGCAGACCTGCAGCATCTACCCCAGGGGAAGACACCTGTTCGGACGGGATCCCTCCGGAATTGTATACCTTGTCAGCTATTGCCCCATTTACTCGCCCTCTACTCCTCGTCTTTTGATCATGGTTATCTCCCACAATCGCTCAAAGGGAAATTATTTCCACTATGTTTAAACCACAAAAAGACCCCACCGACATTTCCTCTTATAGACCGTTATCAATTCTAAACACAGATTTCAAGACCCTATCTAAATTATAGGCTTATCGTCTGCTTCCAAACTTACCACTTTTGATCCATACAGACCAATTGAGTTTCGTCCCAGGACCTAACGCCTCTCACAACTTTGGGAGGCTTTGGGATGTCATGGCGAGTTCATCAGAGATCTTTCCAAATGAAGCTTCTGTTGCTCTTGAGCTGGACATAGCCTTTCTGTCTCTCATGTGGGAGTATATGCATAGAGTGTTGCAGAAGATGGGTGCAGGTCCCACCTGGTGGAAATAGATACGCTTATTATATGCAAGTGCCAAAAGCCAGATCAGAACGGGTCAATGTATATCTCACTCATTTGTATTGGGCAGGGGGACCCGCCAGGGATGCCCCCTCTCACTGTTGTTTTTTGTGATCACAATGGAACCCCTGGCGATTAAATTGCAGTAAATGGGAGCCCAATGGGGTTTCAAGATCAGGAACACACTCCACGCAGCATCCTGCTATGCCGATGGTATTCTTTTATACATCAGGGATGCTCAGTCAGATCTTACCTCTATAGCGCTCGTCCTAGCTGAGTTTGCAGAAGTTTCTGGACTACATGGTGTCTGGTCCAAGTCCTGCATCTTCCCCTCCAAGCCGGGTACACTATATCTCCGCTGGTGTGGTTGGACCCTAGATTGAAGTCAGAATTGGTTTTGTTTAAATACTTAGGGATCAATGTGGGTACCTCTCTGCCATGGATCTCCGGGATGGCAATCTAGGGAGAGGCCTCTGAGCACTGAGGGTGCAAGTCGCATTCTGGTGTACATTGCCCCTGTCAGTTATACACTGAGTGGTCCTGATTAAGATGATACCCCACCTGCGCTTAATGTATTTTTTGGGTAACCTTCCTTTGGTTCTCCCTCATTCCTTATTTAAAGATCTTAATATAAAACAAGGAGATTTTGATTGGAACAAAGGCTACAGGAGAGTGGCACTCTCCACTCTAAAACTCCCGGTCAAGGCGGTTGGTGTGGGACACCCAGATTTTGAGCAGTATTATCTAGCGGCACAACTTCAGTGGCCTGCCTGCTGGTTGGCTGGTCATTCACTGAAAGAAATTGGCTTCTCCTCCAGAGACTGCAGCCCGGGATGCCTTAGTTTGATAATAATGCCCACAAAGCGCCTGTCGGCTGGTACCCCTCTGTTACTGAATACTGCACTGAACGAACTGTCTCCTACGCTCAAGAGCAATTTTCCCTCATGGGTCTCTATATGTACCTGTGGTACCTCTCAGTGAATTACCGACTTACACAGATTGTATTTCTCCTACACACTTGAAGTTGTAGGTCGAGCATGGTATGTCCACACTGGCTGACTTATTTATTGGTGGAGAATTGCACACGCTTGAAGCCCTTGTGACCGAGTTTGATATTCTCCATGGCGAGCTCCTACCCTAAGCACAAATTAAACAGTTGCAGCGTATTCTGTTTCGGGTCCAGCCTTTTGAACCAACCCCAAATGCAGAGACCCAAGCGTTGTATACTATGGGAGAGGATGCTAAATAGGTTCGATTGGTTTACAGAGCTCATCTCCAGCATTAGGACTAGTCTAGAGGTTCTCTCCAAGTGAAGTGGGAGGGGGACTTGGCACATCCACTCCACGATACAGAGGAGTGTCTGTGAATATTGCACTACTCACACAAGGTGTCCCGTAGTTTGCACTTTAAATATGTTCAGTTCAACATCCTGAATAGAGCATGCCTGACTCCACACAGTACTGCAAGGATATAACCTCACACTGTCCCCACTGTCATGCTTCTAACGCGGAACTGTCCCACATGCTCTTGTCCTGTGGCTCTCTTACTGACTATTGCACCGAGGTCATAGACATTGTGTCCCAGGTGAAGTCATCTTGGGTCGTATTCCAGAAAAGAAGGCAGTACATTGTGTGTGAATGTATCATCTTACCCAAGCTTATTATGTATGTTGAATTGTCTTTGTTACCTACGGATTACGTGTACGAACTGCCAATAAAAAAGATATTTAAAATGAAACAAAAATGTGGCATATAAAACTAGGGTAGCCTCAGAGCAATCTGAACTGTATCAGAACACACGAGTAGGCCAAGTAGAAGAACTCACTTTCATGGCTCAGTTTTAGGAACACCCGGCAGACCAGGGAGAGGGGTACGCTTTGACAATCATCATCTCTAAGTTATTAAAGCTAGGCTTTTTTTCTCAATCTCCCCTCTCCACGGCCCACTGGCAGTGTCTGATCGCCTGATTCAGGATGTGGTCCGCCTCCTAAATTACCCTTAGAGTGGGCTAATGATGCCATAGACCATCAGCATGACAGCCCTCAAGGGGGCAGACATGAAAGAGAGCAGGAACAGAGAAGGACAAGCACACACAGACTGCAATTAGAAATACAAGGTCTAATGAAGAGGCTGAGAGACAACGTGTGGCCAGAGTGTGAACACGAAACGTGTGTTCTCCATTCTTTGGAAGCATCGTCTCCGCCAAAGAGGGTCCTAAAAGTCCTTTTTATTATTGAGAATACAGTGAAATGACATTAACAGCCATGGCAGACAAGCAGCGTCTTCATAATAACCCCAAAATTAAACAATTACTGATAAGATTATTTGCAGCAGGCTCAGATACAATACACTTCTGCGGGTAAGTGAGGCCTTGGAAGGCGGTGAAAGGGAGTGATTGGGGAAGTAGGTCAGGCCGAAAAAAGAACGGGAGAGGGAGGGGTACAGATGTGCAAAGACTGCGAGCTCCGCTCTGGGGAGAGGGTGGGTGGAGAGAGGCATGTTCACTTGTGAGCAGGTGCGTTTTAATCTTGTTCAGGACCAGTCTTGACAGTATCGTGTTGATTTTCTCTCATCCTTTAATCCAGCTCCTTCTCACCTATCTGGGTTAAACACACACGCAGAATCTCTGCCTGATGTGCACAGAAATCACCGCACAGGAAGCTAAAGGCCAGAAGAACTGTGGGAGTTCATATATAATGAGAGAGGAGGGGTTGAGGAGCAGTTGGGGTCGGGAATGGGAGGGGGTGACAACGGCCGGCCCTGCACACTGGCGCCTTTAGAAGTGATTATATTGGGCCACAGATAAAACTAACTGGTAGAGCTACCTGCAAAGGGCAATTGTAAAGAGTGCATGTGTATGCCGGGGCGGCTCCTCCGATAAGGAGGAGGAGCATCGCCCTACTGCCTTTCAGCAATGCAAAAAGGGGAAAAAATGATAATAATGCGCTATTATCATTTTATTTTTCCATGCTGAGGGAGTTTTGGGGGGGGTGGGGTGCTGGGCTGGTCAGCACAGTGGGGAGGAGTGTGAGCACCCTCCTCATTGCGCATGAATGTTTGGCCAGCCGTCCCAGGCAGGCCAAACATTCATGCACACTTTGCATGTTCTCCACCCAGACTGCATTACAGCCTGGGTGGAGAACATGCCCAGGCTCCCATTCCCCATCTGAGCGCCGAACCACGGCGCTCAGACCAAACACAATGCTGCATTGCAGCGTTGTGATTGGCTTAGGGGAGTCTGGGTGCTTCCTGCTCGCACAGAAGACAGGAAAAGGAGGGAAAAAAGGCGGCGGACAGGCGGCAGGTAAGTGATTTTTTTTTTAACTCCCCTCCCTGCCCTACTATTACTTCCCGGGAGCAGCCACCACTGTGCGTATGTTTCTTTAAAATGCTTAAATCTGACTTGTATGGATGTAAGTTTATCTATCTATATAGGAGTAGAAAGATGCACATATGTACGCATACATAGAAGGTCAGATTTAAACATTTTCAACAAAGATTTAGGCTTGTGTATTGCGTCAAACAAGCAGTGGCTTGCAGCAAAATGTATCTGGACAAATATATGTACGTGACAAATGAAGTTCCTTTTTAGGTTTCGCCTACACAGCGCTTGCGCTGTGCTTGTGAAATCTATTGTTTTTAATATAAATCTTAAAAGGGGCTTACTTGCCACCCCCTTGCTTTCCTGGCTTTTTATTGGTTCCTGTGCTTGCCACTTACTTTTTCTCCATTTCTATTGGCTGGAGCATCTTTTCCTGCATTTACAAATGCTTGTTCCTCATCTGCTCCTCAATCACTTATAACTTATAACCTGCATAATAAAGCTATTAATCGAATCAGTTTCTTAATGAATTTCAGACAAGGCCCATAAATGACCTTGTGACCAATTGTAAGAGCTTTGAGTGTAACATTTTTCTCGCTTGGCAGTCAGTGCAGGCAATTAAGGTGTCTTGAGACCAATGATTGTCGAGGCAGATTCAGTGTGACTCACACTGCCATGTTCTGGATAATCTGAAGTGTGTGCAGAGCATATTTTGAGAGGACAGAATGAAGAACGTTGTAGTAGTCTCGTCATGAACCCACTGTGGCTTGGAGCACTAAACATCTATGCCCAGAAGGCAGTAACAGCGATTATTTTCCTTATTTGTTTTAGGTGGTGAAAAAAGGAGAAGTCAAGTTTGATAAATGACAATGAGTAATTTAATTTGCTATCAAATGTAAACCCTCGATTGTGGACAGATTTTCCAGGTGTCTTGCAGTCTCTTAAGGAAGTTGGCCACCACAAATTGGTCCAAATAGGAGCACCTTTCATAATCAAGATCTCAGTCTAGTCAGAGTTCAATTTCAAACAATTCTCTCTCATCCATCTGACTCCTGAAGCTATATAGTTAGCAAAGGCAGCTTGTGACAATTGTACTTCACCATCTAGTGTGTCAGTCACATAAGTCATAACATCTAAATTATGATGTCTAATAAGATAGACCAAATCCCTCTCGCTTGGCCTCCACCACTCCCTGACACAACACAACTCCTCCATTCTCTGCCCTGACACCTTCCCTTCCCCCAAAACACGAGGAAAACCTATAGCCAACAAATCAACCTTGACCAAGATGATTTCACCATGTGCCACCATCCACTTCCTTCTACTAGGAAGGTCCAAGAAGGTGCAGTAGTTACAATGTTCACACTCCTACCAATTAAAATGTTGGCCCACTGCCACTCCCAAACTACCGGAGCACCTGGTGTTGTTGGTGCCCTGACAATCATCAAGCAGAGAAACCTCTTCTTTAATCCTATTTAATCTTTCAGAGCCACTTAACACTATCGATAATCAAGTCCTACATACCACCCTCTGTGATTTCATGGGCATCACACAAACATTCCTCAGCTTGCTCACCTCCTTTCAAGACTGATTTGCATATGGCTAGGTCCAAACTGGAATGGCATGGTGAGCAAAAAAACGATGGATTTAGGCCCAGATCTCTGTACTGGGGTGAATGTATAACATTGTCCTGCATTCTGTCCATCAATTGTTCTTTATGCATTTGTCACCCCGAGTGGGACGGGTATGCCCAGACATGGGGCTCGTGCTCTCCATGCCACTGGAATCAAGCTATCCTGGCTGATGAGGGGTGAAAACCTGAAACCGGTCCTAGGATGCTTGTTTCCAGTCTAGGGAGGACCTGGCCTGACAGTTCGGGCTGGACTGTTCCCATTGGGCACAGGGTCAAGACTGATTTGCATATGGCTAGGTCCAAACTGGAATGGCATGGTGAGCAAAAAAACAATGGATTTAGGCCCAGATCTCTTTACTGGGGTGAATGTATGACATTGTTCTGCATTCTGTCCATCAATTGTTCTTTTTGCATTTGTCACCCCGAGTGGGACGGGCATGCCCAGACATGGGGCTCGTGCCTTCCATGCCACTGGAGTCAAGCTATCCTGGCTGATGAGGGGTGAATCCCCGAAACCGGTCCAGATCTCTGTACTGGGGTGAATGCATGACATTGTTCTGCATTCTGTCCATCAATTGTTCTTTTTGCATTTGTCACCTCCTTTTTGGCCAGCAGTCAACAATACATCCAAATGACCTCAGCCAAATCCCTAAGAACCTTTTAGATCTGGACTCCACAAGGATTCATTTCTTGTCCCATTAATGGTTCCTTTATGTGGAACCTTTTGGGATACAAGTGTTTGAAAACTGCAGTTGGTTTCTCACTGGGCTGGTTGGTATATAGTGCCCCCCCAACTATAGTAGTCCTTAGAAACATTTAAATTATGCAACAAATTTCAGATTACGCATGTTTGCCTAATTGTCACTTGCAAGAGATTGGTATGACTGAAAATGGCTTGCTAAAAGACATTTTCCGGCCAAATCTGCCTCCTTGCGGCATCTCACTAGACTTTCTTACATAAGATGTCAGTCAGATCCCATTCGTGAAGCCAATTGGGAAGCAGGAGCTACTGGGATTCAGCCACGGCGCCTGGGATCTGTGTATCTGAATTTCTGGGGTCCATCCTAAAAGGGCTCTCTAAACTGGGCCAAGTAAAACCCATTTAGCATTTGACTGTCAGAGAAAATAATCGCAAGCAGTCACAGGCTTCACAGTCTGGTACTGTGGGTGGGCACAAACCCAGGCCTCAACAACCACCTACAGAATAATAATTGAATGTCCAACCAGTGTTTTACTTAGATAAAAAAAGTGCTTTAATTGACACACGTAATACATAATACTACACAGGTAATAGTGGCAGGTACAATAAAGCGTCTGGCGCTTGTGCTAGCATTTCAACATGAACTGGGGCGTCATGTACGCCCCCACCAATCGCACAGCTAGCGCCTATCTGGCAAAAAATTATTTCACTTAATCCTGAAGTACTCCAAGTGCTAGCATGCCATGGAATGAAGCTCTACCCTTATCCCATGTGTCTTTCCTCTCATGAATCTAGATAGGTTCACTTTTTTGGTTAGAGAGTTTTGTATGGCATGAATTTAGGCTCAAGTGCAGATACCCCAGTTCAATAATGGCTGTGCTCAATTCAGTAAAGTCCCCCTGATATAGTCTCACCACAACACATGTTTCCATGACCTTTTGGCAGCCAGTGGAAACAGGCGATGCATATTTCTGATCTCTCCTGCTTCTGAGAGGTGATGCGCTGACTGCAGCTGTAGCCCTCAATCCAGGCAGGCCACAGCAGGATAGTGCAGTGAGAGCTGCCACCTGTAGTTCTTCTATTACAGAAAGCAACGGGGTAACCCAGTATCCCTCAGAACCTGGGCATATATAACATACGTAACAATAGGTTCTGTCGGGTAAGACAATTTCTTTACAATTGATAACACTTATGAGAATTGATAACTCTAGAGGCGATGCTGGAACACATATGAAGTGACAATATGGTTTGTGGTATAGAAAATATTTTTACTTTTTCTTTTTAAATTTTTAAAAAACTTTTTCAATGACACCACAAAATTTCAAAAACACAAATATTAAAAAAACACAGGCCGTCTAATAATTCATTCAATGAAACGGCGCAGGTGACAGATATTTACAGTGACTAAAAAAGTGCCCCAGTGACAGAGAGTGACTCTGTGTATTATACATGGAAGTGAAAGAACAATACGTTGATAATACATTTATATATACAAGGGAAGAGATTTGAAGTAAGTCCAAACACCATATGCTTTGAGTGTCTCTAGCCCAAGCAGTGATTGCTTAATGATTTGGAAGCAGCGAGACCTATGGGTACATGGACATTTGTAACCGTCGACGTTTCGACCCTGACAGGAGCATAATCAAGGGATTGTTATGGCGGGTCTTCTTCAGGACAGAGGAGGCAAACAGACAGCCAAATCCATTTAAGATTATGGATTCTGTTAAATGTGTCAAACGAATATTCATTAATTCAGGTAGACAAGAGAATCCTTGTGGTGGGCCAGTTGGACATATACGTTTAAGTTTTACGTGTCCTGGTAGTGAAAAACTCCTAAATTCTTTTATCACTACTGTGAGGCCTACCTCTCCGATAGGAAAACATTGAGCTACCTTATTGAATGTAATAAGTGCTAACGTTTGATTGGGAACAGGTAGGAAAGTCAAGTTTGGTAACTGAAGAATTGTAATTTAAAATCCGCTTTAATGGGAAAGTCAAATTTGTAAGGTACAATTTTGAAACTGCCACTTTCAGAAAGTTAGCATTTTCTTGTCCTGACTATTTGGTACATGCAGCCTGTTCCTGAGCCACATGACTAGGTTTGAGTGGCAGCTGACCTTTGTATATTCCTCCCAGACAGCCACCCAATAGAGGGATTAGGTGTGCCTGGATGGGCAATCTCAGGCTGGATGGGGGAGCGGAGCTGATCACAGCCAGACTTGCAAATCATTAGGCTGGGCCCTGTGCTCGCTCAAATGATTTCACACTAGTCTATTGTGCCTGTAGCCAAGCTGGAGCCAGGTTAGGGAAGCAGGAAATTCTAAGCATCTATGAAAGGGGGACGTCTAGAAACTTTGCCTACATCAAAAAAGGAACCAGGTTTAAAAAGGGAACCCTCATACTGACTCTTCAGTACACTTCTGGACCTGTGAAAGACTCAGAAGAAGGACTGTTGTGCTACTCTGCACCAAAAAGGACTGCCCTGATGCCTGCTACTCTGCTGCCTGACTGAGAAGGTCTGGACCTGAATCTTGAACCCAGGACCACCAAAGCGACCATAAGGGCTAGTTGGCTAGCCTCCTGATCAAAGCCTCAGAGATGTAAAAGGCACCAACCATCTCGAACCCTGCACCTGGACTCTGCCTACTGTTAGTTCTAACCTCCCAAGCGATGCCCCTCCAGTCCTGGACCCTTGGAAGTAGGGCTAAAGGTGCTCTGCCAGCCCAGTTGTGGTGGCATCAGAACCTATTCAGCACAACACAAACCTGACGCAGCTCTTTGCAGCTCCTCTGAAATGATGCAGCGTGACACAAACCTGCATCGCAGCATGCACAGCTCATCGGAACTACCTGTGCGTGATGCATCCTCGACGCAGACCTCGCAGCTACTCTACAGAACCAATGCAGCATGACAAAGCCTTAATGCAAGCCCACATTGCAGCCCTTGCAGCTTATCGGTACCACCGGTGCATGACGCATCTTCAATGCGGACCTCGCCCTGCTTCTCAGGACTGCCGCTGTGTAGCGCAGTGCTTCGCAACTAGGATTTAAGGTACATTTGTCAGCCGGACTAACTTGGTCTTTGTATCCGGCCTGTGCTCTATTGTGGTCAGGCTGAACTTGTGACTTTGTCCCGGTCCAGCGTGACCAGATAACCACAGTTATACTTTGTGCCTTTAGACACTATTTTTACTTCAATATTTAAAATTCCATATTGCCGGTTCTACTAAATGGACTTTTCACATTTTGGTCTTAATCAATTTATTAAAATGTACTCTATTTTTTTAAATTGGTGTGGGATTTTTCTTGGGTTGTTTTTTTACTTTATTGCTGTTTGTCTGCTGCATAAATGCTTTATACATAGCCTGTAAGTTAAGCCTGACTGCTTCTGTGCCAAGCTACCAGAGGGTTAATCATGGTAGTGACTTTAGTGGTTTACCCTGACAGGGATTGTGGTTGTTGCTGTAAAAGGGGATCACACCCTCCTCAACCAACAACGCAGTGTCTCACGCTGGTGTTCAGTGGCGGGAGATAGTACTTGTGTTTGTACAGTGCAATACAGTGACTTTCTGTAACAGTAAATTTCCAGGTATATAAATCGGAGAGCATTTGAAATGATAATGGTCACTTGGGCAATCGCCATGTCCCACAATTTGTGTTGTTTTAGAGGACTTAAGTAGTTGTAAACCTCTTATATTGGGATTCGAAGTTCAGATACCATTTTTGCTGTACTCTCTGACGTCTTTCTAGTGATCTATTATCATACTATAGTGAGCATCAGTTGTATCCTCCTGGTGCCATAGTCACTGTCTAAAAGTGATGGCTCAAGTGACTGTATCTTAGTGACATGGTCACATCCTGTCTGGGAGGCCAGAAGTGTTTTTTTATTCCAAGAGGCACAATCGTTTGATACAAGCTGGTGTGGAAGGGGCTGACCCTCTTGGGTGATGTAGCCTGTTTCATTGGCAAGCTTGAGTTTCAGTCCTGCTGGAACGAAGAACCCTCGACACTGATGGGTGTATGTGGGTGGCAACATTCTGTAATGGAGCCAAGAAAGAGACGGTGACCAGAAAGCAGGAAAGTAAGCGCTCCAGCTAACCAGCGAATGCTGCACTGAGAGCAGGAAGTACCCTCTGGCAGGTTGGAAAAGGGGGTGGACCCAGGGGGGCATGGGAGGGAGCAAGAAGGAGATTGGGGGGAGAACAGAGGCAGGCCAGCGGAAGACATACAGACTTGTGCCCATGTATTGAGAGTTAACTGAGAAATAAAGAGTTGTGCACCTGATGGAGCAAGGTTTCATAAATGAAACTTGCTTGTACGCAATCCTCCTCATAGTATTAATTTATTAAATTTGTATTGTTAATACTAACCTTTGCATACACTACACAAAGGGGAAGGATGCTTGCCTATGTGTTTTACTAATGAATAACGCTTGTCTGTAATCCAAAATGGACGCTATGCGCGGGAACCTCAATGCGCATGTCGCAACCATATCACATGGTGTGACGTCTTTCTTTGCTTGGTGGGAAACTTCTGCTTCTGCGCAGTGTGCATTAAAATGGCTGCTTGATGTTTTCACATGCTTCAGCTTGCTCTCATGTCATTACTAAATTGTCGTTTCCTAACGCTACTAACGCGGGTTAGAATATATAATTAAATGGGAATAGAATAGAAAAAGTGGGCATACAGTGAAACATTTTATTTGTGATTTTAATATTTTCTTCTTGCACTTTTATTAGTTCGTAAACTTGGGCCTGGGTTGGTGATCTGAAACTCGAGAGACAAATGGTTCTGCGCATGTGTCCTGTGTGCCTGCCAAATGAAGTCAACCTGGACGAAGTCCAAGGCCGCGACCCAACGACCGAAGATGATGTACTTTGCTTTTCCTCTTGTGCATTGATACATTCTCTATGAAAATTGGTTTACATTTGTCATGAGACGGGTGGGAAATAAAGCAAATGTATTAAATTGAAGGGTGGGAACGTAAAGACAATAGGCTTTACAATTTAGGCCAAATCAATATGGTGCGAGAATCCACCCCCTGTCCCTGTCCAATCAGAAGTAGTGGCCCCATATTTTAGTAACATTAAGGGGAGGTACATGGGCGTAGAAGGGTATAATAGAATATAGCATTAGTTAATTAGTCAGAGCATGCGTTCACGAAGAACAGGCGTCCATGCTGCCAGAGAGCTCTTAGCTCCAGACTGCCATGCTGATCGGTTGCTGACTGAATCCCTGTCCTGAAGAGGTCCTGAGGAGGGGGCGGCGGAGTCCATTAGAAGGAAGGCACAGGAGAATCGAGGAGAACCCGAGTACCAGAGAGGGGAACGACGCAGGCGTCGTTGTAGAGAGGTCACCGGTCCTGTCCTGATCCTGGAAGAAGTCTTTGCTCTTCATCCTTCCTGGGTCTTATTCTTGCCAACTCCTTGGCTAAGGGGTTTTGGTTCTCGCACTTAGGTAAATATAATGCAACCTTTAGTTGCGCTGCTATCTCTATCCTCTCCTTTCTTTAAACACCGTCATTGATTAGCAATAATCATTTCTATGCTTAATCTTGGGTATTGCGATTAAGTACCATGTGGCTCTGTATTTTACTCTGCTAAATCTTTAAACATTTTAAAACTTCCTGACTCAGTGGTTATTTTAGGATTATGTATTATAATGAATGTCACTCATTTTAAACTTCCCAATTAGCAAAGGATTCATTGGTAAGTCATTACTCTTCAATCAGAAGGTAATTGGTAGCAGGGATTTTGATAGAGAGTAACAACTGATAAAACCCAGCGTAAGTATTAGCGTAGTATGAATGTATGGGCCCAAGTGAGTATTTGGTGTATGAATGCTGTTTGCTAATATCGCGCTGGATCACACCCTTACACATTTGTTCTGTGTCCTTTGTTCTGCCTGGTGCCTGGACATCACAGCTGGTAACGAAGGTGGGATAAAGCAAACCCCATGCCACCTAGGAGCTGCTGACCACCATGCGGAGGCTATGAGAACATTATGCAGATTTTATCAAATGACATGGTGAAGCATGCATCATGCTCAGAGACCATTCCGGATGCAGCATCAGGCTGCTGTGACCCAGCATGCTCCAAGTGCCCTGGGCAGTGTCCACAACAAAGGAGCAAGGCTCAACAACTTGGGATGCTCCCCGCAGGGCCCAGCAAGTGCGTGAGAGACCCCGCCCCCCAGGAAAAAAAGAAGCAACCAGAAATCACTAGGAGCAGCCCAAGGAGAGACCGTAGATGCGCCACCCCTCATCCTCAAGGCCCACAGAGAAGTGTTCTTTTGCAACAACAAATGCTTAAAAAGCAGTCAAAGGTCATGTGCTCAGACCCTAAGAAAGTCAAGGCCTTCAACAACACCCCTGCCCCAACAAAATCAGTGACATGTGACCAACCCTAGGCATGGCAAGCATAGTTCCAGATATATTAAAAACTACACAACCGTCAGCAGCCACCTAAGAGAGCTCACAAAACAAGGACTTCCATTTGAGTGGACACAAAATTGCGAAAAGGCGCTCTAAACCATCAAAAAGAAGTCAGCTGTGCCACCAAAATGTGACTAGATACAGATCTCACTGTTGATGCCTGCCCAGTGGTTAGGGGCCATACTTGCCAAACACAGAAAGGATCCAAACAAAGACACGTATCATATGGCTGCAGGAGCCTCATAGACACAGGTTACTCACAACCTAAGAAAGAGAGCATTACCAATTCTGTGGGTCCATGAACACTATCACATCTTCATATATAGGAAAAACTTCACCATAATAGCATACCATCAAGCATTCATAACCATCTTTTGAAACCCCAAAGCCAAAAAGACACACGCATTGAAAGATGGGGACGTTGGCTGCAAGAATACACCTACTCTATTGACAAAAAACGAGGGGCGGAAGGTATCTCTGCTGACTATGTATCCAGACACCCACTCCTGACTCAGAGGAATGGAAGATCCATCAAAAGATCCATCAAAGAAGAATACATAAACTTTGTCATTGATCAAGCAACACCACCATCTGTCTCCATTTAGACCATAAGAGAGCACACGCACAGAAACCTGAATCTAAAGGCGGCGAGGAAGACAACAGAGCACAACAGATGGCACATCCTGATGATGCGCCAAGAAATGCCAACAAAGAAGAACTTAACCCATGACACGTAAAAGATGAACTGTCGACCACAGGATTTGGACTTCTCTTATGTGACAGATGTCTCGCTATCCTGTCAACACTATGCAAACAAGTCGTAGATCTGTCACAAGAAGGGCACAGAGGAATTATTGCCACCAAAAGACCTTTATGTGACCGAGTATGGTTTCCCAACTTAGACAGTCCAGTGGAATAAACACTGCACAACAGCACTACATACCAAGTGATCAGTGGAGACTCACAGCTGTCACCACTCCCGCAGAGGACATTGCAAAACACAGCAGCTGACTTCTTTGGCCTGTTAAGATCAGGGAAATACATACTCATAATCATAGACGAATACTTCTGATTCCCACTAGCCAAGTCACTAATGGAAACCTGCTAAAGTGCAGTCACCCCTCTCTAGATTAAAAGTTTGAAATTTGTAGAAACTTTGAGGTCGTCAAAACTGACAAACAGACTGCCCCCATTCAACAGCCAAGGGTTCTCCCAACTTGCCCCACACCTGAACTTCAAACACCGCCGGATTATGCCCCATGGCCATAATCAAATGGGATGGTCGAGCGGTTTATGTCAACCATCAAAAAGGCAATCCATCAAGCTGAATTCAACCAAAGGCCTGCACAACAGGCCCTAGCGATCATCCTAAGGGAGTATCAGTATACCGCTCACAGCTGCGCTGGACAGTGCCCCGCAACAAGGATGCTGGGACAAGAGGCTCAAACCCGTGTGTCCAGATGGATGCCCCCAACTACCACACCAGCAGACACAGAAGAGGCAGTGCACCAAAGAGATCAGAAGGTGAAAGGAAAGATGAAACAGAACGCCAACAGAAGGCGATGCGCACACTCATCAGACTTTAGCAACGGGGGCTGGGTGCTGGGGGCAAAAGCTGAAACGAGATACAATGTGGAGCCAATACAAGTGACAACTCGAACAGAGATCAATGATAACAGCGAGAGGCAATGTCTGTAGGCTGACATGAAATATCTCACACTTCAAAACACAACACCAACCTCTTTGCCAGAACACAACAGAATCTGAAAGTGACGATCTCGAAGTACATTAAGACAGCTTCAACGGTGGCTGCCAAAGTGGGAACCCAAATCAACTATGATGGGCGAAAAGGACACTCCATGAACACGAGGCTCATCAAAGAGATGTAGCACAGCGATGAAGCAGCTTCGCCCGCTGCCCAGTTCTTTCTTTCCAGTGAAGGGAGGAGATGTAATGAATTGATTTTGGAACCAGGGCAGAAAGTACCCTCAGGACCTGTGGGAAAAGAGGGTGAACACAAGGGGGGGGGGGGGACATGGGAGGGGCCAGGAAGGAGATCAGCGGTAAGAGAGGGCAGGCAGGAAGGGGGATTGACCTGCTGGTGGTCCTGGATCTTAATGCCCTACCCCACGATGCCTGGAGTTGAACATTTTGGGGGATTAGCCTGGTGACAGGTACCCCGGCAGGGACAGAGCACTATGCGGTGCTCTGGTGTATGTGTTGGTATGGAACGCCGGGTATTGCCTGCCCATCCCTCTGAGAGATGAGGGGAAGTTCCTACTAAGGGATGTATTCCCTAGATGCCCTGGGTGGAGGGTGTGGGCGATGGATAAGGAAAGGGGCCTTCTGGCGCTTTCTATCCTTAGCGTTCAGCTGTGATGGAAGGTGGAGACACCTCTGTACTGCACAGTCTTTAAACTGTTTTGCTGACCTTATGTCATGCATTCTCATAACAATAATGTATGTCAATAATGTATGTCTTTGCTGATCTTACATCCTGTCTTCACATAACAATATCTGCTTAAGTCCTGTATTCGAATAACAATGTATGCTTAACTATGGCTATCGTTTCACAGTGATACTATGTGAATAAAAGGCTACGCCATTGGTTAAACCACATTAATAGCATTTGTCTCTCTCCTTCTCTCCTTGGGAGTTATTGCAGTAGGTGGGGGCAGCGAATTGCACGTTGTGAGCGCACTAAAGAATTGCGCACCGTTGGCCAATTGTCATGTCTCCTTTGTTCTGCCTGGCACTGGGACATCACACATTCCCCCTGCAACAACACCTAGTTGGACCCTGACCTCTCTGCATAGTGTCGCGGCTCTCTACATGGGGACGCACACTGTCAGCGTTATGGCACACTTCGCCGACCCGACGCTCTGAGCTCTGCGAGGCAGCAGACAGCCTTGAGGGATTGTAATGCAGGGGACACACTAATTAAAGAGCTGGCAAGTTTAACGTATGAGCAAAATCTGAAAGAGCTTCACACGGATCAATATGTAGAAAGAAGGATGAATTCGCCATGACAGCTGGATATAAATATTTAAGAGATTTTAATCAACCCAGAAGGGAAAAGACATATTTCAGGTGATCAATACCAACACAAGAGGTCACGGTGTCAGAAGTGAAAGAGCGAAATTCAGGGTGGAACTCAGGAAAGCGTTTTGTAACTGTAGGAAAGTGCATTAGCTGAGGTCAATGCATAATGGCCAGGGGTCTTCAAAGGTCTCCAGAAAGGCAATTGGAGCCCAATTTGAGGGCTTAAGCTCAGGCCAGAGTAGTGGGCGGATATGAGCACGTGAGTGCTGCAGTCCAACACTGCGTCACTTGTTACACCAGAAGAATCCATGGCCAAGTTGTTACTGACAATACGTCTCCACCAACCAGAGCACCTGTGAGCATCACTACTCCCCTTATATCTATAGGCATGCCAGTTTAGGTCTTTTGTCTATGTTTATCCTTCTGTGTGTTTCCATCTTTTTGTCCACGTTCATGCTTCTGTGGTGGGTTTATAAAGCCAGTGCTTGAAATGGAAACATTCTGAGCAGTGCCGGTACTCTCCAATTAAAAGTATTACATCTCTCTTGAGAAGTGCCGGTACTCTCTCTCCCAAAATGCAAAAGTCGCGGTACTCAGTACCGGCACATTTAAAGCACTGTATAAAGCACAATTTTCACCCAAAAGTCAGTTGCTGACAAGTCCTTAGCCCTGTGCTGCTCCTTGTTGCTCTGTTTCAGGTTTTCATTGGATGGGGGCACCAGGAGGTATTTGCGGCCATCCATGAAACCTCATTGGAAGGTGATCAGTGGGTCTTGTGTTTCGGTTACTGTGTGTGCGTCAGTCTCTCCTTGTCAGGGTATTTGAGCTGGGTGCATTCTCTAACTCATTGTCAGGAAAACCCTGGTCCCGTGGGGCTTCTCTCCCTGTGCCTGTGCCAGTACTTCCCATTCCAAGGTGCTGGTGTCAGTTTAGTCTTTGACCCTGTGGTCCATCTCCCACTGATATGCTCTTTGTCCTAGTGGGTAAGCATCTTTGGGCCCATTCTTTCTGTCGACAGACATTTCGGCGCCGGCACGTCAGCGCATAATTGAACAGAGCTGCAGTTGTAAGTGGCGAAATGCCTGTCGACAGGTTGGGAAGAGGAGCAAGATGCAGGTGCCACCCCCGTTATAAAAAAATAAAAGAAAGCGGCAATCACTGCGGCTCAAACATCGGGATCAAGAGTCGGTGTTAGCAACGCAGTGAAATATACACAAACGTCTTAGTGCAAGTGTATTGCAAGCCCCAGTCTGGCCGTATCCCCGTGCCAGGCTAGACCAATCCCTCTTGTGTCTGAAAAGGCTGCAGAGAAAGCAACTTCCTCCTCCCTTTCCCTAATTAATGTATTTACTCACAGAGCACATTTGCGCACAGGGCATTGAGGGAAGGACATTAAGGTACCACTAAGAACTCAAGACCTGTAGGAGGACAGGGGTATCAAAGTATTCATTAAAGACCCTGGCATCCGACAATATCAGGACAGACAGGCGAAGACGGTCAGCTATCGACCCTGCGATGCTTCCTCCATTGATACCCTGGTTGTCTTGGTCCTATCAGTGTTCTGGGTAGTGCAAGGGATGGGTAAGATAAGAGAATGCAGGACATCAAACTCTGCCTGTTTCACCCCAGGATTCTGGAAGACAGAAGTCAGCAGCAGCAGGCTATCTATTTCAGGGACTAGGGCAACACAACACAAACACACACAGATGGTGCCATCTAATTTCCGATATTCCCCATGACTGTGCTCAGTGAGCTCAAATCTCGTATAAGAGAGACTGGAGTAGAGAAAGCCAACCCTGAGGCTAAGTAACAGATAGGGAAAGACAAACCAAAACAGAAATAAATAAATAAATAAATAAATATATATATATATATATATATATATATATATATATATATATATAGAGAGAGAGAGAGAGAGAGAGAGAGAGAGAGAGAGAGAGAGAGAGAGAGAGAGAGAGAGAGAGAGCGAGAGCGAGAGAGAGCGATAGTGATGCCTTTTAGTTTTAAGGGAAAAACAGGGGGCGATCGTGAGGTTATTAAAATGGTCATTGAGAGGGCGTCGAACCTGTATTTGGTTTGTTTTGAAATTTTCGGTCTTATAGTCTAGGCATTGTTTCTGTCCGAGGTCTTGGAAGCTATGTTCCTTTTTGTAATATTTTTATAAATTGGCAAAGGGATGTAGTGTTTCCTTAGGGTACCTTGGGAGGAGCTGTGTCACTCTTCCGTTGCATTGTTTATTTTAGATGCCCTTTAAGAGCAAGTTCAAAACCAGTCCACCGTGGGATGTGGAACCTGGGTTGGCACCTGCGCACTGATAAGTGCATGCATCCAATCAAGTGCCATTAAAATAGTCATTGAGATGGGTTCGTTTATCATCATTAGTATTGTAATGAGGAGTTTGGTAGTGAATGATAGCTTTTCAGTACTTAAGTAGCAGGGACAATGGGGGGGGGGGAGGGGGCAGAACTTGCTGCCATGCTGCACGGGACAATCTAACTGAGCTTCCCACCTGGCCCCAGGAACCTGCTGCCATCCTGCAGGACTCTGCTCAGCCTGTTTGGGGGATGCAACACGGCCACAGTCCACTGCGATCGGTGGCAGCGGCCCGCAGCCTCAGCTCAGTAATTGTACCCACTGCCTCACGTGAGCTGCCACAGCTGCTGGGACCACACTCAGCTGTACCGAAGGCCATCTGCACCAGGGCCCCGTGACCCATGCTGATCCCACAACCAGCAGCATCTGCCGGGCCACTGGAGACTCTGGCCCCTCACTGATGCACCCGGGGGGCAGAGCCCTGTGCACTAGAGGACTCTAAGGTAGCGGATGCCTGGGGAGCCCCTTAAGCGCCCCCCCATGGGACCAGCATCTGTTGGCGTCCCCATCGTGAGTCGCTGGCCTAGGCCTGGAGTGGGTGCAGGCTGTGCATTCTGTCCTGTTCGCCACCATGTGTCCCCTTGAGTGACACTAGGCCGGAGACCACCAACGCCCCTGCAAATCACTCTGATGAAACCAGGAGGCAAGGGTGGCACCAGGTGGTACACTACACTGCACTTGAGGTGCACCCAAGCACTTACATAGGGCATAGCTCCTACTGGAGTGCACCAACATGGGCGACACACGCTGGAGGCGACTTGACCTCCTGGGTGAGCGACATCAGACTCTCGACATTGGGAATTGCCCAGTTGCCGAACAGATGTCAGGGCTTCTAGGACCCTGGACAGGTCAGCTCCCACTGAAAGCCAGCCCTCTGAAGATAAGTTGGATGCCATACTTGCCGCCATTGGATCCACCAAACACACCCTAGAGGCCCGGATTGAGGACCAGGAGGGTAGGGCTTAGAGGAACAATATCAGGGTAGTGGGCCTGCCAGAGAGGGTTGAAGGACCATCAGTGATCTCCTTTCTTGAGGATTGGCTGGAGGAGGTGGTTGCACCAGATGGGTTATGCAAACACTATGCCCTCGTGCCGCCACATCCCCCTTCTATGAGGGTGGCTCCCTGTCTCGTTGTGGCATGCCTGCTAAACTACCACAATCGGGCCCACATCCTGTAGCAGGCACACACTGCCTGCCCCTTCATGGTTAAGAATGCCTGGGTGTTGATTTTCACAGATTTCACACTAGCAGTACAGAGACAGAAGGCTTCCTTCTTGGGTGCCAAAGGGAATGTCCTATGTGCAGTTGTTCCCAGCGAAACTGCGCATCCAGGTGGACAGCAGACCCACCTTCTTCACCATCCCGGAGGATTCTTGGCAATGGATTGATGCTTACGACTCGGGTAGAAGGTCCCACACTGACTCGGCGCCCCTGGGACATCACAAGTGGAGGAGACCCGACTGGGTCACATCCAACTCAGCACCTGAGCTGGCAGGGATGAGGCTGTGGCAGCGACTGCAGCAGTTGCAATGTCGAGCAGGTGCCGGGTGAGAGCCACTAGCTCGGGGAAGGACACTTCACCATGCTGCTGCATTTCCCAACAGTTGTTGGAGGAGAATTTTACTGCCAGGCGAATTCAGCACTGGATTGGTCACAACCCCCACTGACCACCTCCCCGATACATGCCACAACAAAAATCTTTCATCATTGGATGTGTGTCGGGGTTGGTGGATGCCTGGAGAGAATGCAACCTGACTCTTATGAAAAACTTCTACTACTCTGGAATGCATGTGGTTTATGTGCGATTAGATAAAATGCTTTGCAATAGGTTGTTGCATGACAGGGCACTCCATAAAGAGAACATAGCAAAAATGCATTCAGATCATAAACCAGCACTATTGACACTCAGTTAGGACACCCGCAACTGCCAATCCCCTCCTGGAACTTAAACGCTTCCGCCTTGGAGGACCCAGTCTTCCGGGACTCACTGGTTACCACAATACATAACTATATTGTTGAGAATGTAGATACTGCATTCTCAGAACTGACGGAGTATGAGGCACTCAAGGTGGTAGCACGAGGACACTATATAGTCTCCTCGACGGGGATCCGAGCTCAACTCTATCTTGAGATCATACAGCAGGAATGTTTGCTTGACTTCCTAGATAAAGCTAGCCAACATGATCCCTCTGCATGACACAGGGCTGTGCTTGAAAGGGAAAAATTACTTGAGCTGATAGAGAAAATGAAGGGGTATGATTAATGACAGTGTGTTATCAAAGCACACAGTGAGCGGGACTATGCCGGGCGCAAGCTCACATGACTTACTAATCACACTAGAAGGCCATTCCCAGGAACTCTCCACCACAACTCCCATGGGTCACAAAGTATACAAACAGGCTGAAATCAATGCCAAGTTCAGGGACTACAATGCCTCCCTTTACACTAACACCCTGGACCCAGGTGTGCAGGCTTGTAGAGCTACATCATAGAAGCTGGGACCCTTCGATTAGAGAGCAATGTGTCAGAAACTGACGACTTCCCCGTTGAATTCTATTCAATATATTTTAACATCCTGGCACTCATATTGACCAAAGTTTACAATTTCACAAAAGATCTGGGCTCTCTCCCTCCCACCATTTGCAAGGCCCCGATTGTCCCACTCCTGAAGAGAGCAACAGAGTAGGAATTTGTCACCTCATACAGACTGCTCTCTGTCTTAAATATTATTATTATTATTATTATTAAGAAGTTTGTAAAGCGCCATGGTTACTCCCAACGGAGTGTCCCCGCGCTAGGACAACTGAGAACCCCAAACCCATGCCACACTAATCGACTACCTACATAACCTCTAAGCAAGGAAGGCAGCAGAGTTATTGACGACCGCCCCCTGAATCACGGAAGAGCCAGGTTTTCAAATTCTTACGGAACCAAGATTCTGACTCAGATATCCTCAAGTCCACAGGAAGCTTATTCCAGGCCTTAGCTGCCAGGAAACCAAAAGATCTTCGACCCACCCTGGCCCTCCGCACCTTAGGCACAGTCATTCTCATACTGCCAAGAGATCTCAAATTCCGAGAAGGTTGGTAAACCGTCAAAAGGGGGTCAGAAAGCGCGGCCCTTTTTCCTAAGGATCCTATGGCTGATACAGAGAGCCTTAAATGTAACTCTAGCCTGTATTGGGAGCCAGTGAAGTTTTTTAAAGCTTCTCCTACCGGGGCCCTCCTGGGAATATTCAGGATAAGCCTAGCTGCGGCATTTTGGACCTTCTGCAAGATGTTCAGATTTTTAGCAGTCACCCCTAGATATAGAACATTGCAGTAGTCAAGACGAGACGTGACCAAAGCCTGTACAATAGTTCTTTTAGCATCCAGGGGAGAAGGTCCAGAATCTTCCGCAACATTTTCAGGATGCCAAAGCAGGTTCCGGCCACAGCAGAAATTTGCTGAGTAAAGGAAAGTGCTTCGTCGAACCACACCCCCAAATTTTTCACCTTAGCTTTCGGCACCGGGCAAGGTCCCAGTTCCTCAGGCCACCAATGCTGTGACCAGAAAGAGGGCTGTTTTCCCACAACCAACACCTCTGTCTTCCCTGCATTCAGCTGGAGGCAACTCAGTCTCATCCAGTCCATAAGCTCCCTCAGACATGTTTTGAAATCAGCAGCCCTTCCTGATTCTTGTTGTTCTAGGGTCACAGCTAGCTGAGTGTCGTCAGCATAGGATACCAACTTGATTCCATGTCTCATCACAATATCTGCCAGTGGGCGCATATATATATTGAATAGGGTGGGGCTTAGCGCAGATCCCTGCGGCACCCCCTGGTTTAAAGGACAAACTCTGGACTTGAATGGATGTTGCAGCACCTGAAAGGTTCTGTTCTCCAAAAAGTTCTTCAGCCACATCCACGTGACACCTCCGACCCCGACCTCTCCTAGCCTCTCCAGCAGGAGGCCGTGGGACACCGTGTCGAACGCGGCACTCAAGTCCAGCAAAACCAGAGCAGTTGTTCTACCTTCATCAGCAGCAATCCTCAGCACTTCAGCTGCTAGAAGAAGAGCAGACTCTGTGCCATGCATTGGCCTAAAACCGGCCTGGGTGTCATGAAGAGCCTGCCTCTCTTCTAAAAACCTCGACAGTTGGCTGTTCAGATGTTTCTCTGCAATTTTTGCCACATAAGGAAGAAGAGATATAGGTCTTAAATTTTCAGGGATAGCGGGGTCCAGTGATGGTTTCTTCAGCAGAGGGACCACCATAGCGTGTTTCCATCTGCTAGGAACCAGACCAGTACTGAAGGACAGGTTCATAAGTGAGGTGAGAACAGGGGCAATTATATTTTTCCCTAATTGGAGAAATTTAGGGGGGATCGGGTCCAAAGGTGATCCCGATTTCACAGCCTCCATCAACCCCAAAACCTCGTTTTCCACCAGAGGACAGAGGATAAACTTATCCTCGGTCAAAGGTGCCTCCGTATTAAACACAGGAGCATAGTTCCTACTACTATCTGGGAAGGAGGCAGATATCCTGTCGATCTTATCAATAAAATAATTGTCGACCTTATCACAATACTCCGTAGAGGCAGGGAGTGCAACAGTCACTCGTTCTAGAGAGGACAGTTGTTTCACTACCTGAAAGATGGTCTTAGAAGAATGTTTGGCTAACTCGATTTGCCCTGTATAATATTCCCTCCGCACTCTCTTAATATGGCGATGGTAGAGCTTCAAGGCATCAAGATATTTCTGTTTATTTACATCCTGATAGTTCTTCCTCCACTGGCGCTCAAGATGCTTACATCTGGTTTTCATTAGTGCCAACTCTTCCGAAAACCACTTCGCCGAAGCGGATGTACGGGCATTTTTACATTGTTTGAGCGGTATCAAGGAGTCAACCGCCTTCGTCATCCAGCTAAAAATAGAGTTATCGGCTACCTGGCTGTTGTCCCTTAAATCAGGAGGGCAACTCGCCAGAGCATCTTCAAAGGCAACCTGGGTAAGAGCAGACCATTTCCGAACCATTATAGGTTTACAGCCCCTGCCCTGCAAATGGAGGGTCTGACCTAATATCGGTATATTAAAAAACAATAAAAAGTGGTCTGACCAGGCTACGGGGAGGGGTGGAAGAGCAGCTGACTCTGTGCAGTTAGTGAAAATATTATCTAACGTGTGGCCTTTGTTATGAGTAGGGGAATGTACCAATTGAGTAAGGCCGAGTGCCTGAAGACCTGATACAAACTCAGCCGATTCTTTACAGCCATTGTTTTCAAGATACAAATTAAAATCTCTGACTAAAAAAAAGTTAGAGTGACGAAGGGCATATTGAGGTAGTATTTCCAAAAGCTCATCAATAAAAATTCTCCCCGAGCCGGGAGGTCTATAGATGAGGAGCCCAGAAACAGATCTGGAGCTAGTGATAGTTAAGTTAAAAAATGCTGCTTCGCAGCTAGACAGTTGCAGTTTATCTAATTTGAGCTGAAGATCTCTCCTGAAGATCACCGCAAGGCCCCCCCCCCTCTGGCCAGCCCTATCCACCCTAAGAATCGCACAGCCTTCTGGTAAAGCATCCAGAATATCTGGAGCGGATAGTCCATATAGACTACAAGATTCTTAGTAAGATCGTGGCCAACCAGTTGCTTCCAAGGGTTCAAGAGCTGATACATCCGGACCAATATGGATTTATATCGACACACAGCACAGTCTCTAACATCAGGCGGCTCATGCAGGTCCTGTGAATTTCCCCTCCTGGGGTACCTGAAGGCCATCGCAGTGGCAGTTGATGTCGAGAAAAGCTTTGACTCCCTGCGTTGGGACTTTCTATATGCCACAATGCCCAGCATGGGCATGGAGAGGGGATTCATATCATGGACCCAACTGCTCTAGTCCACCCCAACAGCGAGAGTAAAGGCAGTTGAAAGAGGCACCAGGCAGGGCTGTCCGTTATCCTCAGTATTGTTTGCGATAGCAGGAGCCCCTGGCATTAACCGACAGGCAGGTTGACTGTTTCCATGGCCTGGATTTTGGGGAAACCTGGCTCCATGTATCACTATATGCAGATGACATGCTGCTTATCCTGCACAGGGAGTGCACAGACATAGAAGGTGCCTGCGTGGCACTGGCTCGCTTTCGCGTGGCCTCCGGTCTCCAGGTGAAGTGGGGTGAATCCAATGCTTACCCCTTGACTGCCCTGAGCACAGACAATAGGCCCCCAGAATTGGGAGATGAGATCCTCTGGGAACCACACACTTTCCAATACTTCGAAGTGAAATTTATCAAGTGGAAACCCAATTAGATGAGGGGAACATACAGGTAACTCTTACATCTTGTGACAGTCCATTTCGTTCTGTCACACACTGCCCTTGTCCATCATGGGCCATGCAGCTCTGGCTAAGATTATGGTCCTACTGCAATTTCTATACTTCTTTGTCACCCTCTCCTTTCGGATACCCTGGACAGTCTTCTGGGAAATGAATGGATTGTTCTGACACTGCTTTTAGGCCTGGAGCAGCATAGGATCTTACTGGCCAAGTTCCAACTTCCTACCATAGAGGGCGGGTTGCCAGTTAGCGTCTTCGAGCTATACTACCTGGCCATGCTGATACTGTGGGCTACACAATAGGAGAATACGCGGGCCCGCCCCATGCGCCACGTGGCTCCAACGAGTCCTCCTTCCCTTGTAGGATGCTCACGATGCTGCGGGGAACATGTTAATTACCACATTCAAGTATGCTTGGGCCAGAGCACTGCTGTGAACCCGCAACCTGGTACCCTATGCTCTCGAGCTCCTGACCACAGCTTTGACTGTCATACAACCATGGGGAGACTGAGGGGGTCTGCAAGAGAGTAGGATTGAAATCCCTGGAAGGGCTCTTTGAAAATGGCATTTTTAGAGATTTTCAGGGTCTAGTGGATGAGTTCAGTCTTCCCCCACACCACTTTTTACTCTATGAAGACATTAGGGTCATAGTGCGGGTACGCAGGGGGCAGATGAGGCTGTGCCTCACTGGGGCTTTCTGATCATTTGCACTAGCCCTGAAAAACATGTACGATTGCACTACTTTGCTCCATGTTACTCCGGCAGGCCTGCAAGGGTTGCATGACCACTGGGCGGATGACATTGGCACCCCAACCACCGACAAAGACTGGAATGGTATTCTATCATTTGTTCGTCGCACTTTTGTGGAATGCCAGATTTAAGCTTATACAATACTACTTTCTACATCGAGTATACGTTACCTCCAAATGTATCAATGCCATGTTGATGTGCGATGTAGAGGGGGTAGACGTCTACCACATGGTGTGGGGCTGTCCCACACTTTCTCAGTAATGGGACACTGTCACTAGATTCGTACTACTGGTCATTTGGCAACATGTAACTCATTTAATTGCTGCTGTGCCAGCTCTGTGCGTCCACTTCTCACCAGTTCTGTGGCACCCTACCTTGACTACCACCGAACTATTGGTCCACATGTCCTACCATATATTGTATTCTATTTTTATATAGTGTCACTATGTATATTTATTTACTCGACATGTATCTCATTTTATTGCTGCTGTGATATCTCTGTAAAGCGCTCTGATACCTTCAGGTCTAGTTCGCGCTATATAAAACTCGATAAATAAATGAATATCTTGAGCACTTCAGTTTTCTGCCTACTGGGGCTCTTTCCAAGACCTTGTGTGAAGGCTGTTAAGGCCCATAATGTGGTGTTATTCCTTTTTTCACGACTCTGCTCTCACTTATGTACCAGGACATCTCTTATGTTCCTCAGTAGAAACAAGTCCTGTGCACACGTTTGAGTGTATTGGTTCCAGTGTAAAAACCACTTTTCAAAGTACTTTCTGTCCAGAAATTATGAAGGTCGACACCAGGAGTATCTTAATGAAGATTTTTATGAATCAAGTTATATAGGTCAATACAGAAAGAAAACCAGCCGAAACGTGTTTCATCACGAAGAACTTAACTCGTGACTCTTCAGGGCGAAGTAACAGTGATAATTCCAACACGGTAATAGCACAGGTTCCTCGGCGTTTCCAGGAATGGGTGTTTTCTGATTCCTGGAAACGCCGAGGAAGGGCAGCAATTTTGCCTTTCATTTCCAACCCTTCCTTTGATGTACCCGGGTCTCTCGCCCGACAGACCAGGGAGCTGAGATCTCCTTTTCATTTGATGAACCTGTGCTATTACCGTGTTGGAATTATCACTGTTACTTCGCCCTGAAGAGTCACGAGTTAAGTTCTTCGTGATGAAACACGTGTCGGCTGGTTTTCTTTCTGTATTGACCTATATAACTTGATTCATAAAAATCTTCATTAAGATACTCCTGGTGTCGACCTTCATAATTTCTGGACAGAAAGTACTTTGAAAAGTGGTTTTTACACTGAAACCAATACACTCAAACGTGTACACAGGACTTGTTTCTACTTTGCGGTGTGGGTTCCGGCCTACACACTTGCAGGGGTTGTTTTTGCTTGGGTTTGTTTCCCCTGACCTTGTGGCACCGTATTCATTCATCATAACTTTAACCCCATTGCGTACTTGCTTGAGCGCCTTTTCTTCCTGCCCTAATTCTAAACCCTCCACCGAACCAGTATCTCTTATGTTCCTCGCCTGTTTGTGTGCGAATATGGATTTTTCAAACTGTAAACTCCCTGTTTTCAGAATCCACCAGAGCTTGTTTATAGATTTTTTATGTGGTTTGACAAAAGGGAACATGTGGCCACACATACCAGTTGTTGATTATCCTTTCTTATATTTTACCCTTCTAAAAGATAAATCCCCAGATGTCTTGTTTCTCACTGAAACCTGAATAAATGAAAGTTCGACCCCTGACATTGTCTTGTCTCTTCCCCAGGGATACTCTATCACCAGGCTTGATAGGAGAGACAAAAGAGGTGGAGGAATAGCCATCATCTTAAAAGATAAATATAAATGCACCAGCACACCTATCGATATTAAAGACAGCAAATGCCTTGTGTTTTCCCTTGAATTATCACCCAACTTCACATTCTCCGGGATTCTCATCTATCGGCCCTCGGGACCAGCAACACAATTCACATTAGCTCTGCCTGAAATTGCAGCAGAAAGTAGTTTAAGCAAGGCAAATTTTACTGTGTTTGGTGACCTTAATCTGCACTTTGAAGATGACAAAGACATACATTATGGCTATAAGACTAATACAAGATCTTACAGCATTACAGATAAATCTAATCACTAGATCCACGACACATAGCCAGGGCCACTTACTGGGCTCAATCTTTTCTAGCCTCATCCAGCTGGACATGGAAGATGTACTCCCTGTCCTATGGTCAGACCACTTTATCATTCCCTTCCAGTTTAGCCTATCCACAGCAGGGATGAAAGAAATCCCTCCCACCAAGATCAGAAGGCCATGGAAAAAACTTGATAAGAGCAAATGGTACAATGCGTTGAAGGAATCGATTCCGACTGCAGAGGATGACATCACTAAAATGTATATCAAATTTGAGAAATGGCTAACGGAGTCACTTGACTCTCTTATCAATTATAAATCTCTGACCCTAAAGTGGAGCGACGGCCGGGCCCCATGGTATACTCCAGAGCTGGCAGAGTCTAAGAAAATGGAAAGAATCTGGAGGAATGGGTATGACCCAGGCAATAATTAATCTATTGACAAATGCTAAAAAAATACCAGCAGACCAGAAGACAGGCTAGAGTTTCTTATTTTAGCACTAAAATTAAAAATGCTAGTAACTCATAAAGGGAACTGTAGAAAGTAGTCGATACCCTCATGACAACACCCACTTGTACAGCAGCCCCTCCACCTTCCATTGAACGATGCGACATGTTTGCCACTGCTTTTATAAATAAAGTAAAAAATATTCTACACTTTCTACCAAACAGCACATCTCTTTGACCAACTCCCTTTGAAGAACCAACAACGATAGTTCAACTATCATCCTTTCCTCCCCTAAATATAGATGAAATTGGTACCATCTTAAAGTCCATAAAACCTGGCTTGCCATTAGCCCCAGGTCCACCTGATGTCTTATTAATAGCTGGCAACATTATCCTACCTATTCTAATGAAGATTCTAGATATGTCCCTGGCACTCAGTGGTGTTCCCTCTGCATGGAAGCATGCTATAGTTAAACATCTGCTTAAGAAGCCACATGCAGACCCCTGATGGTTGAGAACTGTAGACCAATTTCTTTGCTCCTAATCGCTAGTACAATATTACAGAAGCATGTTAATGCACATCTCTTTTACTTTTTAGAAAATCATTCTATCCTTCATCCTACCCAAACAGGCTTCAGACCTGGACACAGAACTGAGACCGCATTGTTGGTGGCCACTGAAGAGCTCCGGGCCATCCTTGACCGGGGTGGCTCAGTGGCCATGAACATGCTGGATCTCAGTGCCATCTTTGACACTGTTTCCTATTGCATCCTTGTCCAGAGACTGGAATACACCGGCATCACGAGCTCTGCCCTTAAGTGGACCACAGCTTTTTTAAACAACAGAAGTTTTCAGGTTCACGATGAACCATTTCTTTCACCTACATATCCCATCAGATGCGGAGTCCCACAGGGCTCCTTGCTAAGCCCAACCCTCTTTAATGTACATGTCCTCCTGTTGGCAAGAATCATGGAGGCACACGGTTTAGATCTCATATCTTACGCTGACGATACTCAGCTTGTCCTTGCAGTTCCCCCCGAATCTCAACAGGCATCCAGTGACCTACAAGCTTGCATCAAGGAAGTAACTGAAAGAATGTCAGCCAGCAACCTTAAACGTAATAGTGGGAAGACAGAAGTGTTAGTGGTTTCAACAACACAACCTTCTGAAAAGAATTGCTCTGGCCTCAATGCCTTGGAGAGATGCCAAAACCTTCTATGATAGTAAAAAGCTTTGGCTTTTGGTTGGACAGTAAACTCTCTATGGAAACTCAAGCCAAAAAACTATCCACAACTTGCTTTGGACTATTTCAGTCATTAAGAAAAATCATGCAGTGGCTACCTACTTCATCTAAAAGGGTAGTCATACAAGGGCTGATTAACTCCCGTCTTGACTACAGCAACTCCTTTTTTCTGGGAAGCCCTCAATACGTCTTAAAGCACCTACAGGTTATTCAAAATGCTGCAGCACAATCACTCTTCAAGATCCCCAAACATCACTCTGCTGCAGCCCCAGCCCCAGCACTGGCTGCACTTCATTGGCTCCCAATACAAAAAAGGATCCATTTCAAGGGCCTATGCATGGCCCACCAAGCTATGCAGAGAAAAGGTCCTCTTCTGTTCTGAAAACTGATTTGCCCATATGTCCCAAGGAGATCACTATGCTCTGAGAATTCTAATCTGCTGACCTTCCACAAAGTCAAGCGAGCCAAGTGTGGTGGCCACTCCTTTGCTCTCCTGGCCGCTAAGTTGTGGAATGCCCTCTCTGCTAAACTAACACAAACGCAGCCAGAAATTTCCTTCAGGAAACTACTAAAGAACCATCTAGTCTAAACCTTAGCTAGACTTGCCTAGGTCATGCAGGTGTGCCTGTCTGAGTAGCAGGCGGCCTTTCTGGGTAGCTGTGTGCGTTATAAGACACAATTAATGGAACAGAATAGAATAGAATGAGGGCATCCCTATTATTAGTGTTTGTCCTCTTCAATGACCTATAATATTTTCTGGGTACTTCTGATCTCTTTGTTTCTGACTGAGTAATTCAGCGTGATTCTCAAAGTCTCGCTTCAGACTGCAATTTCAGCAAAGCCTTAAAAATTGCCCTACCTGTACATTTTCTCACAATGGGCGAGGATGGGAGCTATCAAAGTGGAGTAGGCTGTTTTATCTGTAGATTCCATGTGTGTGTCTGTCTTCAGAGTATTGCATTGTGAAAGATCTTTACATCACGGAATGTCAGTGAGGTCGGGTCAATTGTGGATGTAATTCTTAGAAATTTGTTTTGTTTATTAATCCATTCCAAGAGTTCCATGACTGGGACGAACACCTCTCCATATTATCAATACATGATCAATATATCTCTTACTCAATATGATCTCATCCCTGAAAGGATTGGTGTGTCAGGACCTTCCTGCTTTCAAAGCAGTAGACATACAGGTAAGCGTTACTTGAGGCAAAGGTACACCCCAAAGTACTCTGCTCCTGCAGGGACAGGGTACCCTCAAATTCAAAGAAGTTTTCTTCAGCCATAACCACATGCATGCCAGCACAAAATGTCCTGGAGTATTTTATGGCCATTCTTCAGAAAATAATAGGTCTGCCAATACTTCCATAGCTTCTTCCTATATGAGGCTGGTACAAACTCTCAATGTCCATACCAATGAGTACAATTTCTTGTGGGTTGTATTCTACGTCCCTCAACAGTAACAAGAGATGCTTTGTGTTCCTCAAATATGTTGGGACCCGCTCCACCATGGGGTGTAGAAAATGGTCACTAAACTTAGACAACATTTCCAGAACCGAGTTTTTCCCAGACACTAATCTAAGTTACATCAGCATAGAACCATTGGATACCTTCTCTGGGACTGATTCTTGTGATATTCCTTCAGTTCCCCTCTTTATTCAGTACTTCAAAAGCTAACTCCACTTGCAGTATTCCTGTTTACCTCTCACATTGCCTTATTTTAACAAGCGGTCACTACAGAGGGTGCTTAATTTGCTTTTTAGTTTTCTCCTTGGAAGCTTATCTGAAGCTTTTACTTTGTCCATATTTCAAACATCACTATACAGTGACGCACCTGGCTCATTGGTTTCTAGTCTGTCAGAAAGACATAATGACAGGAATCAGGGTAGGTGACGGGGAAATGCTGCTGGGACTGTCACTGTTATCTTGCTCCACAACTGCCCCTCCAGTGGAAAGAAGCAGGAATCAATGCTTGGAAGAGGGCATTAGCATGAAAAATCATAGGGAGATGGTTGGAGAAGAGGGCAGTAGGTAGTGAAAGGGAAAGGGGGTAAGTCTGAAAATATGCAGTTTGATTTTATTATGGGTTACAGATGTGAATGGCCCTGCGCTAGGCTACTACCCAATGTATCAGTAACCCACTAAACAGATATGCTATAAGAAAACATATATACCCATCTGCGGGGAGCCATTATCTAACTACATATTATTTAACCCATACACCTTCACTCTTTTTTCTTTTTCTTTTATTGAAAAGCAATTTTCTTTTAAAATCCGTTTTCAAAAAACCTTTTTACTTGTTATACCAGCATGGATGTCAATTCATCAAAATGCTAGGGGTAGCATAAGTGACATCACATGCACGTTGTCTACCCAGACGACATCACAGGAAGTGATGTAATATTACCTTTGACCCTGGTGACATCACAGAAAGTCATATCAAGTGATCTTTGAACCTGTTTGCATTACAAGAAGTGATATCACTGAAGTTAAAAAAAAACCTGCAATAAGTGACAATGGAAAAGTACACTAAAGTAGCTAAAAGCGCATTTTAGATCCCATCGATATACTGTTGAAGCTGCTGTTGTGACATGCCCGTGATGTACCCACAAAAAGCCAGCACACCCTTCATGGATAAGGAGAAGATACATTATAGGCCAGCTTCAATCATTTAACCTTAAACATAGCTTCAGATACCCAGGCACAGCGTTGAGTGCTCAGGCACAGCCATCATTTGGTAACTTCAACCGTCAGATTCCTAGATACACCTACAAGCATTTACAATGCAACAGGTCTCGCATTACTGAAAGTTTAAGCTATTGGTGTTGCAAATAATAATGCTTGTTAGATTTTTTTTTTGTTAAAAAATATCCCAGAAGTAGCATAAGTAAGGGTGCAGTACCTTATGTGGCTAATAGAGGTCCTGCAACAACTCCACGGGACACCACATAAAAGCCTGTGGCACTGCACCCTTTTCTTGCTTTGTGGGTTTTATTTTATTACTTATGCTACTGCTGGGATATTTAACAAAAAAAACGAACAAACATCATTTGCAACCAATACCTCAAACTTTCAGTAATGCGAGACCTATTGCCTTGCAAATGCTTGTTTCACCGTCTTGGCATTTTTGCCACTAATATTTTTTATATGTGACTTGTGTTGTAACTCTTATTGTTTATAATAGACTTAGGGGCCGATTCCGATCTGGGTCGGAAAACTCTCCGACCGAGCCGGATCCGGAGAGATTTCCGACCGAACCGGACTCCTGCAGTCCGACCGAGCGAGTACGATGCGGCCGCATGCTGCCGGACTCGATTCGGTCGGACTCCCATTGAAGTCAATGGGAGCCGGTCGTACGACGCGTACACGGGCTCCCATTGACTGAATGGGTACGTCGCAAACAAGTGTGCCCCCTACAGCGTGTACGCGTCGGTGCAACTCGCACCGTACGTGCATGTTTAGGGGGACCCTTGGGTCCCCCCTGTGTTCGACTCGTATGGCTATGGTTGCAGGGGGGTCCGGCACGGACCCCCCCAAGTCCGGCTCCGGGAGCTTTTTCGAGCCGGACGCTCCGACTCGATCCGGCTGTCCGACACGTCCATCGTACTCGCTCGGTCGGATAACGTCTCCATTGCGTGGTGCGATTCGATTCCGTACGAGTCGGTCGGAGCGGTTTGGATCCGGAAACGGTTCGGTCGGAACACACGCGTGCATTCGCATCGTACTCGCTCGGTCGGACGAATGTACAAATCGGTCGGAAACACAGCCTCCGACTCGGTTCCGGTAAAGCCGAATCCGATTCGGAGCCCTACCGACTGAGATCGGAATCGACCCCTTAAACTTCAAAGCTCAGTGTTCTTTGTTGAAAACCTGAACTAGCTGTAGGCGTCTTGTGTGATGTGGTGTCATTTGGTAGCTGTTCTTATGTTATAAGTCTAGCTGGTAAAATCTTCATGTGGTAAAGGTGCGCTGTGCGGTAAATGTTCAATGCGATGTAGGTCTGTGAGGTAAAAGTTCAGTCATTTAAGAACCATGTAGGGAAAAAGCTTGTGTGGCAAAATGAACCGCATGGTAACCCTCAGTGTAATAAAACTCTGGGAAATATCTGTGTGCACCGCGTTGGGGACGTCTTTGTATAAAGATGTGCTTGGTGCGATTCCCGTGTGAGGACACCATATGGTAAAATTGTTTCCCGAGGAGTAAATGGGTCTTTGGTAACAGTGCCATGCGGTTGTCACTCGTGCTCATTGTCTCAGTGCAGGCCTATGGACAGCCTCCTGTCTCATGCAGTAACAGTCCACTGTGTCTGTGCAGAAAGATCCATGAGTCCTAACAAAAACCGGCGAATGGAAAACCAAAATACAGGATATAGCAAACACCCAATTAGTAGGCTTTACAAGATGTGAATAAAAACAAATAAATAAAAAGTTGGCCCCAAAATTGGTCCCAAGACGTCATGTGCTCAAGCCAAGATGTGAGAAGGATAGAGTTTAATTTCTAGTCCTCGTGCAAAAATGCAGGAAAGCCATACTTACTATTGTGAAGGGCAACAACACCCTTCAAATTACCTGCCCCGCTATTGATGTGACAGAATATGCGACCAGAAGAAACCGGCACAAACCAGGTACCTAAAGCAATACAAGAGTAAAGACTAAAAATTGCAGAGAGAAATGATCTATCAGCAGGCTGTCACAGTGGAGACTTGCTAGTTGAGCTGTAAAATGGGAGAAACTGTTTCGAATTCCTGTAATTACATGTGCGGCCAAGATAACCATAGGTGGTGGCCACGAGACGATAAAGTGTAAGCGTGCATCCCAACCAGGCACGCAACGCCCATAGGGCTCAAAGGGCTTCAGCCTCCCCCGTCGTGTGTGTCAGCTCGGGCTGAGACTGCTTCCCAGACATACACACAGACAGTTTTTGAGCTGCTGTAGGCTGGCTGATCTGGCGTCCGTCTTATTGCAGCCGCACCCAAGTACTTCACAGGTCTTTAAAAGGCGATTTACTTGTTAATGAGGCTTTGTTGTTCTTTCACCCCTTCTTAGAGCCCCTGCATCTCCACTCTGCCTATTGCTGGAAGAATTAGCCCCCCCCAAATTTTTTATTAGCCCCCCCCTGAAATTTGGCTCTAGTTGCACCTCTGATCCCAACTATCTAAGGAACTGTATGACAAGTTGTATTATTGTATTGTATTGTAAATGCATTTATATAGCGCTTACAACCCCCGACAAGGCGTCAAAGCGCTTTTTCGGCGAGTAGCACGCTACTCCAGAACCCACAAAGGATTAGTGTTGAATTAGTATAGTGAAATATGAAAGTAATTTGAGTGGTGGATAGGTTAGTCAGTTATCTGGATTCAGAAGGATAGAAGAGGGAAAAAGGTTTGCATTTATATAGCACTTGTTACCCCTGATGTGGTGTTGAAGCGCTTTTTTCGGCGAGTAGCACGCTACTCCGGAACCCATAAAGGATTAGTGGTGAATTAGTACAGTGAAATATGAAAGTAATTTGAGTGGTGGATATTAGTCAGTTATTTGGATTGAGAAGGGCAGCGGATGGATAGAAGAGGGACAAAGGTTTGCATATATATATATATAGCGCTTGTTACCCCTGATGGGGTATTATATTGGAGTACACTGTGAATCCTTCGAACTACATCTGTTCTCTTTATTGAAAAGCATACACCTTATTTATTACAAACACATGACGTGCATCAACTGCCTCAAGCAGTGTGTGATGCGGTGATGGACAAAACAACTCGCTAGCAAGGAATTAAATCTCGTGGAACCCGTAAAAGATAAGAGCTGGAGCTCTTAGTTGAGTGCCAGACGCAAAGCTATCAAGCTGTACAACAATCAAGACATGCGCTCCTTACTTGTGAAAGACACTGGTCAAGGAAAAAGAGTCGTGCACCACAGGTCAACGTGTCCAAACGCTATCTGAAACCCCGCATACTGTTAAATAAAGTATGCAGTGATTCGGAGAAACTGAACAACCAATCTCAGCTGACATGATAGAGCATTCTGGGATGTGTAGTGTCTCAAAAGGTAAAATGTATATCTGCAATATTGGAAAAGAGCCCCCTGGAGTGGTACACAACAACAGTTAAAGTTTTAAAAAATCGAAAGATTGAAAATATCAATCAAAAAGAACCCACCTCTGTAAAAAGTAGGAAGGCCGAACCTAATTAGCATACCGTCTGTCACTTGCGTTTTAAAGCAATTTAGTGCAGTTTCTACAAGCAATGTAAAATCCGGTCTCGCCCCCTGTCTAGCAGAAAACGCATGTGCGTCCAGACAACTTCAAGCTGAGAGCCAGCGGTCAGGCGGAAAGCAGCATGTAGGAAAAAAGTACTTGAGTTCGGTATTTTATTCCGAAAAATGTGGGGGCATATTAGCAAGACCGGCGATAAAATTATCGCCGTTTTAGCGGCAGCAAAAAACTGCCGCTAAAACGGCGATAATGGGCTTGCTAATATGCGTTATGGAATTCAATAGAAGCCCAGGTTAGATGTCCTGCACATCTAACCTGGGCTTCTATTGAATTCTATAACGCATATTAGCAAGCCCATTATCGCCGTTTTAGCGGCAGTTTCCTGCCGCTAAAACGGCGATAATTTTATCGCCGGTCTTGCTAATATGCCCCGTGGTTTTAGATTTTGAGTAGACAAAAAAAAATACACTTTGGAGATTGTCACGTGAAAGTCTCTGCTCCCGCCCCACCAGACTATAACAGAGTGATTGACTTGATAACCACTTGAAGTAGGGGTGCGAATCTCCAAATGAGATTAAAAAAAATTGCAATGCAATACGTCTCGCATTTAAATGCGAGACCTTTGGCACTGAATGCCGGCCGCCATTGTCCCGGTTGCTTACTGCAGGCACAACGTGCTTTGCTTACATTCAAACACGTCGTGCCTGCAGCAAGAGAAACTCAATAAAGTAAATAGTGCTCACAGACTAAAAAAAGACGTACTGTGTAACAACCAAAGTAAAAGGGCCAGTCGCAAATGGAGACAAGGCGGTACTAAGGAGCGACAAACAAGCCTGTTTACAAATAAGGCGCCAGCATTTAGAAGGACACTGACACAAGCCAATGGCATAT